>OY293305.1:19656049-20364223 GCA_958502075.1 Orchestes rusci | reverse complement strand
ATTAACTGTGACAACTGTTATATCGGTCAAACACGACAATACTTGAGCAAAAGACTATATCAACATCGATACGATTGCAGAGAAATAAGTAGGTACAAGAATGAAAAGACTGCACTCTCGGAACATCATTTCACAACCAACCACAACTTCGACTTTAATAATGTAGAAATCTTTGATTTTGAAAATAATTGGTACAAGCGTAATATCAGTGAAATGATCCACATATCAATAAATAAAACTATTAATAATAGAACCGATGTACAGGGATTGAACACTCAGTATAGTAATTTGCTTTATCTGTATAAAAATAAACATTAGAGATAGTAGAATGATTATGGTCGTCTTGAAACCCAATCGGACCAGCATTTGTACATTTTCTGTTGTTCTGTCCACATATACTTCAACTTTTTAATCTGTGTGTGACATATTATATATTTCATCTTCATCTTTTAATGCCGTGTGCTGTTATAATGTTAATCATTGTTTTATGTATGACATGGAACTTCTTCAATTGACCAAAAAGGTATGAATCCTATTTTGTTAACCTTTTCGCTTGTTTTGTTGTGTTTTTTTTTTTTCTTTTTTCATGTACTTTGATAGTTTATTTATATGAGTTATTTCCTTTATCCATTGTAATATTTTAATGTGTGATTTCTGTTTTCGTGTTTTTTTTTTATTGTCATATCAGACATTGTATGTGCATTTCTTTTGTAGCCTTGATAAAGACTCGAATTAGAAATCGAAACGTCGGCAATTTGAAAATCTAAGGAGTTTCATTTAATGTCCTCAACCCCACTATCACGTTGCATCATCTGGAATTAACTAAGGACACAAATTAGAGCTAATGAATTAGTACCTTTATTGTTACATGATCAGGCCCATCTGACCTTTCACAATTTGATCCAGCCTCAATACCAAAATTGAGGAAATTTTGCAAATTACTTTTGGTACTATAGGAAATCATTTTTTTCACATTCTTGATATTAGATAAGTGAATTGTGCCGAAAACGCTGCGCCAACAGAAAACTACCGCGTATAGTTGACTAGTTGATCGAACTTTTTCACAAGCAAGATTTGCCATCAGCTGTCAAAATATGAAATTATTATGCAGCTCATGTGGAAAGTTGCCTGAAAAAAAAAATCCAATCATACTGATGTGTGTAAAAAAACGAAATAACCAGCTTCTATTCTTTTTTCTGCATTCCACCAATCCGATTTTGCCCAAAAACATTACCTCAATCAACAACACTAACCCAATAATCTTCGTCCATGATGATTATTCCAATTCATAATATCTTAAAATTCCAGAAAGTTGTTTGTTCAGCAATCTAGTTACGTTCCGAGATTGCTAAAACTGGTGTTTTTGGTTATTACATTTTCTCTAAACCGTATTCATTGGGAAACTTGAGACCATTAAAACGTAGATTACCCTCGAGATTACCTTCATGTTAATGTTCATTAACAACTTTTTAATGAGTTGTTCTAACACGCAATATTACTGAAAAGGTATTTTTTGTGGTAATCATGTCATAGAAAGGCTATTTTGATACTTACGTATGACAGTTGTAGTGAAATTCAGATATCTTTATTCTTGTGGCTGAGAGCCTACGTACATGAAGGATTTTGTAATTTTGTAATCATTGACTTTGATGAATAATAACTTGTGACCCACTCAGATTTGTCCATGTCATCAAGATTTTATTACATTGAAATTGCCTATCTAACGTAACTTGTACTTAATCGTATAAAACGCTATAAACCGTCAATATCTGGTACAGATTATAGAAATTGATAAATAAGTACACATTTTAGGAGCAAGCTCATATTATATAACATTTCCTTTGCAACGTCTAACATAATGTATCAAAATGAGGTTTTCTTCCTGATTTTTCTTTATAATAACGAACATACGCGATTTGCTAAAGATGAGCACAACAATTAATTTTGTTCTTGCAAGTGGTGTTATCTGTTATCTAATGTTGATGTCCAAAGAATGGCGCATTTCATAAATAATAAGCCATGCAACATAGATTTTTTATATTTTTGTGCGTAAATGAGGTACATATTCTTTTTCCCCAATCATAATTATATAAGTATAATTGAGTCGACAAGTTACGAAAGGTTCGTTAAATCTAAGTGGTATTATTTTGTTAATGCTTTAAATGAACTACTGAACAATCATACGTTCAGAGGCGTAACAAGAGTAGTTAATTGTTGCAATCAGGTTAAAAATACTTCCTTTTTCTTTTTTTTAAGCGAGCATCCGAGAAAGTTCTCCTATTTGAATTGACCTTGTTACACAATTGGGGAGATTTATTGGATGAAGACGATTATATTTCACGGATTAGATATTTTCTTGGTGTTCAATTACGGAAGTCAGAAGAGGGGGACATGAAATTATATTTAGAACTACGATGTTGGGTATGATCATCATGATCAAAGATTATAATTGAAATAAATATCTTCCTTGGAGCTTTTTTTGCTTGTCAAATAAAAGTTCAATACGTCGATTAACAAGTGGGTACTCCAAGGATGATACAATAAATACTTGAGAGACATGATTCCAGATTCTATAAGATTAATAAAAATGTGTTAGAATCTTGCATTCGTGTATAGAAATACCCATGAGTAGATTAAATGCAATTTTTCAAAAAAATCGTAGTGTTGTTCGTAATGGTGTGAAAAAACACCCATTTATAGCCAGAATGATTATTGACAACCGAGTTGACATCTTTGTACTATTTATTTGTGTCAACTTATCCAATATAATTTCAACTCCCCAACACTGTTTTCAATACTGCATCTTCCATCAACACGAACTTCATTTATACCACCCGAAGTATACCGAATGATCTCAGATTACTCCATCCATACAGGGTGGGGAACGAAAAACTTCCCACCCAGGTTTTCTCTTTTATGAAAAACGCTGGGACACTTCAATTTTTGTTTTTTTCGGACATATTTTCCTCGTATTAAAAAAAGATAAATAATGAGAAATAATAATAAATAGTAGTAACTTGAAATTTTGGGGATATAAATCTTGTAATTGCCTATCGAATGACGTATCACTCGACCCTCCTTTCCATTTGAAATTTGAAATCTTGGTGGTATATAGCTATCTCCTCTGCAGATGGCAGTTCAAAATACCATAAAAAATGTGTCTCTCAAAAAACAAAAAATTGATGTTGAAGCGATTTTTGATCAATCACTTAACACCTGAGAAAACCTGGCTGGAAAGTTTTTCGTGTCCCACCCAGTATACGCTTCCATAATAACTCAAGAAGTCTCATCAATACCTATCGTATACACTTTTATCGAGTCGTTATCAAGAAAGAAGGAAAAACTATTTTTTTCCAATAACTTCAACACCCTGTATTATGGAAACGATGCACTTCCGGCCATCGGTTTCCGATCTCAATAGAAGTTTTGTCCAGTTGAGATGGAGCACCCCCGTATGTATATAAAAAGAAAGTCGATAGTTACACCATTTATAACTCAAGAACCGCTGGATCGATTTTTATGAATTTTGATCTGTTGCTCCCAATGGCAGAATAACTATCAAAACATCGGAAAAATTGACGGAAACAAAATCATGAAAAAAAAAACATTTAACTCGACACACGACATTTCTTGATTACTGTCTGACTCGGCCAATTTCATACGACCTTATCTCAAATATCAAAGTCGTGTTAGTTCTATTCTACTGCCCAAATCACTTTCTATAATTACACTTATCAATAAAATAAGTATTCTGATCTTTTTTCACAAAATTCGATTGGAGGGTTTGAGTAAGTTTTTCAAAGAAAATAAATTTCGTAAGTGAAAATCGTGATGCGAGATTCGCTACATTCTACATATTTTCAAAAAAGGACAAATCTTCAACATTTTGACCCAAAGGCTCTTTTTTTTTCTGTGAACGAAATTGTTTGACTAATCGATCATGCATCAACTATTATACAAAGGTGATATGATTACATATTATAAGAACAAATAATTGATATTCAGCATATTTCATAGATACTTAAACTATCTAGAATTCAAGAAATTTGGTCCAGAACTTCTACGAGTGGACGTATTTCATATCACATATCACTTGAGTGATATGTGTTTCATATCGCACTGTTTTCAATTTTTTTCCTTAGGGGATTCTAAGACTTTTCAGCATATTACAGTCGAGATTACAGTATGATACGGGCTTGAACTGCACAATACATTGAACTTATTAAATCGAAGACATAAAAAGACATAAAAAGTAATAATTTTCTTTTTCTTTTCTAGGTAAGCGAAGTCAAGCAGTGCCCAAAAACATAATTGGATTATTATTCATGATCAGTAAGTGAAGATCATTAGTTCACAGATTGTGTGGACCGTGGATATCATATCAGAGAACTGGATAGGAAAAGAACTCACCTTGCCGTGCACCATTGATTATTATTATTAGATAAATAGGTGCAGTTTGAAAGAAACATTCATAATAAAATGAAATAAAACATGATCAAAATAATAGATGGACAAAAGCGGGTTTCGTCACATTATGTATTGTATATACTCATCCCCGCGTGAACAGCAGTCTTTAAAATGAGAATATTAGTGCAATCTATTGCTACTATATTGCAAAAGGAAAATTGTATTTGATTTTTTCCATAGACCTGATATTACAAGAAGAGTATAACAAAACAAATATTTCTAGCCCAAACATCTCTCATGTAAATATACAGGGTGTCCGGGAAAATGTGGGAGATCTCTCGGATTCAGATAGAACATTAAAAAATAAGATGACGAGTTCCCATAAATTTTTTTCCGAGTTTTTTTCCTAGCGGGCCGCTAGGGCCGCTACGGAGATACGGCCCCCTAAAGGACCCCACTGGAAATCGGTTTTTCTTGAATAACTTTTAAACGACTCAATATAATTCAATGAAAATTTAATATGATAAACAGTAGTAAGGACCTCTCAAAATACTTCCCTTAAAACATAATTAGCTTGTTTAGTTTACCAGGGACGGACTAGATTGTACATTTTAACGCTCAAATTTTTAACACCCTGTATGATAAGGAGTTAAAAAAAATAAATTTGGATACCTTGAACATTAAGCTAAAGAAAAGGTACTCTTGTTCATTGTCGATAAAATGAACCATTTTCGAGAAAAAACAATTTTTATTAAACAAAACCTCGAAAAAAGCCATGACGAAGTGGTGCTCTTGATGAAATTGTGAAAGTAACGCTAGGAAAAAAATGTATGGGAACTTGTCATCTTATTTTTTAATGTTCTATCTGAATCCGAGAGATCTCCCACATTTTCCCGGACACCCTGCATACTCATTTTTCAGCTACGTTGTCATGTTAAATGCGCTAGAACTTTAAACAATACTGACTCAGCTATCACTGTCAACAACAGCACTGTCTCCTTGGTTGATAGCATAGACTTAAAATAACAAGACACGTAACGCCTATACCTTAAGCATTGAATTTTCTTGGTCCCAACACAATGATGATAGGCCAGTTTTGTTTTTGTTTACTTACCGGTGAAACGCCCGATTTTCGCCTGTTTTTTTTTTCTCTGGCCACACACTACACACTTTTTAGGCATTGTTTATCAATTAAACACTGAATCCCGCAATTTAGAACAGACAGAGCAAGACTTTTTTCTGAATAATTGAGAAATAAGCTTTACTTACCGGTGAAACGCCCGATTTTCGCCTGTTTTTTTTTTCTCTGGCCACACACTACACACTTTTTAGGCATTATTTATCAATTAAACACTGAATCCCGCAATTTAGAACAGACAGAGCAAGACTTTTTCTGAATAATTGAGAAATAAGCAAACTTATAAACCCAATAACCTCACTTAAGCGAACGTTTGTAAACAATGCGTCAGCCGGTAGCCGGTTCGTCCTCAAAGTTGCGACCGGATGTTGCCATATTTCATCATGAAATGTAGAGCTTCATACAAATGTTCACCTTCAACCATTGAGTTTTAATAAAGTCAATGCCTTCAACAATGTTTTTAAACGACAGAAGAGTCATTTGTGACGGAAAACTGAGAATACGGAATTATAGGTGTTTAAGATTGATGATTTGGTAGTTGAATTAAATTATTTTTGCCGGTATTTTTCATAAAGCTCTAGAACATTAAGAGCACATGACAACGGCGCTGAAATAAAGTAAATAGCTTCATGAGGAAGATGTTGGGGTTAGCAATATTTGTTTTGTTACTTGTCTTGTTATTTTAAGTCTATGGTTGATAGTATAACAAATCTAGGGGTTTATGTGGACAGTCAACTCAACTTCGAAACGCACATCGATAAGAAGATTGGACTGGCTTACTCCAAATTTAAATCATTATATAAATTCAAACATCACCTTCCCTCTAACATAAAGTGGCACCTTATGAACTCATTGGTCCTGTGTCACACTGACTACTGCTCATCAACATACTTCAACTTCCTAACCGATGAGAATATGAATAAGCTTCAAAAGCTTCAGAATTCATGTTTACGGTTTTCATTTAATATTCCTTATAGAGAAAATGTAACGCCGCATTATAACAGTCTTGGAATTTTGAAGATCAAGCATCGGTTCACAAGCTCCTCTTTACTATTGTGAAAACTGAATCTCCAGCATACTTACATAATTCACTGACTCGAAGAAATGAGCTTCATAATCTGAATCTGAGTAATGCCCAATCTTTCTCTATACCACATCACAAAACAGCCAAATTCACCGGTAGCTTCTCATATTGGGAACCAAGACTATGCTAAACATCTAGTGAGTATGGAAAATACCAGTATCAAAGTTTACTAATATTATTAGTAAACTTTGCCAGTATATACTGTCAATTTTTCCTTTTGGATTGTATAGAAAATTATTCCAATAAACTTGTCTTATTATTATTATTATTGTTCTCATTGGTTAGTCTCACATTTTCTATGTGGTAAAAGGTAATGAGGGCTTTCGCAAAACTTACACCTTGTTGACTATTTCACGATTTTCCTTACTATCCGACATGTTTCTAGGATCACTGATTTTTGCATGTCCGTTATTAGTTGTAGTGGTATATTGTGTTTCTTGAATCCTGCGGGTAACTCCGGTGGTATGAGGCCAGTGACTGAGATGACTACGGGGAGAATGAGGACTTCTTCCATTTTCCACATTGATTTTATTTACTCAGCTAGGTCCGTGTATTTTCGTATTTTCTCTGTTATTGTCTTCTGTATGTTGTGATCCAGAGGGTGTGCAATATCTATTAACGTTGTGATTTTGTTGATTTTGTCTATTTCTATTAGTGTTATGTCTGGTCTATTGTTTATAGTTGTTTTATCAGTTATGATTCCTCGGTCCCAGTAAATTTTATAATTTTGGTTCTTGTTGACTTGGTCTGGTGTGTATTTGTAGTACGGCTCTTCTATTGTTTTTATGTTATGTTTGTGGAGTAGGTATTTATGGAGGATCTTGGCTGTCAGATTGTGCCTGTTTAGGTATTCTGTCTGTGCTAAGCCAGGACATCCTGATGTTATGTGTTGTATCGTTTCGGGCATTGGTTTACACATTCTACAGTTATCATTTTGTATGTTAGTTTTTGTGATAAATTTTTGGTAATTTCTTGTCGGTGCAACCTGGTCCTGTATAGAGTACGCATGAATCCTTCTCTTTCACCATACAGGTGTCCGAGTTCGATCCATTTGGTTGACAGCTGATGTTGTTTATCGAGGTCGTTCTTGAATCTGCCATGTAGTTTTTTGCTGTTCCATGTCTGTGTGATGTTTGTGAAGAATGTTTTCTTGTCTATCTGCTGTAGTTGTGTGTGTGTGCTGAGTGGTGTGTATCTTTTGTCTGCTTGTTTAATGGACGCGTGCAATGATGACTGAGTTGCCTTCAAGCTAAAGTATCTTTGTAAGCTGTGTATTTGAATGTTGTGTGTTATAAAAATACCCGGAAAAATAAATTAATTCGACTGCTTATCTTCTAAATCATCAATCCCAAACAACCATAATTCCATCAACTTCAGTCACAAATCACTTCCCTGTCATCAAAAAACATTTTTAATGGTGAACCTCAATAGTTCACGTTTCGTGTTGAAACTTGGCAACATCTGGTCTCAAACTTGAGGTCTGTTTCTCTGTGACGCTATTGTTTACAGACACTGTTTTGTGAGGTTAGGAAGTTGGAAGTGAGTTTATTATTCATAAAACAATGACCAGAAAGTCTGTAGTGTGTCGCCAGAAAGTAAAATCAGGCATTCTTATCTTCTACATCATCAATCCCAAACAACCATAATTCCATTAACTTCAGTTCTTTGTCACAAATCACTTCCCTGTCATCAAAAAACATTTTTGAAGGTAAAAATTTGTATTGACGTCTACGTTTCGTGTTGAAACTTGGCAACATCTAGTCGCAAACTTTAGGCCCGTTTCTCTGTAACGCTATTGTTTACAAACACTGTTTTGTGAGCTTAGAAAGTTAGTAGTGAGTTTATTTCTCATAAAACAATGACTAGAACGTCTGTATTGTGTGGCCAGAAAGTAAAATCAGGCATTTTCATCTTCTGAATCATCAATCCCAAACAACCATAATTCCATTAACTTCAGTTTTTCGTCACAAATCACTTCCTTGTCAAGTATCTCAGGAAACTCGCACTGCATTCAACATTCAGGAGACAAAGTATGTAAGTATACAGATCAGGTATTATTATTATTCACCATATTAATTTGAAAGGCTTAGAATCAACCTGCAACCTATCGAATGTGTAGAAATTATTAGGAATCAAGGGGAATACTGTATGTATACAAGGACTAGGAAACTGGAAACTCCAGTGATTCATTATAATAAAGTCTTATCCAACGTTTATGTCATTTCTTCAGATTTGTAGACTGCAAAATGCTGACCAGTATCTAATTATATCTTATCAATAATATAAATAAAACGTCGCATGTAGACATAAGGAAGAAGACTCGTGGAATTGCACATGCATATGCATTTTTGTTTCTTATACCGTTATGTATGCTACATACTTAATAATTATTAACAATTATCTATCTGGAACAATTACATCGTTGTGTACACGACCGGCAAGTTGCGGTATTTTCTAAACAGTTTTTTTTTCGGAAGTTACCCAATAGAAATTTATTAGATCTGCACCGCTAATTAAAGCTTGGAGCTTCCACGCAACCATCCTCTGTATAAATTCTATTATTTGCAACAATTGCACCAACTCACGATTGTAACGTAATAACTTGACGATAGATTTACCGTTCGTTACCAAAGTGCCATGTCATTTGGTATTGTTGTGCTCTTGCAAACTGGGGCCCATTTTAATGGGTCCATTTAACACTGCAAGCTACTTTGACTGTAATCGCCCACTGATAGTTATTGATCAAGAAAATTGTTAGTTGTAGTACATTTGAAACATCCATTATAATTTAATGTGAAAGCAGTAGTAGGTAGGTATCTTCATTTTTTTATAATATGCAAGGCGATTCATTCATGATGGAAAGGTTTTTTTTTCAATGATAGTCGAATTAAGTTTGGACGATAAATCTCTTTCACATGTTTTGGAATATGTCATTCGTTTCAAGCTTTTGGCAACAGAATATTTAATAATAAATAATTTATTGAAAGACCAATGTATTTTTTAATAATTGATTTCCGTGCCTAAGTTTGTTAGCTGACGTTTCAAGAAATTTCATCCCTCAGTTCTCTGGAAACATTGTGTAGGTGGTGAGTAAATGGAATCTTGCAAAAATATATTATGTATAAAATACTGTGATGATAATAAGTTTACAAAAACACAAAAGCAACAAAAACAAAAATTCGAGCAAAAATTTGATGGAGAAAGAACTCGTCGTGCCTCGGGATGTCTCGTCTCGTCTGTCTCGCCAGCTATCTCCTCTCGTCGGTATATATTTGTAAATACGTCCTACTCCTCCATACTCTTACACTTGCTTGGTCTCAGATTGTTTTGGCGAGATTGTCGAGCTGGCATTACTGACAGAACATTGGTTGCTTGATGAGAAGACTATTTCTTTGTTGGGTTATAGTTTGAATTATGAATATTCTCGACAGCAGCTTGTGCAATGCGGAACCGTCGTCGCTCTAGTACTGGACAACATTTTTTATCGTGAAGCTTTTATGGACTTAAGCGATTTGAATTATTCCAAACCGCGTCTAGACTTGTGTTGTGTCGCGAATCAAACCTCGTCTTGAGCCACGTCCCGAACCTCGTTGCAGACATTATCCTGCAACGACGCGACGTACGCCGCATCGAACCACTTCGCGAACCTTACCCCGCACCATTGAGGGGTTTCACCCAATTATTGATTTCTCTTCAGTTGTCATTAGAATCTAAAAATTGATGATTGTAAACATAACAGGGTATTAAAATATACCTTTTTGGTTCCTTCATCTTTTTTACTCTGACCCTCTCCCGTCGAATAGGCGAAAGGAAATCAGTATTTGTATTGTATTTTTGAAATTTTTCGGTTCTTATATTAATAATTCATGTTGTCTCCGTTGTTTTCGGTCCATGTCGCTAAATGATAGCCAAAATAAGACTTGATAAACAGTGAAATAATTGTATCGTATATCACTCACCGAAAAGCGTGGCCTCCAAATTTCTTCTTTCTAGCCTACCTCATCAAGCATCCGTACTTTAATCTAGTCAAGTGAAGTATGTATAAATAAATAAATGTTCTCAGTGGGAATAATGTCACTAGTGTTGAAAAATCTGCTTACCATTCTTTCCTTTCAAATATTATGGTGCATTCAGATACGCACCACGCAGCACGGTAAGCTGCAGCAGCATGCCGACAAGTATAGCTCGTCGCGGAGTGTTGGGTGAAATAACAAGCCTGTTCAGACGCATGCATCGTGACCGATGGTGAATGTTCAATGTCATGGTCTCTATTGCTCTATTTCTTTACCTGATAGTATTCGAGAAAATTCAAACTGTCACTTATCCAGTCCGACATCTTTTCAACCCGTATTCGCTTCGCGTCTTCACGTTGAGCATCGAGCATCTGTAAACAGGAACACTCGCACAAGCATTGCTAAAAAAACCGACATTTTTTCGTTCAGCGACGAGCACGTGCACAACCTTCTGGGCAGAACCGGACAGCCCATATTTACACGCGTGTATGATCTTGTTCCATGCACCCGTTGAATGTCCGGTTAAACGGAACCGTCGAGGCAACCGTGTGGACGCACTATTAAAGTGAGAAATGAACATTTTACCAGTTACTTACTAACAGAAGATGTTTTCCTGCCATCTTTCCTCTCGAACTTTCATCTGATATTTTACTGGAAAGAACGCAGGTGTACGGATTCCAGTCTTCTCGGGTTTGAACGAAGATATTTCATAACATGGAATGCTCATTCATCATCTCTTTTCTCACTAACTGGCGTTCTTTCCAGCGAGATTCGTTATTCTCATAAGAAAAAACGCTGGTATATGGGTAGCTAATAACATCAGAGACGTGATATATTTGACGAAAAAAGTATGCCATGTGCAGTTATCAGAGCCGGACTCTCTAATATTGATGATGTAATTTGATGCTATCCGAGTTCCTGGTCCATCAAAGAGATGCATGAAAAACCTTCCACAAGACAAGTCCCCACAAAGCCTGGTTCTCGAAGAGAATGAAGCCCTCTTTCAAAAAACATGCGGTTTCTTCACTATAAGCAAACATTCTTAATGCATGAACAGTCCTACATGGATTACTATGGGAAATACGTCGTCAACCCATTTTTTTTTTTTTTTTTGTGAAATACATCCTCGTCAAAATGATTGGGTAATAGCTCATTTTCGAGCTCATTTTGATGATGTTCTCTTCCTCATCATATCCTCTTAGTTTGGAGAAGGTATACACTTGCGGGTGATTATTTATTTTTTAATTAAAAAAAAAACATAAAAAATGACAATTTGTCATATCGTCGGGAATGACAGCAGAGGCTTGAAACTCGGCAGTTCTAATCAGGGTCGAAGGGCCTTCAAAATAAGGTATCACTCGACCCCCATTCCCATTTAAAATTTTGGGGTTGGTGTTGACCCCCGCGATGGGGTTGTAGTTACGGGGATGAAAAAATCACATACATTGTTCACCCTCAAATCGTAAATCGACGGGTACGAGGGTTTTTCTTAAAAAAATACTGAAGTCTGGAAAATGTGGGTGTAAAGTTTTCGTTGACCCACCCTGTATACGATAACGGTAGTGTCCACTAAGCAGATCGAACACAGTCTTGGGCAATAGTAAGGCAATTGACTGATGGAAATAAGCACTACTCTCTTTCAGATCTTTCCAGATGACCTCAACAAACTTTACTGAACTGTCGCAGCTCAGATCACAAACCCTCGAGCAAGGGTGACGAAGACACTTTGACGTCTCTTTCAGAAAGTGGCAACTGGAAATTCTTTCTCCTTTATCATACTTACATTCATAAGAGGAGGACTTGTTTTTTCAAGCAGATCATTAGAGCTACATCCTTGAATTTTTCCAAATCTTAAATTATGTCATTGAGATGTCACTCTCCTCCATATTCATTTTTTGAACGTTTTGTTCAATTGTGTAATATGTTATAGGCCATAGCGCTATCATTTTGCCGAAATGGGTGGTATTTTCTCTCTTCTTCTCTCATATGTTGGGACATCAAAAATGAATTTTCACTGGACCAAAGGAATTAAGCCACTCTAGCGGTGGGTGAAAACTTATTTTTACGTATTTTCATGCAGCAAGATAACTTGATCAATTCATTGAAATAATTTGTTTGCAAACTCCTACGACAATATTACAGTTAATACCGACCTAACATATGGTATTTCGCAATTCTTAATAAAAAAACTCTGTATGCTGATTTATAACTTGAGAAACTTCCGCCATTTTTATGACTAACATTTATATTCATGATCTCTATAACCGATCATGTTTTTTTTCTGAAAAGCGGCATGTAAAAGCAACCAATTAGACACAATCGGTAAATTATGATTGATCTGAGTGAACAACAACGGTGAATACTTTTATTCTTTTTGAGTGTTTGTGGTTCAGTTGAAGAAATATAGCTTGCGGCCTACCAATCATTAAAATATGATTTATTGAACAACTCGTTCATTCGGGATGTCTTAAATCTGGTCGTACCTTAAAACGCGAAGGCGAGCGTGAGCGTTGAAATATTGCCACAACCAAACATTACAGACCGAGAAGTCAGTAATCCATAGATTTTTTACGTCAAAATTGAGTCAATTCCGTAATTTATTTTTTTATTCAAAATATTGAGACTTTATAAAATAGGTAGTCTCTTCAATGTTCATGATTTCTACTATCTATAGATATACTGCTGGTTCGAAAAAAAACTGGTATCACTCATTGAAATGTTTAAAAAATTGAGCAGTGTAAAATTTGTTTTGATAAAACAAAAAAGTGGCTTGAAAGTCGGCAGTTGTAATCAGGGTCAAAGGGCCTTCAAAATAAGGTATCACTCGACCCCCCTTTCCATTTGATTTTTTCATACAAAATGGAGCACAGCTGTCATTTCGACATTTTCAGCTGTCACTACTATGTAAAAAATGCAGAACGTCGTCACATATGGTGTGTCCAAATTTCGTTCGCATGCATACATCAAACGATTCAAAAGTAAGAAGGGGAGGGATCTTTTAGAGCCGCACTGTATGTATGTATGTCGTAAAGAGGTTTGTTCAAGTATGTACATATATGGTATTGTTATTTAGTATTCTGTGAGGTATCTTTTATACAATTTTTGCATGTATCTATGCATATGAGTTTTTCGCGTTTTCATTATTATATTCAATTCCCATCTAATTACGTACCCACCTGTTTTAATCTCACCATAGATTACAAATTACTGAAATTATTACAACATGACAAATCATTTCAATTTCTTAATTGCAAGAGTTCTATTGTTTCGACTTGGTAATTCATCGATTACTACAAATACTTGATTGCGATAAATTACTATAAGAGGCGGAACGTAGGTCTTCGAGGTGTTCAAATCATTGATGTGCAGTTTTGCCTTGTGAACTATGATTAAGCGTTATGGTGATGTGGTATATGGTTCATTCACTCGCATTTTGCAGACTTTCTGTAGGAAATCAACCAATGGACAATTTGCATACATTTTCAAATGTCTTGAAATTTTATATACGTATTCTAGACAATATTTGAATGCCAATTTTTTTTTACGAAATACCTAAAAATATACTAAACAAATAAAAAATAAAACGCAAATTTCACTGTATATATGATCGCAAACAGGGCGGAGGTGAATTACCTCAGATTAATATTAATCTGAGTGAATTACCCTGTCGAGAGAGAGTTATAACAGTCAATACGTCAGACGGAGATAGATGGTGTATTCTGTGACGTCGTGGATGTTGATGTTGAGGCGCTCTTTAATCGGTGATTACTACATTAATATAAAGGTCGTTGGTGGATTTTTTAAACATCAATGGCATCAGTACTTACCAATCCTTGTATTTTTCATATTTCCAAAAAATGTGCAGATTGTCCATTGTAGCTTGTGCGAAATGAATGCGTATCTAATTAAAGAATATGTATAAGATCCCTGCATGCTGCATGTGTTATCTTGATAAAATAAAAATGATAAATATTTTTGCAGTCTGCCTTCATTTGTTTTTATTATTTTATCGGATGCAGATATCATATGAATAGTTTCTATACGGATGATTTTCCGTGGATGTGACCTCCCAAAATCCAAACATATCGTGAAACAATAGATATGTAGGTGACAGCATTTCTCTCACGATAAGTTTGGGATGATCATCTGTAGTTGTTTATGTTTGTAGGATCTGATGTGATTTACATTTTTTTGTAGTGTTGCTTTTTTTGGACATATTATGTGATCATACCGAAATTACATTATAACAAAACAAGGTTTTTACAACATGGTATTAGGTATAGGATATAGATAGATAGAAAAGTCTTTTATTACTCGCCGGCGAATGGCAGCAATGCTGTTAACGTAACGTCAAGATACAGATGCTGAATTCAGGATTCATCGATTCAATTTTTTCTTGAATGTTGAGGTATATATTACGAGATATGAAAAATGTTCAATGAAACTCAATAACTTGACTTTATACATTCAAAATGAAAATTTTACTATACAGGGCTTTTCACTTAAAACTCCCCACGTCAATATCTCGGAAACGAATAGGAATATTTGATTTCTGTAAAAAGTAGTCAATGTATGGGGTCGAGTAGTTATTTTTCACAGTTAAAAAAATTCGACGCCTACCAAGTCTAAAGCGTCGCGACGCATCGAAAATATCAATCGGTTGCAGGGACTTTGAAATTACGCGCATGCTAAAGTACATGTTATTTATAAACTTTTTTGTTATTCAGTCGAACTCATTTATTCTACTCAGTTTTGAGATATACAGTGTGTCCAAGATAACGATGTCTATCATGGGGATCTTGAAAACCGTGCGAGATACAAGGTCGGTTAAATGGAGGCAAAGTTGCGTATTTTGATGCTTAACAAAATGCCGTTTTAAAAGCCAAGAGATTCCGACTAAGTCCGAAATTATCCAAAAAAAACCGACATTTTTCAAAATTGTTTTCATTTTTTTCTGACCACATTTGAAGAGATATTCTGAAATGAATGGAACTTCTTCATTGCCACTTTTTGCCTTTTACAAGATAGCGTTATCAAATTGAAGAACCGTCGTTTCGTCTATGAGCAGCCATCATCAACTTTGTTTTTTCAAATACGGTCCTGGATTTTTTATCACGGATTTTGAGAGCCTCTTATGTTCCTAAAACAACGATGTATCGATCCTATTAAAAATGTATTTTTTGTCTCTCTCTAACACATGAGTTCTTATGGAAAAATCCACCAACATAATTTTTTTGAATAATTGCGATACATTGTTGGTTTAGGAACATAAGAGGCCCTCAAAATCCGTCATAAAACATCCAGGACCGTATTTAAAACAGATTGACAACCACTCTTTCTTTTCTCTTAAAAAGCTTATGGTTTTTGCTTCACCATCGTCTGAATTATCGTCAATTAAATCTAAGACTTTAATCAAATATGTTCAAGCATTTTGCGGAAAGTAATTTTTATCTACAAAATAATGTTGTCCTGTAATTGATAATTTGCACAATTGTTGGAATTGGAAAAAATATCAAGATTATGGCGTAATTACTAATTATGCCATTAACGCTGAAAAAAATTATCTGCGGCCTTCAATAATGGAGTAATTAATTATTGAAAATTGCGCCTGGTCCCGCCCCACCAAAAACGCGCATATCCTGTCAAAAAGGACGTGACGTCACAGTAGTAGTCGAATATTTAACATTTCACCCGTCAAGTCGGTCGTTCCTATCTCCCTATTCTCTGGTCGCGCCATAACCTACAAATTTTGTTGATGTTTTGACTGTGTCGTGTTTATCATTTCATTACTGAGTATGATTGA
Source organism: Orchestes rusci (assembly GCA_958502075.1). Lineage (NCBI taxonomy): Eukaryota > Metazoa > Arthropoda > Insecta > Coleoptera > Curculionidae > Orchestes > Orchestes rusci. The sequence goes on along the minus strand of OY293305.1, from coordinate 20,347,778 downwards.
TTCAGCAGAAAAACCTCCTATTAGAAAACAATATCAACATTGTTTAGTAACGAGTGTTCAATAAAAAATACGATCAAGTCACCTCTGGATTTCTTTTTCTGTCATGAACGTAGATCGTGGGTAGTTTGTATGGTTTGGTATATCATGGCATCTGTGACGGCTAGAAAGTGGATGTCATGTCATAATTGCGATGTTAACCAAGACATACGTTTTTTGAAACAATTGCAATCCATAGAACACTCTTACCATGAAGTGTGGAAAAACTCTCGCCTATTCACGTGAAATAAAATCTTTTTCTCGTTTAAAAAAAAATTCAATAGAAGTGATGCCCCATTGTCTCTTAGATTATGTGATGTTTGTGAAGATCATTTCAATGTAAGTAATAGGTTCATCGTTAAGAAAGAACAAAGTTTTCAATTAATTGATAATTTTATTATTGATTAAGTGGCGGCTGTTATTAATGGGCCGTGGCATTACCGTAAAATGAAAATGTCGCTCACTGAAAGTATTTTTTTTTTATAATAGTGTCAAACGACTAAATGTAGAGCGGTCGACAAGGTAGTAGACATGAAAGGATAGATCGGTAAACCATCGACCAATGACTGCTGACTCAATCGCAAAAATGATGACGTCACGGGAAGTAACATGGCCACACCTTTTTCCCGGGCATTTTGTGAAGTTTTCTTTTTCTATTTTGAAAAAAAAAAAGGAACTGATGACTTTCAAATATTGGGCAAAATACGTAATATAAAATGTCTAGTAATTTGAAAATTTATGCAAATTGTTGATTGGTACCTATTCAATGACTTGATATCCACATTAAATTACCTTCTGATCTAGGTGATTTAACTCTCGAAAACACCTCCACACTAATATCAGAAGCATCCAAATTTTGACAGTCAATACTAAGTATCTAGGAATACACACTTTTTCAAAATACAATTTGGAAGTGAATAAAAACAGTTGAATACTTAAATTAACCCAACTTATAACTGGAAAATTGTCTACATGCTGCGTTGCCAAATGGCAGGGCTTGTGTCACACTATATAGAAGCTCTGTTTGTACCCTGGTTTGTACCTTATAAATCGTCTTATAGTAATTAATAATGACAAAATCCACATAGACGGAATAAAGGGAATAATGTTTCAGTTATGGCCGAGATTATCAATGTTTTATAAGATGGAAACAAGAACAAAAATATTTGGTTGTTTGAAAGTAGAATTTCCGAATGCCGCGGAGTGATGTTGACAATATTAGAGAAAAGGTGGTTGTTATGATAAAAGGCGAAGAAATTGTTATAATGATATTTTAATTACCTAATGACATTGAAAGAGATTGTATATGTTGATCATAATGCAATATTGCTGTTGAGAAAGTAATAATGAGCAACTATTGACATATATTTTGAAAATGTAAATCTTTGTAGGTCTGGCATTTGACAATAAATCGGGCAATAAAAAATAATATTCAAAAATCAGGTGTTCCAATTTGTCGTCAGTTCGACCTTTATTTTTGTGATTCTATGAAGTTCACAACATTGGTCTTTGGTCAAAACAAAAAAAAAACGGAATTTCAAGTAAGTGTATTTAAAATATAAAGTTCTAGCAAATGTGTGGCAACAAATACGATTGATAGCTGCCGTTACCAAGAAATCAATTAAGACCAAGGAAATATAATAATGACTTAACATAACCGATAATTAAACACGATTACGTACAGGGTGTTCACGTATACAGTGTGACCCATTTGTTTTGGGAACACCCTGATAAAAAGTTTATTTCTTAACCGATTTGGTTCGTTTTTTTTTTGGATTGTAGAGCTCGAAAAATTGTATATTCTTGGTTAAAAGTGACCTTCGCCATTTTGACTTCAAGGCCTACTATGTTACTTTTTAAGAGCAAAATTTCAGGAAACCATATTAGCGATTTTTTTAGAAAAAATCTGTGTGCGCCACTGGATTCAGCATCCTTTAAAACGGGTCTATACAAATTTTCAACCGAAAATATCAAGTTGAAAAAAATTAAAAATTCGCACTTTAACAATCTTTGATTCTATCAAAAGAAATGATAAATGCATTGAAGTTGATGGTGGTTTGGTAGAAGTTACAAATTTTTAGTTTTATGTCATTTTTATTTGTTTTGATAGAACCAAAGATTGTTAAAGTGCGAATTTTTAATTTTTTTCAACTTGATATTTTCGGTTGAAAATTTGTATAGACCCGTTTTAAAGGATGCTGAATCCAGTGGCGCACACGGATTCTTTCTAAAAAAATCGCTAATATGGTTTCCTGAAATTTTGCTCTTAAAAACTAACATGGTAGGCCTTGAAGTCAAAATGGCGAAGGTCACTTTTTGCCAAGAATATACAATTTACAAGAATGAAGATCAAAGACAACAGAAAAACATATTGATAATTTGTAACAATAACTAAACATAATAACCAAGTGAGCCAAAAATAACAATACATCTTGACTTTTTTAGTATGTGGATGTGTATGTACTCAATTTCTTTTGTAACCAGCTTAGTTCTATCATGAAAAATATATGAAAAGATCATGAGTATATAGAGAAATTGAGCAAATAAAATGTATTCTTGGGTCTATCATAAAATCAATGCTTTTCTTCAAGATCCACTGCTCCAAAAAATTAACACACCACCTCTAATGTGTTGTGTAAACATGTCCTAGGCAAAGTTTATTGTATATTAGTAAACTTTGTCCTAGGGTGGATCTTGATAAGTATCTTTTTTGAAAAAGGAGCTATCAAGCTGAACAAGAAATAAAAACAATAAAAAAGAAAAAGGGTTCTGAGAGTGTTTTAAACTCGTGCATAATTAAATTCGCCCGAGAATTCGCCTTTTACTCCATGCTTAGTATAGGAACACTATTGCTCGGAAAATTTAAAACACTGTAGAATTTATTGATGAGAATTTGAAAAAATCTTGTTAAAACCTCGTTCAAAACTTTTTTGGATGTTTTTATTTCTTGTTCAGCTTGATAGATCCTTTTTTCAAGAAGATATCAAGATTTACCCTATAGGACATGTTTATGCACATAGTTTTAGGTGCAAATTAGAGGTGGTGCGTTAAATTTTTGATGCAGTGTATAAAAAATGATGGACATCTTTATTTTTACAGACAGTTACCTTCCTAATCTTCAAGAAGACGAGACAACAGATAACACTCCTATCTCTTTTTTTTTTTTGAAACTGAAACCAGACACCCTATGGTCCGAGACCATAGGGTAGTGTGGAGTTTTACCCACTAAACCTCTCCTCCGCATTTGGACGTCAGGGATAATCCCTTTAGTGTCCCAGTCTTCTAACTTAATTTGACTTCTTTGGTACCGGGTTACCTTCCGGAAGGCATCTAGAAATACAGGTAGGAATGCCAAAAACCCGAGAAATAAAAGAAAAAGAAAATAAAAATACGAACAAACTGGAGCCTCTTCCAGTAGTGAATCGCGTGCGAGACGGATTTTGTCCTAACTTACATACGTCATGCGTTGCGGTCAGATCGAAAGTTTTCCCGGCCTTAACTCTCATGAATTGGCGAACGGTTTGCCACTCCAAGGCTTGTCTGATCTCGGAAGTTCGGACAAACCATGGGGCACCAACCGCTTTACGGAGATAAATTAATATTCTCCGTTGTTTGAATTTTAGCTTGATGAGCTTCTGCCGCGTAACCCCATGAGGCTGATCCGTAAGTAAGGATCGGCCTCAAGACGGCTTTGATCAATAGGATCTTTGCTTTGACTGATAAAACGCTCTTAACTCCTATCTCATTCATACTCTTACTATATAGCCAAAGATTTCATAGTTTATTGCATCGTTTCAAATACCAACGATAATCCGTTTGTCAATCTATCTGAGGATGTCTGATGTTTATTGATTTATGAGCTTTATTTTTGGTTTAATATCCACTGTATTTCTAAACGAAATCATCATAAAAAATAAGATCATCATACCGTCTTTATGGTTCTCTGTTTACAAAATACAAAGTGACTCATCAAATAAATGTCAGGTAAAATCTCGGGTAAAATGGACCTTGATAACAAGACAAGGGATAATGTGTTTGTTTCTTATCAAATTTACAATTTGGTTGGCAGATATCTTTCCAATAACCAGTTGAGAAAAACTAGTTTCTGTTTGAGTTTGACGGTCAATGCTAAGGGTTGTCGCTTATTTCATTTCATTTCATCTTCACGATCGCGATTATGTTTACGTTTTGCTCAAAGTGCTACAGAAACCTCCTGACCTGCCAGGTGCAACAAAGAGATTTTATACATCAGGTTAGTGTAATTTACTAGGTAATTTAGGTCGCCAGGTGGAAAACGTCGGGTACACATACATATGCCGCTCAATCAAAGTGAATCTGCAGTGTGGTTTTTTGCAACGTAATATTGGGTTGCAATTTGGTCTTCCTTGAGAGAAGAATCAAATATTTACCAAGAATGTGCTCAAATTTTTACGAGATCCGACTACAAATTAAGAAAATGATCTAAGCGTATCTCTGTTATAATTTTACAATGATCCAAACTTTCTACAGCCACCCTCTGAGAACTAATTATTATAATAAGCCTATTCGAGTGCACCACTGTCAATACCGCCATGCACTTCAGTAGCGACTAGGCAAATTAATATCGATGCAGATATGCTTTTTGATCGTTATACGACCAAGTGAAAGTTTATAATAGTAGAGATTTTATCATAGATAGCTAAGCACGACGATAATTTGCTACGTAGTTATTTTTAAAATGATACCCCTCGCTCAGCTTACTCCTCTCTTTGTTATGAGTAGAAAATATTGACTGGAAATCAGTGGGTGTAATTGGAAACAATTTGTTTTCCGTTGATTGGTTACAGAAATAATTATTTATATTACCGACAGTCGACAGTGCGGATTTGAATTTATATCGTTTTCTAAAACGTAGGTAGGTACTGCATGACTGGCTTTATTAGATTTATATCTGTTTTCTGAAGATTGGGTGTAAAGTAAAAACTTGATCAACAAAAGTGTTTTCATATTGAAAATGTATAATAATTATGTTTATTGATTGATGAATAAAGGTCAGTAAAAAAAAACTCTGTACAATCATAATAATAATTAGATTCGGGTCACAAACTTTCAACGGAAATTGAAAATTTTAGTTCGCTTACGCAATCTAATTTGTTTTGAAATGATGCTTTTTCCTGGTCAAGCTGCAGTTTATTACTAGCCTAGTTTATACCGAAAACTTGGTCCGCGGACCAAGTACAAAATTCGGACTATATCCGAACCAAATATTTGGTTCGAATGGTGTAAACAGTTGCGGACTAAGCTGGTCCGCTCTTGGTTCGGTACTCGCCAGCAAGTGTACCGAACTAAATTTGGTTCGATCTGGATCAAAATTATGAGGTTATGTTGATTGTTATTATTGTGAATTGTGTTGGTTCTGAGTTTCTAAGGCAATCTATGAGGGTACTTACTCATGTTTTTTTTTGGTTACGAATTGTGTTGATGAATAATTTCGACTTGTTTTTGACATTTGACGAATTGCGGGCGTACACATTTAGTTCACGCGTTGCAAGATGGTGTAAACGGGCGAGAAGCAAGCATTGGTCCTACCGTACTATCCCCACCCACTTGGTCCTATCGGACCGAACTAAACGAGTTATCGGTGTAAACTAGGCTACTGAAACATGATTTTTATGAAATGTACGACAGGAATTTTACAAACTGTATACTGTATTACGGAAGCTTTCATCTGTACAAAAGCGGATGGATTGGAACTTTTATGTTATGTGTTGAAGAGGTGAAATGAAGAATGAGTTTGGCACTCCATAAAGTTTATTGTGATGTGGTCAAATGTACCGAAATTGCACCTTTCAAATTTTTGTAGGAGATGAATTTCTTTGCAAAGTGGTGCTTCACTGATCAAAATTTTAATAGCTGTGAGTTTGAGCGCTATTGAGCAGAACCAAATGATATTATCAGCAGTGGGATCACTAAGTTCAATTTCACCTACCACAAACTTGAGATGGTCAGGGGTGGAAACAAGACAGGCTATAGAAATATACTTATATTTTTTTAAACTTCAATTGAGTCCATGCAAAGTCATATTGTATAAATATACAGTGCGGCTCTAAAAGGTCCCCCCCCCCCTTTTTTTTTAATGTGTGCACCAAACATTTTGAAACTTGGCATACTTTAATTGCTGTCGAAATACTACTTTTTGATGTTACTGGCGTACTTTTAGTATTCAAGATGGCGGCTGGGCGCCATTTTGAAACATTTTTTTAAATGGAAAGGGGGGTCATGTGACACCTCATTTTGAAGATCCTGATGAGTACTTTATAACCCTTGAATAAAGAGTCGATATCTTCAAGTACCACAAAATGGCGGTACATTTAATTACTACATTGATACATACACTTTTAAAAAAAATTGTCAAATTCAATTCAAAAGATGCTGGAAATATTCTTGACATAAAGTTTGGGTTAGGAAAAAATGACAAAAAAGCATCTTTTGAATTGAACTTGACGAATTTTTTCAAAAAGTGTATGTATCAATGTAGTAATTAAATGTACCGCCACTTTGTAGTACTTGAAGATATGGACTCAATATTCTAGGGCTATAAAGTACTGATCAGGATCTTCAAAATGAGGTGTCACACGACCCCCCTTTCCATTTAAAAAAATGTTTCAAAATGGCGCCCAGCCGCCATCTTGAATACTAAAAGTACGTCAGTGACATCAAAAAGTAGTATTTCGACAGCAATTGGAGTATGCCAAGTTTCAAAATTTTTGGTGCACACATTAAAAAAAAAGGGAGGGGGGGACCTTTTAGAGCCGCACTGTATAACTAACATAACGCATAGGTACATAATCAACACATGATTGAGGACCTGATAGAAGCTTACAAACCAGAATAAATGTATAGACATTTCAGAAACCCCGAGAAGAGATAAACTCGAGAGGAGTCGACTTAAACTTCCGATTTCAACCAAATAAAAATAAATATTTTTCATAGAAGTTTCTGCTGAACGCATAAATCCTGTGATTCCTGTGTATGTAATTTACAACGAGAAATAAAGGTATAGTTTCGTCCAATCAAAATAGAGAATGGCGTTTCTGCAAAAACCAACAACTGGCAACGCTGCTCCCTTTGGCGCATGCTTTGAAAAAGATCGATGTTGAATACTTTATAATTTTTTGCTATTTTATTTATTTCAATCAAATCACGGTAGTACCTGGACCCCTAAACGACTAAATAAAGAGCCTCCTAAAGAGCTCAGTTTATTTTTTCTCACAGATTTTTTCTCTCCAGGTGAAGTTGTGCTAATGGTAGATTTAATTTTTCGGGGTGAATTTCGTTCTGTGTTTTCACAGCACTAGACAATACGTCTTTTAATTTTTTAAGAAGTCATTTCTAATTTCAGAGTCACAAAATATCCACTTAAAATCACAAATTTGTGCTGTAAACTGAACAAAAAAACCACAAATGCCATTTGGAGTTGCACATTCCATTCCATTAAGTTCAGACTTACTGTATAGGCACTAAATAGGTTATATTTTATAATGCTTAGCGCACTTCAGAATTATTTTCCAAAGTAAAAAGTCCAAATAAATTTGTTCTGGTGATTTCGGTTGCTGTTTTTGATCTTTTCTTACCGAACAACTATAACTAAAGAAATAGACCACATATTGGATAACAGCTCGAATAAAGGCGAAAAGATCCATTCTAGTTCTTCTGTATAGCTTATTTTTAATTACCAAACTCGCTAAAGATCAAATGACGCGTGAGTTTTTTCAATTTCAGAATAGCTACCTATACAATTTCTTAAATCTACTATTTTTGAAAGCGAAGTTTCCGAGACTATAGTGGCCAGAAAATACTGAATTAGAATGGAAATAGACTTGAACGACCTTTGAACCAGTTTCTTGATCATCCTACTACATATTCCCAAAGGTTTGAACAACGAAAGCTACCCTTACCATTTCTCATGGAAACACCCTAAAAGTGAAACAGTGAAGAAAATTTCCTACCAGTCAATTCTAACCAATCATAGGCTTGCATTTTAACATGTTGCTATGGCAACGACCTAATTTTATCGGAAATCACCCTACTCATAATCACGTGACTAGAAGATTAATAAGTGGAAATCTCCCTGGCTTTGCATCTGGATATAGCTCCCATATGATTACAGTGTTGCCGTCCCCACTCTCCCTAACAATCCCAACCCAACTGGTGCATGGGAGCTACATCCAGCCGCTACTATTAAATCTTCTCAAATAGTTTTGGCATGAAATTTTCTTGCCGAATCTCCCGCGAGCTCGAATTAAAAATCCGGAAATTTGTTCTCGTTGCGAATTTTTCAAGAAAATTCGCAACTCGACAAAATTTCCGGAAATAATTCGAGCTCTAGGGAGATTATAAGTGAAAATCCTCTAGGCTTCAAAATATTTCCAAAGTACTCAAGTATTAAAAAAACCAACTATATAGGTTTTAAAAAAGTAGTCATATTGACCTTTGCATATAACAGGTATAAGATTAGACGTTAGATGTTAAGCTGAATCCCTTTTTAGATATATAGTATATAATCCTTAAAAAAAGGGAGTCGAGTTGCGTCAGATAGTTGCTTATCTCGCGAGGCCGTACACATACTTCGAAAATGTAATCGGCTCAAAAAAAATATGGTAACGAGAAAAAAGAATCAAGACGATGCAGGTGCAAAATCCTGCATCGATTTGCAAATTGCAGAAGTCAGCCAGATAAATGTTGGTCACAAGAGACCTTTGATTTGTACGATTTTACCCAGGATTTTATGCTTGCGGGCGAGTAAATTAACTGATATTGCGTTTTCATCAAGTCGTTATATTGTCAACCGAATATATCTGATCAGATGTGGAAAAAGCTGCTCCGAAAACGTACTGTTCTCAACACCAATCTTCACTCGAGAGGACTCAAATGTTCTTTTTATAAACTTTGTTCTCATACTTCATCAACTTTTATCGTCTTTCTAGTTTTAAAAATAATATTTCTGACATTAGTCCAGGATCATTCCAATCATTAATGACCAAAGCTTTACAAAATTCACGATTACTTCAGGTAACAATAATTCTTCCTTTATCTAACTTCCATTCGAATGTGTGTACAACTTCTTTTCAAACAAGCTGCAACGATTTATTTCGTTTCAACTTAGTTCCATGTATTCCTTTTTCCATCTTTCGATTTACGCCAAAAGACATTTTCTGAAATAAATGGACTTTTCAAGACACAATATAATTATTTGAATTTTCAATGTAGGTAATCATATTAGAAGTTCCATGAATTATTTATTGTTATTGATAAAATCTTTTTTTTAATCTTATGCATCCTTTTCTGCGTCAATCCAAGGCGGCTTTCACGCACCAAAGTAGCCTGCGACGAGTTAACATGCTACTTACAATAAAACCTTTACAACCATGGCCACCAAGTTGCCATGGTTGCATAGGTTACATATTATTATTCAAATATGTACAGCAAATGCCAAACAACTTTCGATTCACGTCATAATTGCCACCAAGCGAGTTATCATGTGATTTGCAGGTGACCAAATTTGGCCACCAGCAAACTCCATAACAACCTGCTTCTGCTTGGTGGCAATTATGACGTGAATCGAAAGTTGTTTGACATTTGCTATAGTATATGTTTTCAACCATGCATGCGGTCGCACGTCGCATGCTTCCAAAACAGCCTTAAAGAAATGTACTGCAATGATGAAATATCACTTTTTCAGATTAGTATTTCTTAAACATGCATGTCTTTTGGCGATGTGCCTCTGGACTCATTGATCAATTGATCAACGCTGTTTCTGATCGATTGATCAATGTTGTATCAGAGATCATGAACTGACGCGACAGTAACTTTTCGATGATGACATGGATAAAAATGCGAGTAAAAATGTTATGGTTGTGGTGAATGGAAGAAATGTGGTGAATAAGATAGGATTTATGAAGAAATTTTATTTCATATTCAAGAACTATAAATAATATGAATAATCAATGAATGTTGTGTTGAATGATTTCATTAATTTTTTCTTTTCGTGAATTATCTCGATGTTTTGATAGTTATTCTGCTATTTGGGAAGGAGACGAATCCAAAATATCATAAAAATCGTTGCAGCGGTTCCCAAGTTATCAATGGTGTAACCGTGTAACTAACCCGATTTTGACCTCATAAAGTGAATATAATATTACGAACGAATCCGCCTGGAAAATTAAATTAAAAAATTAAACACAAACTCGATTACTGTAGAAATAAAATTGATTGTCGATGCGCGCACAAGGAATGACGTTGGTCATTTGACATGTGGTCAGATTGGGTCAGATAATATTGTTTTTTCCATAATTTTTTCTTCAAGTGAACTTTTTTGTTTTATGAGCTATTCTGCTATTCGGTGCGGAAACAGATAAAAAATCATAGCTGGGCCCAGAGGTTCTTGAGTTATGAATGGAGTAACCCATCAGGGAGAAACTAACTCCATTTTCTTTTATATGCACATACAGATATCCAAATAACGAAAAAAAAATCAAGTTGACAAATTCGGATATTTTCAAGCCTCGAAGCGGCATCTTGTTGAGTATAAAATTCCAAGTCTTTGCTTCTGGCAATCAATTTCGTATCTCTTGCGGTCTCGTTGTTTTCCATGTATGAACTTCAGGTGATGGAAGCCTTTGTATGTTAAGAACATCCCGTGTAGATCATAATACGATGTAAGTCGATAAAATTGAGCTCATCCAACTGCAGAAAAATCTAATCATAAGTTATTGTTAGTTAGTTGCGCTCCTTGATCGCAAAAGCTCCCTTAACTCCTCCCCAGTCCCCAGGTATATCGTTGATCGTTGCAGATCGCGAATCGCGCCCACCACCTTCAAACTCCACTGTGGTCACGGTCGCGACTCCAATCCGAATTTCGAATCTAGTCACACTAGTCAGTCTTTCGTGTTCCCTCATAGCAGGAACGGATCGAAACGAAACGTATTCGCGGCCGTGGTCGTACGTAAAAGATCAACAACCTTCTAGTAACGAGAAGTTTGTGTGTATTTTTGAGATTGACTTCTAAATCTAAACTAGTGCTGAATACTCTGGCGATCATTTCCGGATGACATTCTGTCCTCTTTAGTCTTTCATAGTTTGCTCAAAAGAAGCAAGTGGATTTAAATCAGGCAGATGCACAGGTTGTGCAATTAGAGAGTTATAGTGACATGTTTGGTGATGGAAAGTGTCTTTAGGATACATTTACGGCATCGTTAATGCTGGTGTGAATGTGGAATGAGGTTAGTAGAATTTTGAGATGTTACTTTTATTGGTAAAGGACGAGACGTGTCTGTAGGTCGACTGTTTACCCAGAGGAAATAGCCGATTTCTTCTTCCATTCTGCTACTTTTCGGCGCTTGCCCCTTGGTCGCCTGAGGAACATTGATGGCATCAATTTTGCAACTTAATTAATAGTGCTTATAATCATTTTGACTTACAATTTGATCTATAAAGATCAGGTTTAGTTCACGTTGGCTGCAGTTTAGATAAATACATATTTGACATGCCTCCAAAATCATGTTGCAAATTATTTTTGTAAACTGCACCATCAAGGGAGTTTGTAAATTATTTATATCGAAACCAAGCATAAAAAAAATAAAAAATCTGGTTTGAATGATGTAAGTAGTTTTGAACAGTTTTCCTCGCAGTTTTCTTTAGGTAATAGAGAAAAGTTGAAATACTAAGGACAAGGACTGATTCAATTTTAATCCTCAGACGGTTACTTAAAAATACGCAGTTTTAGAAATGTCCCCTACATCAGATATGATTGACGTAATTTTTCATTGGAATAGAGAGCTTATGAATGACTCATCAATGATTTTGTCACTAGTCAGTATTCATCACCCCTAAGTGAATACATGCCAAAGTTAGAATTGCACCGGCATGAGACAAATAAGCGCATGGATTCTTTTGAAATGTCCATCTTCATAATATGATATAAATATTATAAATCCTAGTGCCTGAAAAATCTAACCTAACCTTATTGAAACTATTGAAACATTGAAACAGTATATCTAGGATCCAAAATATCCAGTGTTGAATTGGTTGATTGATTTGTTATTTGAAGAAACTGTGGAAACATGCTAGGAAACATGCTAAGAAGCTCGTGCTTAAAGCTTTAAGTCGTGTCATTCTAGATTTGTCTGATTTGTCAGCTATGTTTGAGTTACGGAACCGTTTATTTATAATCACTTGATGCTGAAAAATATAATATTTGGTTCTGATGTCTCTGATTTTGTTTATTTTTAAAATGTAGTTATGTTGTTGTAGGTCTGCAGTGCAAAGTCTATTATGATATCACCGGTTTCATGAGCAATTCCTGTGATGAAAAAAAAATCACAGAATCCTTCCTTAATAATCACATCATCATTAAAAATTGCTGCATACCTATAACACAATGGAAGAGATAAAAATAGGATTAGGACAACCTTTGTTGTGGTAAATTATTCTCGTGAAATACCTACTCGGCAAAATATAAAATATGGCTATTAACGCATAACATTCATGATTCTAACTCCAAATCATAATAGTTAATAGAGTAATGACTATTACTAGGATTATTTTCGAACTATAAACCTATATAAAAGTGCTTTATAGGCCGAATAAAGGAACGTGCTCCAAATACCAGGAATGCCTATAAGTCATTATTAGTGAAATACTGCACGACATGATTGGAAGAGATCTAACCCAGTCAAAATTATTTATTTCATATTGTACCGTTAAGTAGGTACCTATCATTTACCGGACCCAAAACCAGTCCGGTAAATGACACTTTACATCACCAGAGACTGTAAAAAAGAATTACTTGACTACTCCGAAAATGACATTTTGCATCATCAAAGACTGTGAATTTAATTAATAACTTGACATAGAATGTTGGTAACATATAAGTGATTAACCTATCTATCACCCAAGTGGTGATATGGTTTGGCTGGCGCCATCTCATGGTAAGAATGTGAGGCGAACTGCCACTTCAAGTGTATGGTTTGACAAGAAAGCACTTTATACCGATTAAAAAATAATAATCACGGTTTGAAACAAAACAAGGTACGATACACAGCCGTTAGATGTCATTAAACTACTCTTGAAACTACTCCTCTAGAAATTCCAGACTCGGCTCCTTCGTCGCCTCGTCCATAAACTTCTCGACTCGTAATTTACGAAGTCATTTACCGCCTCAGTACCTAACGTAAAAAAAAAACATTTCACGAGTCTTTTTTTTCTCAAATATTTTTTTTCTATGTAATGAAAATACTTCTATTGATTGCGGCTCCAGGTAATTTTTGACACTTTTTACAATATCATTTATTTATACTTATTTTGCCTCGTATTTTGCTAAAGAATTTTTTTTTAGGTCTTCAAAACAAAAACTTTATTTTTGTGAAGGTTATGAGAATAAAACTCGAAGTTAAAAATGATTGTGTATTGTGTGTCCTTTTCAGCATCATTACTCGACTTAAACCTATCTATAGGTACTTTCATCCTGTTGTTTCTAAACAGTGCAATAGTCTCGGCACTAGTATCAATTTAATGAGTTGATGATAATGTTATAGGTATCATCGAGGGTATATCATTAAAGGGATTCCGAGAGGGATTCATTAAGCTCATCAAATTGAATGTTATTTTTTTTTTCATAAAGATTATCCACCAACGTTTAATTATTTTAAATTATATTTAATAATTTAATTGCATCGTCTATTGTCAATTCCAATTGAATTTTAAGATAAAAGTATATTTTTCAAGGACTTTGCCTCGGACTTTGCTAACTGAATAGGAATCTGATATTAAACATGTTTAAATCTTGTAAGCGCCTATCTAATACATATTGATCTCTACAAATGAACTAAATTAAAACTGTAGTCACAAATTAACCTTCCATTTGCACTCGTACAACATAGCTCGTAATGCCGCAAACGTCGATTTAATTCGCTGAAATGGGCTCATCGTGTTAGCTTACCTTTCGGCCTAGGCCTATCTAGAGCACAGCTAGCCAGGGGAAACATTATTAGCTACTTAATTCAATTAAAATGTTGCGCGTGATGCTATCTTCAATTGAGGTCTAGTTTTTTAGTCTGGTCAGCAAATATGGTTGGGGAAATGCGTCACGTATATCATGAGGTTTATTTCATGAAAATTTCAATATTTTGTCCGCATAGCCACTTAAGGCCCCCACAGACCTTGGAGCATGTATGACGAGCACATTTGTCTGCCAGTCTGTGGCCAAAATACCGCATACATGTGTGTCGCGCAAGTATTCCGTATCATCCGGAAAACATCATGCCTTATGTCATACATGTATGACAATCTGCACACACATGTATGCCGGACAGTAGGAGCATTGAAATCTGCCTTTGGCAAACCTGGGCAAGGTTCATGAGGTCGTATTGAAAAACTTAGAACAATATTCTAATACTTTTTCAAAATAATTTATTCCTATTTTTTTTTAATCAAGTATATAATTTTCATTCATTCATTTCATTTATAACTGGGCCAAAAAACTGTTATTTTTCTAAAACGATCTTCCAATCTATCAATTTTCTTGGTCATGATCATTGCTCACTCAATTAACTTGGATCAAATAGAAACTATTTTTGAATCATTCGAAGGCGACTCGAATTCGTCGTATAATTTTGAGGTCGCTTTGCGAGAACCAATTTGTCGTCAATTTATAATTGGTTATGATTATGGATGGTTCGATAATTGTAGTTTGAAGCCAGATTCATATCTACATATTGGCCAATTAGTGATGAATTCTATGCAATATCTATCACAGATAGGTTTTTTGTTCTTAGATAAATCAATCATAGAACTAGGACATATGAATTTGTGTCAGATTGTCCAGTATTGAACAATTAGTAGTTTGGGTTAGTTCACTATCCAAACGGTTACTCTATGTTCAATCGAATCAAAATTTCAGAATAACATCGATCCCCGCATCGATCTCATACATACATTTATGCGTACGTCCTAGAACTATTGTCACGTCAGACATCACTAACCCAAGTAACACACAATAGTTGAATAAACGGTAATTTTTGGTTTATAACAGACGTATATTTGTGGGTGAGAATCGACGTTAAATAAACGATAAAATGTCCGCCCCATAAACGTTTACGAATGGGATATGATCTCCAAACTATACACGTTTATGAGAGAAGAGTATTATACGTGTACGATATACGTTTGATAAACGATTCGACAAAACGTTTATGCTCACTATAAAGAAGACGTTGAAGTATCAGCTACGATATTTGAAATAGCAACGTTCCAATCAAACAATCAGCATACTTATCTACATTCTTTATTTTTCAACAAAGTTATGAAATATACAAGGCATTTTGATAACTTTGTTGCGACTGTTTCAACTATCGCAGTCCTATACTGGCATATGCTTGTCCCTTGTCCCAATTGTTTTGTCTGGGGACTCTCCAACGGTTGAACTTTTCTGCTCCTCTCCATTAAAATCTATTCGGAGTTTCGGAGGCCTCTGGCAAGGAGAATAGACTATTAGGGTACACTACACTTACATAAAATGAATCAAAATTCACGAATATGAACCATTTTTCCTGTTCTATTGAATATCATAATGGATATTAAAAAAGGGAGTTTTCAAAGAAATTAATGGAAAAATAGCTGAATAGGTGCACGAAGGTACTTACCCAGCTATGGTCACAATAATTAATCATTCAATTCGAAACAATCCGATTTCCACTGAAGAGAACTCAAAATCAAGCACGATATACTTCAACTGGTAACGCTTTCAACAAGTGGCAAAATCGTCGAAATTTCCGAAATTAACAGTTATGCAGCAAACATCAACAGTATAGATAACCACTTCACAAGTACATTACATACAAGCCGTCTGATCAAGAAAGTGACGCTAAAAATGGAAAATCGATCCTGTTCATCATCACTTGATAAATCTCCGAAAACCCGATTGGTTGGAAACCCCCACGCAAGCCCCCACGATACCAACTCTCGGCGTCCTGTATTATATTGCATATCATACACGTTGAGTACCATGTGGTTTTTAAACAATGACAAATGTTGCTTTAGAATAAAAATATACTATTGGAAACATCTACCCCACACTTTGCAAACATGATCAGCCGATAAATGTAAGTAAGATTTGTCAAATGGATACAAAGATGAAGATGAGTACACCCAGAACCTTTTTTTCTCAATCTATTTGTGATAAAAAGACATACCATTTATTACACTTTGGAAGAAATGTGTATGAAAGGTATATCGTATACCAAGTCTCACATGCGCGGGTCATTTTGGTTAATCTTTGAAGTCTGACAAATACAGTTCGACACTTAGATACATACAGGGTGTAACAGAGAAAGTGTTACAACGTGAAACTGTAGATTCGTTATCAAAAAAGAAAAAGATTTTTCCTCAATGAAAATTTTCCGCGGGCTTTCGTTTTCGATATACAGGGTTATGAAAGTTATGAAAAAAGAAAGATTTTTCTTTAATTACTTCTAAACCACTTGGAATATTTTTATCAAATTTGGTACAGTGTCAAAACTCACTAGTTAGGATTATTTTATTAAAAAATCGATTTAAAAAATTAACGAGTGGCGTAGTTATAATACACCCGAAATCGAAAGTCCGCGGAATTTTTTTTTTAAGGAAAAATATTTTTCTTTTTTGATAAAGAATCTACAGTCTCACGTTGTAACACTTACTCTGTTACACCCTGTAAACTTGATATTACTCACAAAAAATACCAGATTTTCATCCTGCTCCCAAAAAAATAGTTATTTTCCTAACAAGTTCGCAAAGTGATGCTTTCCCGCACGCAAAAGCAGTTAGACGAACGACGCGAAGCGGAGTTCGGATATGCTTTAAGGGCGGGAAAGACACTTTGCGAACTTGTTAGGAACAATATTTTTTCTACGAGCGTCCACAGATTAGACACGAAAAACTTTAGATAATATATTATTTGAACGCACTTAAAAACATAGAACTTGAGGATAATGATTATTTATGCTTAACAATATATTTATATTGAAAGAACAGTTTGTGGCGGCAGCTGGAAATTGGATAATATGGGTATAATCAAAATCATAATTGATTTATTTTATATTTGAAATGCAAGGGCATGTCCGATCACTGTTCATAAAATTTCCTCTTTTGTCGCCTTACTCCCTGCTATTGGCAACACTGTTTTGATTTGACAACACACTCTAGACAGCTGTGTCATTAAGATCAGTCAGTCTTCAGTCTTCGTTTAATCGTTTATACTTTTATAAATTTCTAAATTTGTTTGTCCGTTTGTTTGTATACATAATCAGGTTTTTTTGATGCCAGTATTCAGCTCAAATCTTTCGTAGATTTCCGATAAACACAGTAGTTTGCACCGAAATCAAGCAATAACAACTCACAAATGCCGATTGAAAGTCGATTATCAATGTTTGTTTACGTTACTGGCGAATGCGTTTTTAACGCAAAAAAAGAATTGTGTGTTTCATTTTGATTTTGACTGAAAAGGGAAAAGTAACAAGAACATTATTTTGTGCATTACAAAGTGCATTATCTACAGTTTGGTTGGTATGGAAACGAAGTTTAAAACAACAAATTGGTAGGTAGTTATTTGATTTGACATTTGAGTGCGGGAAAAGGCTACTTTGCACACGCAAATGAGTGTGCGAAGTGGCTACTTTGCGCACGCTCGTAGAAAAAAGTGTATTGTGAACGTGTATTGAACGGTTCAAAACATATACGTTTAATAAATATACCAAAACCAAATATTTCCAAAAATATGGTTGAATACACGTATATTCAATCATAATATATAACAATATGATCGTGTGTGGCTTGGGAAGTCACGTTGCTTCATTCAGACATTGCAGCTCCTAATACGGCCATACCAACCTTACTCGATTTAGCAAGTAATTTTCATCACAAAACAAATTGAAGTTGACGAGATAGTTTACTATAATGCGCTATATATCGCCTAGTCTGTTTAAATCTCAACAAGAACCATTTTACTTATTCATGTACTTGCACCAATAAGATTTAAATCACCGGGTTTATTAAAAATGTGTCAATTTTGAGAAAAGTGTTGACAGCGTTTATTTAAAGAAATCGCTTATTAACTTTCTTCCAATATCCCTTTATGTGTGGTCATCAGCTTATAAAGGTGAAAATATTGAACTGACCTCGTCTCACGTCTGCGACCTACAAGTTCATTTAAACGTGGGTTTTATGGCGAGGTTGATTGTACGTACGGGATCGATTGGTTCCAAAAAAAAAAGCTGTTAGCATTGAACAAAAGGAAAGTGTTGATGTTACTTTCTTTATGGATATTTTCAGTTTCCCAATGCAAAAAAAAATGTCCAAAAAGCTTTTTGCTGAAAATGTTTCATTCAAGTCATAAACACTCACAATTATTCACATACAAAATTCTCTAGATGTATATTTGCATAAACGCATTGAAATTTGATAGGGTTTTATCTCGGGTTTTATAATATGAGAATGCAAAGTTGTTTAAATTTATTATCCAATGAGAACAACTCTAAGTAAACACTCCGAAACATTCTCTAATTTATAAATTTTCTTTTATTTGATCTACCCACATCAGTATTGTAAAACAATTTTTCCACATACTTTTTATTAGTAGGTAGGTACATAATAAATCATCATTCATAATATTGAAGTATAGGAGGTGGGACGATAATTTCCAAGAATATTCGAATGTTAGAGTTAGTGTCAACTTAGCCCTTATTTGTGACTTTGGATGCTGAAGGTGTGACCTGACCTCAAACATTTGATGCTACAAATGAGGGCTCCTCCAACTTCATGAAATGTTCAGTTAGTCGTGTTAATTTCGTCCCATTTGCCAATTAATCATTTATGGTTTTGTTTGGTGAATCATATTATGATGCTTTATGTCTAAAAGTTACCTAGCGGTGAGGACTTGCCTTTTGTTACTCATATGACAGGAAACTTTACTGTTCATAAATAGCCTTGAAAATTAACTCAATTGAAGTTCTAAACGTCGGCAATTTGTGAAAAAGTAAAGAGTTTCACCTACAACTCAATTATTCACAATAAAATTTCTTTGTCACCAACCCCGTCACCAACTTTTACTTCATATTTAGAATGTCACTGTGAATGAGACATTCGTAACTGGTTATCCATGGGTAAATAAGTAATAATTTGATTAGGTAATGTGAAAACATATTTATAATTTCACAAGTTTGATAGCTGTTTGCTGTATATAGTTTTACTGATCAACTTTAACTATTATGACTCAAGACTTCGAAATTATCTTGGATAATGAAATGATTCTGGAGATATTTTAGGTACAGGTCACGTCTTGGGTCAGGTGGAAACCGCCGCAAAAATGATTCATCATTGTTTCTAATTTATACAGTGCGGCTCAAAATGGTCCCCCCTCCTTCTAACTTTTGAACCGTTTGATATTGATATATGCAAACGAAATTTGAAGACATAATTTGTAAGGACGTTCTGCATTTTTTGACATAGTTGTGACAGCTGAAAATGTCGAAATGACAGCTTAGCGCCATTTTGAATAAAAAATTCTAATGGAAAGGGGAGTCGAGTGATATCTTATTTTGAAGGCCCCTTGACCCTTATCACAACTGCCGAGTTTCAAGCCTCTGCTATCATTCCTGTTGATATGACAGCGTGACAAAGTTTTTTTTTTCATTTTTGTCACCTAATTAATACTTACCCTCAAGCGTTGATTTCTCCAAACTAAGAGGATATGATGAGGTACAGAGTACAGAAGATCTTCAAAATGAGCTATTACTTAATCTTTTTGAAGACAATTTTGGTTTTTGGTGAAATTCATCCTGATTGAGTGATGGCTCATTGAAGATCCTCTGTACCTCATCATACTCTCTTATTCTGGAGAAGTCAACTCCTGCGGGTGAGTATTGATTATATAACAAAAATGAAAAAAAAAATCAACAAGAATGATAGTAGAGGCTAGAAACTCGGCAGTTGTAATCAGGGTCAAAGGGCCTTCAAAATAAGGTATCACTCGACCCCCCTTTCTATTTGATTTTTTCATTCAAAATGGTGCCCAGCTGTCATTTTGACATTTTCAGCTGTCACTACTATGTTAAGAAATGCAGAACGTCCTCACATCATAGTGTGACCAAATTTCGTCCGTATATATTAAACGGTTCAAAAGTTAGAAGGGGAGGGAACCTTTGAGAGCCGCACTGTATGCTTAATAAAGAACGATTAAATTTGTAACTAGGTTTGAAGGGTGAAGTCAAACTCCTTTGAAAAAAAGCTTCACTTCCGTCCGTGCGATTCGACTAAAGTCATCATCAGGTCTTATAAGTGAGGTCCAAGTTGGAGAAATTGCATATCACATCGTCAAGCTAACATAGTGTTTCACATGGTTATTACATAAAAAACGAGCAAAAGTTGAGCAATAAAATATATTTTTGTACAGCCTACACGTAAAGTCCACTTTTCAATGCATGCAAAGCAGGCGGAAAGTCGCTAATTTTGGCAGCCGGGCCTAAAAGTGCTTTCGCACCCGCGGGTGCAAAAGTAGGTCGCTCAGCAACGGTTCCTTGGATCCCAACGCCTCTGAATCTAATAACCACGTGACAGCCTAGCATACTGAAAGAAACTAATCACGTGACAATCTCGGTGACAATGAATCCGCACCACAAAAGAATACGGGAACACACCTATTGTAACCATGATTGACATTGACAGTTCTCACTAAACTTGTCAGTTGTCTGACTTGTCAGCAGTGTAGTGCAGTGTATTGATTATTTATTTTTGATTTTCAATTCATTGTTTATTCTTTGTTGTACAAAAAGCACTGTTTGTACCACGGACGAAAGATGATTTTGACTCGGCTAATATCTGCCCTCGCTTCGCTCGTGCTGCTACTTATACCCTCGTCAAAATCATCCACTTTCCGCCCTTGATACAAAATGTACTATTACAGGATTCCCATCCCTTAGTTTCAATTGGTCATATAGAACCATTGAACTCCATACTACCTGGAACGGACCCGCTTATTATTGAGAGTGAAGCAGGTAGAGATAGCGTTAGTTACGGATACCTATCTCTTTCTAACTCATAACAGGAATGACACACCTTTCGATTCGTTGTCAACAACGACCGGGTCCTTTCCAGGTACGTAGTATGGAGTTCAATGAATAGAACACACTAAGTTACACTCGAATATCTACTTACTTATAAAATATATGTCAATATGAACAAAAGAAAAAATATATCTATTGATTTACGGGAGTGAAATATCATTATACAGGGTGGAGACTTTAACTAGAATAAATTCGGAGAGCTGAATAATTTCTCTAAAACTTACCGAGACACGTCAACATTTTAATGTGGTTACCCTGGTAGTTACCTCATTTTCCAAGCCCTCCAGGGTGAGCTGAAGCTGAAACCCCCTGAGACTGGTGTCATTTATTTTTAAAATGTATTTTGTTTAGTTTAACGTATTTTTTCATTTACTGTGATGTGTTATTCTGTGACTTTGTTGAAGGTCTGATGATGCCTTAGGGCGAAACACGTGTAACCAATACATCGTTTATTGATTGAGACTTTTGGCCGCCTTTTATTTCCACTTCAATCTCGATTCAAGTCTCTTTGAGAAGGATGGACGACTTCTTTTTAAAGAATATCCTGATTTAAAATAAAAAAAAAACATGATTACTTCAAAAATGGGCCATTTTTGTCAGGTTCAAAATATTTTAGCGAGAGTATCCTTTGAATATGAAAATTTCAGAAAATATACAAACTATCTCTTGAAAAAAATCGACAGGACACGTAAACTGACCAATGGATAATGGATTAAATGTCATCACATCTATAATATCAGTTTCAACAAATTTTAGGATGTATCTCACCTGATCGCATAATTTACGGTTGTTCTCGGCCATTTTTTTTTCATTAAATACACTTTTCTCTCCTAGGACTAGTCCAAATATTCCAATGTATTGCCTGATTGCAAATTCAAAAATTCCCAAGATGCACAACCGATAAAATCTCTACACTTGCTATTCCACATAACCGACACAGGAAGTTCTCTATGCACAATATTGTATTATTAGTAGGGTACATAAATTCACAATGGTAGTAGACCGTAGACCGTGATTCCTTGTTTGTACAACTTCATTTCTACATAATTTTAAAGGCACGTACCTAGGTATAATATGATGGTTTGAAATGTAAAGTAACTAAGTACAAACTGCAATCATATTTCACTTATGAGATTTTGAGTACATGTTTCTGCATAAGTTTTAATACTGATTACTGTGATGGTGACTATATATAGGAGTTTATGATTTTCACTTTATCTTGGCATAATATGGATATCTTTCAAAACCACAAACCAAAACTATATATTATAACCTAGTTAGAAATCAGCACATATACTATGTCGAGAAAAGTTTAATTAAAGTTTAAACATTTAAATTACTATAACAAATTAACATTTTATTAAGTGCGGTTCATAGAAAGTTGTGACCCGATGTTGCGTTTTCGTGTACTGGTGGTTGTGAACATAGCGAAAAGCATACATAATAAAAACAAGTCTTCGAAGGAAAGCACGAGCGATTTCTGATTTTATGCACGTAGACTTTACTCGGGACGTAAAGAAGAGTGAAATTATTTACGGCTTTCTCACGAAAACGTGTGTTTGGATAGTTGGAAGATTTATTTAATTATTGGGTTGGTGAAAGACGTTCTGCTAATCATAGGTATTCGTTTGCAATCACTTGAATGCTTCAGTTATTATGTAAGGCTTAAAGCATGTGTCGTGTGTCGGGCTCTCAAAGGTTTATGGTTTCAAGTGAACTGTATCATAAAAAGTTATATAACTTTATGCGTAATTGAAGATTATTATCGGAAATCACATTTGAATCTTGAAACTTAATCAGGTTATCATTGCGTATATTTTATTACATTTGATTCAATTTTATTCATCACCTACGCTGCCTTATATACAACTTGGAGATTTGATAAAATTGATAATTATTGGGTGCATTGGGGTTGATCGAGGGTTTGATGTCGAAGAATTCTCCAATAATTTGATTTTATCGCGGCACATGTGGATATTTGCCAAGAATGTTGCACGGAAGGCACAAATACGTTTTGAATTCTATGCGGGTGGCGTATGGCGTTATTTCCACTCCGTTATCTGGAGAAGCTCGATTAAGGAAAAATCACTGGGAGTAGATACCATTGTTTCTATCACATGGCAGCTCAATCAACGATGGCAGTCTTGGCACGGCTATTTTTGATATATTTTTTCCATTCTATAGACATTAAATGTTCGCTCTCGTCTCGTTGCTATCCCATTATCATACACTGTGTGTATAAAAATCCCCAAAACATCACCACGACTTATTGAGGCAAAGAGTTCTAGTTTAATTCTTCAAGACATACATTATATTGGAAGTAGTTTTGGATTTTCGAAATAATTGAGTGTTCCGAGACTTTTTACACACTGTGTATAAATGATTTCTTTTTTTTTTCAAATTCGGAATAGTCGTCTATTGTCAATATACCTTGGCCTTGGTAGGGGTTCCAACCCAGAACCTCTCGAGTGCCACACCTTTTAAATTTATAGCAATACATCATCGCGCATGTGTAGATAGAACTAAATAATAATTCTCTACAAACCTGTTGCTTTCAAATATAATCAAGACATTATTTTTTTTATTTATTCTATACAAATAAATGAGTGAAAAGAACATCTGTTCAATGTATACAATGACGCTTTTGTTTTCTGATGTATTGAGGTTCCAAGTTTTAACACATAATAAATTTCTAGATAATTACGCACCGACGACGTGGAGAAAAACATTTAACATCTGATAAACAAAATATGGAAAGTGGTTTAAAAAAGAATCTATCTGATCCCGATACTCTTCTTGCTAGTATGTTTACGAAATAGGTTGTCAAAGTTATTATTGAAAAGGCTCTACAGATTTAACTGTATTCAATATTCCGTCATGCAAATGTATACTATTTAGTCATCCAAATAAAATCGTCTGGTTTGATTAAACTAGAGAATATCATGCATATTTTTCAAGTTGTTAATTGATTGATGTGTATTTGGTTGTGCATGGTGGAAATTTGTAAATTCTGGTCTCGGTCGATAATACGAGATTTAACAATTCGAGATTATCAAATCTACAGGTGCATTCATCAGACGCCAAGCAGCCCAAAAAGCAACACGGCAAGTAGCCCATCGCGGACCGGTGGGTCAAGGGAAAATGTTCCATTAGCATAAGAGTTCAATGCGGGTACATGGAACGACCCAATGATCTGATCTTTAGATCATTGGAACGACCTGACTTCATTAGCTAGGAAAGACGTGGAAGTCTATAACCATTTTTTTGGCAATTTGTTCACGCCACGAGAACTTATTGACCAGTTGTTAACCTGCGACGAAAAGATTTTATAGTGTATTTGGTGGTCAGTGCAAAACAACTGGGATTGCCCACTATGAGTTTTTGGAGAATGCTCAAATCATCACTGACGCTAACAGCCTAAAATAGTACAAGCAGCACTTCCAAAAACCGTCTCCATGACCAATCGGAAGAGTGTGAAATTCTTATAAGATAAAGCCAAGTCAAATAGAGCGAGGCTCTTGAGAAAAAAGCCCTGAACTTGGTTTGGGATATTTTATGAAGAGATGTTTTTCTGATAGTTGATCATCAATTATTCCTACTTCTAATTTGTTCCTTGCCTATTTTAAACGCCATGTATATTATATTTTGAAATTATTGTTTAAGCATGATTCAACATGTTGATAAAGTGAATATCTTAAATGCCAAACCAAATATAATGTCGCCATAAAGTTTAGTTCAAGGTATAATTTGGGTTCCACTAGCTTAGTAGCTATTCTTGATTCGTTTTCCATAAATTAACTTACACTGACATCATTAATATGTGTTTTTTATATGTCATGATATTAAATATGTTTTTCTGCTTACAGGTAAGGCAAGTCAATATTCCGTTTGGCAGACGTATTGCTTTCGTGAGTATAATACGAGGTATAATAAAAACAATGAAACATAAGTGCATTGCAAGAAATTGAGTATATTATATAAACAAAAGACCAGTGGCGGCTCGTGATGTGTAAGAATGGGTGTGCGCTGTAAAAAAAACTGAGGAAAAAATACGGCGCATTCACCTGCTCATTTAAATTATGAGTGATTGGACATTCAACAATATCGCAATAAACCAATTCAGAAAATCGATGTATCTATCGCTTGAGCAGAAAAAATAGAATTGTTTCGCAGAAACAAAAGTCAATTATCACCTACCATTGAAAAAAAGTCCACCCCAGCAAAAGAATACGTACGTATAACTATATAAAAACTGGAAGTATCTACTTCTAAAAACTTTATAACTCGGTTTTTAAGCTTAAATTAAAGTAGGAAAAGTTTGAAATTATGTTTTGCACCGAATTGAGTCCCGAATTTTCACTTCCAGTAGCACCCTCCGAAGCACCAATAGCGTCAGCCTGGGACATAATTTGTAGTAATCGTACTCGTAAACAATTGGTAATATTTAGTCTGACGAAAACCAAAAAAACAACCAACAATAATCACCATAGATAAATATATTTTGTCGGGTTAAAATCATTTGCGTTTCTGTTTACAAGAACCACGATACACAAAGAACGGTATGCCAATTCGTCCTGTCAAATTATCTCGTATACGCTTCGCGCGTGCCTTTGCCGAGAAGAAAGGCATCTTCTTCAACTAAGGCTAAAGTTGTACGTACCTACGTGTTTTTATGATATTTTGTAAATGATTTTGGTGGATTTTGAACCAATCATTTACTCCATCGTGACGTCACATATGCGTATCGGCGTGTTTTTGTATAGTGGATGAAATGGACTGACAGGATGACAATATAGTGACCTTACAAGGCAGATAACAAATTATTGTTCTGGAACAATGGAAAATGTATTAAATTGCTTCGTTTTGAACTAAAATATCAGTACAATCAACACAAAAATGTGTACAGGTTTTGGGACACACCTGAAAAAGTAAAAACGTTTCCCTGCCCTAGTGTGTCTTCAAATAGTGCATGGTAGCGCCCCCGGTAGCGCCCTTACATATATCGGGTGATTTGGCCTAGATAGATTTTTTTCTGAGGGCGTCTATTAACCAAATCTTGACACATCGGAGATAGCACCAAAATGTCCAATATTCGAAGAAAGAACGGACATATCTGGACGTTTGGAAGACCATGTACGATACAAATTACACACTATTGGACGATAGATGGACGATCCTTTTTAGTCCCCACTTGTATCAAACATGTACTTTCTGTTAGTTCTGGACCATGAATAGACATAAAATGGACCATATTATTAACATACAACACTCACACGCAATGAGCAATGTGAAAATTGGGAAACTATTGACAACAGCTCTTCAAGAATTGAAATATCGGAGGCAATTTTCACAATTCCCAATGATACGAGATTTTAGGGTTCAAAAAACTTAAGATGCATCGGATAATACCGAGGATAATACTCAAGTTCTGGGGGGGGGAGTACCCCCTCTATCCCCCCCTTATCTACGCCATTGGTTCCGACTGATTTCCATTGGAAAAATGCATTTGAGCGCCGCGCCGAACGAATAGACACATGGGCTGGGACAAACTGACAGACAGCAGAGTGACTAGACTATTCAACGGAGTAGAAGATGTGAGAAGCGCGGGAGCTTTTTGCCAATAGATAGGGTATTTTTTTTCAGGCAATAAAAAAATAGCAAAAATACTTCGTGATGAAAAATATTCCGTTATCAGAATCTACTTTTTAAAATAATATTTTTGTTTTTTTTTTTCTTCTTTTCGCCGACAGTGCGCGCGCGCGCAAGAGCGATCTTATTGATAAGCCGCTCGTGCAAAAGCAATAATTTAAATTGAAAAGCACTAAACACCGGACCATCAGAAAATAATAATAATAATCCAGAGTAGTCCAGAGTCTACATACAAGCAGCAACATATCAAATTCCACACTACACATGTCTGTTTTGAATTCTTTTCTGGAAACTGAAGTGGATACAATGTCATATTTTCTTGATATCTCAATTCTCGAAACATGAACAGAGTCTGCATGACGCGATCGGTCTGGTTTTTTGAAATTGTCAATGTGAATTGGGTGTTTTGATGAACTTGTGGAACAATTTCTTTGTCCAAATCATGTAAAGAAGAGGGTTTTCGTGGCATTCGGACAGAAAGGGGAATGGGAAAAGTTTGCACCAGGCGGGATATGAACCCATGCACGGCCTTCAATGGATAATAATCAAGTTGGTACATATAAAATATATTCCAAGTATTTTAACTTTTTCTTGGGCTAGTTTGACGTCTATATCATAACGTCTATATCATATCAGCAATAAACTTAGTTATAGTATCATCGATAACGATGTGGAAGAAGACTGGGGCTCAAGTTCAAGATCTATTCAAATTATCATGGTCCCTTTTTGATAATACATTTTCATATTTCTACATAGATCTTTCATTACTTTAACTTTGCTTTGCTTATAGGAGAAGTACAGCATGTTAGTTGAGTGCATCCTATATTGTCAAATTATAAATGGCACAATTATTTCTGTTACGAGTATACAACAGCGAACATTTGTCTTAAAACTATATGTAAATCTAAATTGCGGCTTTCCATAAATTTTTTTAGCTCTGATTCTCATCCAATAAACTGCTGTGGTCTTAAATTCCTGTAAAACTGGTATTTGATATATGATGACGTAAATCAGCGGCTTCACGCAATTGCGATCCAAGAATAACCCAATCACTTTAAACAAGTAGCACGATAATGAGATAACCAACTCGTAATTACCTACAATCTCACACTTCGTAAACACATAACCGGTTTATTTGATTCTTCCATCCTAATTATCCTATGAATCTAAATATCTAATTGGGGGTACATCGTTTGCTAATTGTATAACAGTACTCAAAAAACGGGATAAATGTTACCATAAGATGTTCTGCACGCAACAGGAATATCAACTCGTTGCCAAACTGCAAATATTATTTTTAAAGGCTTGTATTAGACTGACATTTAATCGTGGCATCGTGGCCTAGATACGAAATTGGAACTTTTGTTACACCATCGCTACGAATTTGGTGATAGAGATACAATAAACGACACGGAAAGAAAGAAGAAATAGTAAATTTGTCTTTTATTATTTGTTTGTAATATCGAAAGAAAATATCTGGTTTATCAATTTTGACGTGAATGCTCCCTGGATCCGAGTAATATAGTCTTTCTCCTCTTTCAATGAATGGATAAAGAATATACAAATTCTATTTTTTTTACCAAAGCGGTAGAACAAATCAAAAGATGATGTCATGAAAGTCTTCCAATGTAATATCAGACATTTGGATTGATAAAAGATCAAGAATTATTAATCTAGGACGATCCACTTTCATATTATACATCTATTCTCAGCATTCATATTGCAGCATTTTTTTCTGTGGACACATTAATCACCGTTTACTCCTGTGTTATGAATGTGAATCCTTTCCTTTTGTGTCGATGTGAAATTGCCACTGTATTTTTAGGTCTCGCATTATTACACAAACGATACAATAACACAAAATTAGATACCCCTAGTTCCGTCGAATCTGCGTGTGACTGAAATATGAAATGTGTTCTGATTTGGACAAAAAGGTCAACCTAGTTTAGTGCAATCGAGATTCCGTGCAGGTATGCTTAAAAAATCGTATTAGATTTAACGCACCGTGCATATGTGGAATTCGAACAGCAGATCATATTTGTCTGTTTATACATATTTTATAAATGCAATATCATTACCACAGTTTATTACAGAACAATCGTAGGATAGGAGATATTTTAAAAAACAACAAAACAAATTCTTCAGCATCGATTCAATGGAAAACCTATAATATGTTCAGTTGCCCATGTGATGTTTTGGTTGCAACATAAATTCTAACTAGTTCTGCAGTTATAATTAATAGTACATGATTTGTCGTCACAAGTCCCAGTTTCATCTGCCAATGTGAGCTGTCTCGATCAGTTGAACAAATCATTCGAAATAATAAATAATGTCCGATATTATCACAAGTTTTATCTCTAAAAATAATAAAATAGTTGGGCCTACCAAAATTCCATTTTATGAGCATAAGAATGTATATTGAGTTGGTTTTTGTCTAATATACAGTGTTGGAGAAATGCATGGAATCGTCCAGTGATGCTACAAATAACTATACTGAATTTCTCAAAGCTGTTTTAATTTTGCTTTGCAAAACTAGAGAACTTCCACAGATATATTAATTATATTAAGATCACGTACAAGAAGCAACTTTTTATAATTCAGGTTTTCAATTATTCAGTCCTGATTTGCAGTGCAAATATCGTGTGAGATAGTTTTTTATCATGCAAATACACCGTTATTTTTAATTGGATCTTTAACACAACACGTGCCAATTTAATTTGGAAAATGAAGATAGAAAGAAGAAGGAAAAGATAATTACTGCAAATACAGTTTCGAAAACTGTCAAAACTATGTTAGTGGTGATAAACAAAAAAGGACTCTCAAAAATAGAACGAATTCAGAAATATACCAATTACCTGCTAATCCATCTCAATAATGTAACATTATAAGGTTTATAAATTATAAATATAATATGCAAATAAAAAGATCCTATCAACAATTTAAACGGAGATCAAACCCATGTCGTTGTATTCGAGCAAGGGGTGAATAGTTCAATTTATCCAAAACATTCACATATCAATATTTCAGTAGCGACTCGTCGTCAATTCTTGTCAGGTAATTTTTTTTTGTGTGAGATTCCCCGTTCTTTCCAGTAAGGGAAGTTCCCTTCTATTCGCCGCTCATGTGTCAAGTTCGTATCGCCCAGAGAATCGCCGGAGATTCATATTACAAAACACGGGACATTTTTTTTGAAATACGGGACTGTACGGAAATCTATAGTCCTAGAAATTTTTCAATTTTCTCTTTCAAGTGTTTTAAGTCTTTAACTCCGGTATCCAACATAACGAGTCGTAAAACAAGTCCAGAACCACATATCCAGTCGGCTTAATCGTACATATTATATACCTTTGCGAAAGTTTCGATGGACTTCTTTATTTTGGTCTGTTTATCGTATAATATATAAGTTCAGGCACTGGGCGACTCTTTTAAAATTCACTTATTTTTGCAAATTCAGGTACGTTGGCACTTTTTAGTTGTTGAATTTTCTGCACTACTGACATTTTATTATTTATAAAAGTGAACTCGACAGTTCATGATTTGAAATCACTCGAAAAAAACGCGTCTATCAATAATAAAATTATCATTCTACTTTGGGCAAACAATCTCAAACTAACCTCACAAAAAGATATCGTGAATATAAGTGATGCGCTTCGCATGCAATTGGCGTATCCGTTAAATCGCGTATCCGTTTTGTCGAAAGGATTGTTGGCGGAGATATGTTCCAAATTTTAGGCTGTACCTTGACCTCAGACGCGGTTCATTTTTCCAATTCGCTAGCAGTGTATTTTTCGCCAAGCTTTATCTCCACAAGGGCAGCTCCGGCAACCAGCCCAAGTCATTAATAAATACTAATGTATACTGGACGGACCCAAGCCAATACGGCTTGAATTTTGACTGTGCCGGCATTTAATCACGACCATAACGAGGGACAGTCAAAATAATATAAGGTGTATTTTTTAATTAAATTGATAATAATTGTAACATAACATAATACTTGAAGTATAGATAAAACTATTTATTTTCTGAAATATGTTTGGGAGGTCATTGACCGAATGACCCTATGAGGAGCCATGCACCCTTGCAATATTGTCTTCAATTTGAGAAGTTTTCCTTTGTGTACCACGCAAGTTTAGATGAGTCATGAAAATATTTTCTTTTATGCAGCAACGATGTCATATGCCATGTTCGATTAAGTCTTCAACATTTTTGTTCTATTTTAGCCAGAGAATTTCCCCTTTAACGCTGTTTGATGGTCGTTGACTTTTCGAAGAAAAAGCATATAACCTAGGATGTTTCTTAACCTTGCCAATGAAGGGCTCAGCATAAATTTACTGGAAAACGGACCGTATTATTGGCTGGGTAGTCCAATAAAATACAATTTCCTCTATCTTTTATATGTATGAATACCCACAACATGAGGTTCAGCATTTTTGGAATATTATTCACTCGATTTTTTATCACAGCCACATTGCTTTAGAATGCACATATTTCATGTGGGATGCAATCAATAACAAATTGCATATAATAAAACAACTTTCATTTGTCATAAATTCTATGTGATTCAAAGAATTAATGAGCAACCACCATATGTTCTAAAATGTAGCCGCGATCTGCCTTCATGTATTACACGACTGTAACTGTACTTTTTAGTCACATATTTACATATGCTTGCATGGAGCATGTCGATGATCAAGTATAAATAATATACTGGTACCTACCATGACAAAATTTGTTGTTCTGCAGTACTGCAGTACACTACTTTTTTTTTTCGGTCCATCGGAAAATGGTTCGATGTCATGATTTTAGGTTATGTGTTTTGTGATGACAGTATAACATTGTCGGAAAAAAATATCAGGTATTTCCACTTTGTCCACCCTTAACATCTTCATTTTCAGGCTGTCGGACAAAGTGGTTGAGAAATACCTATTTTTTTTTTGTCGGACAATTTTATACTGACGCATGACTTCACCTAGTCAAGCACTCCAGGAATTATCAGCTTTGCTGGTTATCACATATCCTAGAATCATCACATTGAAATATTTTCCGATGTGCCGATGAAAAACCTTTCACGGACAAAGTTTACGAACACGATACACGAACTTACTTACAGCTTGATGGAAATCAACTTTTTTTTTGTACGCTGTATCAAGAACTAAATAGTATCTTATTGGAATTGTCTGAGTCATATCTATTGATTCCGTATTCCATAGTTTATTCATTGGAAAACCCTTTATATCTAAGACGGCATAACTTATATAATCTCGTTCATCAACTAAAATTTACGTTTCCTATACGATCTACTTTCTCTCTAGGGCAATAATTTTAACTTTATTGAGTGAGTGTAATTTAATTATTGGTTAAAAACTCGTTAAGTCTTAGTTTTTTTTTAATCCAGCACCTCGACATCGAAAAATTATATGCCTTCACTATTCACTTTAACCGACATAATCAAAACCGCTGATTAATGTTTCGCAATGCCCTGATCAATATTGCTTCTAAAACATTACATAAAAGGATTGAAATTGCGTAATTTTATTGTTTGACTGTTGTAAACACTGTTGTATTTTTAGTCAAAAACCGCAGACGGAAAAGTCCAGTTCTCCCACAAATTTCTATTTTTAGCATGAAATGGGTTCTTTAAGCAGATCCGTAACCTAGCCTAAGAAACAATTAGTTTGTGAATTTATTCGTCACGGCCCAAATATGTGATCGACTATTATGTTGTGATGACGATATGAGATACAAATAAGATAAACCTGACGGCGTACTCTCTGAGTATCTGATTCTGTCATTACTTACACAAATTTGTAAAGCTGTATTCATTTGTTGTCTACTGATAGGTACTGATAATAAGTGATCATCAAAATGATAGATTTAATTGATAAAAAAATATAATAAATAATATTTTTCCTAATCTTCACGGCTCAAGTGGCTCATTCTTCGAACTCATTTAGTTTCAAAAGGCCAAGTGTTGAAATAATTGGGGTGCAACGGCAACGTACAAGCGTCATTTGTGCTCTCATAATGCATCAAAATCATAATGACATCCGGTCTGTAACCCATAAAAAATGTTTATGTCTAAATTTTTTACTGCTGGAACTAATTTGGTATTTAGAAAATATGCTGCCATACAATGTTTGTTAAAAAAGCATAACTTGGAAAATTTATGTCTAACTTAATTATTCTAGACAATCCTTTTGAAATAATTGAGTGTTTCAATCTAGAAGATTGGATGAAATGAAAGTTTCCTATAGCCTATAGCTCAGGGTTATGTGAAGTATATAATATTTTTATGTCTTTTAGTGGGACGTAGTAGAAAACGTTTTTGTACGGGCGGGGGTAACCACTTTACAAACTCATACGCGTAAGCGGCGTAAGTAACCTCTTCCCGCACTATTGCGCAAAGTAAATTTTTCCCGCACTCAAATGTCAACTCAAATACCTAAGTTCCTACCAGTTTAGTATTTTAAACTTTGTTTCCATACCAACAAAATTGTAAGCAATGCACAAAAATGTTCTTGTTACTGTTCGATTTCCAGTCAAAATAAAAGACATTATTCTGTTTTGAGATCTCGATGGTTTTGAGTTAAAAAACGCTATTCGCGGATTTGAAATTTTCACTGAGAAAACGACCAACTCCGGACAACTGTGACAGATTGATTGCTTCAACCAGAGCCGTCTAATTACAATATAGGGCTCTGCTTCAACTGATGTACGCATCGTTGCCAATTTTTTTCAAGAGGTGTTTGTTATTGACGCGAAAACATAATATCAAAAGTTTCTTGTTTCTGATTTGTGAATGCTCGTTCTGTTCCTAAAAAATGGGCAGTTTATTATGCCGTCCTTAAAGCATAAAGCATCACTTTGCACACTAATTAAGAATGTAGATCAAGAAGTTAGTTAGTTTTTATGTCCAAAAGTTTTCAATATAAGTAAGAGAATCTTGAAGAGAATACTATTAGAGTAGACAAGATTCTTAATTATTGATGCATAATAATATTACAATATTAATTCTAAATACTTTAGAGATATTTCTAACTGATGAAACAAAAAAAAAGCAATCAAAAACTCATATTAGGAAACAATTGTTAAACATTATCTCAATCCAGTATTGATTCTACACACCGGTATCCTTGACGGTACTCTTTAATGATGCGGGTGAAGAAAAAACTTAACAAAACATATATCCCTCATAATACGTGCATTGATAGGGTGATAAGTTCTAATTTGTCACCTGAAGCCTTTAATAATAAAGATAAGAAAAAGTTATCAGACAAGTTTAAGTATGGTTAAGCTATGATGGTATACTTTTCCTCTCCTTATTCTCCTTCTATGTCTTCTTCCATCGTTAATGTCGGGATCAATGCATACAATAGTTTTTCCCCAGATTCCATTAAAGTCTCTATTAAAGTACTCCATAGATAAATAAAAGAAAAGCTATTGGGGCTCATTGCGAACAATGTAACTTTTGACAAGAAGAAAAAAAAATAAAAACGATGAAGCTTGAACAAAATTATATTTTTGTTGCAAGATTTCAATGAGATTTTGTCGAGGATTTTGTTAAGGCTGGGTGAGTATACCGAAATGTTGGATGGGCCTGACATATTCTTTGTGAATGTCTATATTCCTGACAAACCAGGTGCGGGTGGAAGACTTCCAAAATTCAAAAGTGTTATTTTTTTACATGCATGCTCATGATTTTTTTTGAATGCAATAATAGTAGTGATTTAATTGTTTCCCATTTTATAAAAAATGGTCATTTCACTTCATACGGTGTTTATTCGAAGTGAGGTTTTGTCTTAGCGAAAACCACTCATTTCATCTTATTTTTGCTTACATATTGATTGTTTTAGCAAAAATTAAAAAGATGAAATGAGTGGTTCTCGCTTGGACAAAACCTCAAAATCAAATTTAATAAATGTGGATCAAAGATCATTAACTTGCTACGGCTTAGTGAACCCTCATGAATATTGAATATGAAGAATAATTCTGCTATTTTCAAGAGGTCATTGTCACTACTTACCACATCACACAAACATGTAAAACATATTTTTGCAATTATCATTTTCTGTTCTAAATCACCACCATTTCAATAGGCTAGATTTCTTCTTCTTCACCTAGTTTCTCGAGTAATTACTTACCTGCATTACTTTAAAACAGTAGCCTTCTCTCTTTGCGTCTGTATCTCTCAATGTCCATTTATAAACGTAGCTAGTGAAATTTCATGAACCATATGGCTAGTGTATCTGAGTAAGAGCACTTATTGTATTAATTAACGAAACTATGATAGTTTGATGGTTTTTGAAATCGAATCCTCTTTGCAATGTGAAATTGAGTTTCACTTTTGTTGCAAAATTCGTAAATTGGTTATCGATTTTAGAAGCGTTATAATGGATCCTAGATCCAATTCATGTGATGAGTATTCTATTTTGCGTTTATTAAAGAACCTGTTTGTTTTTCTGAATCAGTACAGTCAAAAACTTTTGAGAATTTTTGCTGTGGAATTGTTTTTTGGCGAGTTAACCAAACTGTTAATTTACTAAGTATACCCGAGAGTGTTTACCATTCAGGGTAACTAATTTTACTCATGTGTTGTAACTGTAACGACATCTCCACTGGGCCCCTATTATAATACATAATATACCTTTTCCGAGACCTTTTCATAACTTTAGCAATAATCGAGGCAATAATAAAACTGTTTAAGTTTCAACCCTGAGATACTTTTGAAAACACACGAATACATTTGGCATCATAGATAGAACCATCTGTTGTCTATCAACCAATCACCACACAAGAAAACTTGGAGCAGTGTTGCCGGCTCTTTCAATTTATTAAAAAACGTTGACGTTTCAATTTTATGTCAGCTGACCCACGTGAAAAGAAGAATGAAAATGAAGAGCGAAAACTTGAAGGGATACCAGAGTAAAAGTAGCGACGACATCATAGGAAGCAGGTGAAGGTAGAGAAACAAGAATATGAAAACCGGGACGTCAATAGAAATCAAAGAAAGAAAGGCGCATAGGAAAAGAGGAAGATGAAGAAAAAAAGGAAAAACATGACGAATGGCGACATGATAGTTTTTTGATAACCGTCGCGTAGTTCTACACGTTCGTCTTCTGGTTGCAGTACCACGCGAAATCGACATCATCCTCAAACTCAAATTACATGAAGGAGAAAATGTACATACAATTAGACCTCTCCAACTTTTTGAAATATATTGTGAATAATATTCTCATCTCCAACTTTAAAATTATATGACCTGCTCATTCAAACGACTTAGGTCAAAACTTAATTCAAGAGAAAAATTATGTTTCCCTTTATCTTTTGCACTTAACAAGATGAAAAGTAGTATTGGCTGTGGAGGCTTATATTTATCAAACATGTCTGAATATAGTCGTCTCAGTCAATTGAATCACATTCCACACTTAGTATAACTTCATTCAATCCGTCAACATCCTATGAGACGAGAACTCGGATGCTATTTCCCTATCGGCCATAATAAACATTGCATGTCCAAAGCTGATATGCTCTTGAGAGTAATGGTAAACATTCCAAGCCAAGACAAATAAAACCTTTCCTCTCTATCGAGCTAATTCACCCAATCAATCGAATTCAATTAAACTCCATTAAATGACCACTGTTCGATAGCCGGTATCGGTGCATTCAAGCTTTATAAACGCAGTACATAGTCTATCAATTTCTTATTCGTAAACAAAAACGCCTGGAGACGATTGATTGCTTTATAAAATGTGTCTAACGATTGCAAATTTTCATCTTATTAAAAGTTTTCTTTTTGGGATGAACATTGAATTGGTACAGTTCAAGGACCTTCATTTAATCAACAGTCCAATTTCTTTGTCTTCAAATGAATTTCACATGTGCTGGTATGTAATAAAAAGTGGATCATAATTCTTAAAAAGGGTTTAATCATTTACTTTCACATGAAATTATTATCGACATTCGACATATCTACTTAGCGCTTCACAATATCAATATATTCATTACATTGCTATGATAATTTCTACAGACTATTTAATATTGGGTGTAGTGAATCTTTTTTTTTTTACTTAATACTTATGTAGGTTCGCCGGGTTCGCTGCTCGAAGGACGTCTCAAGGGCGATGACGTCACATCCCAAGTACCACCGAACGGTTTTATTTAGTACTTCAAGGATGCTTCAAGGCAAAAGAATATAACTGCAATCGAAACCAATTGGTTTTTAAAGAAGCCTTGAGGTTGTTATATAAACTCACTTTCAGCATAAGAGTGTGCACACTGAAAGCGGTCAATGAAACCAAAAATGAAAACCTCTCTAGGATCATATGATCGCATGTAACATGTAACCAATTTCAAAGCTACTGTGAAGATCCTTTCAAAACCACTTTGAATACATTTATAAGTACGCCTGGTTTTGAAGTAAACTTGAAGTGGTTAGCTAAACGTACCTATATATTTTTGAGGATAATTTATTTCCGTCAATATAAACTCTCATGCAGTCAAAATGGTTTTCAAAATAAATATCTCTATAACAATTCTTAAGCAGATAAAAGCAAAGTGGGAAAAAAACTTGCGGATCTAATTCTCTATACATGTTACTAAAAATTATCTAAAGTATTAAAATAATAATTACCACAGAAAAAAAAAATAAAAATAACGCTGTTTATACAGGGTGTTTCCTAAAGATTGGTAAAAAATTCGTTGTGTGATTCCTGGGGTATTTTCATGAAAAAAAGTTCCTATAAACATTTGCCGAAAAATGCTTCCTAAGGGAGCTACGCCCCTTTAAATAGGGCACCCCGAAGACGGTTTTTCCTCAATATTTCCGAAACCTTACATACAAAAATCATGAAATTTGGTACATCATACAAACTTTTAATGCTGAATGAGAATTTGAGCTCAGAATTTCAAAATTTTAATCAGGGGCGTACCATACTGGCGTACCATACCATTTAAAAAATTGGATTCTTTTAACCTTTAACCCCGCCAGTATGTTACGCCCCTGATTAAAATTTTGAAATTCTGAGCTCAAATTCTCATTCAGCATTAAAAGTTTGTATGATGTACCAAATTTCATGATTTTTGTATGTAAGGTTTCGGAAATATTGAGGAAAAACCGTCTTCGGGGTGCCCTATTTAAAGGGGCGTAGCTCCCTTAGGAAGCATTTTTCGGCAAATGTTTATAGGAACTTTTTTTCATGAAAATACCCCAGGAATCACACAACGAATTTTTTACCAATCTTTAGGAAACACCCTGTATATAAAATTGATAAGTCTTTTTGAAGATCAATATATACAGGGTGTTTCAGAATAACATGCTAATAATAAAGGGGGTGATTCTTGGGCTCATTTTAAGAAAAAAAATTCATATGAACGTATGTCCCAAACGCCTTAACTTTTGAGATACAGGGTGTCAAAGTTTTAAAAAATAGATACTTTTTTTACAATAACTTTGTCATTACTGTAGATATCTTTATGAAATTTGAGTCATGTATTTTAGGCATTAATACTCATTCTTTGATGCACCAACAATTTAATTATTCTGACCAGTGCCGTCCATGCGGGTTTTGGTTTGCATATTTTTTGGGTTAAGTTAAGGCGTTTAGGACATACGTTCATATGAATTTTTTTTCTTAAAATGAGCCCAAGAATCACCCCCTTTATTATTAGCATGTTATTCTGAAACACCCTGTATACTGTTTAAGTAGTCAATTTATCGTTTTTTGTAATCTAGTAAGCTCAATTATCTATTTTATCCGTTTTATTTCATCCCCGTCTATCGACAAAGCAACTTTCAGATCAAATGGTTTTATTCAGAATTATATGTAAGCATTCCAAACTGGTTCAGGAGCACATACTCTAGACCGCAAAGCGCGCCTGTTTTCAGTTCTATAGCGGCTTTTATAAATGCTAGTCTGGACCGAGAAAAACCAGGTTGATGTTTCTTGGGTCTGCGGATGCCTTCCCTCTTACATAATATATTTCATTATTATTTACTTGATGGAATTTCAAAAATATTGCAGAGTATAGGTAAATTCTTGGAACATTTGATCATAGGTAGGTATACCATTAATATTTATATTTAAAGATAGCTTAGTTGAACTATTAACATGATTTCTCAGAACTCCATGTCAACAATTTCTAAAACCATGATGCCAATCGTCTTATTTCTCACACATTACGGCACAATATGATGTATTTGAACAAAATGGCGCATTCATAAGTAAAAATTAGCCTTTATGATCACCAGATTGTATAAGTTTAGAGCGTTCAGTTTTGATAAAACTTCCTGATTGCATCTAACAAGACAGTTTGAAAGTGAACTGATAAAACAGTTTTAAGTGCATTTTTCAACCCTGAAATAAAGCGGCTTGACCAAAAAGTTCCATTATTCACATTAGGTGAATCTTTAAAACTACTTTGAAGCCAAGCAAACCATAAGAGCTTTATAAAACTAAGTAGCTTTAAGGCTTATTGAAACTGAGACACCTTAAAACTACAATGAAGCTAATGAACTTTCAAGGTTAATGGATCTTATAAGCCAATCTTGCTAGATTCTTTGAAACCAGGTTTAAATGCTTAACAGTTTTTGAGAGTCGACAGTATATTTACAAGGCAGCTTTAAAACTACTGTCTTCTTATTTACTACAATAAAACTGCTTTGAACCTCCTTGCAACCTCCAACGAATGCAAATTGTTTTTATCGTGTTACTTGGGATCGCGTTTTTTGTTTGGGCTGATTTCCAAAATTTTGGAGGGGCTGAACGTCAAGTTAGCCCCCCAGACTTATTTCTTGAATAGATTCCAAGCTAGAGCGGCACAGTTCAAAATTATATCAGCACAGTGAAGCATAATATTTTTTCAAAATATAGTTATGGGAGGGCTAACTTGACGCAGCCGAGGAAACCACAAAAAATTAATCCATTATGAAGATTGGTATATATCCCATCATATAATCGTTTCCATCATTCAAATCAATGATGAATATAAGCTATGGAGGACTGAAACTACATAAACATAAACAAACCAATCAATCGAAATTTTGTAACAAGTGTCAGCTTTAAAGTTCAAAAAGTTTGGGAAACCATACCATTTGAACTCTTTTTTAGTTAAAAAACGGTATGAGTATGACGGCTTGGCAACATTGATCACACGACGCACTATAGTAATACGACGATTCTATAGGGTATAAATGAGATCACCGCTGATACGTCACTTCTATCGTTCTATCGACCACATCCTACACTTCCCAGAATCGACACAAAGAAGATTCCAGTGACCGTTCTCGAGATTATTTCGTCGTCAAAATGTTACATCTCCGACCAGTAAAATTGTATTAAGAGTCCTTCTAGCGTGAAAATGTCATTCATAACAGTTCGCCGCGGTTAAATGGATAGAGTCCAATGTGGTTTTATTGAACATTAACTTTATGTTGCAATTTCAAGAAAAATTAACATTTTAATATGAAGCACGAAGCGATGTGCTGAATTAGCGGATCAAATGAAATCGTGATGTGAACGTCAGCTCTTGATTATCACGTTGTCATGTCATGACTCTTGGCCCGGGTTTTCCATTTCTGGTTTGGTGGATTCAGATGAACATAGGCGGACTGAACAGAAATCGAACCAGAGAATTGCTTAACATGACGTACTATGAAAACAACCTGTAGAGAAATTCTTGAAATGCAAAAATGCTTGATTTGGTCATGTAAAGTGATATTTACCATTCTAGACATGCAAAAAATTATCTATTTACCAAACATCAAAACCCGTTTGTAATTTGCATTTAGAAATTTTGAATGTTTCGGTTGTCAACCTTATGTGATAACTTTTTCTTATTGTTCGAATGACAGGTGTTTAGTTCAAAAATCAATTTGAAATACATCGGAAGCGAGTTTGCCTCCCTCTGGTAGTACAGCTTGTAAACGACGAGGCATGCTTTGGATCACGATCACATCCTGCCTCGAATCCTGCGAAAGATTGTGAGATAGTATGTCGCGCTCTACAATTTCTGAGGTTCGACACATCTCCGTGAACAAATTGCGTGCCAAAGCCAAAACAGCTTTACCCATAATCCTTTATTGCGAGATCCAAAATCAATTCTTTTCAAAAACCATATATGAATAAGTACAGAGTTTACATGTTGTGGAATGCATGAGGCACCATGTTACAGCATCTTCGCACTGTTGTAACATCACATAATCACCAAACAACTCGTATATAGTAAATTACAACACTCACAAGAACGGCAAGCGCCTTTCATGTTAACTTATGCTTGCTTCAAAAATACCAACCTACATCACTATTCACTTCTATGTTAATCAACGACCTCACTATGTAATTGGTGACTCACCCGGGTTATAATGCAATTCTACAATCACTTTAGGTAATTATTCTTGTTCACGGCTGATTCTGCCGAGCTCGAGTTATGTTGAACGGAGATTTGATAAAGTCTTGTAAATCATTGTACTATGAGCATGACATAATAAAAAGAACTCAAACTCGAATCTTGAATATTGAAATGCCATTTTTGCCAATAAAGATAATTCGAAAGTCATTAGTTTAGTTCAATATCAGAGAATTCGTCATCAAACCTTTGAATTTTTGAACACATATTTTCTGGAATATTTTACTTTGCCAGTGGTACCTAATTTTTGAAGAAGTTGATTGATCCCCAACGCTTCTTCGATATTTTTTAGTAAGATATATTGCAGATCATAGAAGTATTCTGGGGGTTTTATACTCATAGGCATAGGTCTATTATAATATTCATACTTAGACAAATATTTTCAAATTTATATGAAGAAGGGGTCCAAGGTTATAATAATCCTTTTTTACATATTTTAACAATCTACTGGTAACATAACTGCTTTGTTAATGTTTTACAACCGTTTAATCTTGTTAACTCGGCAACTTCTACAGATTAAGAAGATACTTATCTAGAATGTATTACACTGTCATTAAATTTAATTGTCAACATTAAATATACCAAACTAGCAATTTCTGAAGATGGGTCCACTATCCTACGGAAGAGAGATATTATTTTATGCGGAGTTATTTGAAACTATGACTGGTTTCGAACTGGCGTAACCAGAATAGCATATACGAATAGCGAGATGGAGCTTGTGAAGACGGGTTACAGGTTTAAAATGAGGTTACTTCAGAAAATGTGAAATTAATCTTTCTGAAAGACGCTAATAATTTTCAAATTCAAAAATCTGAATGCACTAAGCATATTTTTTTTTTTTTTAAGAAATGAAAGAAACAACAAACCTATCCTGCTTTCAATAAAAATATGTGTCAGGCTCTAACCCCGGTTCTAACATATAATCTTCTTTACAGGAGTCTGAGTCCGTGGACCACGAGGGCGTCGTGGGCCATGGCGTGGAGTGTCTGGGTGGGCGGCCGCTGCACCACCAGCCGCCCGCTGCAGCTCCCGGCCCCTTCCACTATCTTATCAGCGAACAAGCTAAGT
Organism: Orchestes rusci; assembly: GCA_958502075.1. Taxonomy (NCBI): domain Eukaryota; kingdom Metazoa; phylum Arthropoda; class Insecta; order Coleoptera; family Curculionidae; genus Orchestes; species Orchestes rusci. Next base: position 20,305,488 of record OY293305.1, on the reverse strand, counting down.
CGTTGGTTGCCCTCCAAGAGCTACAACACGAAGTGGGAGCCCTTCTGGAGTTCCGAGACTTGGTCATGGAAACCTTTCCTAATCTACGTTCCAAGCTACAGCAACAGACTGCTCATTCAACTCCAGCCACCATGACAGGTATGTAGTTTTTTTCATGTCAAAAAATTCCCGTGAATGTTGTTAACGCCATGAAATGAAAAAGTGGATATCATATATACAGTGTGTCTGCTTAAGTTGGCCACATATGGGAAACTTTTTTATTATTAATTTTAGGAAAAAAAGTTATTCTTTATAAAAAGTTCTGCATGTTCCAAAACCTAAAATGCAACCATCAGATATTCCATTTTTTCATTTGAATTAATGCATTGATTTAAATGTCCAATAATTAAAATAAGAGATTACTGTTTAATATTAATTTATTTATAAAATTTAATAAATTTAAAAAAGAAAAAAACAATCATTTCAATGGTAGTGTTTATTTTTCTTTATAAAAATTTTCGATATTGTCAAATTTTACTCTTGAGTGAAATTCATATTTTTTGACAAACCTCGTATACGACTGAAAAAATGTAATATCTGATGGTTGCATTTTAGGTTTTGGAACATGCTGAACTTTTTATAAAGAATAACTTTTTTTCCTAAAATTAATAATAAAAAAAGTTTCCCATATGTGGCCAACTTAAGCAGACACACTGTATATTTTGATTTTGAGAAATTTCAAGTGGTAATAAATTATCATCTCTCATTGTCGTAAAAATTGTCGCTAATAATCTTATCATCCCAATAAGGTTATGACGTCACGCTTGATGTACATAAGTAGTAGTAGATAATGTTGCTTTAATTAGAAATTCATAAATACACTGATACTGGTTTTCCTATTTCCAAAATAATCGCTTATCATTATTGGGATTCTTGAATTGAAACCTGGAAACATTGAAAGACTAGAACCCGCATCTAACTAAGGGCAGGTTGTTTTAGCTCAACATCTCTCGGCAATGATGCATAAGGTTTGATGGAAAAATGCTAAAATATTGATCACAAATGTTCAAGAGTCTTTCATAATAAATATGGCGACTTGATGACTTGATCCATAATAATTACACTGGTAAACAAAAATGAACTTTTTTGTTGTGACATGAAAGCTTCCAAATGAGCCGAAAACAGCATTAGATTTTTTCCATCACGCATAGTTTTGTTTTGCCATACGAGCTGATTGATTACTAAGAAAAGACATAATAAAACATATTCGCATTATTTACACACTACCTAGGCATTGTATTGGAAAGTCTTATTCACAGAAAACTAAAAAAAAAAAATAAAAGACAAAGGAACATAAAAAAATAAATACTATCCACAAGCTAGAATACGACCGACCGATTCGAATGTCGTTAGTCTACTGATAAACTAATGCTATGTAAACTTGCTGTTTACATCTAATTAACAAAAAAAACATGCCTCCACTGAACAGATGAGTGACCTTATCAATGTATGAGATGAAAAAATATCATAAATTTTGAATATTTCAAATTCTAAATGTACAGGGAGATCAGTTAATCTATCCTTGACTGATCACCCTCTACAACGTGTCCCATTTTGGTCGAGACTGCAGGGTATCTCAGCTATCAATAGAGAAAGAGCATTGCGGTTTTCGCGAACCCGCACTTTTTTGTGAAACTTGGTTTCTTAGATACAGGGTGAAAACTAAAGTTTGCTTTTTTGGGGTCCTGATATAGAAAAAAAGTAAAAATTGGTCTTTATAGATATTTTTGCGTAGATTCAGTGTTGTACTGGTATAAAATGTTTGGGTAATCGTTTATGAGTTACAGCACAAAGTTTTTTCTTTATATTTTTTTGAGGTCGGACATGTCAAGATTCGAAAACAGCATTTTTTACAGGTTTTTAATTCATATAATGTCGATGAAATATCCCCCAACCAATGACAAGTAGCCCTATATCAATTGTTCAAACTGTCATCCACAACTCACCCAGCGTTACAAATTTTTCAAAATTTAAACATAAATTCAATTTATGAACGTTTTGTGCAGGGTTTTGTCTACTTCAATCTCTGAACGCCTCGTTGGTTCACGCTTGGTGTTGATAAAATATTTTTAAATATTTGATAAGGCATGTTTTATAGACATGTGCATATATAGATTGAAGACCATTAAAAAACTTTATGGTCTAATCTTGATATCTAGGACCGAAAAATATATAGTTTGACACATCAGTATAATCAGAAAAAAATATTAAAGAATTTGAGTTTAAAAAATACAGGGTACTCAATATAAAGAATACCAACTTTGTGTTTTTACTCATAAACGGTGACCCAAATAATGTTTCCCAGTACGCCACTGCATTCTATGCAAAAATATGTATCAGAACCAGTTTTAACTTTTTTTCTATGATGTCAAATGGTGTGCGAGATATGACAGCAATCCAAAAAGTGCAAACTTTTGTTTTCTCCTTGTATCTAAGAAAAATTTTGTTCGCGGCATTGTAAATATCACTGAAAAGTGGCTTGGGTTCGCTAAAACCGCAATACTCTATCTTTGATAATAGCTGAGATACCCTGCAGTCTCGATCAAAATAGGACACAGTGTACAGGCTACAGAATATCATGGGTGATAGACAAATTCTGTGTTCAGATTTGATTTTGGGCTATGAAACCACATGGGAAACACCCAAAAGTTATCTTGTCACAAATCATGCGTTTATCAGTGTTATTAATCCAACGGAACGATTCAAAAAACGATGTAGATGCGGGTTGTATGAGAATAGATGTAATAAAGAAAGTTGACACAATATGGCAACTCAACCTCCTGCATGGCTTTCTTTACATTTGTTGATTGCCTATCAGCCGGTTTGTTATGAAAATAATGACTGCAAACCAGGCTACTCACTACTGAAAAGAACGGCTTGAATTGCCTGTCTTCTGCGTCGCCCTGCAAACTGCACACGTTTCAGCCATTTTTAGCACCTGAGTTCACATTATATAGGGTCAGTACAAGTAAAAAAAAATGTTTCACTGAGTGATAAACCGCGGTAAAACCAACAGTGAATTGAACAAAGCACCCTGGAGCCGTTTGTGTAAACACTATGAAGTGTAGATGAACAATAAGCAGTTTATAGTGTTCATACTTCAAACGGCCCTTGATATTTGCTTTTTGCTTTGACAATTTTAGTCCGGTTTGTCGGACTGCAATATTTGAAGCGATTTTTGTCAAATTCTTTTCAAAAATATTATTCTTAAGTAAAAAGAATTACCTAATACATTTTCAAATAGATAAAAATGATCCTTATTTCCTAGTTATCATTTTTCTAAGAAAAAAACACAGTTGAATCCGGCATTATTACTTAGGAAATATATAAAATGAATAAATCGAAATGTGTGTAAGACAAGAGTACCGCAAACATAACTCCCCTCTTGTGTGGATGTTAAACACAAACAAAGTCGTCCTTTACTGGTTCTAGCAGTCTTTCAATGATCTAAGGTTGGAACTCTATCATTTTATTGGTTAATTTTCTTTCGAATTAATATTATCCTTCGGATCCTAGCATGCTTAAAACTTTTCTCATGCTACTCACAAATGACCTATCATTTCATTAGTCTGAATCTGAGGTTTGTCAGATGAAACTGTGTTAATAATAATATATTGAAAAAGTTACGTGATTTGCGAATATGCACATTTCAGTGAAATTAATGAATAATTTCACGATCAGAAACTGTCCAGCAATACAAAGTTTATAGTTACTGTTACTATGTAATATGACCACTGGGAAATAGCTCAGGTCTGTTTGTTTTCATTTCGTTACACTAACTATGAAGAGAAATAGTCCACTTCATTCGTAGTCTGTTTAGTGTTGTTGGTTTATTTGTTAGTGTTCCATCCACTTCTCACCTAAATCCCATGGGCTCCAACCGTTTGATAATATCAATCTTAAAACCGCCACTTCTATCAAATTTGATGATTTTTATTTCGAACTGATCATTCTATAAATAACTTGGTATTGCAAAATGTGTGCATTATTTACTACACGAGTTTCAATAATCAATATCATTTTTCTTCAGGTCATGTCCATCACTCAAACATTCCAATATCGATTCGGCCTGGCGATTGGACACCTGGTATAAGAGTCCGTAAAAAGCTAGGTGTTATTTCTGGCGGAAGCAGTAAAGACAAGAAGAGTGGAAGCGATTCTGCAACCGGGTCCTCGACATCTGCTGTGCAGGACTCTGGTTTCAGCACCGAAGCTTCTTCTAAAGAGACGCACAGTGCGTCTTCAACTGTGCCTCCTACTTCCACGTCTGCGACAGGTTTGTCTATTTTTGAAGTATTAAATCCTCGATCAAATCATTATTTTTTTTTTGTAAAGGGATATGTTCCATCAAGATGAAAGCTATGTTTATATTATTGACTCAAGAAAGCAAGAATTACCGGTTTTGGAAATTATTAATAAGGATTTATCAATGTGATTATAATTTTCAAGTCAAATGTATGAAGCCAAGTACCTACATATTCAATAACTGATTTAACAAATAAGTTATGCAAAAACGATCTTTCTGGATCTCCTTCATTTCATGTTAAATATTTATTAGCAGAAACAAGTTGTTGTATGACGAACTACCAAAAATTTTTCTGAATACTCCTGAGTAGAGATCGCAAGGATACATATATTTTCGAGACGCACTAAGTTATACTAGCTCCAGCTCACCCGACAAGACTGTTACCCACACCAGCGTTCTTTGGCACCATTTTGGCACGAAAACATTTTATGTACCGATGTACGAGTACGATGTTCCGACATTCAATCCATTTCGAAAGAGAAGAGTAGAAAGGAAAGATGCCAGGAAATCATTTTTAGTTGTCCCTTCAATATTTTGAAACAAAAGAATGAGGGGGATGAATGTCGGTAATGAACGCTCCTCTATGGATAGTTATTACCAAATCTCCAATATCTGCATGGAATATCATATCTCAGTCGATTCACGAGACAGACACAATATATTATCCCTATAATCAACTTCTTCATCGACCTTTCCTGAGTTCACACAATAATTGTTTTCTGTATTGAGTGTTTGCTGTATCAGCGACTTCTGATTATGGTCGGAGAGCTGTTGGCAAAAATGTGCAACTGTTTTTTTAAGGCTAATTTTTTAGTAATGGAAAGTAACTGTAGAGTCAGCACTTCCGGTTTCGGGATACCTGGCACTGGGAGGTTTTTTTTCTGCATATCGCCGGAAGAATTTTTGAATTTTTATACGGTATTTTACTACGTACCAAAATGCGCAACTTAGCTCCCATGTAAGCTTCGCTGTATCTCACACCGTTTCCAAGATACCATTTGGTATCTTTTTTATTTTCCAATGTGCGCATTTGATACCTACGCAATGAAATGCCGTTTAAGAATTCAAAGAGTTCCGAATTCTTCCGGAGATATTCAGGAAAAAACTAGGTATGGCGGAACCAAAAGTGCTGACTCTACTTTCCATTACTAAGAATTCACCTACTCTCAAAATATTATCCTCGAGAAAACTCTTGCACACTTTTGCCACCAGCTCTTGGACTACATGAAGATTTGGCGTTGAAAATTATAATTCAGTATAATCCTCGATATAATCACTGTAACGTAAATCAATATCGGCGAATTCAACTTGTGATAAAATACTCGATAAAATGATATATTTACTCAAGATTAGATAAATGATCAAATTTTGAGCAAATTGTAAAATAACTGATAATAGTTCGATGGAGAGTTCGATAAACCATTTTGAATCAATTCGTGTGTTCTGGGAAACTTTCATAAGCAGTGCAATCAAAATGTAGATAATTTTAATTAACTCTATTCAGTTTTCGTTTTTTTTTTTTAAATAAAGTCATAAACAACTGACAAAGATGATATTGGAGTAGAAACATTTTACTTTCCTTTTCTTATACCATAAAACCGATAACTGGTGGAACGCTATGATATTGTACTGTTCGAGACGGCGTTCGTAACGGCTTTCGCGACGGCGTTACTCCAACCTTTTCTAAATATTCAAGCTAACCCTTTCGCTAAAATCAAATTGGGCAAATCTTTCCCCTTATCGTCTCCATACTTTTACTTGACTGTTAGGAATCCTCAGGCACAATCGGAAAATTTGAACGTTTCAGTTAATTGTTTTTGCGAAAAAAATATAATGGTCTCGATGCTGTCTGAGAAGCTCTGGTCCGTAAATTGACCTCATTATATCTTCTTCTCACTGTCATTTAATTGACCGCAACTCCATTAAAACTGAGAGTAATGAAGCGATCATCAACTGCCGAAGTAACACGATTCCTTCCATATCCAGGTCTTCCACCATAACTTCCAATCTCACGAAACCTTGCACTTCTCTATAGGAATAACCAACATCATGAAGAGCAGCGGTTCTAGATGAATGTTCGGATGACAATAGGCATCATGAGATGAAAAGTATATTCGGAATTCACTCACGAGACGTTTTAAGTGTTCAAAATGTCTGATAAAACTGTTTGACAAAATGCAGAATACGTTTTCATGACATTCTGAAGGGATTAACGACTAAAAAAAAACGTTATCAAATGGCTGCAAAAAGTGTAATTTATGTTTATTTCAAAAATGTATCTCTTACGTTACCGAAAAAAAAACAATGAAATATTAAAAATTAATCAAACCTTGGAAAAGCATATTATCCAGTGTAATTTAGAATGCAAAATTACTCCACAGATTGTTAAAAAAATTAGGACACTAAAAGAAAACTTATTGGGTTAGTTTGGGTCAGCTTCACAAAAGGGATGGAAAGAGACTTATATGGAAGCCAGAGAAAAATATGGGGAATGCTATAAGAAGAAATAAGCTAGAAGTCAAAGATACCATACGAACCAATAAAATCACGACAGAACAGTGGGAAACACACTTTAGGAATCGATACAAGAAAGAGGAAGAGGAAGATAAGGAACAGACAAAAATCGATTATGAAGAAAACAACGACATGGAATTAACAAATGACGATTAAAAACACCTTAAAATCCCTTAAAAATAGAAAAAGCCCCGGACCAGACGACATCACTAACGAAATGCTTAAATACGGTGGGGAAAAATTACAAAATTAAATACTGACCTTATTTTAAAATATCATAGAACAACAGAAAATACCAAACGAATAGAAAACAGTATAACAATACCCATTTTTAAAATGGGACAAAAAACACTTCCGGAAAACTATCGTGGAATAACCCTACTCGAAAGCGCTCTTAAAGCATTCTCAAAGACGATACTGGGGGAAATCACCAGAACCATCAGGATAAGAGAAGAACATCAAGGCTTTCGAAAAGACAGATCCACAATTGATGCAATATTCATAGTCAAACAGATATTCGAAAAGTCCCTTGAATTCAATAAACCCGCATACATGTGCTTCGTCGATATGACCAAAGCTTTTGACAGAGTGCGCTTGAAACATGCCCTGGAAATAATGAGAACAAAAGGGCTAAGCGATAGACTTCTAATACACGACATAAACACCCAAAGCAGAACAAAAATCAGAGTAGAAAGTAGAACACATCACAACGGAAGATATACACGTAAACACCGGAATAAGACAGGGAGACTCACTCAGCCCCTTTATATTTAATGTGATAATGGATGAAATAATAGAAAATCTCCCCAGAACGGCTGGACACAAAATGGGAAATACTTTCTTCAGATTCCGAAAATAATCTCCAAAGACTACTCCATTCTTTCAACACCAAAGCAAAAGAACTAAACATATGCTCATCAACACCGAAAGACCAGATGTTTAGTAATAAATAGGAACCGATAAGGTGTGAGCTGGAAATCGGCACCAAAATCGTCGAACAAGTAAACCATTTTAAATATTTGGGAGCAGATATAAGGAGCCATGGAAATCTACCTGTCGAAGTAAGAGAGCAAACAATGAGAGCGGTTCGAATTTCGGGATGTTTGAGAGGAATTGTCTGGAAGAACAAATACCTAAATACGGATAGCAAAGTCAAGATATATAAAACGGCAGTAAGACCTATCATAACATACGCAGCAGAAACAAGACAAAATACAAACAGAGCTATACAAATGATGAGAACAGCTGAAATGAAGACCCTAAGAAGTATACAAAGGAAAACCCTATACGATAGAGTACGAAATGAGGATATCAGAATACAATGCGGGATACAGTACATAGGAAGATGGGTGAGACAGAGAAGACGATTCTGGAACAAGCACATGGGAAGAATGGAGGACAACAGTCTCGTCAAAAACGCAAAAATGAATAATCCAGTAGGAAAGAGACCACAGGGAAGACCACCAAAGCGCTGGAGAGAATGCTGTACCTCATCCTCCGGGAGGTACGTGTCGGCAATGAACAGGCAGTAGCACTAATATACATCCATATTAAAAAGAAGAAGAAGAAGAAAGAGGAAGAGTGTTACAAGAATTATGTTTGTCCGGCGATGGGGTATCCAATAGGTCAAAAATGAAAAAAAAAAATAATCGAGAAAAAGTTATTCTTCATAAAAATGTTTGCTTCTTGAAAAAATAAGATTGTCGTTGAAAAAAACGAAATTTTATACAGGGTCTTCAAAAAGTTGAAAAAACATTTTTTTTAGAAAAACATACTCAAATTCAAAAGTTTTTGGCAAAATTGACTTTTAAACATTCTAGTAGTTCTAAATCTCTCACACGAATCATGAACAACGTGGATGGCATTCACCGGAATCCCCTCGGGAATCCCCACCGAACAGTTGAAGACGGCCCTCTTTCTTTCTTCAGTTTGCCTCCACACAACGAAAAATCACAATAAAAAAAAATTTAAGACCAAAAGATCGAATTTCCGGTACGTCGCAGAAAAAATAACCATTGGACGTACTGGGCACTGTTTCTCTCTTGAAGTAATTCCAAGTAAATAAATGTGTACCTATTACTTGCTTTATGGTTAACATTAATTTGTACACTAATAAGATATTTATGTTTTATTTTGCTGAAAATTTTTGAAATGTTTCATTTACTTGTCAGATAGACGCGAAGCCCCTTGAAACTGTTCTCTTCAGTCTGACTTAGACCCATAGCCATGCTGATGAGTCCTGATAGGACGAAACGTACATGGATTGGTCATGGTCAGACTGAGGAAACAGTTTCAAGATTTTCCTTGAAAATTTTTGAAACAGAGAATGATTTTTTAACTTTTTGAAGACCCTTTAGAAAATTTCTTTTTTTCATCGACACTCGTATTTTTTTAACAAGCAAACATTTTCACAAGGAATAACTTTTTCTCGAAAAATGAAATTTTTGGTTCATTTCACCTATTGGATACCCCATAGCCGGACATACTGTATATTACAACATGATAACTAAACTATTTTTTTTAAATTGAATAAAATTGATTAAAACAAAAAAATTGTCTACATTTAAAAAAAAGATTGAATTCGGACTATGGATGAAAAAGTTATGACACATAAAATTTGATCTAAATTTTGGTTGTTCCGAATTTTTTGTCGATGATTGTATTTTTGGTGGGGCTCAAAGTCCAGACAGCTCGCAGACATAATTATATCTGTTCAGTCGGCACCTATGTTTCAAAATCTAATAGGAATTCGTGATGAACTTTGCTCGATGCAAATAGTCAGTTGTACTCAGGAAGTATAATTTGTCTTGATTTTTTTTAATCATTCACGAGTTGGGATTAGTAATATACTTACAACTTTTTGCAAAATTAACGTATGAAACGAATGATACGTCAGTTTTTTTACCTCAATTAAAATGGTATGATCGAAACGGCAAAAAGTGACAATTTAGTGACTACTAAGTGTGTATTTGTAATGAAAGAATTGGAAAAATGCGAAAATATTTCTGACATCAACTGGTGAACGTCAAGTTTCGGTATAAATTTAGCTTGAAATCAGCTGTATCCACTTGATGAATTGTTATCTTTGAAACTACTCCGCAACTTTTAAAATAACTAGTAATTTTTTTTGATTACATTTTATTCTTCGCTTATCCACATACAATTGTCTATTCTGTATATGAAACAGCTAAATCTGAGGCTTGGCCAGAGGCTTGGCTTTATTGACTGATTGTACAATCAGATCAAAATTGACTGACTGAACTAGATTCCACCATTGGATCATTTCGCATTGTGGAGAAACCGTTGAGGATGTTTATTTACGGATCCCACGAACTCCCAAATCGAATTATGTAAACCTAATCTCTTCAAGCAAGAGATTGATGTCTCGTTATATCGATAGTTATTACACTTCTTTGTTCTACAGGTATAAGTGAGACAGAAGAAACCGAAGACGAGTTGTGGAATCTTCTAGACTTAATCCATAGAAAAGGCACCAGATTAAAAGATGAAGTTGACGCTTTGCAAGGATCCCTCAGGGATCATACACCGTTTGGGGATCCAGGTGCCAATTTCCATAGGGCTCTCTTTCATTCATCTGCTGACGATGTTCGGCAGCTTAGGCAGGAGAGAGATCTTCTACTTGATAGGTAAGTCTGTTACAAAAAGTGAACCATAATATTCCTAAATGGATAAATTGAGAACCAGTAAAATCTAAGTGTTTATTATAAAAAGGTGACGATCAAAGCGGTATTTTTTAATCAATGCGGAAACTGATCCATCCTTCACTTAGATGGAATACAATGATCATTTCACAATACATCCTCAATTGCAAATCGACGAATTAAGGTCAAAGTTGTTCGAGCTATTAGAAACACCGTATTGACAAATACCTGAACTTTATACAATTATCTCAACAGGATTACACTTTTATAAATTGATTGGTTTGTACAGGGCAAGCTTGCACATTGTGAATTATTACCTACTGATTCTTCTAAGAGTAGAACATTTTTCTGGAATCTGAAACATGACATACTTTTTTCTTTTCTTTTTGTTTCAATAAGACTTTGAAAATATGAAACGAATATGATTTTTCAGTGAATAATAATATTTAATAATCTTCCTAGATACTTTTTGAAACCTTGTATGCCTTTATACAGGGTGTTTCACAGTTGTGGGGAGGCTAGAGAGATTTTCATAATAAAAATATTTAAAGAACTGCAGGATGTTGTTTTGCAAAAATTATGTGATATTTTAATTGGTATTTCCGAATATGCTTGAACTATTGAATTGAAATTTGCTGAGAAGAAACACTTTATGAGTATGGACGTTTCCACCACAAACATCATTTTATAGCTTCTACCAATAAGTATTTTTCATGTTCCGAAATGTACCTATTGACTATAAAATATGCCTTTTTTGGGGCATCAAAGCAGCTGTATGTGTCTTGTTTCGAAAACGGTACATCCGAGAAAAAAAACTCTTTTGAGGGAGAGCTTTTCTTTAACAAATTGATAAAGTAATACAAACACTATTCAATTTTGAAAAACTTCTTTGCTTCAAAAATATCAAAAGTTCTCATGCACGCCTGTAGGAGGTGCAAATGACGTTCATCGTGGAAAAAGATCATCTTTATTAAGTTTGTCTTTCCACCAAATTTCAACTCCATAGCTCAAGTTGTTTCGAAAATATCAATAAATTTACATAATTCTTCACAGAACTTTCAACACATTTCCAGACACATGTTCATATAATGCAGTTTTTTTCATATTTTAGAAATCTTCCCTCTCATAACTCTCAAAAACCCTTTATGTATATTTTGGGGACAATCTTAAACTTTTCACTACGGTACTTTCACAGTCCTTATGTAAACTGATTTATTATTAGTTTTTTCAAAGTTCCAGCGGATCGTTCCAATTATTTGGCCATTTTTATTTTCTCAACAAAGTATATCCGGCTTATCTCTAGCTTGGTCGTTGATATAGGTAAATAAAAAAGAAAATCGATCTGATTCCGTATGCTCTCTGTTATTTGAAATGTCCTCTCTCCATAAAATAGTCTTTGTAAGTAAAATGAATTGGAGTTTTCAGTCTGCAAGGTGACTCTGGATCTTTTTATTTACCTTGGAACAGCTCCTATATTTATGGCGTCTCATTAGTCTTTTATTTTTTATCCACATCTTTCTCTCGTTTTTGTCTCAAAGGTAGAAGATATCAGTTATTAAATAATGATTTTTTATCAATGCAAAGAAGAATATTCGTATTTGTTCAAATCTCCGCGTACTGTCGAACCGTGAATGCAAAAATGAAATAAAAATTTGTTTGCGTAATGAACATTGAAAACGTGGGAGTACAGTCAGTTCATGCAAGCATTGTTTGCCGTTAAGTCATAGCCAATGACGTTAAACAAATTTTAGAATACGTCTTTTCAAGTGGATTGTCGAGCTCGTTACGGGTTTATTGATTTTTTGCCTTCTATCAAGATATATTTGCCTAGATTGAAAATACAGTGCAATTCTTCAATGTACCCCCCCCCCTTCTTACTTTAAACCGTTTGATATAATAGAATTAAATTTGGACAGACCATATTATGTAAGCACGTTCTGCATTTCTCATCACAGTAGTGACAGCTGAGAGTAAGGGGAATATCGAGGGGAATATCAAAACGGCAATTGGGCGCCATTTTGAAAAAAAAATACTGGCTTGATATTGAAATTTTTCAAAGATATAGTGACTTCTTTCAGGCTGTAATAAGAATGAATATTCCACTCATGTACAAAAAATCCCATAAGAGCAGTGGACTTTTCGGAGGCTTACAGCAAAAAAACCTTCAAAATGAGGTGTCACTGCCCCTTTTTAATATTTCTTTTGCAAAATGGCACACAGCTGTCATTTTGACATTTCCAGCTGTCAAAAAATGCAGGGCGTCCTTACATATTAGTGTGTCCAAGTTTCGTTCTAATATATCAAACGGCTCAAAAGCTAGAAGGGGGGTGACATTAAAAATTGCACTGTATTTTAGAAAATAATATCACCACAAAGATTATCAATAATTGAGAAGAAACACATCTCTTTTTACAGAATGTTCTTCTAGAAGTTTCAAAAGTATAGCTATTCAGTTTAACTTATTTACTGTTTTTGACTTGATATGTTTCCGGAAAACAGAATACAATAGGTTCTTATAATAATGGTTAAGCTTAAAATAATAGTTGAATTTTATTGTCTTGGTAAATAACCAGTCTTTAAATCACAGGCTGAACTTATTGTCCGTGAGAAAATTACGCATACAGACAATAATTTCGAATTTGTGATTTAGATTATTGATACTGCCCGTGTCACTAGAGAATTAATAACTTCAAAACATTTTAAACTGACAACAAAATATTTTGTATGTATCTATGGATGTAGAAGGCGAAGTAGTAGGGAAGCAGTCAATGATATAGTTGGGCAGTTAGATGCTCAGTTTATTGATCGTCAAGCTTTCGGGAGACATTTCCTCCCTTCATCAGGACAGCAATTGTGAGTAAAACAAAAAGCACTTATCACTCATATAGAACACACATTAATTGTTGGGAAGTTGTACATTACGTATATGGTGTGTGGATTGAAAAGGAACATAGGATGGTGATTAACAGAACATAGCTAGCCTAATAGTAGTTTAAAATAATGGAAAGTAAATATGGAATAAAATAATATAATCAAAATGTTCGGATGTAAAAGATGAATGTGACTAGAATTATGATGAGCCTAGATTTAAAATGATTTAAAATTAATAAATAGATTAAAAGATGAAAGAGTTAAAAATTATGAATAAAATGACAGGGAAAAAAATGGATAAAACTGGTAAAAGGGACTATGCACAACGTTAAATGACAGACATTCTGGTACAAACTGTTTGTACCAGTTTGGTCCTGAGTCAGGACTCACAATTGCTGTCCTGATGAAGGGAGGAAATGTCTTCCGAAAGCTTGACGGTCAATAAACTGAGCATCTAACTGCCCAACTGTATCATTGACTGCTTCCCTACTACTTCGCCTTCTACTTGAAAGTCGGCCAGTCACTAAACCACTCACTCTATGGATGTAAACACTAATACGAGCCTGCAGCAAATCTGACCAACAAATTAAAAACTATCAATTTTTAATGTCAGCTCAGTATCACAACTCCAAAAAGTATATTGGATAAATTGAATGCATTGTTTTCAATAGACTAAATCAATAAATCTGAACTAATAAAAAATCTATTTTATCATGCGGTTCAAAGAACTCAAACACAATATTCGATGACTTATAAACGCCTTGATTACTTCAACAGTCGATGAATTCCCAAAAAGAAAAAAAAAATAGAGCTCAGCAATATAAACTGCTTGTCAAATTAAAGAACGATTTTTTTGCCCATTTTCAATAAGCTGTAGCTTTGAAACGAATAAACGGATTTTGTCGAGTGTTTTAGCGTTTCGAAGGTAGGCTTCCTTTCATTGGACTGACTTTTGTGGATTTTGTTGTGAGATGAGGTTCGCTATGATATACCAATTGCGAAAGGAAGTGATGTGATTTTTGAAGTTTGTGAGATCATCAATTTTCATCTCAATTATTATCTTAACTTGAATCAACTTCAAAATCTTAGGATGTACGATAATTTAGAAATTCAAAAGAAAAAAGATGATTTTTTAACTGAACCAGAAATTTTATAACGGATAAACTTGATAAAAAATACTTTTTCTAGTAAAATGTTACTTGCAGGTATAACAGTTATTGATTTCGCGATAAATATGTACCAAAAAAAAAAGAAAAAATCGTTCGCCGTTTTCTTTACCTTGTATATCATCGCATTTTTTCTCCTTTGAATTTCAAAAGTGTGGTATTATATTCTGAAATTTTGAAGTTAATCTAAGTTTAGTCCGCAAATCTCAAAAAAAAAACATTGCAGAAATACAAATCGGAATAAAAATTGAGGGTTATCGGAGAAATACCAAAGGCGTCCCGAAGTTCTAGTATGTATAACTTTGGTCTAACTTTGGTAAATAATCTTTTTTTATCAAAAAGAAAAATCATAGAAAAAAATGTACAAAAGTCAAACCAATGTACGAAAGTCAGCCATCAAAACGCCAAAATACTCGACAAAATCCGTTTATTCATTTCAAAGCTACAATTTATTGAAAATGGACAAATGTGTCGCGATGGTCTTCAATTTGACTAGCAGTTTATAAGATTGTAGAAATAAATGCAACATACTTAATAACCAGCTTAATAATTATTGCATCCATTCTTACCCTATTCATGCATTATCCATTATGGACCGGGAGATAACAGCCATTTTTTAGTAACGTTCAATGCCCGTCTGCCGACCGGGGGTATATTTCAATATTTGAAGTAGATCAAATTCTATGAAATGTTTTCCTCTCCGTGTACCAACTCCAAGATCAATAATTGAAATTGTATTAAAAAATTGAAAAAAAAAATGATCGATGCCCATCTGCCGTTGTGATTTCATGATTGTGTATTATAAAAAATGCATCGGTAACTCATCGGCAGACAGTTTCAAGTGATAGGTTTTGCGAGATCTTACTATGAAACTGTTGTGAAAAATGATGCCCGTCTGCCGAATCAAACGTGACTTCAAAAGCTCAAAGGAAACCTTAAAAATCCATCGGCAGACATATAGGACATATACTAAATAATTATTGCGAATTTGTTGTCTGTTATATTTCATGTCAAATGAAATGACGTCCGTCTGCCAATGTCATACATTATCACGAAAATGTCACAATTAAAAATTCCCATTAATTATAAAGTATATGTCCTATATGTCCTTTCAGCTTTTGTCCGGAAGACGGGCATCAATCGTTTTTTTTTCATCATTTTTCACAACAGTTTGATAATTAGGTCCTGCAGAACCTATTACTCGAAACTGTCTGCCGATGAGTTGCCGATGGACTCTTTTTAGTATTTTTTAGTACAATTTTTAGTACAATTTCAATTATTGCTCTTGGAGTTGGCAGACGGGCATTGAACGTTACCCAAAACTGGTTGTTATCTCCCGGTCCATTATTGAGATGTAATGTATACACAGATCAAATTCAATTATCATTGGACATGGAGAAACCGGCACACTACTGTTTGCATTCGCTACTTGACATGTAATACAAGTTTAGTTTTGTTTGTAGTTCTGCACATTGGTATGTTCTGATCAACAAAATCCTCCAGATGGTAGTTTTATGTATCATTTTTCTCGATTTATGGATTTGCTATCAAGTAAAATGAGATAATTTTATCGAAAATAAGTGAAACCCCTTTCAGTGCATGTCATAAGTTGACTGTAGATTGAAGTATCCAGAAGATTCTTTTTACCAAAAATACATTAGTTTGGAGTTTCCCATCAGTTACTTTTCTATTTTCTGTATTGGTATACCAAAACATTAATGTTGTGAGAACGCTAGAACTTATTTTTGAAAACATTTCCATTGTCAACTTGTTGTCAAATCAATGTTCTTTGCCTATTTCTTTTCATCAGCGTAACTTCACTGCATCTTTAATGGTTCAATGTTTTTTCCAATTATTATAGTCTACCCAGAATAAATGTCTGGGTGGTACAATCACTTTTTTCCGTGAAGCTGCTCTGAAAAAAATATAAAACATTGTCAGCTAACAGGACTGTGAGGCCTAACGTCTTGGTAGTCTGTGTAACTTGTAAAAACCATTTTTTTGTGTCATTTCAGTAGAACTGAACATTTGTAAGTTGTTTCGTTATAATGTATGATTACGCGGAAAAAAATGCAGTGGCATAGGATGAGTGGCGAAAGTTGTCAGCTGGTCATGTCAGTGTGTTAAAAAAAACACGTAAATTTGGGTTATTTTAGCAGAGCCTATAAGCGACTTTTTGCGTTTATTCTTGAAGCAAACACGCAAAAAGGTCTGACCGCTCACATCAATAGTTTTGATGGCGTGAATGATTTTCGGCTCGGCTGAAATGACAAATAACCCATTTTTACCTGATTTTTACAGATTAAAATGGCCAACTGACAACTTTTGCCACTTATCCTATGCAGCTAATTTTTTACTGTTATTTTGCCCTATGACGGAACTATACATAGAAATTTTCAGATCTACTGAAATTTTCAAAAAAAAAAAAATCTCTGCAAGTTACATTACACCGTTTGCAAGGTACGTCCCATAGTCGCGTCAGATGGAAATTTTTCATATTACAGATCAAAACGTACTATTTGACATCAAAGCAGAATGCACAGAAAGACCTGGAAAAAAGTGGCGGTACCTCTAGTACTATGACTTCCGAAACTTGATTAGGGTATTGTAAAATAACAATGATATTTACCTATTCCGAATGACTTGCTGGATTTTTCTAGAAAGAGAATTGGTGAAATGTTACCAGAAGGCATGCAATTCAAGATTTAAAAAAAAAATTACTTAGTGGGTTTTGCTTTTAACCCGACGATATTCTGAACCGTTTATCGTACAGAAAACAGCTTTTGTGAGCATTTTTCACGCGATAAGCTATGTTTTGTGCGGAATATACTTTTTTAAAAGTCATAATTGGTGAAGGTTTTGAATAAGGGGTGGTGGGTATTTTTCTTCCCGATTTCTACGTTACTGGAAAAAGTACTGTTTTGCGACACCCATTTTAACCGTTAATGATTTCTACACAAAAAAAAAGTACTTTTGATCATAAAGGTCATTAGCTTTAAAGTCGACGGTTTCGAAAAAAATCAACTTTTATGTTGAAAAACATGGTACATTTTTTTTAAATAAAATGTTTGTCTTGGTAATTAAACAAAAATTATTCAAACGTCAGAACAAGTAACAAAACCAAACGTTAACTTCATGATTGCAAAATTTAAAAAAAAAATACAATAAAAAACAGTTAAATTAAATGTTAAAAATGTCCGCCGTTAGCTTCAACCAATTTCAACACTCTGTATCTCGAAAATGGTGCATTTTAGAGGGTAAGTTATAAAAACTTTTCATCACATTCTTGGACGAGCTATCACATCCTGAAGTCCTGCGTATACAGGGTATCCGGAAAGTCAACGATAATACTGAAAAAAATGAATAAAATGAAAAATTGTATGTTTTTCTGGAAGCTTATGAGTTGGTCTATCAACCCTTTCAGTATTATCGTTGACTTTCCGGACACCCTGTATATTATGAAACATCTTGGCTCACAAGCAATTTGAGAACATTTTATTCTACATATTCAAACAAATGGAATGCGATGTGATACAGAAAGGTCAAGTACTCATAGGTCAAACGATGACATATGTGCATTGTTATTGGATCTGGAACATTATCAGTACGTTGACTTCAAGTGGTTTTTCATTTGCGTTTGCGGTACTGGAAACTTTCTAGGAAGTGATGACCAATATTTCTCAATTTATTACACAGTACGTCAATAAATAAACATGCTCACTTCTCTTTACTAACAATAATAATTGTAGGTGTTTTTTTTAACACCAGAACATCAAAAAAATTAAATTTGCGGATCAATCAATCAGGACAAATCAACGACGTCCTGCTCTCAACTTTCATTAAATCCGTAATTAGAATAAACTTTTTTCCTGTATGTTTGTATTGAGTTGATGAAATATGATGCCTGTCATTATTATGATGACAGGAAATTAGGTGATTCTGGTTCAATAAGGAAAATCGATGATTCCTGAAGATGATCCAATCAGATCCTTGAACGTTGTAATATTGTAATATATAGGTAATGCTGCAATGGAAACTGCAATTATGTTGTTCACTGTTCGAAGCGGATTTCAGACCAGTTATAATGAACATGTTTTCAGAAGTTTAGATTAATATCTGACATCATCAATCTGCCAATAATAGAATATACATAGTTCGTTTCCAATCAATCTGATGAAACTATTTATCTGAATGACATCTGTTATCTTATTCCATCATCCTTCAAATTTCAAATCATCATTAAAACAAAAACCATTTTTCTGATCGTAAATATTTGAAGGTTTCATCATGACTTATCAAAATGTAAGTGTTTGAAAATATCAATGTTGTCTTTTTTAGATAGACAAGACCAAGTATATTACTAATGCTAATACATAGAAAAGTGAATAAATATACTGATATTAACTTTTTTATGGATTCATTACTATAAGGTTATTGATGCGAAACTACTAAGAAGGATTCCCTAAAAATATCTATTTTTCACTTCTTCCTGATTTCTAACCATTCACTCTCTTCACTCATTTTTGAGATTCAACAATTTACGCATGAGTTGTTCAGTTGAAAATTTGAAAGACGTGTAGATCTTAGGTTTAATTCGTTTCTATATCTCACTTCATTTTCAAAAAGCAAGATAGGTGAGTAAGTATTTCAAATCTCTTAACCCGTTTAAATTTAACAAAGAACTACATTACACTGATAACTCCTGGTTATATACCAATTTATGATACAATTTATGATAAGCATTGTTGTTATATTCATGGTAATTAAAGATTAGTGGGTGTAGTATGGAGTATCACACTCGTATAAATCACGCAAGAAAAATTTTCCCGGAGAACATGAGTGGGCGGGCTAATTTTCTTAATTAACTTATAAAGAATCTACCCACGATTTATTAAAAACTGAAAATAATTCTGATTATTCTGATGATAAAATCAAAACTGAGTACTAAGTTGATAAAACCATAATTTGATGAAAGCTCTGAAGCTAAATACGTTACCATAATACAACACACTATGTATAGAGTACCCGAGAGAGTACCTATCCAATCCAAGATACTGAAAATGTACCTACTCAGAAGGAGCTCCCTTTTTATTCAAATCCATCAATTATCGTAGGAACTCATGGGCGGCATATAAATTGAACTGCAAAGTATGCAATTTGTCATGATCCGAGGGAGACTTGAAAAGGTGTTATAATTGATATAAAAGAATTTGGAAAGTCTTTGAAATCCCTTTCAATAATGGGTCGTTACGAACAAAAACTTTATTTTAAAATGTTCTGCGGCGTCTCCAAATGACTCAATTAGAAATGAATTCACAATTTTGGCATTATAAGCATTTTCAAAGCAATGTTGTTGTTTTTGTCAGCCTATTTATATTGAGAAAAATTCAGCAGAAAATAAACATCTTGTGAATTTTTATAATCTTATATTGTGCTCTTCAGGTTGGCAGAAATGGAAGCAGAAGTCATGGCAGGTCGCCTACATACATCTCGTCTGCAGGAGGACCTGGAGAACCTTCTGTACGCCAAGCAAGGCTTGGAGGATCAACTGAAGGCCATTATCTCTCAACGAGGTGAAGTGAACTCGCGCATCCACGATCTACATGTGCAATTCGTAGCGAAAAGCACGAGTGACGAAAAACTTAAACTAATCAATAAAGAATCTAGTCAGACGCAACCATTGTGGACTTCTAACACGAGTAATAGCAGACGATTTTCGGGCAGTGATTTGGATACGGTTCTTGGTGGTGATCGGTTACCAAAAGTTACCGCGCCTGATCGGAAAAAGATAGCGGCTATTTTGAACGAAAATGATCCGGTTGTGTTGCAGAAGCATTTGTTGGTGTCTACTGTCCAAAATCAGGTGAGATTTCACGTGAGACCTCGATCTTAACAAATCATTGTGCCCTTGAGTGAACAGGGTGTCCAATATAAGATCCTTTACTACCTTATCTCGGAAGATATGCGGTCAACAAGAAAAAAATGAGAATAAAAAAAGTCTTATGGTTTTTAAATAAAATGTATTGATGTATATATTTGACATATACAAGGTGCTCAGTTTTCTCTGGGCTTGATCCAACTTTTCAAAATTAAATGGATCACCCTATATATTATTTCAAAAAATGAATTCAACATAAAAAATAAAGGCAACTTTCTAAAGGATTTTCTTTACGTATCTCCAATAGTTTGGGATATAATAGCGATTTTTTTTTTGCACTGTCATATTTTTCTCACAGACAATACTATAATATAAAATTTCAGTTGGTTAGAATGGCTGCCAATCACACAGGGTGATTTCAGAAGTTGAACCAATTCGGGACTTATAAAATCACCAATAAGTCGAAAGTGTTGAATAGAACACTCTGTATATCGTTACGGATTTTGATTGTTTACCAAAAATAAAGGATAGTTAGTATGAAATTGTCCATACCCATCTCAAGCCGTTTAGATAATATTCGCTATTTAATCTACTTTATGCGAACAAATGTGGTGATTCAATGTGGAAACATGATTAACACAAACTGAACAAATACATACGTAATTTAACAATGATAAAACGAAATCACAAACAGAAAATTGAAGTAAATGTCCTACAGATCCTTTATTTTGAGCGATACTAGTTGTAGAGATGATTTCCAGTTTTCTTAGGGCATCTCTGACTGAGTGGCTTATGTTGAGAATTTGATTTTTCTCCCTTACTCTATCCGTGAGAATATTGATGTTTTGAAGTTTTTTTTCAAAATATTTATGATATTTCTTCTCATTGAATTTGCACAATGGGTATTTTTTTGCATTAAAAGAATCAAAAAACAGCGAATATTTTCTAAACAGCTAGAGATAGGTATAGGCCGAGGTATAGACCGAGGTATAGACTATTTCATACAAACTAACCTTTATTCTTGGGGAGCAGTCAAAATCCGTAATGATATACAGGGTGTTCTATTCAACATTTTTGACTTATTGGTGATTTTATATGTCCTCATTGGGTTTTATTTCTGACATCACCCTGTATGATTGGCAGCAATTCTAAATAACTGAAATGATGTATTATAGTTTTGTCTGAAATAAAAAAATGGCAGAGTGACGAAATACTATGCACCTATTTTTTTCACTATGTACTTGAAATAAATGCGTTTTTTGCAAAAAAAAAATTAATCGTTATTATAGCTCAAACTATTAGACATATGTGTAGAACATCCTATAGAAAGAAACCTTTATTTTTTATGTAGAATTCATTTCTGAAATAATATACAGGGTGTCCGGGAAAATGTGGGAGATCTCTCGAATTCAGATAGAACATTAAAAAATAAGATGACAAGTTTCCATAATTTTTTTTCCTAGCGGCCCTCCCTACGGAGATACGCCCCCCTAAAGGACCCCACTGGAAATCGGTTTTTCTTGAATAACTTTTAAACGACTCAATATAATTCAATGAAAATTTAACATGATAAACAGTAGTAAGGACCTCTCACAATACTTCCCTTAAAACATAATTAGCTTGTTTAGTTTATCAGGGACGGACTAGATTGTACATTTCAACGCTCAAATTTTTAACACCCTGTATGATAAGGAGTTAAAAAAAATAAATTTGGATACCTTGAACATTAAGCTAAAGAAAAGGTACTCCTGTTCATTGTCGATAAAATGAACCATTTTCGAGAAAAAACAATTTTTATTAAACAAAACCTCGAAAAAAGCCATGACGAAGTGGTGCTCTTGACAAAATTGTGAACCTAACGCTAGGAAAAAAATGTATGGGAACTTGTCATCTTATTTTTTAATATTCTATCAGAATCCGAGAGATCTCCCACATTTTCCCGGACACCCTGTTCACAATTTCGTCAAGAGCACCACTTCGTCATGGCTTTTTTCGAGGTTTTGTTTAATAAAAATTAATAAAAAAATAATGAAATAATTCAGGTTCTTGATGTTTTCCGCACTTGCCAGGCATAGTCCTCTGCGATCATTTGTTCCCGAACTGTAAAATGGTTTATTCGATTTATTTAAAATAAGATTTAACCAAGCTTCAATGAGATTCTTTGATCTATCACATGGCTTATACTTCTTGAATAAAAATGATCAACCCCCAGTTTTTGAACAACAAGATATACAGGGTGTCCGGGAAAATGTGGGAGATCTCTCGGATTCTGATAGAATATTAAAAAATAAGATGACAAGTTCCCATAAATTTTTTTCCTAGCGTTAGGTTCACAATTTCGTCAAGAGCACCACTTCGTCATGACTTTTTTCGAGGTTTTGTTTAATAAAAATTGTTTTTTCTCGAAAATGGTTCATTTTATCGACAATGAACAAGAGTACCTTTTCTTTAGCTTAATGTTCAAGGTATCCAAATTTATTTTTTTTTACTCCTTATCATACAGGGTGTTAAAAATTTGAGCGTTAAAATGTACAATCTAGTCCGTCCCTGGTAAACTAAACAAGCTAATTATTTTTTAAGGGAAGTATTTTGAGAGGTCCTTACTACTGTTTATCATATTAAATTTTCATTGAATTATATTTAGTCGTTTAAAAGTTATTCAAGAAAAACCGATTTCCAGTGGGGTCCTTTAGGGGGCCGTATCTCCGTAGGGAGGGCCGCTAGGAAAAAAAATTATGGGAACTTGTCATCTTATTTTTTAATGTTTTATCTGAATCCGAGAGATCTCCCACATTTTCCCGGACAACCGTATAGGGTGTTCCATTTAAGTTTAAAAAGTTGGGTCCATCCCAAGGAAAACTGAGCACCTTGTATATGTCAAATATATAAAACAATAAACTTCCTTTGAAAGCAATAAGACGAATTTAATTTTATTTTATTTTAGTAAATCACATATCTTCCGAGATAAGGGAGTAGAGGATCTTGTATGGGACACCATGTATATCTACTGCAATTGAACCACGAAATACAGCCATTTCATGGTTACTACGGATATTCTCGAAATAAACCTCACTTGTTCTGAAAATCATACGATGAAGTCGAGAAAAGATTTACGAGACAGCGAAACAACGTTTACTTTTTCATGTCACTGACTAAAGGCACGGTATCGAAATACTAATTGCTTTTGACACTTGGAAGTGCGTTTTTGAATTTATTTTTTGCCATACTGAAAGAGGAATAATTGAGATCTTTTCTAGCATCAGTCATCAGCTGAAAACTTTTTATACAGTGTCTTTCAAAAGCCCCGGACGGTCTTAAAAAATGTAAACGTGGCAACATTGCCGATATTACCATCGGATCAGGCATGTTCTTAAAACACCAAGTACTATTTTTTACTTTTTTTTCGAGCCGTTTGTGAAATACGAGACTGTTCCGGGACTTTTGAACGAAAGTGCAAAGTTGCTGTATTTCAAATAAAAATTTGATATTTGGAGGATTTATTAACCGCTCAATTTATTGCAATAAAAATTGAATGGGCTTTGCATTAAAAAAAAGTTGTTTACTTTATTTCAAAAAATGTAAACGCAACATTGCCGATATCACCATCAGATCAGGCATGTCCTAGAACCACCAAGTACTAATTTTTACTTTCTTTTTCGAGCCGTTTGTGAAATACGAGACCGGTTGGTTGATAATGATTTTTAATTCTCCAGATTGATTGAAATATGCTGAGATCACTTTGTCGATTATATGGGGATTCTACTGAGCCATAATATATCATTATATCTAGAATCCATTGTCTCCAGTGTCAGTTAGAGTAACGTGTGATTCTCTCTGGATAATCCTGATTAGTCTCTGAAGTTTTATCAACATCTATTTTTGTACAGGGTGATTCATTTTCAGCGAAAGGGGGCCAGTTCTCGTTCTCGAAATCTGTATAGTAATGAGCCCAAGAAAAAATGCTGGAAACATATTTCAAGCTTCTAGGACAGCCGCAAGGGGGCGTAACGGTACTGTGAAAACAGAAAGTCGATAGATTTTAAAAATTTTCTCCGGTGAACTACCAAATAAGAATTTTGAAACATATTTTGGACGATATTCTTTACAAAATTGCCCCCCGACAATTCTTTCTAAGTTGTCAAATAAGACAGCTACAGGCCGTCAAACTTGATGTTACTGAATTGCCTATAACTTCGAAATTCCTCAACCGATTTGAATGTTCTTAAACTCATTTTAAAGAGGAAAATCTGCTTTTTCTGGTAGATTTACTCGGGGTCGATTTTAATTGCTTCAGCCGACCACACAACAGTAATTGTGAAAGTCAAACCTGTATTTGAGGTCTTTTCGAAATTTTCAAATGCAAACCCACTAAATAGATGTCTCCATCGTGTTATTTGGAAAATTTACCACCACTTTCATGCAGGTAATTTTTCTATATCTTTTGAAATAGAAAAGGTTTCGGAGACTTCATCAGGAATCCCTCGAGGAATACTTGTGAAACAGCCCCTATTAATTTGAATGTGTCAAAAAGATAGAAGTGCCTTGCCAACCGAGCATTTGCACTAGTTTTTTTGTTTTTTTTTGGGTAAATTTCATTTTTTTAAAATATTTTCGGAATAAGGTGTTTACTGGTCCACTGTATTATTTTTGACGAGTGGTGCACTGTATTCTACTTGTCAGCTGCTCGTAGAAAAAAAAACGAAAAATGGTTGGCATTCCCACTTATCGGCTTTTCTCTTCAACATCAACTGAAGAAAATGTTAACGCGGATCAAAACAAATATGATATGTATCTTTCACATCAAATGTATAGGGGCTGTTTCAAAAGTATTCCTTGCGAGATTCGTGATGAAGTTTCTGTTACTCTTCTATTTCAAAAGATATACAAAAATGTATATCTTTGTATATGTATATGTATATGTATATGAAAGTGAAAGGAAATTATCCAAATAACACGATGGAGGCATCTATTTATTGAGTTTGAATTTGAAAATTTCAAGAAAACCTCAAATACAGATTTGACTTTCTGTTTTCATGTTGTGTGGTCGGCTTAAGCAGATAAAATCCACCTCGAGTACATGCACCAGAAAGAGCAAATTTTCTTCTTTCAAATGAGCTGAAAAACAGTGAAATCGGTCAAGGAATTTCGAAGTTATAGGCAATTTAGTGACATCAAGTTTGACTGTCTATAGCTGTCTTATTTGACAACTTAGAGAGAGAGAGGTGTTAGGGAGCAATTTTGTAGAGAATATCGTCTAAAATCGGTTTCCATATTCTTTTTTGGTAGTTCAATGGGAAAAATTTCGAAAATGTGTTGATTTTCTGTTTTTACAGAACCGTTACGCCCCCTCGCGGCGATCCTAGAAGCTTGAAATATATTTCCAGCATATACTCTTGGGTACATTACTATACAGATTTTTTTTCCTGAGTCTCTATGATGAATAGCTTATGAGAACTGGCACGCTGTCGCTGAAAATGAATCACCCTGTACTTGAGACGGTCAGGGGTTGGATTTTTGCCGCCAGTCCATCTTGAAATTTATCTGTTCACTTCCTTTTAGATTTTCTGCATGTAGTGCATAAAATACTTGTCAATGCTTCAATAACCCATTTCACATTTTAAAGAAGGATATACATTTACGAAGTCTCTTTTATTTGAAAATTCATTGTAAATTCGATTTTAACATGAAAAGACCATTTCAACTTTTTATCCAAATAAATTCCTAAATTGCTGTTACAAAATGAAGGATGCCTGGGAATATGAACCTTGAAAAATTGTCATTGTTCCTATAAAAACGTTGTCAAAGAAACAATCCGGCCTACAATTTTGTCGTATGATCATTCAATTACTATTGCGGATTTTGGTGATTAATTTTCTCTTTTTGTATTCTTTTGTTCAGTTCGGGGTTCAGTTCTTCTGTATTTGTATACAAGGATGACCCCATTTGTAGTTAAGTCGCACTTCGTTTGCTATTATTGAAAAATAATTCAGGTTCTTGATGTTTTCCGCACTTGCCAGGCATATTCCTCTGCGATCATTTGTTCCCGAACTGTAAAATGGTTTATTCGATTTATTTAAAATAAGATTTAACCAAGCTTCAATGAGATTCTTTGAGCTATCACATGGCTTATACTTCTTGAATAAAAATGATCAACCCCCAGTTTTTGAACAACAAGATATATATTCGATAAGTCTTTTGATCGGATAGACAACCATTTCGGCTTCTCACGCTCGATATTATGTAACCTTTGGTCACCTTATTGGACCCATAAGTTTTCGAATAGCAGAGCCGTCTATATTGTAATACAAGCCATGAAGTCAACAATTGCAACGTCGCAATTTTGGACCACCGTTGACGTTAAACGGTGGTCGAAATTTTGCATTGATCGAAGGTGCTTTCTTTAGGTGAGTTATGAACGGGAATCATATGCTACGGGAATCATATGTAGATGGTAGCATATGATTCCCGTTTGCCAAGCGGAAATTTGACAGTTCCACTTCGAAATGAAATTGAATGTAACCTTGGCTCCCAGGCATTCAACGTTTCAAAATTGCTTTCAGTTTTCAGTGCTTTCATTCAACCACAAAACATTCCCCTCATTCAACTTGAAATTGTATTTTGAGAATGTGAGAATGAGAAAGAAGCTCAGTGAAAAAATGTGGTTTCTGCGTTCTAAAAATTTAAGATTAAGATAAGTGGGTGGGTACTAAAGAAAAAAAAAATACCTATTTAAATAGGGAAAATGGATGAATTAATGCCTCATCCTTAATTCCTCATACATATGCACCAGCTTCTATGTTATGTGGAAAAATCATAGAAAACGAGTGCTGTTTCGTTTAGAACTTTGAAGAAACATTTTGGTGCGTGACGGAGATGGTGCTTTTTGGTTGCTCTATTTGAATAATAGTAATTATCAACTCCTGTCCTCCAGAAACTGAGAAAATCACATCTCAAAATCTGTAACCATCTACCTATCTGACGGTTTTGATGTTTTATTGTTTAGAATCAATATTTTTTCCCAAAAAATCATAAAACTGTTGTTAGGTTAGGATATGTATTATGTTAATTCTTATGTTATAATTTGATAAACATCATACCTGTTGCGATAATATATAAGTTATTCTTTCAAGTTACTGTTTTATTGAACATTTTCCGTAACTCGTAATCGTAAAATACCTCAATTTTCAAAAGGTGAGTTCGAGTATTCGCTCTGAATACTCGGAGCGCCAAAAATTGTACGCGCTTAAATGGACAATTTCGCGCTTGGAGCGAAACTCGAACTCACCTAAAGAAAGCCCAATCAATGCAAAATCTCGACCACCGATCAACGTCAACGGTGGTCCAAATTGCGACGTTGCACGTCATTACTTGTCATTACTTCATGGCTTGTATTACAATATAGACGGCTCTGCGAATAGACATCTGAGTCGATTTTCAGCGATAGAAAAATTGTAAGCAAAATTGGTTATAGGTTGACAATATTGAAAGATAAACAGTGAGCTAGTTGTCAAAGTTGTCAACCAATCAATATTCCATCGCTGGAAATCGACTCTGGAGAAAAATTGGCAGATACGGGTTCGGTAAATGTAACGGTAAATAACCTATTTTCTGTCATTTTGTCATGAGGCTGATAATCCAAGCCAAATATCAGAGTGATTCTCGGAACTGTTTTGTTATTGTATAGTTCTGTTATTAAGTTTATGAATATGAACATCCAAGACGATATCTTCAGAGGGTGCTCGTATTGCCATCGAATTGACAATAGTTCACAAAACATTAATGGAATTGATTGCTATTGTGTCTGATCCATTTTCACAATTTTTGGTATGGCTTGCCAAGGCATGTTTTTGGCTGAATTTGGTTTTCACCAATAAGTTACCAGTATATGAAACAGTCTATAAAGTAAAATTATCTCAAAACGAGACACTCGAAGAGCATACCAAAAATTACAAAAATCTACAGCTTCTCTTCTCAGCTTTATAAAAAGTCCCTGTATATGAGGACTTCAACAAAAATCAAACGCAAAACTGCTAGTGTAAGTTTCCTTTTTTTCGCGGTGCGATTTCCGGATCGTACAAAACTACTTAAAAATTAAATTGCCAAGTGTGTTCAATTTGTTTCAATAATCTTGAGTGTCTGTTAGATTGATAATGTACATATTAACATCAAGGTTTATTTCTAAAACTACACATTCTTCATCTGAAATATAATCCTTGCCAAGGTGATTCAACCGATAACTTAATCACTGACTATTTATAAATCTCCGAATCTTTTTCCATTGTTCATAATAAAAGGCTTAACTGACATGAAATCACGGAACTTCGAATGGTGGTTAAAGATTGCCGTTGGTTAAAAAAAAAATTGATGAAGGTCAGTAATAAAACCACATACTGCGATTAATATGATCTCAAGCCAGTCTCAAATAACCAATGGTTTTTAATATTGGTAATAATCTCTTGGTCTGTTACATCCATACAAGGTCACATATTCTCTCGAATCTGTGAATCAGGTATTGTTATTTCTCTCGTTATTTCTGTTACAATCGTGTAAACGAAAGTACGTAATTTACATAATGCAGTTACAGTAATCAAGTTTTTGTTGTGAATATCTCGGTTGCCTGATGATACTTAAGTTTTGTTAGTAAACCGCCTCATTTATAATTGATAAAAGGTACTTTCATAAATCGAGCACTGGATCGTTTGACACAGCACGTGTAAATATATTGGCATTGAATGAACCTATTTATTACCTAGGTAGGTATAACAATAATTGCTCACCTTGGATCACATTTATCTCTGAAATGGTAATCAAACAATTAATAAAATTGACATTTTGCTAGCGATAAAGCACTAAGCATTATACGTTACACATCAACCAAATGAAAACATTTTTGCTCAATCTTTGAAAAGATTAACCAGCGTGAACATCTCAGATTCTCGAATGCGTTAGGACCGTACATACTATTTTACGCCGCAATAATTCGTTCAACCGTGGTATGATTTGGCTCGAGATTCACGGGTAGTATCGCTTTACGTATTTACCAAAAAAGCGAGCAAGAGCGAGCATTTTGTTCTGTCCGTGTTTGCTCGTCATATTGCAATCTCGTCCACACTAGAGCGAAGCGAATATATTCAGGTTCTCAGTTGATCCAATTATTTTCTGCGAGCATTTCAAAATGGCTGTCTCTGAGAAATCGTTGTTAGCAAGTGCTGTTTTTGTTGTATTAAGTTTATAAGGTAAAATAAAAAAACGGAAATAACGTTCTTTATTATTTAAAAACAGATATATTTTATGTATAGTAGCTTATCGCGAATTCCACAAAACCCTCAGGTTTTTGAACCAATTAAAATGTATGTATGTGTATATAGTTTAATACCCATTAGTTTGTGTAGTTTTTTTGGAAGATCAAAAACTTCGAAGAACACTTTTTTGTGATGTGTTGAAGAAAATGGAGGCCAGGTGGAACGTCTTTATATTCAATTCCCGATTCAGTTGTGTTTGATTTTTTAATTTCTTGAATATTCCAGAAATGGTTGAATTTAAGTAGGTATATGGGATGGTACATGGTTAATTCTGATTAGAATTTTACAAAGAATCCAAAACTGAATTCAAATATGATGATCCAAAGAAAAATTGTCTACTGATGATTGTTCATACATTTAGTATCCCCAATAAGTCATATTCCTTATAGTCTAGGAGAAAAAAAAATGTTTTTATCGGTATTATGGTACATGAACAATAATTCCCAGTGTTGCTGATTTTTTTTAAACATATCCAAAAAATCCGATTTTTTTTATTTAATTTTTTTTCATAATATGTATTGTATTTTTTCAAATAATGATATTTCAGAAAGATTTATTCTGAACATAATATTTCATTTCAAGTTTTCACGTGTCTCGTGACTGGTGTGAATTGAGAAGTTTTGACACATAACACAACGCAACTTAACTACTGTCACACTCAACTTGGGTCATATTCAACAAAATCTGTGAATCATAATTGAATACCAACTCAACTGACATTTAATCATTTGAAAAAAACAAAACCAATGAATAAAGCAAGACTAAATAATTGTTTTTTCATGACTTGATTTATTTTTAACCTTCAAAAATTGAAGCGGGGAAAGGAAAATATATATTTTTTAATCATGTGATTTTTAAATCAACGACTTTTTAAAAAAATTAAGTGATTAAAATCGCGATTCAAATCACTGATTTAAATCAACGCAACACTGATAATTCCACATTTTATGTTGTACGTAAAACATTGAAAGAGCAAGATGCGTTGTAGCGAGGTAGGTATGTATTGTCACTATTGTCAGGCGAAACTACCCGTAAATCTTTAGCCAAAGTATACCACGATTGAACACATGACTGCGTTGTACAATGGTATATTCTGTCTATACGCGGGACGTCAATCTTGCAAGGGAATACACGAGTGGAAACAAATCAAGTCATGATGTAAAATACATTTATCTCATAATTCAAAAAATCATTTTTTCCTGTCTCTTATGCTAAGTACTAAAGTTGAGATTTAATCAGAGAAATAAAACAATTATCATTATTGTACCGAAGATTATGAAATTTTTGTTTAAAAACAGATAAGAAATGTGAAAATAGGTTGAAACACGATGAACTACTGGCTTCAGAAGTAGCTAACAATTTCCTTATTTTTCATTGCACATTTATTACCCTTTTTGAAAATTATGAACAGTTTATCAAATTATATCTATGGTCTTTTTTAAACGTTCTGTAGATAATTGCATAAAAAAAACATTTGATAGTCAAGGGAGGTCCTTTGACGCTTTGTATCTCAGAGAATATTAGAAGTAAAGCAATGAAAATTTGATGGTAAATATGCTGGTTATACAAATGATCATAATCCTTTTTAACAATAATCTACAGGGATTTCACAAATTCAAATAGAATGCCTCTTTTTTATTTATTAAAAAAAAACACATCTCTCTCTACCGAGAGTCGAAAAGCGTTGAGTCCCCTCCGTTCATCGTTAGAAGGTTCATTTCGTGATGATCGTCGATTTTCCGCTCTGGGTAGCCATACTATATCGGTACTTTGTATACTGTATTCAGGTGATTTTTTTGAATTATACGGCGTCTAACAACTAGGAATCCATACTTTTATTAATTTATTCAATCCATAAAATGCACAACTGCAAAAACACAAATCAATCTACAATCTTGTTAACAAATCAGTGCTAATCTTGATTCAAGGGAATTCTTGTCCTATAGCAACAATTATATCTATCATGTACACGAAACTGCAATCATTCTTCGCCTTGACCGCCATGCGCCAGACGCATAAATATGGATAAACAAGAAAATCTTTCTACATGAAAAAATGAACCAATAAAAAATTAGATCAGTGTCCTCAATAAACAAGAGCCAGCAAAGCATCTTTCACGGCCCTGCCAGTTAGGTGACCAGTTTTTCTTGTTTGTCACCCTGATTGTTATACATTTTGCAAGTGCACTTATTTGGAGTTACATAAGGCGTGTCTCTTCATCATGTGTCATTATCAAAAGTGAATGGAAATTTATAGAAGGTGCCCACAAAAAGCCTCTAATGGGGTGATTCCACATAACAAAGCATAGGGGTTGTTCGTGGACACCCTGTATAAAACAAAACTGGGAATACAATATTTATGCATGTAATAGTGACTTAAAATGTTCTATGGTTGAAGGGACAACTTGACTTAATATAGTCGACTGTTGGTTATTGATTCAATTCAGGATTCAGGATAAGACCTTGTGTATCTCGTGTACATAATAATATTCTTCACTGTATTGCATGGAACTTGAGCAATATTGAATGGCTCAGTTTATATTGACGCGAAATATTAAAAACAAAATAACAATTGTAAAAGTTCTCAAACAGTGGCAGTGGTTTCATTCTAAATTGAAGATGTTGTGAATGCAGATGTGGTGAATTTCCGCTAATTAGCACGAAACAAACTACCTAACTACTGAAGTTCTTCAATTTCTAAAGTTAAAAAATGTAGTTCCTACAATAAAAAAATGCAACCATCCAAACAAAATGTAGGTACGGTAAGTAATGATTAAAAAAATGATAATAATTGTGTATTTTTTATTGAAAATTCCAAAATTTTGCAGCCACTTGCGTCAGACACTGAAAACTTAAACTTATGGATGTTTTTTCTCCTCAAAATACGTTTGGAAATAATCATAAAAATTCTTAATCGAGTTTGCAAATGAGAACGTGCTTTCACAATATTTTTCATTATTTTGCAACCTCTCCTGGAACACTAAATCTAGTGCAAATTCAGGAAAAAATCTTTTTGCGTATCTTCCTCCATTAAAAAAAAATCAGTTACGCAAATGGGGCAGGCCACTTGATATACCAATTGGTGATGGTACAATTGTTAATATTTTAACTCTTGAAGACAACCTTATCTAGTGGATGCATTGGATGGTTTAACTACTGACTCAATTTCATATTTTTATGGTTGCTGGATATTGGGTTTATGGAAAAAATATATCAGGATTGGTGTAAACTGTATCCAACGTTTTCTTCAGGACCATAATTATTATTATTCTTGTGTTGAAAAATTCCTAAAACAGTAATGTGTCTGTGTATATGATTGAGTAATAAGCAGGAACTCTGAATAAGGGTTTTTATGATGAGAGTCATCGCACGATTCAAAAATAATACCGCTGCAATACTTTTTGTCGTGCGACATGATATTGCATATATGTAAAAATTGTTTATTTAAAATCATCGGCTTCTAATGCAGGTGATATCGTAACGATTAACAGCGCACAATAAATCATATCGCTATCGAGTAGTGATACAATTTGTCGTAGAATACGCAGTAAATCGTATCGCGTATCGTGAATCGTATCGTATACTATGCCATTTGTGTCATGCCACATGATATTGGGTATATTTGGAAATTGTATTTTGAAATCATTTGCTCAAAGTGCACGCGTTATCGTAACGATTTACAACGCACGATAAATTATGTCGCCGTCGCGTAGTTAGCGGCAGCCTAAATATCAAAACTCCGTTCCATTGCCCTATTGTTAAATTACATCCCAAAATCACTATGTGATTCAATTTAGAAATGCTTTAGTATAATACTATTATGTAGTTTCTAGAACTTTTGCAATATTTGAGTGGTTTTGAAAATGCAAATGAATAATATTTTTAAATGCTGTATGTTTCGTTTTCCGTATAAGGTTGCAAAGCAACAAATAAACTTAAACTAATATTTTATCTACTTAACCAATCCAATACTTTTGTTATTAAGTCGATACCTTTGTGTTTTATTAAATGAACTATTGCGGCGATAAAAAGATGGAATAAATATTGCGTTTCACATTAAAAAATGTGCATTATGTACTGCTTTTCCCAGCATCAACTCAATTTTCAGAGATTTTATTATCCAAATTCATAAACCGAGACATCATCAACAAGAAAAAGAAGTTTCTCAATTTCTATATGGTTGGAAAGGTATTGAAATTGCAAAAAACTCTGATTTCATTTATATGTCACTGAAGCTATAAACGTTTGAAATCATTATACTTTGCTAGGATGAGAGCGAGCTTTTTAAAAGGATTTTCAAGTAACCTTTAGCACTTTTGCTAAAGTTTTGAAATACATAAACTCTACATTCACAACACGCTTCAGATGTCACAAGAATGCAGAAATGCATTGTCTTATTGTGACATCAACCACTTAAGCCCTTAAGAAACTCAACGAACTAAAACGTATAACGTACGAACAGGAAATTCCAAAAACTTCTTCACGGTCACTAGTCATGTAATTGCATCAATAACGTATGTTCGACTTCCACCTGGGACTTTCTGAACCGTAAAAGATCGTGCCATGTGTTATACCTGTTTGTATGAAAATTTCTAAAGTTTAAAATAGATTTTTCAAAAGTGGCTGTTGAAATTCCAGGTTTTAAAATGCAGATGAAATGCTGCAATTCTGTACCTACCCATATGACCCAGTAATCAGTACGTTGCTAAATTTGATAAGATGCTCAGCTCATTGACATGTTATATTCTAGTTTTGTAGGCGCTAGCATCGCCAAACCATAACGTTGAATTGAATAAAACGTATCATTGTTGTTAGTATTACAAATACTTAACTTTTTGTGTGAACAGGTTGCCACTCTATTGTTCATAGCAGATTATTATTTCACCAGTCACTTTACGAGGCATAACCTTCTCTAGGCCAATATAATTAAATCCCGCTCCAGTGACAAAAACTAATTACTAATTTCACAGTACGACTTATCCTTGGATATACGATTATTCAATTCAGTCTGCTGTGAACCGATTTCACTTCGGTAATTCTTTATTTTGGTATTGCGTTTTAAAGTCTCAGTATACCTAATATGTGTATCGTTAGGATTGTGTAACTTATGTTGAGTTTGAGTACTCCCAAAGTCTAGGATATAGTAACTAAGTCTATATATTCCAATATATAGACTTTGATAGTAATGTATTTGAATAGGATACATTTATGCATGGGCAACTTAATTAATTTCTATGTATGTGTTCATTAGCTGGAGATATTCATCATTCCTTAATTCGATAAATAAATGAATACTTGATAAGAATGATCACATGAACATTATTCATCATCACGATCACCATATAAAAAGAGTATTTCAAGTCAAGAATTGCCATATAAACAACTTGACAGCTTTATTATTATTCTAGATGTGGATCAACATGTTCAACAATCTTTTTATATTAGGAAGAGAAAGATGTCAGGAAAAAACAAAATAAACATACATTTCTTATTTCAAATCAGGATAAGTATGAAATACACTGATGGACAAATGAGTTATCAAAAAAGTGATGGCGCATTCAAAAACCACACCAATCGTCAGATCACGTGTCCTGGCGATTTTTTTTTAAATAATTGTCAATTGCCCCCATAACGTCTTTAAAGGGGTGTCATGTTCATGTTTATTAACATGATTTTGAGCTTTTGCTGAAGTTCACTCTGCTTCAGGAACCATACCGTGACCATCTGAGGACTAATTTTGACTTTTAGGTGATCAGATATCTTGGCTTTTGGAAAAATTAGGCAATTATGTAGATTTGATTTCTGATTTGAGGCAGTCAAAAATATTTGTAACTATTCAGTCCCATTGCAACGGCCACTGGAATTGATCCCTTTCTTCACCTCCGTAATTTCATCTGCAGCAATTAACACTCCACGGCTTTCTTTACAATTTTAGAAAACTGGACAATATAAATCTGTCTGGATTGAACACAATTTCATAAAAATTCTTTTATTTTTTGGTACTATAATCATAATCTTAAGGAAAGTTGGTAAGTTCTGCATCAAATATTACACGTTATATTAATATCAGACAGTTTCTCACCTATCATCAATGATACCTACTGCGTTTTCAATATTAAACATAATCTATGATTATTGATATTGCACTTTTTCCACTAGAAAAATATTCAAAATTAGCAACTGCCGGTAAATCGACACTGGTGTCACAAAAACTTGTCCTCAGATGGTCACGTGCTTTTTACGTGCTATAGCCTGCCTTTCTTGAAATACAGGGTGTTTCCTAACCTCTGTGACAAAATGAAAGGGGTGATTCTTCGCTTAATTTTAAGACGAAAATGTGGTATAACTTTTTTTCGAATTTCGCTTTGTTTCCAAAATACAGGGTGTTTAATTTTTTTTTTGATTAGTTTTTTATTTTTAATCAATTTATCTTTTACTCGATTTTGTTGAAGTTTGGTAACGGTATTTATAGTGATAACGGGCTCATTTTGCCATGAACAAATAAAAATTATCGAATACAGTGGCGTCCCGAGCGGCACTTCAACCAATATTATTGGTAAAAAAATGTACGCCACTGACTTTTTGTGTCATTTTCATTTTTTTCTTAGGTTATTCAACTAAAAACGCAACTTTTTGATCTCCTAAATTTTTATCGTATCTTGCGTAATTTTTGAGATAAACCACTTTATTGCATGTCTCTGGACTACACAAAAATAACAATATGATGCAAAGTAGGCTTTTTGCTTCGATCCATGGCAACCACATTATTTGTTTTCTTCATGACATTTGCCTACTGTATGAAAGTTTCCAATAATGTATTTAAGTAACTATTGTTTTTCAATTTATTCGTAATACATTAATTGAAAAAATTAAACACCCTGTATTTTGGAAACAAAGCGAAATTCGAAGAAAAGTTATACTACATTTTCGTCTTAAAATTAAGCGAAGAATCACCCCTTTCATTTTGTCACAGAGGTTAGGAAACACCCTGTATAATAAACTGGAATTTATGACCATCCATCTCTCGTTCTATCTATGTACATTATTCATACACACTACTCATGGAAGTATGGTCCTTATATTCTCTTCGAAATAACATAACCCGTTAAATGATTCAAAAATTTTTTAAAAGGTTCAAAATTGATTTATCTTTTTGGTGACATAATATTATCAATCTATTTGTTAATAAAACTCATATTGAATTATTGACTTCCAAATAAACATGCCAGACGATAAGTATGGATATTGCCACTTTTGTTTTTTGTGGTAAATACCACGAAATATTTAAATTTGTTCAAGAATTGAAAAAATAAATAAAAACTCAACACCGTTCACTGTTACCACATCTTCAGTCCATCTGAATCAATGCCCATTCATTACACTGTTGTCAGCGAGCAACTCGACAAAATTGCGATGAAGGATGCGCGCGTAGGTCAGGAGAGACAAAGAGAGCAACCCACGATATTCCACCCAGCAACTCATATCCTGATGCAATGTCTCACAAAACACATCGAAATAATAATAATATAAACCGTTTCATCAAAACAGAATCACTCGCAAATATATCTGGTAATAATGGTAGTGTGTGAAAATCATGCTATCATTACACACTGTGAGAATCTCAAGTCTATATTCTTAACAAGGCAATTACCGTTTCTTTACACTTATAGGACTCACCATTATTGGAGTAGACCCCGGAGCAATGTCATTTGATAAAAAAATACCTCGGATAACTTTGTCGCCGCTAGAAGGGCAAGGTTCCTCCATAAACAGAGGGGTTTCATGAAATGAAAAACAAAGGACCTCCTGGACGACTCAAATATTCTTAGCCTTTGAAATCACTATTTCAAAAATAAAAAAAATCTAGATTGATGCCGCTTTCACCTCCATATATATGAGTCTTTTGAATAAAATATATCTCAAAAATCTATTTTTTTCTTTTGTCACCCGCATGTTCAATTTAGAACTCCTACATAGTTCTGATAAAATTACTTAATCAGTGCAAAAAAATCATTATTTACCCTGGTCCTCTACAATACATAGCAAGAAGGCTACCGATTCTTTTAGGTCTACGGTTTTATTTAGATACTATCCATAAACAGGTTCAATGATTTTCTTTTATAGTCATGTATTAATTATCTATTGTATCAGTCTATGGAACGATTATTGCCTGATTAGGGATGCGAGGCTTGATCAAATGTATCGTTTGGCTACACTGAGATCCTTTTCTCGATTGATTTTTATATTAGTCTCAAATCTTACGTCCTCACTATACAGACTGAGTCAGAAGTCTGGAAACGGTCGATTATTGGTTCAACTATACGAGCTGCAGGAAAAAGTTACAAGCTACAGATACAAAAGTTGAAGAGTTTTTAATTATGTATTAGTCGGTAATATCTAGAATTTTACATAAAGAGTCGGTCATAAAGAGGTGGAACAACAAAGTTGCATTTTTTTAAATGGAACTCCCCCCCTATATTATTCCATAGTTATTCTTCCTTAAATTTAGGGCAAAAATTGTGATTCAAAATATTTTCCTCTATCAGTCGTTTTCGAGTTATCGCGATTTATAAATAACATTTTTGCATCTTTGGTATGCTATGAAACTTTAACGGTTCAAAATGGAGAAAAATGGCTTTACTTTCTAGTCTCATCTTTCCAAGAGGACATAAAATCTTTGCGATTGCTGCTGGAAATTTCTTACACGACTGTCAACTTTTTTCGACACATTTTAACATTTTTTGAAAAGAATTGATTTTATGTCCATAGATCTCGGAAAGGTGATACTAAAAAGCGCTGACCGTTGTTCGTTGTTCTCCATCTTGAATCGTTTTAGTTTTATAGCTTGTCAAAGATGCAAAAATTTCATTTATAAAACGCGATAACTCGAAAACGACTGAATCTAGGAACATTCAGTGTATAACAATTTTTGCTCAAAATTAAGGAAAGAATCAAAATATCGAATAATATACAGGGGGTTCCATTAAAAAAAATGCAACTTTGTTGTTCCACGACTTTATGACCGAATCTGTGAAAATCTAGCTATTACCAACTGATAGATAATCAAAAACCCTACAAACTTTGAATTCAACTTTTTCCAGTAGCTCGTATTGTTCAACCAATAATCGACCGTTTCCAGACTTTATGACTAACCCTGTTTATGTAGTGTTATATTCGGGCGGAGTAATAAAACAAGTTAATAAACGTTTAAAGCCACTGAAAAAGCTTTAGGTTAGGCGAGAGAATTTTTTACCACATACTTCGTCTGTTCGGCGGCCCGAGTATAGTAAACGTCTTTTCAGTAGTTTCTCAACAAGCACTAAAATGTTTGAAATAAACACAAACACTACAATGATACATATAATCTTGAGCGTAATGAATTTTATAGATGAGCTGAAGAAGAAATGTCTCTAACTGTGAACGTTTTTCAACGATGAAATGGTGTAACAAATCTGTTATTTTATTGGACAAGGTTATCGTGATTAAATACTTTTTAATGGTAGGTTTGTGATTGAAATTATTATTGAATCGATTGATTGACGCACTTATGAATTGTTTCCACAACTATTTTTTCCAGGACAAAAAGGGATCCGACGAAGTAATTATGTGAAAAATATGATTTTCAAAATGCATTTTAAAACAAAGGCCGTAATAATAAACGTTCACAAACGATTATTGTTCGAAACAAAATTATTTTATACTTAGTAGTTGATAAATGCTGTTTGCATATTCATTTTATAATAATAATGTACTCTATTTCCAAAAAACATAACAACTACAACAGGAATAAGAGCTTCTAGCACTCAATGGCAATAAAGGAAAGGTCCTCTACTGAAGTTGAATTTAATTTCAACTCGTATGCAGATAGGACATTCACTCTCTTCCACAAATGATTCCCCTATAAATATAAAACACCAAATAAAATGTATACAAAATAAAAGGAATAAAAGGAACAAAACACAATATATAGTTATTACACAACCAAAAAATACAAAACAGAAAGAATAGTACCTATACTATATATATACTATATATCTACTTCTACATAGCATACATAATTTTTTTTTTCTTTTTTTAATTATTTCCATTATTTTCAAGATCGATAAATCCGTGAATTCTATTTCTTGGTATATGTTGAATCCATTTTTTAAGACTTGATCGGAAAGTAAGGTATGTATTACACACTCTGATGTCATGTGGCAGAAAACGTATGATATGTTGACCTAAAAACTTTGATGATTTTTGTCCCATTCTTTTATTGCATTTAAAACAATACATTTCTTTTTCTTTTTTGAATCTTGTGTTATACATATGATTAATTGGTTGTAACACTTCGGATTTTTTATACTGCATCAACATTATTTTAAAAAAGAAAAGCTGTCTGGTGTCGAATATTTTACTTTCCTTGTATAAGAGGTTTGTAGAGGATAAACGATTCTTATCATATATAATCCTGATGAAATACTTTTGTAGAATTTCCAATGGCTTCAAATGACACTCATATAAACCTCCCCAACCTAAGAGGCCATACCGTATGTGAGGTTCAACAAGTGCGAAATACATTGTTCTCAGCTCCTCTCTGGTTAAGATTTTTTTTAAATTCCTGAATTCATGTAATATGCGTCGCAGTTTCGCTACTACAGTTTTGACGTGAACATTCCATTTCAGAAAACGATCAATATTCAAGCCTAGGTATGTGATAGTATCAGTTTCCACAATCGTGAATCTTTCTTTTCCACAGTCAAGATCAAGTGATTTGAAACAAGGCATTTTTTTTTCTTGCAGCTGAATGCGTTGTACTTTGTCTTTTCCATGTTAATAGTCAACCCCATACCATCGACCCAAGACTTTACTCTAACCATATCCTTTTCTGCTATCTGTCTAACTTGTTTCCAAGATGGAGCTGTATACATGACTACAGTATCATCGGCAAATGATTATTATCAATTATTTTACTTATTTCTATGTACCCACTGGTACTGGTGAGATCAGTCATATTCCTCACTCAGAAACCAGTAGCACATTTCATAAAACTAATTGATCTGAACGCTGTCAGTAGCATAGAATAATATGAAAACGTATTCCATCACATTTCAACATCC
This sequence comes from Orchestes rusci, assembly GCA_958502075.1. NCBI lineage: Eukaryota > Metazoa > Arthropoda > Insecta > Coleoptera > Curculionidae > Orchestes > Orchestes rusci. Next base: position 20,264,649 of record OY293305.1, on the reverse strand, counting down.
CTTCATCATATTTGGACACTAATTATCCGAGACCTGGTATTAAACGTGACTGAACGGCTGAGCCGTATAATGGGATCACAAGTTATTATCAGGCAATTTCGAAGAATTATTTGCTTTTATGTAATAACTATAAATATAACTATGTAGAGTATCAGACTTGCAGCTGGACTTCGAAGAATTGCTTTGCTTATTTTGATCTGCTTCCTCTCCGTCAGATAGAAACTATTAAAAATATAAGTATCGCCTTTAATCCCATTTCAGTTTTTTCCCCCTGATATGGAGATTTGATTAGCTCTTCAAGATTCTCCTGGGTCAGGGGTCAGCCAAAGCCATCACGGTGTTGGTGATCTTACCAGATTGCTCAACAACCAATTGATAGCACATGATAAAAAAAACTCGAAGCATTTCTTAAGCATATTGTAACCCTTCTTAGCCTGAGAATTTATGTGAAACGCATTTATCATCGATAATTTTCTGATATTGGTTTTTCTTTACAGGCTTTGATGCAACAACTAGATAGTGCCGATAAATTGAGAGTGAAACTTGATCAGGCTGAGGAAGAAAATGAAGACTTACGTTCTGAGGTAAGCTGAGGATATGATTGAAATGTTCAAATTTGCTTGGAAATCACTATATTTTCAGATTTTTATATTTCAAAAATACCTCAATCATCATTTAATCATCTTAGTGACTATCTGAGTCAGCGGAGAAATGACAATAATGGTCGAAAGATCGTGAGTCATATTATATGCAACTTCTAAAACCAAGACATTATTTGTAGTAAATTTAGAACGGAAGTATTGCGTGATAAGGATAAGGAAACGGAACCCCTATTTTATAACCTAAATAATTTAATATGTAGAATTCTTGCATTTGTGTTAGTGTCAACCGTTAGAATATTTTTATATTGATTCTGGACTCTCAGAAATCCAAACCATCGATGAAGAATGGCCACGAAAGTTTGAATATTGCTTATCTCTGCCCACTTTGATATTGCATTAGTCAGTTTTTAGTATGGAAGATACTTAAAATGAGGAAACATCAGATTGGGAAAAATAATAGAGCAGGGAATCTTCCAGATTAAAGCCTGGATTATCCTCTACTTAGTCCATAGATGCCCAGACATGTATAACTCAGGCCTAAAAGAAGGAGTTTTCCACAAGAGATGAAAAAACAACTTCTAGCCTGAAAATATAAAGCCCGGCTTACCTTCCAACTACCGCCTTTTATGTATGCTTGACATGAAAAGGAAGCTACTAGAGAAACTTTTTAAACCGTGTCTGCTCTCTGTCCAGGACAAGGGTAAGTTTTCGAAAAGTCAATATGGTTTCGGAGCAGCGCGATCGTGCATAGACGGTACAGTTGCTGTCCTGCAAATTATAGAATATAGGCTCAGCGAGAAAAACCATCACTCATGGGAAATAGCACTGACCGTCCATAGAGAAAGCCTCAGTGGAATGGATAGACATTGAATGAACTGGAACCATTTGATATCCCTCGCTAACTGCATCGGATGTCACAAGATTATTTGACACACCGTAAGGGGTATCATACCATACTGGACATGACACAGACTTCGCGAAACCGCAAAACAACCGCTGGCGTGTAAAAGGATTTTTTCGATTATTTCACACAACTTAGCACAGCACAGATAGAAACTACATCAATCGTAAATTATCTTCGAATTACTCTTGACACCAACCTTTCCATATCAGAAAAGCTACAGACAAATCATAGAGCATCTATGGTGACGGCTAAAGACCAAGTCAACGACGGCGACGTTTGCTGATTAGAGTTTCACGAACTAGAAATCTAGGCAGACGTTCTCAGCAAAATTAACTACAGACGGAACATTATAGAAGCTCTTGGCACCCGAAATATACAACAACAGAAACACGGCCTCAATAAAACCCCATGGTTCTGAAAGGCAGAACAATGTATCGAAAAAGGGAAGGTTCATCTAAAATACATGTCAACTAAAACGCCGGAAGCCAATGATGATTATAAGAGGGTACGGAATGCTACCTACACACTAGCAAGGCAAATAAAAGAACAGTTCTGGGAATCCTTCTCGAGAAATATGGAAAATGACTTTTATGGCATCCAAAAAGAAATGTGGAGATTCATCAGACGCGAGAAGAAAGAAGCAAGTTAATTTATTAGCACAAAGCAGGAAACTTGGGTCCAGTATATTAAAGAACTGTATACACGAGAAGATACGGAAAGCATACCGGACACCCCGGAAATCGCAACCAACGAAGTATCTGGAATAGAAGAGAAGTATATAGGAACGGCATTAATGAAACTTAGAAAAAAGTCCAGACCCGGACGGTATTCCAAATGAACTTCTTAAATACGGCGGGAGAAGCCTGAAACAGCAGCTAACAGCCATAATTCGCAAAATATTTCTACATCAAAAAATTCCGGACCACATTTTTAAAAAAGAAGACAAAAAGATACCAGCAAACTACCGAGGCATAAACCTTCTAAATACAACCTTAATGCTTGTTACAAAGATTACTACAAATAAAATATATGAACTTACCACATTGGGCGATGAACAACAAGGATTCAGATCAGGAAGATCTTGTACACATGCGATATTTTTCTGCGACAAATAACTAAAAAATCCATTGGCAATAACAAACCAGCCTTCATGTGTTTTATAAGCCTTTGACCGAATACAATGGGAGGACTGTTGTAAAAGGTGTACCACCCTTTTATACAATAGGCAAATCCTAGGGCAAATCACATACAACATTTTTCGAAAATATTTACCAAAGAAACAAAATAAATAGCCCAACTACCGAAGAAATTCCTGTAAATAGTGGTATTCGAAAAAGAGATTCCCTTAGCCCCTCATTGTTCCACATCGTTATGGACGAAATAATAAAAAGCACTCGTAACCAGGAAAGGGTATAAAATAGGGAACAAAGACGTCAAAATCCTATGCTATGCCGATAATGCTGTCCTGATTGCAGAAAACGAAGATGACCTACAGCACAACGGTAAAGGTCTAAAAATGAAGATATCTGCAGCAAAGACGAAATGTATGACCACCTCAAAAACACCTATAAGATGCAAAATGGTTTTGGATGATAAAATTATACAACAGGAGATGCAATTCAATTCCTAGGCATAGAAATATCGGGATGCATCGAGGCGGAGGTAAGAAACCCAGCGACAAAAGCATCACAAACCTCCAGGTTACCTGAACGACACAATCCTCCGAAACAAATATTTCGGAATCGACACCAAATCCCGAATCTACAGAGCGGTCATCCGTTCTGTATTAAAATACACAGCGGAAACTAGACCAGATAATCTATCGAACACAACGAGAATATTAGAAACCACCGAAATGAAAATAGTGCGCAGGATCGCTGGAAAAATACAGGAAGAGAAGCGAGAACATTAGAAGAACATATAAAATAGACAATGTTAATGAATGGATACTGGGAAGATCGGGTGAATGACGACAGAATGGTCAAAATACCTAGAGAAGATTCGGCACCGAAACGTTGGAAGACCCCGCAAAAGATGGAGCGAGAACCTCTCTAACAATTGAACGGCAGAGGATTCGAAGAAAAACAAGCACTTTGCTTACAATAATGGATGAAGAAGAAGAAGAAGAAATTTAAGGGTGTATTACTGAGCTAATTTTATGAAAGTCCATATAAACATGGATCCGGAAGTGCATTGTTTTTAAGTTACAGTGTGTTAAACTTGAAAAAAAAATCGTTTTTTACAAATTTGTAACATTTGTTTCTAAAATCCTTGATTTTTGACACATTTATTTTTATCAATAAAAGCCTACTTTAGCCCCAGCTACGTAAAAATTATACAGACCAGTGCCGTCACGAGAGGCATCTTATCGAATATTTTCGTCAAGTACAAATCTCTACTGAGAAAACACAATCACTCACTATATCCAAAATAGACCCAAAAATGCAAACTTGCCATTTATAATCAATGTGTGGAACAGAGGTGATGACCTTCAATTATCTTGGAGCAAACATGACGAGTAAGAGGAATCCAAATAAGGAAGTGAGAGCTCGATACATCATCTGGAGGAACAAACACATGTGCACAGAGAGGTGAAAATCTATAAAACATGTTTAAGACCAGTAATGACATGCCGCCCGTAGCCACAACGGCGGAAACACAACAACCAAACGCTTGCTGAGAACAACAGAAATGCGAGTTCTGAAATCTATAACAGGACATACACTATACGATAGGAAAAGAAACGAAGAGATACCCGTTGCCCGTTGTTTTAAGATGGGCCAGAGCAAGAAGAAGAGCTTGAAGAGACCATGTGGGGAGAATGACCGACGACCGACTGAAGAAAAAAGAAGAAGAAGAAATCGATGCACTGTCTTTGTTGTAATTTTTTATTTTTTCCCAAGTAAAATAACCAAAAATATATCTTTTTTGCCTCTTATTTATTTTTCGAAAAAAAAATCTTCCGAACTCCATAAGATGTTTTTATTTTTTTCAACAGATGAAATATTTTTAAACAAGTGAAACGAGTCCAGATACGAAAAAAATCTACAAGGAAAAAAAGTTGTGTTTTTGGTTGCTTCATATAACAACAAAATAAAAATGACAATGAAGTCAGTGTGTACATTTTATATTTAAACAAAAATAATACAGGGTATCTCAAAAACAATGTACTTCCCAAGTAATACACCCTCAAATATAATGTACACAATAGAAAACAACCTGTATAATAACCAATGGCGAGCTGATTGGATCAATTTATTATGTTTCGCCAGAATTGTTTGCTTTATTTAACAACATTCAACAAGTGAACAATATTCACTCGATCACATTTTAAATTTTACATGCATATTGGATAATGTAAAACTAAGTGTGTGTTTTTTCTTTTTGGGTAAAGGGTCTTTAATAATAATAAATAAATAACGTTTTGGTCTACAGCTTGGTTCTGAATGTTGTTATCTTTATGTAACAGGGTAGAGAACATTTATTAAATATGATTTTTGTGCCGATCATTTCAACTTAAAAACGTGATGAACTTATGAAGTCTTCTCGTTCACTGTAACGTTTCGATAAAGTCATGTGGTGATGATTGAGTTTTCACGTATTCTGTGCAGATAATGAATTCGTTTCGTGGCTATATGTTAGTGGCATTAGTCTTCTTCACGTGCACTGTAGAAATCTTCAACTCCAGAGATGCCGTGGGATACATTATCCCCATACGGTTCATCTTCGTGAGAATAATTATTATCCAAGTCTGTATTCCCACTCACTCAAGCAGTAAAATTTAATAATTTTGAATAACAATGACTATTGTTTTCCGTTTTATTTAAATTGTCAATTATTCACATTAAGTCTGCCAAAAGTACAACAAAAACTACATCAGTGGAACATCAAAAAATACTAGTTATAAAAGGAATCTATTATTTTGCGTGTTTTTTTTTGGTTTTTAAAGGATAAAGAATCCGAATAATCTCGAATGCCTGCTTGTGGTAAAGCTATACGGCCCTCAGTTTTGATATTGGTCGTTATGTCATATCTCAATTATAACCTCTGTTTTAGCTGGAGACCAAAACAATAGAGCTTGAGGGAACAAAAGCTCGCGTCAGAGTGCTGGAAGACCTACACAAACCTAACAATATAAACAAAAGCACCTCACCAGATATAATACCAGACCTGCATATCACATCAGACCAAAGACCGCCATCGAGGAGTGAGATATTGTGAGTTATTGTGCTCATGTTTGAAATTATAATTAAATTAATTAGTCTTGAAAGTTATGATGATCGGACGATACGATGAGGTTGCGTTGAAATATCCCATATAATTCATCCCAACCAACTTTAAACATTTTCTGGTTAATTGAAAATTGATATTTTTAAGAAGCTATTGATTACATTTATGGGGTCAAACACCAATAGCTTTTATAGATGGTGACCGGCTGATACAAAAAGTTTTTATAAATTAAAAACTTTTTTTTCGCTTGAACTATATCCTTTTCGTTTGAAGTTTAAGTAGTTGGATATCCGGATATGATCAAAATCATATTTTCTTGAGACACATAACCGGCTACTTTACTCATTTTCCAGTTAATCGATAGAGTCACCAAAACCCTTGAACAAAATCAAAATATTCTCCGTTTATGAATTAAACAGCGCTTTGTTCTTTAAGTGATGGTTTTGTGTATCAAATGTATTAGAAATCAGTGTGACTGTAAGAAAATAGCGATATAGATTCTCTTATCTCCGCAAAAACATCGGTCGTTTCTTGTATCCAAAATAGCCGTCGCGCAACAGCTAGGTCCGTATTTTTTACTTCACCTGAATCAAGTGACGTCGGATGTTTATGCGAAGCGAAGAGTATCTCTATCGCTATTTTTTTTCAGAGTCCGTGCCCAGCTACCTACCTAATTTATTTCAAAACTTAGTCAGATCTGCTCTCTTTTATTAAAGCTAATAGGGTATCATACTATGTTATTTCAACAAAATAACTGCTACATATGAGAATATAGCATATTGAGGCAACGCGACGTAAATGTCAATAACTGCCTGAAGAAATGTTTAAGTCCATTAATTTTCAAAGTCCGCCAGTCATCGCATAATTATTAATAGCCATTGGTTATAATATGGCAAGACTACCTGCTTGAGCAAGGATTCGACAACCAACTGTATAATTGGTTGCATGTCAATTCATAACCACATCACTTTTTATTCAAGAATTTTGATTGTGACAGAAAAAAAAGAAGTCTCATATGGGATGGGGAGTCAATACTACGCACAAAATATTGAATTTTTGACTGCTGGGGTGCAAAAAAAAGAAACAATGAAGTAGATATTTATGTTGCTGTTTGCCTAAATAAAATAGGCTCGCAGCCTTAATTGAATTGAATAGGTATTATATGTAGCGTAATTTGAAAACTAATCGAACAAACAAAATACCTCGTAACTACATTTCTTTTTAGCAACTCGAGCATTCACTTTACTTCCAGGTCTTCCAGCATAAAGTTATGGAGAGGATACTGTATGTTTATATTTTTTTGTTGTTTTTCAAATTATTTTGACAATTATTAGATCATTATTAACGCCATCCTGGTTGCATATGCAACAAGAGTAAGTTGATAACTATAAATTCATGTACTCGATTCGACAGAGTTGTCTCATTGTGAGAGTCGACGACGTCACCGACTCTAAATTTTTCAAGAAGGCAGAGCGAATGTTGAGATAAGTAGCCTCAAACAAAATCAATAGGGGGTCGCTGAGCGATTTCGCGAATAATATAGATCAGATGGCGATTTAGGACAATTCTTAATACGTCATTATTGAAAACCCAAAATCTTGGTCATTAATGACTAGAGCGTTTGTCAAATATTTAAATTAAAATCTAATCCAAGATTTTTTGTTTTTTTTATAAGAATCATTGAAAATTGAAACAACTTGCAAAATTACCATGATAACGTCATTTTCAATGATTTTTTTTTCAAAATTGTCCATTCAAAATCACATTGCATGGGTTACTTTCAGTGCAAATGTCTTGAAAGAGGTTCCTTCTTGTCACTTTTGCAAAGTATAGTATACCTTATTTATGTAAACAATTTTCGATAACAACAAAAGCATATGAAAAAAGTTATTACCATCTGAATGAGTGAAAAGGTGTGTAGCAGCGCCCCATACAAGTGAAAAGTGAAAGCCATATCAAGGTCAGTTCCGAATTGATAGTGATAATGGTGTTAGTCCGTCCACACCAATCTGTCTGTTACTGTTAAGTCAAACTATTTTAATTATCAACTGGAAGTAAATTCGTGGCTAGAGGACAAGTTTGTGTGTTTCGAATTCCCATACACACAAACTTGCCCTCTAGCCACGAATTTACTTCCAGTTGACCATTATTAGGACGATAATCCACTCCTCGATATTTCAATTATGTGTTTTACTCTTTTAACTCTTTTATTTCGTCTAATTGTCAACATTTACAATATCCTGAACGTATTTAACAAGTAATAATGATGTGTATGTCTAAAGTGGTGAATGCATAAGATCGCTATGATCCAAGTTATTGTTTTAAGTGAACAACTCCTTTGGTAAATCGTTTATTTCTGTATGTGCTTTCTTTATGTTTCCCCAATTGTCTTTCCTGAAGAAGGAACAAATCGGTTCCGAAAGCTTAAACAAACAATATATGAGAACTCACGCATCGTAGGCCTCTCTTTTTTACTGCTTCCCACCACCTTCTCCTTCGTTTTCTTCACGTGAAATAGCGTATCCACAATAATCTCTAACATTTCCAACGATGACCTTTTAAGGAAAAATACAATTTAATTGTATTGTATTCTGTTGAACAAAAGTTTCTCTTGAATCAGCTCTTTTAAAATATTGCAATGAGAAAATTTAAAACCAATATTAAACGTGTATTTATCTGTTGGAATCTTTTGCCGATATATTTTGTAAACGTGATTCGCGTTTTAAAATTCAAAATAACATAAAACAAAAAAATACCCTCTTGAATACCTATGTAAGTAATTCGATCACGTGGTTACACAGGTTCATAAAGCATTCACTTTTTGTATATTATACCTATTTCTAAACGTCTACCCTTAATACATAAAACTTCACTGAAGGGGATTCATACGGTCTGAGAATTTACTTAATGCAAGTATTTTTTCTGGAATGTGCCAGTTTTTTATTACATCACCTTTTGGAACAATTCAAGTTTTATTAGGTAGCAGAGATACCTTCCACAAAATCTCATGTAATTCACAATAAATTGCCATAGTCTTCGAAAAAAATCTTTACTTATCTCTTTTGAGCCGTAATGTTTACTTAGTTTGGTTGCCGGCGTGATGAATACCTACTGTCTGTTGTGGGCTGACGTGATGAAAACTTATTTTGCTAGCAGTGCTTTTGAGAGCGGATGAATCCCCTTAATTGTTCTTTTGGATCTTCATTTTTGACAATAACACTCATTTGCCTACATATTATGATTTAATTTTCCAGATCTGCAAGTATGAAAGCAATGAGCCCTTTAACATTGAATCTTGATCATAACAGCAGCACAGAGTCAGCACACGATCTGACAGAAAGCAATAGAAGTAGTAAGGATGGCTCGAAGAGGAGACCTAGTAAAATTCCTTTAAAAAGCTACAATGCTCCAAAGCCACCGGGAGGTATGTTCTTTGCTAAATATGCTTCAAGTTATATTGCAACGTTTTAACTTGACAGTTCAGTTTCCTCACTGAAACTCCTTGTCCTTTTGATAATTGGATAAGTTGATCTTGTAACCCTTGGTAAAAATAGATGTTATGTTTTAGTTATGAAAGTTTGTAACTAGAAACTTCAACACCAAAAAGTCACGATACAGGCATTAAACCAGGTTCAGTAGAGCCAAAGCGTTTACACTTATAATAACACAGATGTAAAATGTACTTGAAGAAAAAACATTTTTTCATGGTTTGGTATTTGAATGTTAGTCCAACACACCACACTACCCCATCACTTACACAATCACAATCATGTATTCATGTTTGCATATCACGCACCCGCAGGTAAACATAGTCCAGCACCCCGCAGTCGCAGCGGAGAGTCACCTCACCGCTCGCACTCGGCACACTCATGGCGCAATCGCAGTAGCGACAGCAGCAACTCCCTTTCCAAGTCCAGAAATAGTTCCCTAGTTTCCGCCAGGGATTCTCTATCTAGCAAACTACGGATCAGCGATAGTATACCAAAAAGCCAGTCGCCTAGTCATCAAAATACCATTAAAAAGTCGCCATCCATCACCAGCGCCTCCAAATGGTCGACTTCAACACCCAAGGACGAAAAGGTACGGTCCAAAACAACTTCATCCATATGGAGTTTCTTCCGGCGAGACAGCAATCAATAACTGAAAGTGTGGATTTATTTTCGCGTTACATACAGAGTTTGAGTGGAGTAAGTGAGGCTTTATAATTTTTAATTTGCCATTTTGTGGGCGGAGCTTATGCTTTTTTGCTTGTAGGGAGTAGATTTTGCTTCTCATGGAGGTTTGTAGTTTTGAGCGTGAGTAGTTAGATCCCTGTAGATGTAGAAGTAGATGTTGGTATATCACTATTTTTCACATTTCAGCTTCATTCTAATTTCAACTAACATAGTATAAGTTTTTTAATACTCAATCAAAATCATGATGACATATATCCAACGACATAACCATCTGTTCATGAATAATTTCAATCCAATTTATAACTTCTAAATTGATATTACCATTGATGAATCTGGCAAGTATTAGCCATCTGATCTGAATTTTTTGTATTGATTATGAACGAATCTGGTCCCGGAGAAAATACGCCACAGTTCCAAATTGAAAACTAAATATGGATCGCATCAAAATTTATTGTCGAGCAATCATCTAAATTTTATGTTGGTATCTCGATTTGACCTAGATTTCTAGATGTTCGGTTTTTACTCAAGCGTTATGATGATAGGCTCTACTCGATACACCTTGAGAAAACTTTGTTCGCCAAAAACCATACTGATTCATTTCCTCTCTGTTCGTTGTTTTTTTAGTTGGTAGAATATCACTTCCGAGAATTTTCTCTTTTCTATTTACTATGTAATTATGTTTATTTCTCGAGATTTTCTTCTAACCTGTAGTGACTTTTTCTGCCTCCGTAAAGCTTCACTGATTTGTACCATTTTCCCAGATTTGTTTCGCTGAATAGATTCATTTCTGAGGTCTTTTCACCCTTGGTGATTTTTCTCACCAATTTGTTAGTTTTCGAACTCTGGGAAATTGAAAATTTGAATTTACAGCAAATGCCAAACATTTTTTGATCTACGTCATAATTGCCAACAAGCACGTTGCTATCAAGTTTGCTGGTGGTCAAATTTGGTCACCAGCAAATCACATAATAACTCGCTTGGTGGCAATTATGACGTGAATCAAAAGTTGTTCGGCATTTGCTGTACATCTCCTTTTTGATAGTCAGGTTGTTGAAAATTTCCATTTTGGTTTATTGATATGCAACCTTTGACTTGACAAGGTATCTTCACTTTTTTCATTGATTTTTTGAACGTGGAAGTAAAGACGTTACAGAAAATCTGAACTTTAGTAACGTGGCGGTGTCAAAACCTACATACAAAATACAAAATAATAGAGGCATTGCTGAAAAAAATAATTTGTCAGCTTTATTCACAAAACTGTCAAAATATATCATGGTAAGTGATGTATACCGCACGATTCTGCGTGTGGTAAGTATCAACAGTGGCTTTGATTCATCCAATCAAATCAGAGCCGGTTTGATGAGTAATGAGATGAGAAAGTCAGAAAATTCAGTTTCGGAATAACTTGACTCCATTTTTGACTGGTATAATAACATACTCATATACAGTCTGTTCATGGCTTTCCTGCGGTCACGTCACAGTATTTGACATTTGGCAGTATGTCGTAGATTGATCGCTCCACATGTGACATTTGTCAAATTGATCTGAAACACCCTCGTCCAGACGTACGTGTTTTTTTTTCAATCTGTAAGAGAGAGATGGAAAATTGGAAAAGTATGACGTAACCGCAAGAAAGTCATGAACAAACAGTACATATTTTGTAAATTCACCAACCACTAGAACCGGTTCGATGATGAGAGATTGAGAAAATCAATTAAAGTCACATATTACTTAGTGCGCCATCTATACCATCCTACTCGTTCATTCTGTCAAAAGTTGAGAAATGCCAGAGTTTTTATTTTCTTTGTTTTTAAAGTTTTTTCGGATATTTGATTACCACTCAGCTGTAGATGAGATAGTGTATAATTAGGTTAGTACCGCCCTGGATCGATTACAAACCTCGCCTCACCGGCTCGGTTTGCAAATTTCACTCACGTGGGGTAATAACCTAGCTACTACACAGGGGCGAGTTCAGAAACCCTCAGTTGAGAGAAGTTGAATGGATTTTTTTTTTTTTTTTATTGAGCAATTGCTAATTATTAATACCTACATATACTCAATTGCCAAATATATTTCCAGCTCGTCAATTTTGTTCGTAATAACATTAACATTTTACCGTTTAATTTCAAGTTTGAGTGAGTTTCATGCAATGACAATTAAGAGTGTTTTATTTTGTTTCTGATATGATAGTTGAAAAATATATATTTTTTTTTAAACAGAATAGCCGAAAATTAGGAAGACTATTACTGGACTGCAGCAGCAGAACTACCAGTAAATAAACTCTATGGTGTAATTCAAAATTCACTTTTTACACTCTCACTTGACTTTCGTCCCCGAAAACTTTTTCGGTGCGTGGTGCGTGCAAAGACGGACAATATGTGACAGGTTCAATCAGAATAGATTTACCATGACAAAACCTTACAAAGGTAGATGTGAGAAAGGGCTATTGAAAAACTATTGTTGATAGTGTGTTAGCGTTCCTCATACATGAGAGAAAGTTATCAAGAATTTAAAAGAAAACCGCTTTATCATGAAGAAAAATTTGTCTGAATATTCTTTCATTTAGGTATATATCAATGTTCCATGGGTACCATGGCAATTCCAATATTGATAAGCTGGCCAGTTGTCAAAATTCCCCATCCTCGCAAAATGTTTTCGAAAACAAAGGGGAATTTCGACAACTGGCCAGCTTATTAATATTGGAATTGCCATGGTTATATCCAACTACCCATGGAACATTGATATATTAAAGTGGCTATAAAATTTTAACCATTGAAAATAGACCCCACAAACTATATATATTTGGAATCAGGAGACAATTCTCCATCGAACTGTGATAACATATACAGGGTGTCCTATTCAAAAAACTCAAGAGTCTGTCAACATTTCCCAGCTCCGATTCGATTTTGGCTTTTTCGACCACGGATTCTGAATGCTGGTGAGATTTACTTCAACTTTGATAATTTAAACGTTTTTCTACGATCAATATTAAGAAAGTTATCCAATGCCTAAAATATAACGGGACACCCTGTACATGAATTTTGTTCAATGCGTTATTACATTTTGAACAAATCGTCGTCCAAGCTCCATAAAAACAAAAACAGGATATTTTTTGAGACTATGAAACGAAAAGGTATTTAGGTAATACATAATAATACAGGTGAAATATGTGCAACAAAAAAAGGAAACGCGCTTGAGCAAGCAGCTTTCGAATAAAATATCATTTGTCACTTCCTGTCGCCACTATTTCTATAACCGATTGTCAGTGGAAATATCATTGTGGATTGGTATTTTTTTAGATTTATATAGATTAGAATATCTCATATGGATATGTATTTTTTTATTTTGAATTCCGAAAGGACGAGAATCAAAAGTAATAACCGTTTATGAATTTGAAAAAAACAAACACAAATAAGTCTACAAAATATAAAATCAGTTGCGTGTGCAGCTTTTCGTTCATTAATTAAATGTTTTCGTTATTTTCTAGTCACGTATTTTTCTAATTCAATTTCAGAAGATGTCTCAATTCTGTTGATTAATTCTTATCCTTGATCAGGCACGTAATCCTTTCAGTTAGTAAAGCTTTCAATTAATTGATAATTTTATTAGATTATTTATCAAAAAGTAATCTAATGGACTAATGTTATTGAATAAAGATGGTCATTCTCAATGTATTTAACTTTTTTGAAATGTTAGTATGCATTTACAAGGAACAGATGCCATCGATACGCCGTATTTTCTATACAAAACCAGTTCAATAGGTACAGTTTTATACCAATCTAATGATGTCTAATTTCCCGAATAATTCCATGCGAGAGTAGTGGTAATTTATTTCCACCTAATGAGTATAAAATGCAAGCGTTAAATTACTAGGCAATCCGTGTGATCTTAATTAAATTTTTTCAAATACACCAATTACAAAATAAGTATTGCTGTTTGTGTTAGAATTCAAAGCAAATTTCCAATTACATATACTCATCGATCCATAGATAATTACAACGTGAAATCATCAGTTACTTAAACATAAAATTGTAATCACTATTTTTTGTTATTGCATTCAGATATTCTGAATATACTACTACTTGATTGTTTGGTTTTACAAGGTGTGTTGAAGATCCAACCTTAGTGCCGTTGAATTATAGATATAGAGCTGAAAACCCGCGACTCCGCTCGCCTGTCTGTAAGTGAATAGGTATAAAACAACAAACATACGATTCAATAGTTTTCATAAAACAAGTTATCTCACAAATTATAATATGTTTACAAACATCTACCTAGGTAATACAATATAAGTATCCTACTTACCGTTTCTCATATACATTCACGACCTAACGCAAATATTTATAATTTGAATGCGGCTTTATGTTTTGTACGTACCAATAGAACATGCCTCAATGTCAAATGAAAAAATTACTGTCATTGTCAATAAATGAAAGAAAACTGAAAAATGTAATTTTTCAACATTTGAATATAAATGTTATTTTCTCAAAATCAGCTATAATCTGACGAATAAAACCATGCCCTTATTGCCGTTGGACTATTCTCTGATTGAACTGCTTACTCTGCAACTTTTCGTTAAACTTTTTTAGCGGTTCTTGAGTTATAAGAACACAAACACAAATATAGAGATTTTCATTTTTATACACGGTGTCCCAGAAGAATGGGACATATGGTAACAGCAGATTCCTCACACAAAAATATTGCGATCGCCCCGGACCTGTCAATCCCGAAAGATGATATTAACAGAGATACAGGGTGTCAAAGTAGAATTTTGTTTTGATTTATTTGAATAAGTTTCGAAATAATCAAGTTATATTGATGAAAATTGGCATATGGGGGTTGCTTGACATGCAAAATCAATATCTGCCCTTGGTTTGGATCTTACATGTAGGGGGCGCCACTTACTCATCTTTCCACTCAAGTTCGGGGCGATCGCAATATTTTTACCGTATGTCACATTCTCTCTGGGACACCCTGTATAGAGGATACAGGGTGTTTCATATCTCAAGAAGTGATAGTCGTCGAAGTTTGGGAAAAGACACATAAGAATAACTGCGGAATTTTTGTTCAGCTTTCCACCATTCCAGCTTGAATGAAGAAAACCCTAAAATGTGATTTTGTGCACATAATATCACTTTTTATTATAAAAAAGAATTAGGACGTAATTTTGATGATAACAGTATCTGTAATTTTACTTAGGCTTATGTTGATAACCTCATTGGGTCCAGAGTTATTGCCAAAAAAATATTAATACACTCGTTAATGGTAATACAGTAAGGTATTGGAGGTGATTTTTTTTTAATATGTGTGCTCATATTATGTCATGAGTCATGGCGTATACAAATTATCTTGAAGCTTCAGTTCAATAATAAAAAAATAATAGAAACAGCCTCAGGGTAACCTTGCCCTTTCTAAAAAAGCGTCAACAGGAGCGTGTTTATTCACATAAATAGTATGATAGTCACATTTCCGCAGACATACTTTTATACTTTCTTTTTTTTTCAATCTAATTTTTGAGAGAAACATTGCACTATTGTAGGTTAGTTGAATTTTTTTCAAGCTTGGATCACAGTATAAACACTAACCAGTAATATATCTCGTGACGTAGCTTACATTTGAGCTGATGACCTTCATAACTGTTCGGTCGGGAGAACTCCCAACCGACGACGGTAGCAGTGCAGTCCCGTCCGTTTTTTATATGATAAACATATACCTTTACCTACCTATTTAATAAGAGACGCCTATGGTTGCTATGGATACTATGGAAAATAGTAAAAATTTGACAAGCGGGCTCAATCAAGGTTACCAACATGAAAATGTTTGCTCAAATTCAAATCTTGATATTTTAGAAACGGAAAGAAATATCGACTTGTGGTCTTCGGGAGGTCCTTGACCAATAAAATTCTTCGAGAACACGCGCATTGTCGGAGCGGTATATTTCTTTCATTTATGCACCTATATAGGTTAGGCAAAGAAAGTCATTTTTCTTTAGCAAAGTTTGATGCTATGTCAGACTCTCAATTTTTGATCTTGAAACATTATCAATCCATATTTCGAATCTTTGGACTATCCTAAAAGTGATCTATTGAATTTTTCAATATCCTTATTTATTTTATTTTTTTCCACACTGTTGCAGCTTTTAACAAAACCAAAAAAAAAGCTATTGTTGTTAAGCCACTGAATCACTGAAATACATTCCTGGAGAGAACGGTTGTAACTTGGATTTGCTCATCAAGCTGATGATCTGCATTCACAATAATTTGAAAATTTGGTTCAAATTATCAACATGTTTAAATAGAACTTCAAGTCACTGGAGTCATTAACGTTCAATGTGTTACTCAATCTTTTCTCTGATCCAAAATCAATCCACTCAATGCAACAGTGTGGAAAAAACCGATTCTCAAGAGAAACCCTGAAAAAGTCCTTTTTAAAGGGATAAATGGCACACTTATAAATTCGATACATTTATTAATAGTCAACTTCGAAAAAATGCTAAGAGATTTCTTTTTTTTAATAAAGTCTAAAGATAAAAAATATGGGGAGAAACATTTTCAAGATGACTTCCTCTGTCCACGACCATGTTCGTGTTCTCAAAATATAGGTCAATGACCTCCCAAAGACAACAACTCGATATCTCTTTCTGTTTCGAAAATATGTATCAAGATTTGAATTTTGGTAAAAATCTCCATGCTGTCGAGCACTTTATTTTTCAACTCATTGAATGGCCGATAAAATTTTAAAGAGCTAAGCGAAACTTTTTTTAGAAAAAAATGAAAATAAAAATCCAGCAGAAAAAGCATGATCATTACTCCCCAGTTTTGGAAGGGTTAGGAAACGTGACCATCATCATGACCGCATCGCCCAATATTTTCATTTGTTATAGTTCCTGCACAGTCATAGAGAATAAAGTTGAGATGCACATAACATATGTATGAAGGTCGATGTTGATTGAAGTCTATATAGATAGACTAGATATTTTGAACTTCTTGTTGATCAAAGAATCTGTCGTATCGCACATTACTTCATAAAAAAAAAGTTTTCATAAATGGGCTCTACGGGGTGCCCCATAACTTATCCGCCATAGAGCAGCAGGTGACGATATAAATGAAAATAAGATTTCCTTTATAAATGTGGTGGCAAATGCAAGTCGTAGAAAAAATACAGGGTGTTGAAAGTGAGACTTTATTTTTGAAAAATTTCAATAATTTTTAAACGGATAAAGATAACTTAGTCAAAATTGGTATACTACCGTTTATGAAGGTGAGAAATCGGAATTTGGAATTGGTTAGAACCTAATTTCTAGAGGGTGCCTTTTACGTACTCAGTGATGAATTAAATGTTTTCATTTAATCTGTCAAGGTGGAAAGAGTCAATCTTTCTACGTAGAAAATGTACTCTTGATGAATATCGATTTCTCAAGTCGTTTGCGAGATATTCGACTTTGAAAGTAAAAATACCGGCAAAACATTAAAATCCGATCATCAGAACGAGAACTCAATTTATTCAAACTATCTGGAAACATCTTCATATTCAGTTTAATACATGTTGAAAGTGTCCGCCATTCACCTCAATACATCTTTAAACTTTTAAAATAATTGATTTTTTTTTTAAATAAAGTTTCTCTATCACCACTTTGTTTTTTTTAACGACTAGCGTTTGCAAACACATTTATCAGACAAATCTTCTCATTTTCATCTATATTACCACCTGCTGCTCTATGGCGGATAACTTATGGGATACCCTGTATATCTTATTGACTTTCACAAATTTTACTTGATTTCCATACATCAATATTTATTCAAACGAGCTTCATTGTCCGCTTTCAAATGAATATTGATCAATTTATCAACCATCGAACTAGATTTTTGCCATATCGAACATTTCCGAAAAGTCTGTTCTTGATTGTAGTGCAATTACCGTTGTGTAAATTTGGTTGCGCTCCGATTGTTGATACACATAAATTCACGGTAGCGGAATTATTATTACGGCAATTGAATATCGCGCGCCAGATCCCACTTGATCCACTTTCTATTTTTTTTTAATAGTTCATGTTTAAAACAATGGACATTATTATAACCAGGACTTCCGAATTTATAAAAGTTTCCGGTATACAGCTGAAGACCAATTTTGATTCGTGTGCTCCGTGAATGTGACCATGTGTAAATTCTATTTCAATTATATGGTCTGCAAAAATGAAAATCCTTCAACAAACTTTTTTTTTTCAAACAATTTACCCGTAACTTTAATCGAATCTAGAGGTATCAAGTGTCTTGGATATTTCGTCTAATCTTTTCAAAAGAGATCCTGAATGAAAGTTTTCTGCACCAGACATCATCATTAACTTGAAAACTTACATAAAAAGTTAAATGCATCTAGGCCATAATCAAAGAAAAACAACTTCCAAGCAATCGTTATAAAATGCAGAGAAAAACTCTAGACTTGATGGTTTTTAACAAAAACATGCAGGTTCGGGTTTGCTTGTAAAAAAAATAATTGTTTAAGTTAAAAATGAATTGAACTTTTTCAAACAATAATATCTAATAATTAAATAGCCGCTCTCACTCATGTCACGAGCGAATCAATAATTTCATGTTGATGACATAAGAGATCCGTGATACACCTAATTCTGATTCTTGTGTCAAGTAGGTTATGTTGTCTAGACCAGCTTTGTCCCTTCAATCAGGTCTAATAAATTTCCAGCAGGTTTTGCATGGGAGAGAGAACCCTTGCCGTGTGTTGTTCCGAAGATATCGTACCTTCTGCGAGCTAGAGGTTCACAGTTAAACATGTGTGAGGCAGTTGCGTCCCTTTCACCACATATCATCATCAGACCATACACTGTCTCTGCCTAATATGTACTCTTGGGTGGCAGTCTTATCTGAGTACGCGTTAGCCGTAGTATTCGACAGTTGGTTTTTTTGGCGGGTTGCCGATTGTATCCTTGGTATTTCTTAGCCCCGGTGTTGCCTGACAAACCTGAGATGTTCTTCACATATTCACATCCCTATACTGTCGATTTAACCGTCTTTGTGAGTTCTTTTGAACGGTATTTCTGGGTCTCGCCAGCTCATCAGCTTTGATCCCTCCCTTGTATGAGTGATCGTGAACCCAGATATGCGTCACTTTGTCTTTCCCTGGTGCGACCTCTCCTAGGTCGTGAAGGCAATCTATCGCTATCTTCAATGTGGAGCGATATGATTTCAAATCTTTCAATGCAACCTAGCTATGCAAGATAATGTGGATGTTCTGGTTATTGGATCTTAGTCTAGGAATCTCTTGTGCGCATGCTTGAATTATTTGAATTTCCGCTTGGTACATAGTTGTAGTATCCTCTATAGAGAGATACTAAGGCTTGTGCAGTGTTCAGCGGCATATACCGACCCTAACAACCTCATTCGTCTCCAAGAGATGTACGTAGAGAGAGTACCAAACGAAACCTCTATTTATAAAAAGAAGTGTTTCTTCCCTCCAAATTGCAGGGTCACATGTTACATAATAACGTATCACTACGCTCAAAATAGGCATATTAAAAAAGTCCAAGTGATGATCTGTACATTCTTTTACCGATTGTCAGGTGGCAATCGATGTTGATGTCAATTTCAGTATTTGGCAGCTCGTGTGTCTCGCTTATTGAAAATATATCTAAATCCAACAAGCAAATTTATTCTATTATTATCGGATGAAAACGCTTAATATCAATAGAAATCATTGAGAACCAATCAAATTCAACAATATTCAAACGATTCGGTGTTCCAATTCCAATTATTTCTGTTAATACACTATATTTTGCCTCGTTATGTCTCAAAATCAATATAATTCTCATCCATTTTTTTTTCGGATTGCTATTGTGAATTGAATGAGATTTTGCGGAACGTATTACTGATTTCTGTTTAATTATATCAGAAACTAGCTGACCCGGCAAATTCCATACTGCCTCATAATCAATAATTAATGTTGTGCTAAATTAATTTGTTTCACAATTATCTTATTTTTAGTTTTTCCGATGTTTCAATAATTATTCTGTTATTCGGGGCGCAGACATAACAAACATATAAAAAATAATAAGAATCCTCCCAGCGATTTTCCAGTTAGGATGATATGTTAAATTTCTGATCTGACAACATTTCTAGCGTACTTTTTTTGAAATGTTTAAACTGAAAACGTATCTATTGTTACAATACTTCAAATCCCAAATAGAACCTCTATAATCTAGTTTGAACAAAATTATGCAAACATAACCTCACATGGACGATTTTTGGTAAATTTCTAAAATCAAACCTCAAATTAACACCTTCATATCTTATTCCAACAAAATCCTTAGGAAAATAACAAAAGTTTTCGAATATAACCTCACTATGTCATCTAAAAAAAATGTTTTCATCAAATCTCAAATAGAACCTACGATATATTATCTAATTTGAACAAAATCCTTTGGAAAATAACAAAATTAGGAAAACATAACCTCACTTGGTAATTTTTGGTAAATTTCTAAAATCAAACCTCAAATTAAAACCTTCATATCTAATTTGAAAAAAATCCTTAGGAAAAAAACAAAACTTTTCGAACATAGCCACACTGTCATTTAAAAAAAAAAAATTCTTCAAATCTCAAATAGAACCTACGATATATTATCTAATTTGAACAAAATCCTTTAGAAAATAACAAAATTAGGCAAACATAACCTCACTTGGTCAATTTTTGTTAAATTTCTTGACCAAACCCCAAATTAGAACCTACATGATTATTTGAACAAAATCTCTTGGCAAAACCTCACTATGTATGTAATGTTTCAAAAAAATCTTTGATCATATCCCAAATAGAACCAACATATCTGATTTGAACAAAATCGTTTGGAAAATAACAAAACAATATGCAAACATAACCTCACCATGTCATTTTTTTTAAATGTTTTGATCAAATCCCAAATAGAACCTACGATATTATTATCTAATTTGAAATTGACCAAGTGCGGTTATGTTTGCCTAATTTGAACAAAATCTTTTGGAAAATAACAAAATTAGGCAAACATAACCGCACTTGGTCAATTTTTGATCAAACACCAAATTAGAACCTACATAATCATTTGAAAAAAATCCATTGGCAAATAATAAATCTATGCAAACATAACCTCACTATGTCAAAGAAAGAGAAGTTGTGTTTTCGGGTTCTTAAGGGAAATTTTCCAATTTTTCTTTTCATAACATCACTCCTCATATTTCAATGATCATTGAAAAAAAAACACTTAAATCGCTTCAGCCGTTCTCAAGTGACCAAGAAAAACGGGATTCAAATTTATAATATATTAGATAGGATAAAAGCCTGGATAGAATCAGCATCAGCACTGTTTTGGTTTTATGTTTACGTTCACTGAATGCACCTATTTTAACATTATGGCAACGTTGCTTTATCAGTCCAGACCTATGATTCTGTTTTAGTTTTAATTTTTGTATGGACGTAGTATCAACTCTGAAAATGAATCATGACTTTGTCTGTAACTCGCATTAACGGGTAGATATTCTAACAGACGCACACAACATCCCTTTATGGGAAAAAATAGAAATACGAAATACTGTTCTCTCATAATGTCCTTATGTCTTGATATTGAAAATGGCCGCCACTGCTATGCTGTAGAGTGTAGTCTCTTTCATTTCTCAGGTCTATGATTTGAATTGACATCAATATCATTAGGTGAGTTCGAGTTTCCGCTCTTCGTGCTCAGAGTGTTTAGAGCGGAAACTCGAACGCGCCTATTGAATTTACTCATATTATATAAGAAGAAGATGATCACAGAAAGCTTCAATTTAGTTAATACACTATCGATTTTTTTGATTTGACGGATTATACGTCTCTCACAAGAGGGCGGACTATGTAGATTTCTCGTATTTTTTGACCAATGAGATATCGTTTTTGTTACCTTTTTTTTTTCAAAAATAGATATTGGGTCGCCTAGTTTGATATCTTACCTACCTAATAAAACTTGAATTGTTCCAAAAGGTAATGTAATAAAAAATAGCGCATTCCAGAAAAAATGCTTGCATTGAGTAAAATTTCAGACGGGATGAATCCCCTTAAGCGTACTGACTGCAAAGTTCTACAATGGATTCTACACAAAAACACCTTACAACAAACACCTTACGCGAATGGAGTGCAATGTTCCACTTCATTTATTTTACACCGATCAATTTAGACGGCGCCAATCCTGGAGTATGGTAATTTCATGCTATATGATCGAACGGTGATTATTCATAACCACTTTATATCAGATGCTAATAACAGGCTGTAGCAGAAAATCAATTAGCTTCTATAATACTTGTCTCTGTAGCATGATTGGAGAGACGATCGATTTATAATCAAGTGAAAAAAAACAAATGTTTGGGGTTATTTTCTCCCCATCATCACAAGACAATTTAGGTATAATATAGGTAGGTAATTATTAACTGAAAAAATTGGTTCGGTCATCACCAGCCAATAGATGAGCTTGTATTTTCAAGATATCATATGTCAGAATAATACTTACAAATCAGACGAATGTCCCGTACCTTTTTGGATGTAATCTTTGTTTAAACAAAAATGTTTATTGTATATAACTAAAGGAATTCAAATCACACTCATGGAAAAAACAATATGTTTGTTGTGGGAACGTCATAGATAATAAGTATTCCTGATCTAAATGTTAAGTTGATTTATAGGAACTGTTTGCATGTTGCATGTCTGCTATAGGTTATAATGCTGCTTTTTTTTTCATTTATGCAATAAATAATAATTCGCTGGGACCACCGTTTAATCGGTGCTATTTCTAGTCGTAAACAGATTTCATTAAGCTCGCTGGACCGATATTACGATATCAAATCAAACCCCATGTATCTCTCATTGAAATCTTAATAGACCAGGGTCTTGTTCCACGAATTTCTAATGGTTACGGTCATGTTATTGCCTCCATATCATTATCAAACCTTTTGATTTTAACATTTCTAGATGTTAATTGTATACCGAGTTCGAATATGTTTCAAAGTTACATTCGTCGGCAAACTTCAGGGAAAAATGAACTGCCCCTTTAAAATTATTTGCTATGTGTGTGAAACTTTATGTTTTTGGTATTGTTTCACCAGGATTTTTTGAAATTTGCATATGAATATCGGAAATGAATATCATACAAATAAATAAGTAATAATCCATATAAAAGTAATGAATCAATCACGTCTTCAGTTTATCTGCAGGTGCCGCTGAAATCCATTTTAATTCTTTTGACGACAACGCTCGCTTACCGTTCAGATCGATCGGAAGGTATCAAATTCCGTCGAAATAGTTCGGCTATTGCAATCGAGAAAATGTTTCATGAACTGATAGGGTTTCTTACAAAGCAGTGACACTTGGCTCCACACATTGAAGGTGTAGGAGCGTTTTCACTACTTCATCATTCCCCAGTGTGGTTTTAAAAATATTGTTTTGTGCAATATATTCATCAAGTTATTTTATGCGTAATGGACGAGCTATATTGATTACAAACCTTTCAAGATTCTCTAAAGATCTATACAGTTAGCAATGACCTATTATCGATTATTATGTAAAATAATAGTACAGTTCACGTCATTACATTTGGGACATAATTTTTTCATTATCTCTCGTATTCAGTCAAAATTCTGTCAAATAAAACCATTCAGTGCAGTGTGTCAACAATGAGTAAACTATTTTTTCGTGTATTTTAAGAATAGAATATAAAAAAAATTCAAAAATTGTTTTTTATTTGCTGTTTTTTTGCAATGTCTTTTGTCACGCTAATAATATGTTGACGAAATCTCGTATCTTTGCTTTTTCGGGATGAGAAACTCATATTTGCCCACCGTTTTTTCGTATTTGGTGAAGGGCGCCACATACAAACCTATACTTTTATTTGAATGGTCCCATTTTTTTTGTGCTACACTGTATGCTACATTTGAGTGGATATTCTTAATCTCCTAATCTTTTTTTTTTGACAAAAAAAAGGTATACTACCTTTGTTTTGATAACTAACCGTTTTTGAAAAAAAACGCTAAAATAACTTCACTTGCATGTGATCAATACGAAATTTTTTATCCATTTTGAACCTTAAACAAAGCATCCTTTGGAATCATGCTCTATAAGTTGTCGTAGAAACAAGTTTGGAGAGTTTTGACAGTTGGTGATTTTGTACATTTTTCATTTTTTTTATTTCAGTATTTTCGTCGGTGACCACCATCAGCGTAACAACAATTTTTGAAAAAATTACTATCAATTTACCTATCAAAACTAATTCTTCCCAAACTTGTTTCTATGGCAACTATAGCGCATGTTTCCTAAGCATGCTTTGTTTAGGGTTGAAAATAAATTGAAATGATTTTGTATTCATTACATGCAAGCAGTGTTATTTTGGAGTTTTTCTCGAAAATGGTTAGATTTATCGAAACAATAAAAGTATCCTTTTTTTATGTCAAAAGGTTGAGAGAATAAAAATATTCCGGCAAAAGTCGCGTACATTGTAGCTCAAAAAAATTGAGACCATTTGAATCGAACTATAATCTCGTATGTGGCGCCCTCTACAAAATGCGAAAAAACGGTGCCAAAATTTGAATTCCTCATCCCGATTAAGCCTCAAATACGAGATTTCGTCAAAATGGCAAAAGGTATTGCGAAAAAACTGCAAATAAAATGTTACTCCAACACCTTGTATCTCCGTCAATAATCAATTTTCGAAAAAACTCAATGGAAAGAGGTAGGTAGCATTTATTTTTGTCTGGAATTCTCACCTGGTTTTTTGGCTCATCATTTACAGACACCCTGTATATTCTCGGGTTTACTCAATAAAGCCCTTTGCAACACAATAGCTATAAATAAATCATCAATCAGAAAAAAGCGTCAATGCGTTCCTGTGACAGGCACAAAAACAGAAATTTGCATTGCTATTCTGTTAATAGGTTGTCGCCCCCTACATTGTGACAAGCGATTTGTCTCCTGCGATAAATAGCTCCTGAACTGGGTCGCACCTTTAATTCGTGAAATAGTCGAGTGGCTCTTTGGTAACATACAGGGTATCTGAAATAAGTGCGTATTTTGTCATGGTGAGAATAGGGTATAGCAAGAAAATCACTTTTTTGTCGGTAGATCCGAAACGTCTCAAGAGGTTTTATTAAAGTTTTCCCGTTCCTTTTTATACAAAAAAGCGCAACTCTTTGAGCAGTTGTTATGAAATCAATTGTTTTTTAATTTGTCTTAGAGTTTGAATTCGAGTGAATTCTTCAGACATTACTTTCATTACAATGTTTTTGTTTTTTTGTCTCGACGCACCAAAGAAAAAAACTGAAGTTAACTTTTTGTTTAAAATTAAACGGGAAATCAAAAAATGTACTCTTTAGAAATTTGAATCAAATCGCTTGAAGAGTTTCGAATCTACAGACAAAAAATCGAAATTCTCTCAATGGTAATGGTAAGGGTGGGGAGACAGAAGCTCGGCGAGTAGGTCCAGTGGTCTTTTGCGTCAATCCTGTGTTTCCAACCTTATTCACTTCTCAAACCGTCCCTTCTCAATTCTGAAGCGGTGCAAGTCATCCCAGCTCGATGAAGAACGCTCGTTCGCTCGCTCGTTTCCCATATGTCCCGTTACCAATACCTTCATACTCTTGCCCAGGGCATGCAGAGCATCACTGCACTCTTGTACCAGCGAGCAGTTGATCCTTGGTTTGCATAATGCCCTTAGTGCCGTTTGACTGATGACTATATTATCTTCTGCCTCTCCTTGAACGTCCTCCCTAGTTGCTACATCCAAAATAGCAAAAACCTCTGCCTGAAAGACTGTTGTAGTTTTTCGAGAAAAAAAGCTTCTCCGGCATTCCAGTCCAGTCTGTACACTCCGGCTCCCGTTGACTTTGAGCGGTCGATCAACCAGATTTGCATGTTACTTGGTGGTTCTACCAGGGTGGTCCGCCACTTGTTCCTGGATGGAAGGTGTGGGTACCTCGAAACTTCTATGAAGTCTAAGTTTTCCATCCGTTTGTCTCAGTCCCGCCGACAGTAACGGTACCTCATGCCTCACAATAGATGATAATCTAGTGTGGTCAACCTCTCCTAAACTTTCAACACTTCATACAAAAAGTGATAATTCCACTATTATACTCTACCCACCATGA
Organism: Orchestes rusci; assembly: GCA_958502075.1. Taxonomy (NCBI): domain Eukaryota; kingdom Metazoa; phylum Arthropoda; class Insecta; order Coleoptera; family Curculionidae; genus Orchestes; species Orchestes rusci. The sequence continues at coordinate 20,238,599 of OY293305.1, read as the reverse complement.
CAAAATGCGCACCTATTTCAGACTCACCCTATATAAAAAGTGTATACCTCTATAAAGAAAAGTCTCTTATAATTGGATAAAGTTTTTGAGCAATTATTGTTTGAAAATCAGATAAAATCCTAGATAAAATCAGTCACTTCAAACTGAAAGACAACCAGTTTTGCGCCTTAGTTTCTTCTCGTCCGGTGGACTTTTTGCTCATGTCCAAATTTAATGATTGTGTGTTTTTCGCTCGTTCAAATTGCAGATCTCTTTTGTCTTAGATTCGTTCATATTTCAAAAAAATCACTTTAATTCACTGTCCACAGTACATCTGGCGGTGGGGTATACAAGAGGACAAATGTACCAAAAGTTTTATTTCGAGAGAGAAAGTCATTCTCTATAAAAAAATTTCCTCGCTAAAAAAATACGGTTTTGAAAAACTTGAATTGTATACAGTCTCCAAAAAGTTGAAAAATATATTTTTTTCATGGGAAGTGTACCCAATTTAGAAAGTTTTAAGCAGAATTGAAATTTTGAATATTTTATTAGTTTACAATGTTAACAATACATCAAAGAATACATACTTATTCTTCTTTTTTTTTTCTTCACCAATGATCATTATAACTTAATTAGTTCATGTTCATCGTATAATTCTAAAAGTTTCATTCCATGCGTCTTTTCCGTAGTGATTTGAAATAAGCAAATGTGTATTCTTCATTATTTTATCAGCACTCTAAAATGGTAGAATGTTTAGAAGTTACATTCTGATAAAAACTTGATTTTTCAACTTTTCAAAGACCCTGTATAAAACTTTTTTTTTCATGGACAATCTTGTGATAATCACAGATATACAGGGTGTCAAAAACATATTTTTCTCGAAAACGGTTAGTTTTATCAAAACCAAAGAAGATTACCCTTTTTGTTGAGAGTATTGGAAAAAGTAGTTGTCAGCTCTGTAAAATGACACCTGTCAAAAATCGAGCCCAAATGGTTTGGTTGCCAGTTCATTCCTGGTTCCCTATATAATTTAAAATATTGACTTAACTATGGTTATATGAGACTTCATGGCCTACACAACATACTAAAATGTCATCAAATTATACAAGCCGGTTCCAAACTTAGAGCTAGAAAATTAAATTAGGTCCCTGAAAAAACATGACAAACTGGAGGACCTCCCCTATACGCTCCCGAAATGATGCCTTATACTTACCGGACACCCTGTATATTGGTATTGATGTCACTTTTCATTGGTCATTCGACGCCCTTTACGATGTATAATTTTCAAAAAACCTCTCTTCCTCACGATTGATGATACTAACTATACGAAATCATAGGCTGCTTTCACCCCAAAGTAGCATGCAACGAGTTAAAATGCTATTTACATTGAAACAGATTAAAAATATGTAAGTAGCATGTTTGCAACCAGTCGCACGTCGCGTGATACTTTTTGGTGTGAAAGCCGCCTAAGACTATTGGGATTGCAGGAATTCCAAATTCTGAACTAATGAGCCGATTCTGTGCACGCCTGTAAGCGAATCTGTAACTTTCTATAAGCTCATGGGGCGATTCCGGGATCACGATTGCCAAACACCCGATCGTACATGGATACGGTTCTATAAGATTTTGTGTCAGCTATAGAAAGCGCAGAATTGCAAATTTTCTATAAGCTTATAGAAATATACAGATTCGCTTACAAGCGTGCACAGAATAGGCTTATAAATTTAGTTTCTGTACTACATCATAACCATAACTTACTAAATAATGTAGGCACTTAGTATATTTCCGAAATGGTACTGTAGTTTTTTTTTTGGTCATGTTATTTATATTAATGTATTTCTTTCATCTTCAGATTCTAGATTCACCGTCAATCAAAGGAAAATCTCTATCTCCATGGATTCTCTCTTCATTTGACTACAAAGTAGACCAACAACCAGATTATCCAGACTCGCTCATGGAAAAAAGCTCAATTCAGAATACCATCACAGATACTGATAATAGATTTCAAACCGCCAACACATTTATTTGGGAAACTAAAAACGGCTTTTATGACAGCATCGACAGTAATATGGCTTCTTCCAGTTGCTATTGTCGGTCCAATGGCGAAGATTTGGCTGAGTGTGATTCTCTGGAACGAGAATTGCTAACTAATTTGTCAATTGGAAATAAGTAGTGAGAGCGTATTTTGAGGAATTACAGATTACGTATTCATCTATTCATTTAAAGTTAACCATCAGATTTCGACTCAATATAATATTGGATAAGGCTTTTTGTAAAGTAATTGCTTATGCTCTCTCTTGATAATACTCATCTGAATATTCTCGCTATCAAAATTTTGTATCAGATTGATCTCTTTTACTAAAAATATGTAATTTTACAATGAAAAATAACGTCGAAAATGATTAATGCATTGTTTTGTTAGTTAAAATCTTTGTTGTGTTTAATGTGCTGTTGATTGAACACCATGTTTCAGTTGAAACTTCCAAAGAGAAATATTTGAGATATTCATTATTTACATGAATTATCATCATTATTCTGATCCGTGATACTTGAGTACGTGAACATAATTGTATTATACTTTGTATTATTCAGGTCCTGTTTATCAATTATGGAGAGTCACTCCTGGGCTAACGTTAACCTTAGGATAACCTCAAATGTTCGACATTGTCCATGTGACAGGGGCTAAATTGACCCAGGGTTAGAGTAAGCCAGCTTTTGATAAACAAGCCCTCAGGAATGTTTAGTGTAAGGTATTTCTGACTTTGTATAAATAACTAATTCGTTGAGATTTATGTATACCTTCCTAGCCTTAATAGATGAAGTGTATTTATTTTATAATAGTTATATACTTAGGACTGTGATAGGAGTTTTCGACAACGTAGAAAAGTGACAATGTTCCACGCTGTTTGTTCCTTTTTTGATAATTTTTCAATTCAATCTTGTACATAATAAGCAGCTGTTAGCAAAAATATACTAGGAATATTTTTCTATATAAGCAAATTGAGTCCATTTATTGAATTATTGTTAAACTTTTAAGGAATACACTATACGTCCCTAGATTATGTATGAATGAACTGTAAAATAAATCACCTTGTTGAATAACTAAGTTCATACATCTTTGCTATGATGTTTCGCATTTTGAAGGCATTTGCTGTAATGCTACTTTTTTGTGATATGTAAGAATGCTCATCACAGGATTTGCTTTTATCTTTATTGTATATCTTTGTGAATAGTTAATATTTTTGAACAATGGGGGACAGATTTATATACCTTGTGTCTGACTGAAAAGTATAAATCTGTGTTTTGGTGTGTATTATAAAGTTCTTGTATATAAGGATAAATATTGTTTATATTAAATGAGTACATATCAATATAACGCTGATTTTATTTTCATCATCATAATGGAGAGTGGAATCACGGCATATGTCTGCACTTTGTAAGTAGATAATTCATGTAAATTCTGAGCAACATTGAAGACTATAGAAGCATAAACAAACATTGTTGTGCGAGGCGAAGATGTCAATGTAAACTTGGCGAAAAGGGGAACAGCAAGCTGCCTGTTTGCCATATTTACTTCCTTGGAATTCCTTTGACCAGATTTTCTGTCACCAATTTTCAATAACAATGATTTAAAGTTTACAATAATCGAATAAATAATGTATTTCTCTTCAATTTTCAAGGAGAGTGTAGCCTTTTTTCCATCGCTATACTGCCGTTGAATAATCGTACGGTTTTCCTTAATCTTTATTTACACAAAGAAGTTGATAAAAGGATTTTTTATTACAACGGCAACAACGGATACTATTTGAAGTGCGTTGCCATGTCGTTGATACAGCAAATGCCAAACAACCTTCGATTCACGTCATAATTTCCACCAAGCGAGTTATTATGTGATTTGCTGGTGACCAGATTTGGCCACCAGCAAGCTTCATAACAACGAGCTTGGTGGCAACGATGGCGTAGATCAAAAGTTTGGATCTACGTCATCGTTGCCACCAAGCTCGTTGTTATGAAATTTGCTGGTGGCCAAATTTGGTCACCAGCAAATCACATAATATTTCGCTTGGTGTCAATTATGACGTGAATCGAAAGTTGTTTGGCATTTGTTGAAATAATTTCATTTGTTATCGAGCTGAAGATATTGTGTTAAGGAAGGAGCCAAGGGTGTCATTCTTGAAGTGATTTCGTTGACAAAGGTATTTTTTTCACATAGAAAATTTGATTTCATGTTTGCAGTAAGTGAATTTTCACTTATTTGAATAACTAAAATCGTTTAGCATGTAATCTCGATAGAAAGCGTCGAAACCTGTGATCTCTGTTGAATATTGTTTAAACGATAGTTGAGTTCGGCATTATCATCGCAAATGATACAGATTTTATGTGACGGTGACGTGGCCATACACGATCAGATCACGTGCTTCAGCTAGTTTTGATCGGACGCAATATTCCGGCACGTGATTAGGTCGTATATGTTTAGACTGTTATCACGTGACTTAAAATCGGTCGCATCTGCGATGATAATTGCCGAACTGCTGATTCTAGTCGTTCAACTTTTGAAGATTTCATCAGATATATCTTGGTATTTTTTTAAATGTTTTTTGTTGTGAAAAGTATTTCTTCAAGCTTTCCTTGTATGAAGAACAAATTTTGGATTTTAAGGCCGAAATATTCCTTTTTTTAGTATTTTTGCATTTTCAGTTTGGTTGCTTGGTCCAACTTAGTATACGCCGTTTCTAGGCTCTAGACGACGCAGAACTTTTTATTGGGAAGAACCTCAGGAATAGCTTTTTGAATTATTGGTAATTTGATGGTATGTAGTTTTAGATGATCGTCTAGGTATACAGGTTGTCTGTAAAAGCTCTTTACAAAATCACACCACATATTCCTGACGTCAAAATAAGCCGATTCAAAGCAACTTATCTTATTTCGAAGTTGCTTGGTTTCTTCTATTCAAGGTGTTGAGGTTGAACAATTAAAATCGGATTCTTCACAATGTGTTAACATTTTTCTACGTATCTCTTTGTAAATTGGTACCCGGGGATTTTCCCTCCACTTCTGATGGTTTAAATTGACCATAACTTCTTTCTCAGTATAGTTTTTTGCTTTTTTTGTAACTAAAATTATTTTCTATACATTTTTAAGCACAAAAAGTACTTTCGTTATAATCTGCTTGGGTAAGCAGTTTTCGAAATATTTAGGTTTTTAGTTTTTGATGCCGCACCAGAATATTCGAACTACATTCAGTGAATAAATAGTGTTTTGATTTAGTAGGTTGACATAGCTTTATAATACAATTAATAGAGGTTGAAAACAGGGGGGAGTAAGTCAAAAATTCGGGTAGTTGTGGATTTTGGATATGTTATTTAAAATGGTTGTTTATTGAAGAATCCGAAGAGGCCACAAAAATTTTGGCTCCGCGGGCGCCGCCATTATGAAGAAACTACCATTTTTTGGCACTTTTCTCAGTTTATGGCCCATATCTCATTCCCTGTGCGTTTTTTGTCATTTGATGAAGTATAAAAAGTTGTAGAAGATAAAATTTACTACAAAATTTATATATAAAGTTTTTCTGTATGATCAATAATAACGTAGCTACGACGCGCTAAAAAATGACGACTTTATTGTATTTGGTAAAATTTCAAGTTTCTTTGAAATTCCCCCGACCTAATGTTTTCGAGTTGTTCTCTTAAACACTGCTGCAAGGTGCCGGAATATATACTTCTCCTTCATGCAATTAGTGGGTGTGATACAACGTCCAACTTATTTAGCTTCGGAAAAACAAAGTTTTGCCAGCTCTTCGAAAAATACCCACAATTGCTGGAAGTGGCTGAAGTATTTTGGAAGCCAAATGCAACTTCAAATGCGATCGCTGAAGCTGGAGAGAAGATTTTGGTAGTCCTCTATGGCGGGGATAACAATAGTATGACGATCAATATTCTCCGACACACTAAATTTTTAAGGAACAACACCAACCTCAATTTGGCCAAGCTTCCACCAACATCGGACGCGGCAAAATTCCACTCCTTCAGAGCGTATCACCAGGTAAAAATTACACATTATTGTCTGCATGTCTAGCTTATACTTTTGATTTTAGGTGATGGCGTGGATGGGAATCTACAAAAATCCCATAAATTGGGGATGGAAGAGAGGCCCCAGGTCGCTGGAGCCCATCGGAACGCAAAAAGATGCCGCTCCTTCTAGCATCCTCCAAAAAATTTCTTGCAAATGCATTAGTGGGTGCTTGGGAGCATGTCGATGTCAAAAATCGGGCATCAAGTGCTACATGAAAAAACATGAAATCTCACAAAATACAAAAATTTCGCAATTTTTTAGTTTGTCGTAGCTACGTTATTATTGATCATACAGAAAAACTTTATAAATAAATTTTGTAGTAAATTTTATCTTCTACAACTTTTTATACTACATCAAATGACAAAAAACGCACAGGGAATGAGATATGGGCCATAAACTGAGAAAAGTGCCAAAATTTTTGTGGCCTCTTCGGATTCATCAATAAACAACCATTTTAAACAACATATTCAAAATTCAGAACTACCCGATTTTTTGTCTTACTCTTTTCCCCTATTAATTGGATTATTATGGGACAAGAAAATCATATCAAAGTAACGATTAATATCAATCCATGGACGTAGACCTGGACCGATATTAATCTTAATTTTGATATAGTTATTTTCCTAACAAGTTCGCAAAGTGATGCTTTCCCGCACGCAAAAGCAGTTAGACGAACGACGCGAAGCGGAGTTCGGATATGCTCTAAGGGCGGGAAAGACACTTTGCGAACTTGTTAGGAACAATATTTTTTCTACGAGCGTTCACAGATTAGACACGAAAAACTTTAGATAATATATTATTTGAACGCACTTAAAAACATAGAACTTGAGAATAATGATTATTTATGCTTAACAATATATTTATATTGAAAGAACAGTTTGTGGCGGCAGCTGGAAATTGGATAATATGGGTATAATCAAAATCATAATTGATTTATTTTATATTTGAAATGCAAGGGCATGTCCGATCACTGTTCATAAAATTTCCTCTTTTGTCGCCTTATTCCCTGCTATTGGCAACACTGTTTCGATTTGACATGACACTCTAGACAGCTGCGTCATCAAGATCAGTCAGTCTTCGTTTAATCGTTTATACTTTTATAAATTTGATTGTCCGTTTGTTTGTATACATGATCAGGTTTTTTTGATGCCAGTATTTAGCTCAAATCTTTCGAAGATTTCCGATAAACACAGTAGTTTGCACCAAAATCAAGCAAGAACAACTCACAAATGCTGATTGAAAGTCATCATTATCAATGTTTGTTTACGTTACTGGTGAATGCGTTTTTAACGCAAAAAAAGAATTGTGTGTTTCATTTTGGTTTTGACTGAAAAGGGAAAAGTAACAAGAACATTATTTTGTGCATTACAAAGTGCATTATCTACAGTTTGGTTGTTATGGAAACGAAGTTTAAAACAACAAATTGGTAGGTAGTTATTTGAGTTGACATTTGAGTGCGGGAAAAATTTTTCCCGCACTAGTGCGGGAAAAGGTTACTTTGCACACGCAAATGAGTGTGCGAAGTGGCTACTTTGCGCACGCTCGTAGAAAAAGATTTTTTTGCCCCATAAAGCTATGTCAACCTATATCATTCGAACACTACTGATTCACTGACCTAATTTCGGCGTTAAAGGCAACAACATTTGTTTTATTTTAGAGCAATCTGAATATTCAGGTGCGGCATCGAACTCTAACAATCGAAATAATTCGAAAACGTCTCAATTTGGCCGGTTATCACAAGAGCACATTTTTTGCTTGAAAATACATAAAAAATCATCTTTGTGACTTGGTAAAAAGTTATGGACGTTTAAAACCATCAGATGTGCAGTATGCAGCTCCCTCTAACGGCTACAATAAATAGTTGTCCCTATTCAGGTTTCGCGTCCCAAAAAACCTCCGGGAACCAGTTTATAAAGTAGTACGTTAAATATAATGTTCACACAATTCAAAAATTCGATTTTTATTTTATAATTTTACCACCCTGTATCTGAGAAAAGGAGCAATTTCGGAATAAGATAAATTGCTTTGTATAGGCCTATTTTGACCTCAGGGTTATGTGGTAAGAATTTGAAAAGACCTTTTACAGACACCCTGTATGAAGCAGTTCCGAGGGATGTTTGATGTTCTGTACATTCACTTCGTAATCATTCGATTCTGTTCATGCAATTATCTGGAAAATTACCTGTATTAAAAATATTTCTGTTAAATAACAATTTTGAAGCAATTCATTATTATTGTTAAAACAGATACGGATATATTTATATTGAACTTTTCATGCACATTTTTCATCTTCATTGGACAGGATACGATGGATTTTTTTCATAATTTCAGTTCTTTATTGTGACTTTGAATTCCTTCTATGGCTCTTATGAGATCTTGCACTTTTTGGCCCAACACTACCAAACTATTTTCAAGCTCCACAAGCTTGTCGTCTTGTCTGAAAGATATAAAAATATTGTATTTATAAATTAAGATACAGCCAAGCCTTATTTGAAATGGCCCACAATGGACAGTTTGCACATTTTTTGGAAATATGAAAAATATAAGGATTAGTAAGTACTGATGCCATTGATGTTTAAAAAACCAACCTGCGAACTCTATTAATGTAATAATCACCGATTAAAGAGCGCCAATCAACATCCACTACGTCACAGAATACATTATTATCTATCTCCGTCTGGTGTAGTGACTGTAATAACTCTCTTTCTCGAGAAGGTAATTTAGTTTCGCCCCGTTCTCGATGATACATTGAAATTTGCGTTTTCTTTTTCATTTATTTAGTATGTTTTTGGGTATTCCGGAAAATTTTTTTTCGCTGATGACTTTCAAATATTGTCTAGAATACGTATATAAAATTTCAAGTAATTTGAAAATGTATGCAAATTGTCCATTTCATTGTGAATGAAGTCGATGGTCCATTACTGAAAACAATGAAATTGAAACTGCGATCGATGAAGCCTCAACGCCTCAATATTTGCTCATCAACAAATTTATTGACAATTAAATTGATCGTCAATTGGCTTATTCAATAAAATGTCGTTTAAAAATTAAACAAAAATGCTTATGCTTCTAGCATGATTCTCATTTTTTCGTAGGTGTAAAAGAAATGGTTGAGCATTAACAAAAAAATTGTGATATGGAAATTACTAACAGATGATGTTTTATAGTTTGTGCAGTATTCAATTCATATTTTATAATCGCTTGTCATTTTAATCGAGTCAATTTTTTGCGTCAAGGTCCTTGAAGTTCCGAATGGAGTTAGTGACACATTTCAAAGCGGGCCACATGAAGGAAGGAAGAGTGTATTTTGGAGTCAAGCGGCATAAATAAACACAGAAATCTGCGTAAGCAACTGGATTTCAACTCCTGAAATGGATCTGTACCAAATTACGTGAAAAAATATTCATTATTAACGATTTTACAGATGAATGTTTATTATGCAATAATTATGGAATAAGTTTTATCTCATGATCCATGCATGGTCAATTCAATCACAACAAATCTATGTTAAACGCCAAACAACTTTGAATCTACGTCATCGATGGCACCAAGCACGTTTTTATGTGATTTTCTGGTGACCAAATGTGGCCACCAGCAAACTTCATAACAACGCGCATGGTGGCAACGATGACGTACATTCAAAGGTGTTTGGCGTCTACTATATTTAATAAGAACATTTAATGGACATATCAAAATATGTAATACTTTGAAGTAAAATTTACAAAAAACACTGTGAAGCAAAATAAAACTAACAAACATGAATTAACATGAAAGTATGATTTTTATAATTTGAACGCGTTTATCATACAGGGTATAATAAATTCGAGTATATAGCATTGGCATAATACTAAAACTCAAATATTTGATCGATTGATGGACGAAATTAGAACCAAGTCGCGCATATGTCGTCACTGTGAGCCAAAAGTGAGGTTAGATGTAAAACATCAATACCGTAACCTAGTAACCATTTGCAATGGCTCACGCATGACGTCCCCACGTGACATTGATTGTATAGGTTTGAGGCATGATACTACGACATGTCGTAGTATCATGGGTTTGAGGTAGGACAGGTGATGACATCTGAGGAGGATGTGCGAGATTAATTAGTTGGGTGCACTGAAGCACGTGATCTGATCGTGTATGACTTGACTGTTATCACGTGACAAAAAACTATCGCATCTGCAATGATAATGCCGAACTCAAGGATTGTATTATGATAGGCGTGAGTTTATCTTGTTTTTTCTAGTATCATGGTAACCCAGTTACCTAGGTAACCTATGATTTTTTAAATGTTTAAAATGGAACTCCATCCCGAAGAAAAATTCAGACATGCATCTATGATTTTTTAGGTTCGGACAGCGTAACCTGCGGGTGAGCATATCTTGTTTGTTATTGGCGATTCAAACAGTTCAAGCAGCGCCACAGTGGAACGCGCGAGAACTTTCGAGAGCGTGACAACTGCATTTTATTCATAGCCCGTATTAGGTTTTCGCGCGTAAATTTATATTTGTTGTTCGTATCAGTCGAGTGTTTCGTATCGGCAGAGTGTTGTCAATTGAGAAATAGCGCCTCTAATGAACTGGAACATTCATTGGACGCTCTGAATGGATTTGACCGGCCTATTCGTGAAGAAAGATTGGCTGTGGAAAATTTAGTGTGTGTCGGGATTCGATCAAGTTTTTTTACGACGTGGGTCCTTTGAAAAATTATGCAGATGATTGTCTTCTCATTGCAGTGAGGTACGCGACAACTATGCCTATTACAAACTTTCTTCGGATATCGGCGAACGTACGTATGATCTTCCATTGTTGATGATGATTTTTATCACCAATATCGGTGAGATCTTTCAATCAATTAAATATATACATTTAATAAGAGTAGATTACTTTGATCTATGCTTATAGTGCATAGATCAAAGTAATCTACTCTCGTCTATTTTCTTGGCTAAAAGCCACTATACTTGAGGCTTTTTGATATCGACACCCATAAGACTGCTGCCGATAAGTTTATGATTCCAACAATAATAACAAAACCCGAAAAATACCATCCAATTAGCACACTATAATCATTTACCAACGTGGTTTATCAAAATCTTTGCATAAATAATAACAAAATCGGGAATATCTCTTCAAGTTATCAAGATCCCAACAGAAACAGCATGGAGACAGCTGATGTCTATCACGCTCTCGAAAGTTCGAGCACAAAACGCCAGAGGCCGCTTCGCTGATCCTTTGAGGCCGGTATTCTCCGTTCGTACTTAAGCTCGTTTAAGATTTGACGGCGTTTAACTACAAGATTTCGTATTCACCGGCGAAACTAGACACGTTCAAGACGGTTAAACGCATTCAGAGTTAAACGCCCGGTTTGGAGCGTTTAAGGATTTAAACGGCTTCAATTGTGGCGGAAGATGCGTGCGTCTTGAAAACATATATCTTGACATAATATGAACTAATACCACCGAACATATTATTTATTATAAATAATGGATATTTGGTGCTGATACCTGATTGTTTTTCATCCCACTGTGAGTGTGTTTATTTTATTTTTAACTAGGAGGAGTCTGAAGACGAATTACTACTTGAAGCCGATATTTTCGACCTAATAATAGTTTTTGCATGGATTTACATAAAAATAAAAAATACTATAAGCGGGCGGACCATTTTAACGTTATGTCAATTTTCAGGAGATTTCATTTTTTTTTGTGTTATCTACAAAGTCAGCAATGCCATAGTGTGGTTTCAAGATAAATAAAAAAATTCCATTTGCAATAATTGATGAAATAATTAAAGTGCAAAATGGTTTTATTCAAATAATATCACGTTTTGTGATGTCCGTAAAATAATAATTCACCACGTAATTTCAATTTAAATTAATTAGCTTCCTGTCTTTTTCCCGTATTATCATTTTATCAATAGCACTGAAATTATTGGTTCTATTGGTGGTCCTGAGGGGGCAAGAAAAATCAAGCCAAAATCGCGTAGGTATCATAAAAAAAATAATTCTATGCGTACCTAAACACTTACGGAAATTGACGCAGACACAAATATTAAACTTGAAAAAAACTATAGGTTAAACTTTATACGGCGGAAATAATTCAATATATTGATAAGAAAATAATCTTCAACCATATGAATGCCTTTGAGATTTTTGTGTGGTTCACTTCTGCATGATCATTATCAAATATGGATATTTTTTAATCATCGTGAAGAAAATTCTAATTTCTGGTGATTTTTCGTTTTGTTCCTTTCTGCATATCTACGTCCATATAATAAAACAATAATAATTTATCAAAAAATATTCCAATTATTTCAAATATACCATGCATTATGTAAAGTTTATATTCAATTTCACCTCGAAGAGAAAGTGACAGATTTCCGCTAGCCAAACGGGAATCATATGGTACCATCTACATAGAATATGTGTTCAAAGTCACGATCGCGCCAAAACAATGAAGATGGTAGCATATGAATCTCGTTTGGCAAGGGAAAATTTATCACTTGCACTTCGAAGTGAAATTGTATGTAAACCAGGCATTAATGTCAACTGTCAAAATCATATGGTCTTCAATCAACTTGAATACCACCAAAATGTTCCCAAATTTCCGAGGTTGCCGACTTTTCTCTAGGTTTAACTAAACGTTGCGAAAATTAGCACGGTGCATAGCAAGAAAATGTCGATGACTATTTAAACGCGTTTAGTTGAATGCGTTTATCTGTAGAATCGGAGAATACGGGCCTGAATCGCCAATAGTATCATGTAGCATTGTTAACTCGTAAGGCCCGTATTCCCCGTTCGTAATTAAGCTCGTTTAAGATTTGACGGCGTTTAACTACAAGATTTCGTATGCACCGGCGAAATTAGACCGTTAGACACGTTCAAGTCGGTTAAACGCCTTCAAAGTTAAACGCCCGATTTGGAGTGTTTTAGGCCCGTATTCTCCGATTCTACAGATAAACGCATTCAACTAAACGCGTTCAAATAGTTAAACGTCCTCGACTTTTTCTTGGTATGCACCGTGCTAATTTTCGCAACGTTTAGTTAAACCTAGAGAAAGGTCGGCAACGTTGGAAATTTGGGAACATTTTGGTGGTATTCAAGTTGATTGGAGACCATATGATGTTGACAGTTGACATTAATGCCTGGTTTACATTCAATTTCACTTCGAAGTGCAAGTGATAAATTTCCCTTTGCCAAACGAAAATCATATGCTACCATCTAGATTGTTTTGGCTTGAGCGTGACTTTGAACACATATTCGATGTAGATGGTACCATATGATTCCCGTTTGGCTAGCGGAAATCTGTCACTTTCTCTTCGAGGTAAAATTGAATATAAACTTCACATAATGCATGGTATATTTGAAATAATTTGAATATTTTTTGTTAAATAACTATTGTTTTAATACATGGACGTAATTATGCTTAATCTTGATCTTGATGCAGAAAGGAACAAAACGAAAAATCATCAGAAATGAGATTTTTATTCAGGATGATTAAAAAATATCCATATTTGATAATGATCATGAAGAAGTGAACCACACGAAAATCTCAAAGGCATTCATAAGGTTGAAGATTATTTTCTTATTATTATATTGAATTATTTCCGCCGTATAAAGTTTAAACCTATAGTTTTTTCCAAGTTTAATATTTGTGTCTGGCTCAATTGTGTTTAGGTACGCATAGAATTATTGTTTTTTTTATGATACGCGATTTTGGCTTGATTTTTCTTTTCCCCTCAGCACCACCTCACCTATAGAACCAATAATTTAAGTGCTATTGATAAAATGATAATATCTACGGGAAAAGGACAGGAAGCTAATTAATTTAAATTAAAATTACGTGGTGAATTATTATTTTACGGACATCCCAAAACGTGATATTATTTGAATAAAACCATTTTGTACTTTAATTATTTCATCAATTATTGCAAATGGCATTTTGATTTATCTTGAAACCACACTATGGCATTGCTGACTTTGTAGATAACACAAAAAAAATGAAATCTCCTGAAAAATGACATAACGTTCATTGAATTATTAAAATGGTATTATAGTATTTTTTATTTTTATGTAAATACATGCAAAACTATTATTATGTCTAAAATATCGGCTTCAAGAAGTAAATTCGTCTCCAGACTCCTCCTAGTAAAAAATAAAATAAACACACTCACAGTGGGATGAAAAACAATTAGGTATCAGCACCTAATATCCATTATATATAATAAATAATATGTTCGGTGGTATTAGTTTATATTATGTCATGATATATTTCTTCAAGACGCACGCATCTTCCGCCACAATTGAAGCCGTTTAAATCCTTAAACGCTCCAAATCGAGCGTTTAACTTTGAAGGCGTTTAACCGACTTGAACGTGTCTAATTTCGCCGGTGCATACGAAATCTTGTAGTTAAACGCCGTCAAATCTTAAACAGGCTTAAGTACGAACGGAGAATACGGGCCTAAGGATTTAAACGGCTTCAATTGTGGCGGAAGATGCGTGCGTCTTGAAAAAATATATCATGACATAATATAAACTAATACCACCGAACATATTATTTATTATATATAATGGATATTAGGTGCTGATACCTAATTGTTTTTCATCCCACTGTGAGTGTGTTTATTTTATTTTTTACTAGGAGGAGTCTTGAGACGAATTTACTTCTTGGAGCCGATATTTTAGACATAATAATAGTTTTAGCATGTATATACATAAAAATAAAAAATACTATAATACCATTTTAATAATTCAATGAACGTTATGTCATTTTTCAGATTTCATCTTTTTTGTGTTATCTACAAAGTCAGCAATGCCATAGTGTGTTTTCAAGATAAATCAAAATGCCATTTGCAATAAATGATGAAATAATTAAAGTACAAAATGGTTTTATTCAAATAATATCACGTTTTGGGATGTCCGTAAAATAATAATTCACCACGTAATTTTAATTTAAATTAATTAGCTTCCTGTCCTTTTCCCGTAGATATTATCATTTTATCAATAGCACTAAAATTATTGGTTCTATAGGTGAGGTGGTGCTGAGGGGAAAAGAAAAATCAAGCCAATAGAATATCATTGCGTATCATAAAAAAAAATAATAATTCTATGCGTACCTAAACACAATTGACCCAGACACAAATATTAAACTTGGAAAAAACTATAGGTTTAAACTTTATATGGCGGAAATAATTCAATATAATAATAAGAAAATAATCTTCAACCTTATGAATGCCTTTGAGATTTTCGTGTGGTTCACTTCTGCATGATCATTATCAAATATGGATATTTTTTAATCATCCTGAATAAAAATCTCATTTCTGATGCTTTTTCGTTTTGTTCCTTTCTGCATCAAGATCAAGATTAAGCATAATTACGTCCATGTATTAAAACAATAGTTATTTATCAAAAAATATTCAAATTATTTTAAATATACCATGCATTATGTGAAGTTTATATTCAATTTCACCTCGAAGAGAAAGTGACAGATTTCCGCTAGCCAAACGGGAATCATATGGTACCATCTACATCGAATATGTGTTCAAAGTTACGCTCACGCCAAAACAATGTAGATGGTAGCATATGATTTTCGTTTGGCAAAGGGAAATTTATCACTTGCACTTCGAAGTGAAATTGAATGTAAACCAGGCATTAATGTCAACTGTCAACATCATATGGTCTCCAATCAACTTGAATACCACCAAAATGTTCCCAAATTTCCAACGTTGCCGACCTCTCTCTAGGTTTAACTAAACGTTGCGAAAATTAGCACGGTGCATACCGAGAAAAAGTCGAGGACGTTTAACTATTTGAACGCGTTTAGTTGAAGGCGTTTAACTGTAGAATCGGAGAATACGGGCCTAAGCATAAGAGATACAACGTGGATTAAATAAAGGCAATGTTGTGCAATTTCAATTTCAAAAAAATGTCGTTTCGGAAATAGGCAAATTCCGAAGACTTTCGAAGATATAGGCAATAACCGTTTTTTTTTAACTTTTTTTATTTTGTTCTGCATTTATTCGAAAAAATATGTGACAACGAATGACACAACTTTTTCAACTCATTTTTAAATAACTCTTTTGCTTGTTGATGATAATGATATAATTGATTCACACTTGCCATTTTGAAATTATACAGAAAGTTGATACGGGAGTTATCAAAAAAAAGTGTTGTATCCTTTCTGAACACACATCACGAGGACTGTAGTCATGGTAACAATAGTAACTTGTGCCTTTTCAAGGAGCCTTAAGAAGCTTTGAGAAAAGTTTATAAATAAAAAATAATGAAAATCAAAAAAAATATATAAAAAAATTGATAAAAAAGTTGAGTATGATGCATCATCATTCATCATATTCAGGAAGCCATAAGTTCTCGAAAAATAATTTGAAAAAGCTGGGTCCGTATTTGAAAAAAAAAATTGATGATAGTTGCGAGAATTTGAAACGTCGGATATCAATTTCGACTATATGATATCTTGAAAAGCAGAAGAAGTGGCCATGGAAATGTGCCATTCGTTTTCAATCATATCTTCAAATTAGGGCTGCCAGACCTCCCGATTTAGACGGGAGTCTCCCGATTTCTTACTGTCCCTCCCGCTTCTTAAACAAAGTCATAATACTCCCGATTTTGATGAAGAGCTCCCGAATAATCCCGAATCTATTGATTTTTTCCTAAAATCAGCTTATTTTGGTCTCAGAAATATGTGGTGAGATTTTGTAAAAAACCTTTTTACAGGCACCCTGTCTGTACTATGTAGAAAACCTTGATTTGTTCAAGAATAGTGATTTTTGTACTTTATTTTCATATTTTATTTTATTTTTTGTCAAGTTATTGATTAAGTAACCATAAAACTTCATGATATTTCCAGATCTATCTTCTTATTACAATAAAGCCAAGATTTTTTTTGTGACGAACGTCTCAGCAACCAGGGGCGTAGCCACGGGAAGGGGGGTTTTGGGGATCAGAACCCCCCCTTGATCAGAAAGTATAATTGAAAAACACATTTAAATTTAAATTATGAAATAGTAGCGGTCCTGCAATCTCTTGGAAAATTCATGCATTCCAGCAAAGAAAGGTCATTTAGGAGGCGTAAATGTCAAAACTAAGGACTACTAAGGAGATAGGTAAAATATGAAAATGCACATTTTGTGTATTGCTATGCTCACCAATATAACAAGGAACAAGCAATGTCAAGTATAACGAGCGTATTTTTTTTTAATAAATCTGAATGGGATTTCCATTTTTGTTCCTCTGACATAACAGCAGCCTTAAAAGATGTGACAAACGATTCAAACGAATACCAAGATCAGTAGTTAGTAGTTAGCACAAACGCATTGGAGCACTAATTCGTACTTTAGCAGCCGCCGGAGGTACCCATAAATGTTATGAGTCATGGATTTGAGGGGAAATTGATTAAAAAGGAGGGGAAATTTCTCAAAATTTTCCGCCAGCGGCGCGCTTTGCCTGCGGCGCTCTATCTATCCGAACCCAGAACTCCCCTAACAAATTTTTGGCTACGCCAAAGTTTGCAACAATCAAACCACCCACCTCCCGCTTTTTATTTTTATAAATCTGACAGCCTACTTCAAATGAATTCAGCAGAAAATGAAGGATTTCGGAAAAATCGGTTGTTGCCCGATATCTTCGGAAGTCTTCGGAGTTCCTAGCGGCATTTTTTGAGATTCAAATTGCGTAACTTTGCCTCATTTTGCCGACGTTGTATCTGTCATGGTTAATGAGTTACAAATGCTATTATACCTATGCTCGAATTTGTTACACCCTGTATTGTCTTACAATATCCCCATAACATTCCATGTGGTGTGATATCAGCACATGCCTGTCTTTTTCTATCGTTAATTTCCTCCTCACTGATTGGACGAGTGTTGTCAACTTTTTCTTTAAGAAACTGATAAAAAAATTTAGGCGAGTCAAGTGCTGCGAGTCATTAATCTACTTTTCCCTGACCAATATCTCCAGACATGGGACTACACTTTGGTAAAAATTTTGCCAAAATCGGACAAAAATTAAAAAACTTACAGGGATATCCAATTGACTCAAATTATTCTTGTACAGAATTTATTGTCAGAGTTTGTATTTACATAGTTGAAAAATATAGGATTTGAAAGTACAATAAATTCATTTCTGTTGATTTAATTTTATTTTTAATGTGTTTTTAATAAAATTTCTGTGCATTTTTCCTCTGTTCTTCTGGTTGTTTCAGTGTACTTTGATAAAGGGATATGTCTATTGAATGTTGTTATTTATTAAATTTGTCATGATCGATTTGTTTTATGACGGATAACAAGCTTCTTAATCACAATATAGGACTTGACAGCAATTTAGCCATAGAATCGGTAATGGATTCGGAATTTTTGAGCATCTGAATGTGTTCTAGTTTTAGAAGGCCTTTATGTTTTGAAAAAAAAAATAGATCCCGCTTTTCGAGAGAGGATTTGTGATTTCCATAAAATTTTAAATACTCACTTTTGAAAATCTTTCCATGACACCACCTTGTCATCACCTCTTTGCCTTGCCAGCTCTTCCTGTGCTGTTAATCCAATGATCAAAATTAACAGTTTCAATGAAAAAAATGAAAACTAACCGAAAATCTCATAGAATGCATCAAGGTCTTTCTTATTCAACTCCTTCAAAGGATTGATTTCATATCTTTTGAAATACATCTCAATCTCTCGATCATCAAAATTGCACCTGAAATTGTTTATTATCAATATTGTATAACTTTCCAGGCTGGCGTATATTCATACAGTTAAAATAGAAATACATGTCGTACACCGGCACTGCACTTCACAGGCCACTAAAGTTGTATTAGTTGACTGTGCTGCACTTCACGTACACTATGTCATATTTTCAAAGAGTTTGGTTAGATCTACCAACTTGTCCCGTTAAAATAAATATGGATTTTTTTTCATGTACCTTAGTAGGTAGATATTATATACTAACTAAAAGAAAAATTATCTGCATACCTCATCAGCAGAATTTTAGTTTTGTAAAACTAGCACTGAATTGGTGGTTTGTGTTATGCTATTGCTATGAACAAGCGGCCTGAGTACGCTTCTGATGTCCCAGTATACATGGTGGGGCACGAAAAACTTCCCACCCAGGTTTTCTCGGGTGTTCGGTGATTAATCAAAACACCCCTTGGGCACTTCAATTTTTGTTTTTTGGGAACAAATTTTGTTGGTATTTTCACCCCCCACCTGTCAACCCCTAAGCCCTTAGCAATGGTGAATTTCAAATTGGAAGGGGGGTCAAGTGATACCTTATTTTGAAGTCCTTTTGACCCTGATTTCAGGTGTTCACTGTCATTCCTGTTGATATATGACAATTCTGTCATTTTTTTTAAAGAGTTAACTTCTCTAAACTAGGAGGATATGATTAGGGACAGAAGATCTCCAGAATGAGCTGTTACTCAATCCTTTTCACAAAGATGTATTTCACTCAAGAAAACAAATTAAATAGTGTATGTGAAATAAATCTTTACCAAAGGATCGAGTAGTAGCTGATTTTAAAGACTAGCTGTCCCTCCATATCCAGTTAGTTCAGAGAAGTAAGCTCTCACGGTTAATTGTTTATTGAATTAAAAATATACAGTGTTGGTTTTTTGCAACCTGACAGACCAACTTTTTCATTTGGAGACATTTTTATGCTCAACAAAATGCCGTTTCGAAATTTGAAAAATTCCGACTACTTCCGAAGATATCCGGAAAAAACCGAAATTTCGCAAAAACGTTATTATTATTTCCTGAGTTTATTTGAGAAGATATTGTAAAATGAATCACACTTTCTTTGAGCGGCCACCATCAAGTTCATTTTTTTAAATACGGATCTGGATTTTTTATTTTATTTTTAGTTATCTTTTGACGTCCTTGAGGCATTAAGGTTGTTAGATGAGGGTGTAGAGCAATGGGTTGCCTTAGCAACTTCAATATTTTCAATTATTTTTCACCTATTATTGTTATTTTCAAAATTATGTTAAAATGGCAATATTCTTGAACACTTGCAGAAATCAGTCCATATTTTTATATGTTTTTTTTTATTTTCCATATCATTTGTGGATTGAATTTCATCAAATGTATATCGTTATTGGATGTTATTTCGATTTTGGTTCGGTCAATTAGGCTTGTTTCGTTGTGCATGTTCTCTCATAAGAATAACGTGTCGAATAAAGATGGATTATTGAACCAAACTATGAGCTAGGGAGAAAAGGGTTGCCTAACTAATTTTCTCTGGTATTATTTTTTAAATGAGTATTTTTTTCGACGATTGCGATGCCTCAATACATTAAGAACGTAAAAAGATAATTAAAAATAAAATAAAAAATCCAGGTCCGTATTTAAAAAAATGAACTTGATGATGGCCGCTCAAAGACGAAACGTCAGATTTTTAATTTGATACCGCCATCTTGTAGAGGAGAAAAAGTGGCAATGAGAAAGTGTAATTTATTTTACAATATCTTCCCAAATAAACTCAGGAAATAATAATAACGTTTTTGCGAAATTTCGATTTTTTTCGAATATCTTCGGAAGTAGTCGACATTTTTCAAATTTCAAAACGGCATTTTGTTGAGCATAAAAATGTGCAACTTTGCAACCATTTAACCGACCCTGTATCTCTTTTGATAACTGAGATCCCCATGCATGCACTCGAATCTGTGGCACCCTGTATTATTCTTGACAAGCTGTCATATCAACAGGAATAACATAGAAGAGACTTTAAACTCGGAGGTTGTAATCAGGGTCGAAAGGCCTTCAGAATAAGGTATCACGCGAGCCCTCTTTCCATTTGGAATTCTGTGGGTAGCTATCACCCTTGCTTAGGGATTGACAGGTGCAGGGGTGAAAATACCAACAAAAATATTTCCCCCAAAAAACCAAAAATTGACGTGTCCAAGCGATTTTTGAGAAGATATGTGTGGGAAGTTTTTCGTGCCACACCCTGATGTGTACTTGAGTATAACAAAAAAATATATAGTGGCTATCTAGTAGTGGATGATAACTGATGATTAGTTGTATTGAAGTTGAAATCGTAATTCTTAAATAATGAAAGATTCCATTTAGAAACCTCTACTTCAATATACAGGATGACCTCTCTCAACTACTCAAAGAGTATAACTAGTTTGAGATGCGACCGAAAGTGAGTTTTTTCTCCCCTATGCATGAGTTTCGAGCAAAAAAATAAAAACCGTACATATTACTTCAAAGGGGTCATCACCGGAGATTTTCAAGCTTGAGAACAGTCGGTTTTTCCCGTCGCAGAGAGAAAACTCAAGATCAATTTAAAAAAAAAAACAATTTTTTTTTTTAAAACCGGTAGCGTAGGTACCATTTTTCTCAAAAATACAACACAGACACTATATTGTTTTGGAAACGATGTACTTGCGACCATCGTTGTCACATCATAAGCTACCTATAGTTCTCTATGATTCCTCAGTATACTCTGAAAGTTTTGATCACTTGAGCGGGTACACCCTGTATTATAATCATCATCTATCGACTCTGAACAAAAAATGTTGCTAAGCTAGATTTCCGAACTGGAACTTACTTGACTAAGGTATCCCGTATCTGGCTGACAGTTGTATCAATAATCTTTGGTTTTTGTTTTTCCTGATTAACTTTGCATCCCAGTTTCCTAATCAAATTATGATATTTGAGGACTAAATAGTCTGTCATTTGCATCTCGGTGGGGGCTATAGCTATGTTAGTTTTCACGTCACTGTACGTATCATTGATTATTGCCAAGAACATATTCTGAAATAAGATTTATTTTGAACCAAAAACTCTGTGTTTCATACCTTTATAATATCCTATTATCTAAACACTGCCACCACAAGACAGAGAATTTTGTCTTAACTTAACTTCACGGCTATGGTATAAGGTTTTGGTGCAGACCCGTGTTAAATGCCATCTTTATTTATTATTATGAGTTTCATAATGGACAATTTGCATACATTTTCAAATGACTTGAAATTTTATATACGTATTCTAGACATCAATTGAAAGTCACCAATGAAAAAATTTTACCAAAATACCCAAAAATATATTAAATAAATGAAAAAGAAGACGTCAATACGTCTGACGGAGATAGATAGTGTATTCTGTGACGTAGTGGATGTTGATTGGCGCTCTTTAATCGGTGATTACTACATTATTAGAGGTCGTAGGATGATTTTTTAAACATCGATGGCATCAGTACTTACTAATCCTTATATTTTTCATATTTCCAAAAAATGTGCAAATTGTCCATTCTAGTCCAAAAATATCAAAGCTACTTAGCAAAATTATTTAACAATATTCATACGTACAGAACAAGACAACGATATTGGTCAAAATAAATGATAGGACATACTGAGGATGTCAAAATAAAATGATGAGACCCTTTTATCTTTATGAAAATCTTGTTCCTATCTGGCTTCCGAAAAAATATAGACGGTTTCAAAGTTATACTTGAATCTTCTGAGCTTTTACTGTGGCAACCCTGAAATTCTTCAAATTAGGCCTCAAACATTCAAGCAATCAGGAAGCCTTGCAGATAGCATAAAATGTCATATCGCCCCCTTAGTGCAACAACTAGATAACGTCATATTTTTCTTTTATAAGAGGTAGTTGATACAGACTCTAGGTTTTTGTTTCTAGGGGATATACGACATTTTTATATCAACACTGTTTGAAAAGCACCGTAAAACAATTTAGCAACACAGAAATGTACCTGTTGTTTCGAGAACACTACTAGATATCTCATATTAAAACCAAAAAAAAGTACCGGCTGGAAACTCAATAACCTCACTGCTACAACTAGATATCTCAAGATGTCTAGTAATAGAATGTACATCTTGAAAGTTGTCTATTTGTGATCACTCTTTAAATGAGTTTGGTTGCTCGTACGAGATATCTAGTTGCTGCATTAAAAAGAGCATACTGTATAGGTCAGATTTGGCTGGATAACTCAGAATACGTAAATTTCGAGTTATCTAGTTGTTGCACTAAGGGGACGATATGATGATCGAACTATACCTACACTTTTCACCTCTCCTGTATGTCCTACCATTTATGACCACTATGGTTTCACAGATATAATGTTATTTAGTATGCTCCACTGCGTTTTATTCTATCATAGTTTTCTTACTATTTATTGAGAATTGAGTGAATTCTCCAAACACGACATTTTTGAAAAAGCCATGTTTCATCATACAAGAATATTAGCAATCTGATTGGCGTTCACTATGTCACTCGACTTATTGCTGTATTGTAATTAATTTATGCAGGGTTATATTCTCTTTATATTTCTAGTATTCATTCAATTATTGATCATATTATTATGGAAAATATACACGTGCGTTTCGAATCACTTACCAGCAAAATAAAAAATACCAATATAATATAAGATAAGAAATAGATCGGCGCCACCAACCAGTTGGCTTCTTGAATTTTTGAATAATCACTATCCCCCAATATAGTACGTAATAAAGTAAACATTGATTGTCCGAAACTTCGAAAATCGTCTACCTATAAAGATATAATATGTCAAAAAAATAGCTGAAAATGTGTTGAAAGATCCAAGTACTTGCGTTCCAAAAAGAAGATAACCAAGTTCGGCGTACGCAAAGTATGCAACAAAAAACATTACGGAAAATCCTAATACATCTTTGATACACTGCAAAAGAGAAGGAATTGTTTCGAAATCATTATTGCGTATTTTTATATACTTACATTGCGTATTGTGTCATTTAGCTGAGCCATTCTTCTATTGAAGTTCAAATATTTAAAGGTTCGCAAATATACAAAAAAAAGAAGAGTAGCTTCACCGACTTTGATAACCTGGTGAATTGTAAAAGGCTCTTCTAGATTACCATACGTATTTGGATCATCTTCAATCTTCTTTATGTATTTATGAATGGTTGAACGCATGTATTCTGTACCGGCAATCACTGTTAAGGTAAGCTAAAAAGATTGAAGCATCAATGGACAATTTGCATACATTTTCAAATGACTTGAAATTTTATATACGTATTCTAGACATTATTTGAAAGTCAACAGCGAAAAAAATTTTCCGAAATACCCAAAAATATACTAAATAAATGAAAAAGAAGACGCGGATTTCACTGTATGATGGCAAAAGGGGTGGGGCCATATTACCCTCCCGAGAGAGAGAGAGTCATCTCAGTCAATACGACGGACAGAGATAGATAGTGTATTCTGTGACGTAGTGGATGTTGATTGGCGCTCTTTAATCGGTGATTACTACATTATTGGAGGTCATAGGTTGATTTTTTAAATCAATGGCATCAGTACCTACTGATCCTTATATTTTTCATATTTCCAAAAAATGTGCAAATTGTCCATTATAATATAGGTCAAGGAAGAGGTAGGGTAAAAGTAAATTATGAATTGGGAGTACTTGGCGCATACATTTCTTACGCGCTGTTCACATCGAATTGAGAAATTCTATGTGAACAGCGCGTATAACATGTACGCGTCAATATTCTTGATTCATAATTTACTTATTCTACCATTACCTATACCTTGCCCTATGTGAATGATACTTGAAGGCTGTCTTATTCAAAGTAAATTGTTAGGGACAAAAAAATGAAAATAATAGTTACCATTATGGTTGAGATATCAATATAGTTCCAAAACTGTAAGAAATACCCTTTTCCAAAGTAGCACATTTCCCTGATCTCTTCACATAGAGTATAAATTATATAAATTCCAAAAATATAAAGAAATATCCGCAGAACGAATTTCCATGTAGAAATGTATGGTGTGAGGATAACTGGACTAATTCGATAACTTGCTTGAATACCCCCAGTTGGCATGAATTCGAAAATCAACCTGCAATAAAAAAACGCATTAGTCATCTTTCTGAAGACTGGCATCATATGAATGCATAATTCTTATAACCTTTTTTTCATGGTAGCATCCAAATAAGATACATGCTATTAGGTAGTTTGATATTCATCCCATTCTTATAGTAGGTACTCACTTGTTAATACAAAAGATGTTCAAGTTTGAATTGTAAACTGTGAAATCGATAAAAACCGCACGAGTTCCTCTTGTAACCCACAAATTGTCTTTTAATTCTTTCAAAATATCAACGGTTTTGGTTTTGTCTCTTGAAAAATCTACATAATATCCACCTCCAGAATAAGACGTTAGGGTACCCCAATAACGCACACTTTTCGTTTTATCGGCATCAGTGTATGTCCACCTGTATAAGCAAACATCTTGAATCCAAAATGTAATTACATAAACGTTCATATTACGCTGTTGGAGTGGCCAATCCAAAATCTTCTTTGTCTTCAGCTGAATATCCAAATTTGCTATAACAAGAACTGAAGAGTTGTCTGAAATAGCCATGGATTTCGCAAGAAATATTTGTCACCTTCACCTGGAAGATCGTTTCAAATTTCAAACAATAAAAAATTTGGTTTGTAAATAGTATGCTTGCCTGTCTCAGTCTGGGTACCCCAATGACTGTATTTTCTTCATAAATCGTAATATTATGTTGACTTTCTCCTGAATGAATCGTAGAAGTAGCTTCTAAAATGAAACAGTACTTTTCAAAACATCCTGCTTCTCTAGAGCCCATGGCAGACGAATGAAAATTTCAAGAAATGGAGTCGTTCCGGGACATTCGGAAAATGTAAAGAAACCAAGTAAAGCCGGCGCCAACCGATGCTACGAATGCACTGTGATGAGCTTAAGGTGTTTCTGTACGTGAGTTGAAAAATTATATTTTCAATAACTCGGGCGCCATCTCCAGGCGTTCGATGATATTTCCGTTGCGCTCTGAAAAGAAGTACTTTGGCCTTGAAGGCCAATGTGAACACTGAAGGACGAAAAAAATAATTTATTTCTCGTTAGTTACAGTTGCTGATTTTCAGATCAGAGAATTAACGGAATGAACCAACAACATACGCCGGTTAAAAGAAAAATGAAAATACCAAAATAATGTACGTTTACACGGTTCAACCACAGGTTCAACGGTGAAAGAATGAAGCTGTGTACGTGAAGCTTTTAAAAAAAGGAGAATCGGTGAAAATGTCCTGCCACGGAGTTATGCAGAACGTTAATCAGTGCGCGTGCGGTGCAACTAATTAATTAGAATGCGGAACGGAAAGTTGTTAATGTAGAACGGAGAATGCGGTCCGGTACACGGAAATAAGGGTGTGGAAATAAATCTTTGAACGGACGGAACCGGCGGTTTTGAATCAATGACGGTATAGATGAAAAACTTCTCGGAAAACTCTGGCTACGCGGTGAACTTCGGAGAATTTGTTATCTTAAATCGGCAGGAGTCTTACCTCGTGGTCGTTAGTAAAAAAGGCGGGAACGGTGAAACGGAACGGAGTTTCAGCTGAAGTACGATTAGTCGCTGACGGTCATAGACAAATATATTATTTCTGACGGTCAAGTGTTCCGATTTGAAAATGAATTTGTCACACATTGAAGAGGTTTTTTTCCACTTGAGTGAGGTTAAGTGGTGAGAATTTGCGTTGAGTCCGGCGCACATTTGAGTAGAATAAATACTCGTTTTAATCGGCGGACAATCAACTACAGTGGATCACGATATTATATTAAAACAGTTTTCAGAAGAAACGCTGGACGTTTTGGAAGTTGATTCACAAAATAACAGAATTAAATGAAAAATTGCAAAAAACGGTCAATTTTGGAACATCTGATGCATATTGATCTATTTTGAATAACATTTTATCTCATCTAAAATTCAATTTCCCCTTTCCCGATCTCAACTTCCTAATATGAATTAAATTTTCCCTATTCTAAAATCAAATTAGCGATACTCAAATACATTTTCATTTTCTGACTTACAAGTTCCTATTCTTAAATACATAGTCCCTTATCTGAAATCAAACTTTGATTTTCTGAATTACAATAATCGAAAAAGTTGTTGTGCCTGGATTGCTTCTGTATTATGGGTAATGAATCAGAGTGTCTTTCTTGTATGATTGTTTTCGCTTGTGTTGACAATACCGATTTGTACGGCAATAATGCCTGCTTTGAGGTCGGTGATCTCTTTGCCCAAGTTTGGAGCTTCTTACCTTCTTCTTGTTCGAGTCTGTCAAATCGGTTATTTAATTCTTCAACTTTTATTCTTTTCGAGGCAAGTAAGGCGTTGTTAAGATTTCTCTTCTTGACTTTGTCAGGGATGACAGACATATAGACTGCCAATGTTTTCTTATTACTCAAATTGAAGGTATTGCGTCTTTATTTGGAAATGACATCAGCTCCATTTGATGCCATATCTCTGGGTACCCGCCAACTTCTCTGCTTTTGCCTTGATATGAGAGGGTGTAGCTGATATGGTTGACATTCCTCCAGTTATACGCAGGGAACCCAATCTATGTATTCTACCATGTGTCTGCTTTACAGTCCTTGAATCCAAATCAGTTCTGTATAGGTGATTATGGGTCTGACGATGGTTGTGTACACCCAAAGTGCACCATGGTTGGTGATACATAGTCCCCAAGACTGGTTGTTCTTTTGCAGGTCATGAAGGCCCTGTTTGTTTTTAGTGAGTTTCGCGCCATTTGTATTCTGATGAATACATGGGCATCGTTACTGCCTGTGTTGTGGAGTACGATATCATCCGCATATCCTATCGCGTATACTCCATTGTTTTCTAAGCGTGTCAGTAGATTGACTGATACAAGAATTCAAGAAGGGGTGAGAGCTGTGTTCTCTTATCCCTTCTGTGTAAACGGTTGTGTTGTTGAGGGTATAGTTTTCATTTGTCTATGTCAGCATCTGTTTCATCCCTCGCCAACTAAGGGTCTTATGTTTCGATCTTTTATGAACCTTCAATATCCAGAAACGCTCCAAGTGCTACCTCTTCATTGTCCAAAGATTGTTTGGCCCTTCGAATTATTTCATGGATTGCGTCTTCGCATGACCTGGTTCGTAGGCGAATTGATTTTGGTATAGAGGTACGTATAGTATTCGATCCTTTTTTTCGTATGAAGGTACTGCTCTATCAGCTTTTCCTGTGTTTTCAAAAGAAGTTATGTTAGGCAGATTGGTTGGAAAGATATTAGGTGTATCAAAGGATGTTCTCTTTGGTTTTGGTATAAACATCACCATTGCTGTCCTCCTTCTTTCCTGTATGTGATTGCTAGACTTGCCCTAACGATTGTTCACAGTACTTGGTATCAGCGAGTCATAACTCCGTTGTAGCATGACTGGTTAGGTACCTATACAGGGTGTTTTAGAATAACATGCTAATAATAAAGGGGGTGATTCTTGGGCTCATTTTAAGAAAAAAAATTCATTTGAACGTATGTCCTAAACGCCTTAACTTTTGAGATACAGGGTGTCAAAGTTTTAAAAAATAGATACTTTTTTTACAATAACTTTGTCATTACTGTAGATATCTTTATGAAATTTGGGTCATGTATTTTAGGCATTAATACTCATTTTTTGATGCACCAACAATTTAATTATTCTGACCAGTGCCGTCCATGCGGGTTTTGGTTTGCATATTTTTTGGGAAATAGAAAATTTTTTTAGGACATACGTTCATATGAATTTTTTTTCTTAAAATGAGCCCAAGAATCACCCCCTTTATTATTAGCATGTTATTCTGAAACACCCTGTATACTAGAAATACATACAAACTGTACTTTACGTCAACTACGTCATAGTTTTTATATGCAAAAATAACACCGACCAGAAGTCTGAGAACGTGATTCTTCGCACAATAATTTCCAGTCAATAGCAATATTCTTAGTAATCACATGACCACCATTCAAGACATCGCTGCTTGTATGACAGATCTAATAAACAATGAATTATCGCAGATTTTATAATATTTTTATTAAAAAAAGTATCGTTAGTGACGTAGTTTACAGTTTGTGAATGTTTCCCGTTTGATTCTTACTGTTTGTCCCGCGTAGCCCCACGACTGTTAACTACGTCATTTCGTAAATATCTTGGTGACGGATTATTTCAACATTCACCGTTTGTACAGGGTGAGCAATACAAAACATGTAATTTTTTATGGTGGGCAACTTAGAATGCGAGGTACTGTATCGAGACAACTATTCATCGTAGAGGCTTCCGGCAAAAAATGTTTTCAATAAAACGACCAAGAGAAAATATTTTCAAGTTTCTGAAATGGTCACTAGGGGGCGTAACAACCAACACCAAGTAGAAAATGGGATTCTTATAGAATTTTGTCCAATGAAAATATATCGATGATATTATTTTCATATTTACTGACTTTCACCCTTTTGTCTTAAACGTTTTTTTTTATCTATCAAAATAAAGGGGTCGGGATTCTTTTTTTTTTCATTTTTTCAATAGAAGAATGTATCCTCTTTTAAAATTTATAGAAATTGATATACGTTCCAGACAAAAAGTAAAGATGAAATGTCAGTTAATATGAAAATAATATCGTCAATATTTTCATAGGGCAAAATTCTATAAAAGTTTCAGAAACTTTAACATATTTTCCAAGTATTTCTATTGGCCGTTTTGGTGATAAAAAATTTCACCGCAAGCCTCTACGATGGATAGTTGTGCAGATAAAGTGCCTCGCATTCTAAGTTGCCCACCCTGTACTGGGTGTCCCATTTTGGGTACTTTTGCTGGGTATCTCCGTTATAGATAGAAAGTTGCGGCTTTCGCGACAGTGTGCAACTTTTTGTGCAACTAAAGATGCCGTTAACAAATTTTTCATAGCCCTTTTAGTTTTTAAGATACTGGGCTAAACTGAAAATGTTGCATTTTAAGATACCCCTTGTATCTAAACTATCAGGTAGGTTATGGAAAATGCGCAAACTGTTTCTTTTTAAAACTTTACCAGTAGAACTCGATTCTGCCTTCGGAATTAGTATACAGGGTCTGGTCAAAATGTTATCGGACCCAACTTTATTTTTTTAAATGGAACACCCTGTATATTTATAGTCCATAAGATTTGCCTTTTTTTTACTTTTTCAAAAATATATAACAGTATGCACTTTAAAAAAAATATTTTTTTATCATATAACTTTTTGACCTGACCCTGTATACAAATTCCGAAGGCAGAATCGAGTTCTTCGGGAAAAGTTATATAAGTTTTCCCGTTGTACTCGATTCTGTCTTCGGAATTAGTAAACAGGGTCAGGTCAAAAATTTATAGGATAAACATTTATTTTTTTAAAAGTGCATACTGTTATATATTTTTAAAAAATTAATAAAAAGAAAAATTTTATGGACTATAAATATACAGGGTGTTCCATTTAAAAAAACAAAGTTGAGTCCGATAACTTTTTGACCTGACCCTGTATACTAATTCCGAAGGCAAAATCGAATTCTACGGGAAAAGTTATATAAGAAACAGTTTTCACATTTTCCATAACTTATCTGGGGGTCAATTCTTGACCCTTCGCAAATTTGAAACGTATACGCAAAAATGCGATCACCATGTTATTTCAAATGATGCTGCTCGCACAATTGCGTATACGTTTTAATACGAAGGCTCAAAAATTCACCCCCTGACAGTTTAGATACGAGGGGTACCTTAAAATGCAACATTCTCAGTTTAGCCCTGTATCTTGAAAACTAAAAGGGCTATGAAAATTTTGTTAACGGCATCTTCAGTTTCACGAAAAAGTAGCATACTGTCGCGAAAACCGAAACTTTCTATCTATAATAATAACGGAGATACCCCGCAAAAGTACTCAAATTGGACACCCTGTACATACAAAAAAAAAAAAAATTCAAATCTGTTGCAATAGCACAAACAGTTGGGTATCCGAAACAATTACCCAGACACTTTCTGTTTCAAAAATGTCAAAATAGGTCCTATTCGCATTTAATGAACAAGACCCTTCCAAACTGTTGAAACATCTGGATATCTACCTGAATCATTTCCTGACATAGTATTTTCATAAAATCCTTCGATCACGTCCTCATTCAAATACTAGAATAATATTATGCATTCAATAAGTTTCACCAGCATTCTACCAACTCACTTTCCAGACCGCTTTTGCATCTCTCACCTCAAGCAGTGCATCCTCAACTCTAAATCTACTTTTGATAGCCTCTGTCAAATAAAACTTTGAAGGATTAGTTCTACTGAAAACATCTAAATGAATTGTTGTAGTTGATGTGTATGTATCGCCATACTCACAAATACTTAGAAAAATCAAACTTATTACATGAAAAATGATTTCATGTAATGTTGCTGATAATAATTGCTCTCGACCAAGACCTTCTGCGATAGTTATTGTCACCCAAAATGCTGAAGAAAAAGTTTGATTATGGAAATAAATTGCCAATAATATTGATGAAATTTCAACAATTTTTCAATATAATTGATTGATACTTACGGCTTTTCTTTTTTGCTTTCTTCTGCGATGAAATAACTTCAACTTCTTTATGGTTCTCCATTAGTTTCTTTAACAATCAGGATTATTCTATTCCTAGATAGTGAAAATCAAAGGATTCTTTGACATGACAGCTTTCAATTACATAGTCAGAATAATGATAGAATTTGGTTAAGTATAGTAATGCCACAGATTTTCCGGGAACTCAAATACGAAAAAAACTATTCAGAACTAACATTTTTTTGGGAATTTATTCCAACGACGAAAACTCGGACAGAAAAAATCTTTTTTTGATTTTTTTCCAAAAAAGTCGTTCTAACAAAAAAAAAATTTCTTGCGACGCCGGTAATGTTGGAAAATCCCAAGGATTATAATCGATTTACGATCTTTGAAAATATCCTTCCCTAATATCGCAGAAAAAATAATAAATGTAGATGTCACAACAGTGGATTTCTTCCTCACTATTGGTAAGAAGTTTTAACTGTATCATATTTTTGGAATGCTCAGTTCATGAGAGCCAAGGCCGGGAAAACTTTTGATCTGGCCGCAACGCACGATGATCCCAGACTCAGAGCTCTGGTGGATTACGATCCAGCAGATGTCTGTGTTCGGCCTCATAAGAGACCAAGAAACCAACTATAAGTTGGAGTTTCGCTTTACAAAAAACCTGGGAGATGTACCAAGCTAGGTCGACCGAAATTAAGCGACACAAAACGTACCAAGCGCTAGCTTTAGTTAGGACAAAATCCGTCTCGCACGCGATTCACCGCTGGAAGAGGCTCCAGCTTTTTCGTATTTTTCTTTCTTTTTCTTTTATTTTCGTAGCCTTTAGAGATCAGACTGCGCAGGTAGGAATCGGGTTTTTGACATACCTACCTGTACCCGGTACCAAAGTGGTCAAATTAAGTGAGAAGATTGGGACACTAAAGGGCTTATCCCTGACGTCCTAATGCGGAGGAGAGGTTTAGTGGGTCGAACCCCCCACAAAAAATGCTCAGAGCATTTGTGACATCGTTCGTTTCTCGAAATAGTAGCAGAGCATCGCGAAAACCTCTTCTCTCTATCTTCACTCATAAGGGAGACACCCCGCAAAGACAATGAAAATGAGACACCCTGCACACCTACTGTGTCCCATGGGTATCTCAGCTATTATCAGAGATAGAGCATTGCGGTTTTCGCGAAGCCTTCAAAAAATGATTCCCACTTTGTGAAAACTCATAGGCGTACCACTTTTTTCATCGATAAAAGAAATATGCGTAGCTCTTGGTCTGGTCCTGGAAAAGTAAAACTTGAACGGCTTTCTCAGTAAGATGCTCAAGAACGGCTTCGTCAAGTTTCCCCCCCCCATATCGAGGAATGCGGGTTTCAAGTATACAGGCATTATGCACGCATTTTAAACAATTTTGCACACATATTTTTAAATTTTGCACACCTTTCCCCGAGAGACTGAAGCACATTTTCTGAAACCGTCAAGTTTCCCCCCGACATCACCCGAAATCCCTTTTTTTTATGTAGATCTCTTCTCTGAATTTTGCACACATGTTTTCGAATTTTGCACACCCTCGATCCCTCACCGATCTATGCCCTTATGAAAATGTCAAGTTTCCCCCCGACATTGCACAAAATTGATTTTTTTTATGTGCATCTCTTCTCTGAATTTTGCACATTTGCACACATGTTTTCGAATTTTGCACGGGGGCCCAGGTACCCAGAAAAACATAATAAATATCAAATAATGAGAAATAATAAGAAATCAAAATATGTAACCTGACCAAAAAATAATGGTCGACTATTAAAATACCGCCACACTCACATCAGTTCAAGAGATTCAAAATGCAAGACTTCCACGGCGCACGCCACGGCGTTTACAAAGGCAAAAGTGCAACAGAACGTCTCGTGCAAAAAGCGTTTCCACTAACAGATACGAAAGTAGCTCAATCACTTTTCAAAGTAATCCAATTGCTTTGAAAGTGATTCAAAGTAATTGAAGCACTCTGAAGGTTATTGAATTACTCTTCGAGTAATTGAATTATCCGCGATATATTGAAACCAATTACTAATTACAATTACTTTATCTCAGTACTTGAAAAAACAATTACAATTACTCTTTTTGAAAAGTAATTGAATTAAAGTAGGTAGTTCGATCACGAAAAAGGTATTAAATTACATTTTTCAATTATTGTAATTCAATTACCGACAGCTCTGGTTGTACTGACTGTTATATTGCGTTTTATATCAATTAATTCTATTTCGATTATAGACAAGATACACCACAGGTAAAGATCAGTTCAATACTGTCTATATTACATAAGTCATACAACAAGGTTAATTATGATGTAGTGACCAACAACCAGTACAGTGAGTTCACTAAAGCCTACCTCTACATCCCCATTATCACAAGTTAAGCCTCTGCGGAGGTCTACTAACTCTACCAGAAGATGTCACACCTACATTATTATTGGATCCTCTTTGATCCGCTGTAATATCTACATAAAGATTCTTTTTTAAGGAATTTAATAATGGTAACGCCACTTTACGTGTTGGATGTACTACCGGTCTTGCATTTTTATCTAAATCAATGTGGTATTTGTGTTCTAAACACCCAATCCCCATAAAAAGATCTTTATATTTATTAATAAGTTCAGAGTAGTCTCTGACATTTGAATTTAAACCATCAATTCTCATTATCAAATTGAGTTTTATACTTGAACTTAGGCCTAAGATTCAGTGTTTGAGTCAACGATAAAGAAGTTCAGTTTTTCAGAAATATCATTTTTTTTTGCACCACATGCTACAACAACCCATAACCTTTTACTTATCCTTGGTATAAGAATGTAAAACAACATTTGACTTGGTTATGTCAGACTTGCTAAATCCTAGTTTTTCAAATAAACCAAGTGACATCACATTAATTGACCATTGCCCCTGTATCAATTTTAAGACTCACTGGTTTTTTGTTAATTTCTAGCTCTACTTTCCATTCACTATCAGTCACTGAGTTCACCTAATTTGTCACACACCCAACAAAAAGAAAATTGCTGTCCATTGAGATTTTGTCAACAGTTTCTTCCACCTCATCTGTAATCTCATTTACCCTTCGGTCCTTTCTTTGGTCATGTGATTGCCTGTTCTTCTTGCTACATACTGTGGCAAAATGATTTGGATATTTGCAAAAATTGCACATCTTCCCAAAAGCTGGGCACTGGTTCATAGGATGTTCTTTGGGGGTCCCTTATGAATTTGAGACCCTGGACTTCACCTGACAACTGTCCTATAACCTTGCTTCGTACTTTGACAGATTCTAGAACTTGGCATAATCCGACAGCCTTCTCGAGTGATAAACTGTCATCTTCCAGGTGCCTCTCTCTTATAGTCTCGTTATTCATACCACAAGTGATCATTGTGACTATAAGACTGTCTTCAAATTTGTCTATATAATGTACATCTACTTGCCTATTTCTTTAACTCGACTATGAAATCATCCGTGCTCTGTCCATCTTCTTGTCGGTACGAAAAAAAATTGTACCTCTCAAAGGCAACATTTTCTTTCCCAATTAAATGTTCCTCAAACTTCTCTATAAGAGGTTGCAATTTATCTTTGTCATTGGCATCTATTTTAAAAGTGGTGAAAATTTTAAACTCATCAGCTCCTATGTAATCTAGTAATTGTGCACACTGGGTTTTCTCGTCCTTTTTGTATACTTCCGAGGCAACCAGATAATTTTCAAACCTGGCCCTCCACAACTTCCAGTTCTATGCTGCATTTCCTCTGAGAGACAAGGAAGAAATCCCACGATTATCGCAAATTCTCACCAGAGGTTCTTGAACGTTTAACTATTTAGAACTAATTTCTACACGACTGCGCCATGTTATATTGCGTTTTATATCAATTAATTCTATTTCGATTATAGACAAGATACACCACAGGTAAATGTCAGTTCAATACTGTCTATATTACATAAGTCATACAACAAGGTAAATTATTATGTAGTGACCAACAACCAGTACAGTGAGTTCACTAAAGCCTTCCTCTACACTGACTTACTTCTAAGCCCCAAATTTGGTTCAAATCCGTTTAGCGGTTTCTGAGATTTTCGATCGTTTCCAGACTTCCGACCAACCCTGTATATTTAGAAAAATCCAAATTGCTCGAATAACTTTTTCACCTGCCCCCGTATACCTATTTCTGAAACGCCATATTATCAGAAACATGGTGAAGAAACTTTTGTATCTCTATAGCGTTTTTTGAGTATAGTGACTCTATAGTTATAGGGTAGTTTGAAGCAATGATTTTTCTATGTTCTAAAGTTTGAAGATTGAGATTTTTTGATTTTGCCCCGGATCTTTCCAGCGATAAAAATGCAACCATTTTGATTGACCCATGATGTCCAGTTTTGATGTATTTATTTGAAGTCACTACACACACGGTGTTTACAACACCACAAATATTTATGTTCACAATCACGGCTTATCAAAATCTGAACTGAACCAACTAGACTTTAGCAGGATTTATAGATTCGATAAATCCTAAGGCGTATGCCGTAACGTAAGCCGCAACGAGAATAGCGGCGTTAATTTTCAGGTGTCGATTTATAGTATACGTAAGGCTAAGGTTCGCGCTCCCGTATTGCGTTTTTCGAGTATCAAAATATCAATAAGCCGGAACCAGCATAACCTGAATAACTTTTGTATTGCTCTTGTGTTAAAGAATATTATGGAATTATGGTGTGTATTCTCATTTTATAATAAGTATAAAATGGTATGCAAGTGATTGGTTTCTTGGCAGAAATGAAAGTCCAATTCTTCACAAAAGTATAATCAAATTAGTGCACTCGACGCGTTTCGGTCAATAAACCATTATCAAGAGTGACTTTAAAATTGTCTGAAAAAGTGTCAAGTCAGAAAGTCAGGAGAGAGCATAATAAAGTGAATCGTACTTACATAACTATTCAAATTGAAAGATTAAGACAAACTTGGACGTGATGGCTAACAAACAATCTGGAACAAGTAAACAATCTAAAATCCTTACTTCAACTAACAAATAAAATTACTTACATTATCAAGCACAAACGGAAAATGATTGTTTACTTGTTCCAGATTGTTAGTTAGCCATCATGTTCAAGTTTGTCTTAATCTTTCAATTTGAAAAGTTATGTAAGTACGATTCACTTTATTATGCTCTTTCCTGACTTTCTGACTTGACACTCTTTCAGACAATTTTAAGTCACTCTTGATAATGGTTTATTGACCGAAACGCGTCGAGTGCACTAATTTGATTATACTTTTGTGAAGAATTGGACTTTCATTTCTGCCAAGAAACCAATGACTTGCATTATGAAACTTCACCCTGGAGAAGAGATCGAAAAACTGAAACAAGCTAGTCCCGCAGAATTACTCCAGAAATATAACTATGTCTCAAGGAAGGTTGCCAAGTTGGAAGGTCATATATGGTTTAACACACAGTGTATAAAGCACAAGATAACACCAAATTACGTAGAGCATAAGTTCAAGAAAAGCATACAACTACCATATGGATGCCAAAATAGTCTCACACATTTTAAACAATCAATTGTGAGGAACAAAAGAAAAATTTTATATTCGAAAAAAGACCAAAATACCTCAATTCTCAAATACATATTTGTCCTTATATCATTGAACTTAAGTAAACCTGAAGCATTGGAATTCGAATCTAGAACAACAAGAGAAATCTCTCAACTTAAAAACAGAGACTTTAGAACATTACAAGGGAAGTTAGACAAACTTAAACAGGGCACCAACATTTCGTCAATAGAAAACAAGAAGTATTCAGACCATGTGTTCCACTCACGTATCCTGAACATGACAGACTGTGAATTCTCGAAACACGAATTGAACTTTCCACATAAAGGTTTAAAGTTCAGTCCATTATGTGACCAGAATAAAGCCAATTTGACATCTCTAATGGCGGACATAGAAGTGGCTTTATCTACGACCAATGAGGACTATGTGAACTTGACTAGAGGTAGCTGCAGAAACACCATTCGACGCTTAAAATCCAATAACGCTCAATCAAAGAAAAACTTGATTTTACAACAGCATAGAATAATTAAATCCTTGAGACAGAAAATTAAAACACATGATCTAGTTTTAGGTAAGGCTGATAAGGAAAACTGTCTGGTAATTTGTGAGAAAGATTTTTATGTTTCAAAGGTAAAAGAGTTTCCAAATTTGAATCCCTCCTTTACAGAATTGAGAAGTGACCCTATAAATTCTTATGTCCGCGATCTTAGAAAGACTATCAATAATCTAGAACCACTTTATACGTCACTTAGATGCAACAAACCGAGATTACCAATGAATCCAAGAACTCCAAATTTGTACGGTATGCTCAAGATCCATAAACCCGAAAAAACCTATTAGACTAGTGGTGAGCTTCGTCGATGCACCTGCCTACTACCTTGCCAAATGGCTAAATTCAATTCTCAGGGATTTAACGGATTTTTCTAATAAGTTCAGCATCAAAAATACCTATCAACTAGTGAATGACTTGAAAAAACTCAAACTACCAGACAGTTTCTTTTTAGTGTCTTTTGATATAGAGAATCTATTCTCAAGCATTCCCCGGGATGAGACTATCACACTTGTCAAAGAAGCACTAACCTCGAACTCTAATTTGGAACCTGATATCACTGACAAAATCATTTTACTTTTACAAAAATGTCTAAATATGGATTTTTTTAAATTTAATAATAAGTTTTACAAAATGACGAAAGGTCTGCCTATGGGGTCAAGTCTTTCACCTTTTCTCGCCGAAATATTCATGTCACATTTCGAGAAAAACATTTTATCCAACAACAATAATAATTTTGTTAAAAAAGTTCTCTTTTGGAGAAGGTACGTTGACGATATTTTTGTGATATGGACTGGAACCAAATCTGAAATCAACTCTTTTTTAGAACTTTTGAATTCAATACACCCTAACATCAAATTTACCATGGAGTTAGAATTAAACAACAGCTTGAATTTCTTAGACTTGTCCATCGAAAGAGTCAACGGGAACCTCTCTTTCAGTATATATAGGAAACCCACACAAACAGACCACGCTATCCCTAGTGATTCGAACCATTGTACCCAACATAAACTGATGTCCGCATTCCACTCATTTATCCATAGATTGTTCACAATACCTTTGGAACCTTTGAACTTTATTAAAGAAAGAAACATAATTTACCAAATTGCTGTAAATAATGGTTATTCAAAACACCTTATAGATAAACTTATCAACAAAAAATATAATAAAGTCACAAGGGATCTATTGAACACCCCACAACAGGATATATCCATACTACCTCAACAACCCCCGAGATACATAAAAGTAACGTTTTTAGGTCCGATTTCATACAAAATCTGTAATTTACTCAGGAACTCTTTGGAAAATGTTAAAATAATATTCAAGTCAAGTTATAACATACAAAATATATTTTCAAGATTAAAAGACAAAACAGAAATCCTAGATAAGTGTGGAGTGTACAAATTACATTGCGGCGATTGCAATTCAGCTTACGTTGGGAAAACAGGACGAAACTTCAGAACGAGGATCAAAGAACACCTAAACGTTCTACGCTCCCCTGTGGACAATAAATCAGCTTTTGGAGTACACCTTAGAGACTTTAACCACTCATTCGATATTGAAAACGACTTCAAAATGTTACATATCATATTGTGACGTTGCATGGTGAATGCGCCGCCGCAGCCACCACATTGTGTAGAATTGTTTGGCATTCTGGTACATTCTAGCAAGGCTAGATGGCGTCGAACATTCTTCGCTTTTCTAAAAAGATCTGGATTGTTCTCTTAATCCTGGCCAGGGTATATAATGAGATCCGTCATTTCAGTTAGTTAGTTAGTTCAGTTCAGTTCTGAATACGTCGTGAAATATAAATCGTAAAACATAAATAAGCTGTGATTTTGTATGTGAATAGTGAGTTCTGTACATAGTGACTTGTGAAATAAATTATTTAAAGCTGAACAGTGTTTTCTATAGCGAAACTCGTTACATTGGTGTCAAAAGTGGGATTTATTGTGTGCTATAGAAACGGACATAAATATTCACTGTGATGGCTGCGAAACTAGTGTTTTTAACCGGATTGAAGGTCGCCGAGTTGAAGAGGGAGCTGGAGGAGCGTGACCTGGATAGTAGTGGTAAGAAAACTGATCTACAAACAAGGCTTCGTGAGGCTTTAATGGAAGAAGGCATGAATCCTGATACGTTCCAATTTGAAGTTCCCGATCCCAACGCAGTAAAAAGATTATTGGAAGAAAACTCTAGGAGATTGGAAGATAAATTGGAAGAGAAGTTTGTAGAATCTTCTAGAGTTATGGAAGAGAAGCTCGCAGAGTCTTCTAGAATTATGGAGGAGAAAATTAAGGAACAGTTGGCAGAAAACTATAAGTTTGTGAAGGATCATGTCGCCGTAGAAATTGGAAACTTTGAGAAACGATTTGAAGACACAGTGAAGACTCTGGAAGTCGAAATGGAAAAAATGAGAGAAAAAGTAGACACTATCATGCAACAACCGGAAGATACTTTCGGGAACCACGGTGCGAGTGCCAAGATGGAAGCTGATACCATCAGAATCCACATGAAAGTCCCACAGTTTGATGGCAAGCTGTCCTGGAACAATTACCATCGCCAGTTCGAGGCAGCAGCAAAGGCAAATGGATGGACTGGACCGGAAAAAGCCCTGGCATTGACTCTGGCACTTCGTGGGGAAGCTACAGAAATCCTGCAGACGCTCAACACCCAGGAGCAGGAGTACTACGATGTACTAGTCAAGCATCTGGAACTGCGATATGGGCAAACTCACTTGGAGCACGTCCCAAGTAGCACAGAATCTTGGCCAAACACTGTTTTTATCTTGGGCCTATATTGATTCATTGTCATCGTTATCACAACCAATTCCCAATATTGATACAATGTTGTGTATATATTGGCAAATACAATATTGTCCGAAAATATCAAGCCAATATTGACTCACTAGATATAGACAATAACAAGGATTAGCTATATTGGCTAATATTGGTTAGAAAACTACATTTTTTTCTCAATATTGCCACAACATTAAATGTTGAGATTGCACCAATATGAAAAAACAATGTCACTACAATATTATCTTTATATTGTTCTACCAATATTATAAATTCACGAATAAATAATATTGGACCAATATCGTAACATCCAACATTTTCCAATAATTGATTTACTGAATAATACAATACAAAACCAATATTGTTCCGTTTTATTTGGCCATTGTTGAAGTTTCTATTAGGTATACAGGGTGTTTATTAATTGAATGCCGATACTCAAGGGTGATAATCCTTGAATGATTTTAAGGCAAAAAGTTCATATGGACATAGGTCCGCAAGAGCCTAATTTTCAATATACAGGGTGTTGAAATTTTAAAAAATAAATGAATTTTTTATAACTACATTGAGACTTTTCCAGATATCTTTATGAAATTTGGTACACGTCTTTCATGCAACAATATGCATTTTGTGATGTACAAACAATTTTATTATTTTTACCAGTGGCGTCCGTACGGGTTTTGCACTCAATTTTTTTGGAGAAAAAACTTGTACGGCACTGCTCTCTTTCAAAATAAAAACTATTTTTGAAATCTCTATTTATTTCTGAGCCAATTTGTTCTCTTGATTTTTTTTCGTTCGGCGCATGGTTATCGCTTAGAAAAATAAAATCTACTTAATTGCATTTACCGAGGCATTGACTCCCTGCTGTGTGGCTGTGTCTTCCAATATTTTTAAATCAGTGGCGCCCTCTCTAACATTCCCATGCATATTGATGCATAGAAGACGTGTACCAAATTTCAAAAATATATCTGGAATAGTATGATGAATGAGTAATGATATTTTTTTTATTTTTTTTTAAATTTCAACACCCTGTATATTAAAATCTAGGCTTTTGCGGACTCATGTCCATATGAACTTTTTGTCTTAAAATCATGCAAGGATTATCACACTCAAGTATCGGCATTCAATTAATAAACACCCTGTATAGAGGAGCAATATCGTTTGGATTTTTTTTTCATCACTCTCTGATTGGTGTAGGTATGAACAAAATCCCATTTACACAAGACGATACGAAAGCTGTACCTAGGTAGGTAGATCATGTGCGGTATGAGTAGCAGTCGTATGGGAGGTAACTGAGTAGTAGGTACCTATCTCGTCAACAACGTGTTAGTTTTGCCTTTGGGACTGGACATAATACCTATGAATGTTTATAATTTTAATGTTTTTCAAGTACCTCTACTTACGTAGGTATAGTTGTTCACAGTGCTCATATTTTTTTGGACCAGCTCTTATCATTTCTTAATATACCTACCTACCTAGGCTACTATACCTACTACATTTAGGTACCGGTTCTGTAGCAGACTTCTTTCAAGAAATTGTGTTTTCAAACAGACAATATTATTCATATTTGCAAAATAATGCGTCTATATAATGCCAAATTTGGTATGTATGAATTTGAATACCTATGTACCTAGTAAACGAGAACCTGTTTTACCGAGTACCTAGGTACCTATACCTACAATCCTACACGCTTGGAAAATTGTAGGCTACGGCTACGATTTACTTTCTATAGAATAAGATAGGT
The DNA here is from genome assembly GCA_958502075.1 of Orchestes rusci. Classification (NCBI taxonomy): domain Eukaryota; kingdom Metazoa; phylum Arthropoda; class Insecta; order Coleoptera; family Curculionidae; genus Orchestes; species Orchestes rusci. The sequence continues at coordinate 20,196,560 of OY293305.1, read as the reverse complement.
ACTTGTCATCTTGTCAGTATGTATTATATTTCCACATAATCCGTTTAGAAAGCTTTGCCAAATTTTGCTACCTATTTTGTCCAAGGTTAATTTAATTGAATGTTGTTATGTTGTCAATGTTTTTACATGTTTTTTATTCCTAATACAAAAATTGGCACTGTTGCCAAATACTCATATCCTCTTTAAAAGTTTCCCGGGAGACTACTTTCATAAGACTAATAAGAAGATACCATATCGCTTGTGAATCATATTCCTTATTTTTTCAATAATGCACAATTTTAGTATTGGTCAACTCGATCAAATAAAGTGGTTTGAAATATCTGATCACAGAAGATTTCAAATCACTCGATCATATTTCTAGCTCTGACAACATCGCTCTCAAGAGAAGACGCACGCATGAGGACGAGGACGCCAACCGCCAACACATAACATAACCTCTCTTTTTGTATTATGTTATGTTATACAATTTACTGCGTTTTTACCGGGCATTCAGTATTCAGTTTCGTCGTGTTTTACGTGGTTTTATTCTCATATAGAGCTCCAAATATTCTGTGAAGTGCCAAAGACTAACCACTAGCTGTATTATCAATTTCCATCATCTAATTTTTGCACTGGTAAGTACCTACCCTCACTAAACTTCCTGTTTACAATCATTACATTTAGCCCTCGATTTAGCCTCATGAATAAAAGCAAGCAAATGCTTTTCCTTGAATTTTTTTGGAATAGACTCAATACACTTCATAAACACTTGACAAATACCTATATAGTATTATAGTCTCGATTATAGTAAAAGACAAGGTAAAAGCAATTGCTAAATTTTATTCCGAGTTTTATTCATCAAGTATTTCATCTCTTGAGTGATCCATCGATCTCAGCATCGATATTGTTTAATCAGTCAATATAATATGCCTCGTAATATGCCCAATGGCGAAAAAGTTTTCACAGATATTGATTTAGGTGAAAAGCTAGTTTTTCATGACCTCAACCACGTGTCCCCCCTTCCATAACCGGCCTTAATAACCCTTTTCAAATCACAAATTTGTCTTGTGGGAAAATGGAATAAAAATTTGGTTAAGAGGTTGGTTTTGGTAATTTGATTTAGTTTCCATTTATAACGAAAAAGTGTATTTAAACTTTGATAAATTAAGTCAATAATATGTCTGTGTAGATTAATAATTGGCAATAGGTAGGTACTCAGTTTGTCAAAAGCTTTCAAAGAGCCCCACAAGACAGGTTGGTTTTTGAAGATTGATAAGTGGGGAAGGTACCAGGTACTTTGAAAATAAATGCCTCTAAATATCATAAAATTAAGTAGATTTTAACCAAAATCAAACGATTGTTTGTGAAAGGACACGACACTCAGGGGATAGGGTCTAATTTCACACAATTTTCGACGGTTTCTCTACTTTTGGCCGATACTTTATGTATTTCCAGAGGCCGCATCTTTTGCAAAATATACTAATTTTAATTTCTAAAAATTTATGTAGATAATGAGCTACGTTTTATCACATGTTTTGGAATGTTTTTTTTGTCTTATTTTAGATGCTGTGAAAATTAATTTTGAAGCGACAACAGACCTAGAGGCCACCCAATTTTTGGGCATCTCATTAGCGACAGCTGGGGATAGAGATGGTGGGAGGACCTCCAGATTGCCAGGTTAGTCTAATACCTATTTCTTTTCATTCTCAGTATTACAAACATTGAAATTTAAGAAGGTGATAAACCATTTTATTGTCAAGATATCCAATTATCAAGTGTCTGGTTCATTTTAAACCCTTTTTTTCCCTTTATTATTCATGTGTTGCAATACTTGATTGTTTTATTATTCATTTTGCATTTTTCAAGAAAACATACATACTTCAAAATAATAATAGCCATTTATTTTTGAATAAACCGAGGAATAAGCATGTCATTCTTTTTTTCAGGGCAATCCAACTTGCGTCGTGATGTGCATTAGACTGTCATGAACTGAATCATCCATTTAATATGCGTATAGAAGATTGGTTTATTTTGTTTATAGAAGACTGCTTTATTTTGTTCCTTATGTTCATTCGAATATGATATTATTTTTTATTGTTGGAATGATGGAATATATTACATGTTAATTTTTTTTATTGTTGGAATATATTAAATGTTTATTTTTCTTTAAATTTACACTTTCATTCATTCAGTTTCACAATTTTAATTGCGTTTTAGGCCCTTTTTATATTTGAGTTGGGGAACTTAAGCTTCGGAAACACATAACTTGAAGGTGCAGAATACATGCGTGTGTTCCTAAAGAGTGAGCTAAAGAGAGAGAAATGTTTAAACATTATAATGCAAAATCCCAAGCTTGAAAAAAAGCTGTCTCCAAATCTTCGAAAGGTGTACCTACTGCATATGTATACACAGTGGGTACGAAAAACTTCCCATCCAGGTTTTTTCACAGGTGAAATTTGCTCGGGCAAGTCAAATGTTGTTTAAACCTGGGTGAGAAATTTTTTGTGCCCCACCGTTTATGCAAACACAGTAAATAGAATATTGTGCCAACATAAGCAAACAAAATATTGGGCCAATAATTTATAAATGACATTGGAAGAATATCAGCATCACTATCTTAGAACAATATTGATAGTCAAATATAAAGCCAACATCGGTTAATCTATATTGCAGTAATATTACTATTTGTGATTGTAACAATATTGCACAATGTCCACATTTTTTACTGGCCCAACATCAGTAAATGTTTTTGGGCCAATATATCTCGAATATTGTTCCAATATTGGCACAATAAATCTGTGTTTCTTGGGCTACCACTCTCAGTTGAAAAATCGGATTCAGAAGACCAACGAGACCTTGCAGGAGTTTGAAGCGGATGTTGCTCGCCTTGCACGACTGGCTTATCCAACCACGCCAGAGAACGTTATGGAGAGGCTTGCAGTTCAGGCCTTTTTGGATGGACTTCGAGACCAGGAGATTCGGCAGTCACTGATACTCCATCGTCCCGATAGACTGGTTGAAGCACTGGCCAAAGCCTTGGAATTCGAAGCGGCGAAGCAGTCTGTGAAGGTTCCTGCACGCGTGCGAAGGGTGGAGGAGAAGGATCCTCTGGAAGAAGACACCGTCGAAGCAACTGTGAGGAGGGTCGTCAAAGAGATAGAGGCGTCCAAGCGAAGGGAGCTGCGATGCTGGAACTGTGGAGAGCTTGGCCACATTCGTAGCCGATGCAAGGAGAGACGGGCACCTTCTTCGACGTCGGAAAACTAGAGAGGGTCGATGCGAAGGGGCAATCGTCGACCTGTAGCCAGTATACCCCAAGGAAAACCGCCATAGTTGCTTCTTTAGGACACAAACTGAACAGCGTGTTTGTGGATGGCTGGGTTAATGGAGAGAAACGCACCATGCTGCTGGATACAGGTGCGACGTAGTCTATCATCAGGCCCGACATTGTCACAACACCGACCATGATTAAACCAACAAAGTGGCGACTACGGACGGCAACAGGAGACTTGGCTAGGATCCATGGTGAAGTGGAGGCAGCAGTGACTCTGGGAAGCACCAGCTTCGAACATCCAATGCTGGTTGCCGATATTGAGGAAGAAATCATAATTGGAATGGACATCATGAACACCCAAGGCTTCCAATTAGATTTCAAATATGGAACACTGAAAACCAACAACGAAGAGGTGATAATGCATGGTAGAGAGGAAGAGACAGTTCGTGTTTTGCTGGCTGGGGATTCTTCAATTCCTGAGAGAAGCGAGATGATTTTGTGGGCTCGCCTGGAAGGGAAGATGAAAGAAGAAAGCATCGTGATGTTTGAGCCTAGAATACACGATTCTGAAGTAGGACGAGGCATTGCATGTGGAAAGAGCCTGGTACATGTGGGAAAGACTGTGCCCGTGAGAGTGATGAACGTGAACTATCACTCTGTAAGTTTGGCAAGGGACACAGTTTTGGGGCTCTGCTCGTCAATTTCCTCTGTGGTGCGACAAGTATGTGAGACTGAGCAAGCCACCTCTGAGTTCTCCGGAGAGATGGAGAAGTTAGTTGTCACCTCTTCAAAAGATCTGGATAAGAGACAAAAACAACGATTGAGAAACCTGATAAGGAATTACGGCGACATCTTCGACAACGGGACTGGGGAAAAGGGCCGAACGAACGTGGTGCGGCACACCATCAACACAGAGGGAGCACGACCGATCCGCCAAACAGCTAGAAGACTACCTTTGGCCAAGAAGGAGGAGGCGGACAAGATCATCAAGGACATGGAGAAAGGCGGTGTCATCGAGCCTTCTAGTAGTCCGTGGTCATCGCCAGTTGTTCTGGTTAAAAAGAAGGACGGTTCAACTCGATTCTGTGTGGACTATCGTCAGCTGAACAACGTGACGAAGAAGGACAGCTACCCGCTACCACGGATCGACGACACTTTGGATACCTTGGCCGGATCGAAGATCTTCTCAACCCTGGACCTCAAAAGCGGATATTGGCAGGTAGAAATGGCCCCTGAAGATCGAGAGAAGACTGCTTTCAGCGTTGGAGCTGGGCTGTGGCAGTTCACTGTTATGCCATTTGGGTTATGCAACGCACCTGCTACGTTCGAGCGGCTGATGGAGACTGTGCTCAAAGGACTATCCTGGTCAACATGTCTTGTATACCTGGATGACATAATTGTGGTTGGCAAATCATTTGAAGACCATCTGAAGAACTTGGAAGAGGTATTCCAGAGACTCAGAAGTTCCGGTTTGAAGCTGAGTCCAAAGAAATGCCAACTGTTCCGGAGGGAAGTACAGTACCTGGGTCATATCGTGTCGGCTGAGGGTGTAGCCGTTGACCAGCAAAAGGTGGAGGCAGTTAAGGAGTGGCCAGTACCAAAGAACCTCCACGAGCTAAGAAGTTTCTTGGGTCTGTGCACGTACTACCGGCGTTATGTCCAGGGATTTGCGAACATCGCCCGGCCTCTTCACAGGCTCACAGAGGCACAGAGACGCTTTCACTGGGACGAAGATTGTCAGGAGGCCTTTGACACGCTTAAAAGGGCACTTGCCACCGCGCCCATCCTAGGCTACCCACTGCCTGAGGGGAACTTCATCCTGGATACAGATGCCAGTAATGTAGGACTTGGTGCAGTGCTGTCCCAGATCCAGCAGGGACACGAAAGGGTGATCGGCTATTTCAGCAAAACCTTGTCGAAGCCGGAACGGAACTACTGCGTCACGAGAAGGGAACTACTGGCAGTAGTCAAAGGGGTAGAGCACTTCTACAAGTACCTCTACGGAAGAAAGTTTCTGCTGAGAACCGACCACGCCGCGCTCAAATGGCTCCTACAGTTCAAGAATCCGGAGGGTCAAGTTGCTCGTTGGATTAAGAGACTTCAAGAGTTCAACTTTGACACGGAACATCGAGCTGGATCCAGCCACAACAACGCTGATGCCCTATCCAGGAGACCTTGTCCAGAACAATGTAAGCACTGTCAAAGAGCCGAGGAAAAGGAGGCGAGCACTTGCAGGACGACTGTGGTGGATGATTCCTGGCAGTCTAAGGCGCTTCGCGAGGACCAGGAGAAAGATCCAGATCTGAAGCTTGTCATCGGATGGAAACAGGCAGGCCAACGACCAACCTGGCAAGAAGTCGCGCGGTTCTCGACCACCGTGAAGTCCTACTGGGCTCAATGGGACTCGATGGTTCTTGATGACGGCATCCTGAAGAGGCTGGTGAAGAATCTGGATGGCACGGAAGATCGGAGGCAGTTAGTCGTTCCTGGAAACAGACAGGCAGAGGTGATGAGAGAGGTCCATGATGGCGCCACGGGTGGACATTTGGGTGTAACCAAGACGCTGGGAAAGCTGCGAGAACGGTTTTACTGGGTTAACTGTCAAGCCGATGTGAAGGAATGGTGCAGAAAATGTGCCGTATGTGCGGCAAGTAACGGACCCCAGAAACGGCCAAAAGCTCCTATGCGTCAATACAACTTGGGAAGCCCCTTTGAAAGGATCGCAATCGACGTGGCTGGACCGTTCCCTGAAACAGACAAAGGAAATAAATACATCTTGGTCGCCATGGATTACTTCAGCAAGTGGGCTGAAGCGTATGCCTTGCCAAACCAGGAGGCAGCTACCGTTGCCGATGTCTTGATTAAGGAATGGTTTTGCCGTTTTGGTGTCCCGTTGGAGCTGCATTCGGACCAGGGCAGGAACTTCGAATCGACGCTATTCCAGAACGTCTGCGATGTCTTGAAGATCAAGAAGACAAGGACAACGGCGTTACACCCACAATCGGATGGCATGGTGGAGCGAATGAACCGAACCATCAATCGACACTTGGCCAAAGTTGTCTCTGACCATCAAAGAGACTGGGATCAAGATCTTCCCCTATTCCTCATGGCGTACAGGTCAGCAGTTCATGAATCGACGGGCGAAACACCTGCCAAGATCATCATGGGTCGTGAACTCCGGCTGCCCTGCGATTTGAAGTTTGGCTGTCCACCTGGTGAGGATGTCGCTGGGGAAGACTACGCAAGTGATCTTTGTAGAAAAATGGACGATATCCATCAACGGGTCCGACTAAACATCCAAAGTGCCAGCGACAGGATGAAAGAAGCGTACGACGTGAAGGCCGAAGAAGGAGGGTTCCAGGTTGGGGATTTGGTTTGGCTTCACAACCCACAGAGGCGACGTGGATTCTCCCCAAAACTGCAAAGTTCTTGGGAGGGCCCGTATGAGATTCTGGAGCGAATCAATGACGTCGTCTACAGGATTCGAAAGCCACCACGAGGAAAACCGAGGGTTGTTCACTTCAATCGTTTAGCTCGGTATGCTGGGAACCACGACGATCAGGACGCTGAAGTGAGGCAGATCAGGTCAGCCAAGGAAGACATGTCATTGGAAACTTTCATGTCTCTACACTCCAATGGCCAGAAAGTCCAGAATGGCGTTGTCCAAGAGAGGCAGCTGGATTTGTTTGAAGCACCGGCCGAATACTCGTTGGCTCACTGGGTCACTGAAGACCTCAGTATGAGGAGTGGACTTGCTGCAGTTTTTAAACGAAAATTTGGACGATTGGACCATCTGCGACGACAAAAGCCAGAGGTAGGGAAGCCGCTCCAAATCTCGAATGGGACACGACACCTGTTCTACCTTGTGACGAAGAAGCTTCCACATCATCTGACCACCTACAGTGATGTCTGGAAAGCCCTCAGTCATCTTCGTGACTTGATGCTGTCACAGGACCTGACCCATCTGGCAATTCCGAAAATGACGAACGACCAACTGGACTGGAGAGTAGTACGGAGCATGCTGGAGGTAATCTTCAAAGAAAGCGGCATTGACATCCTGGTGTGCTGCTATCCTTCCCGGAGGACGAACCAGAGGACAGTGGACTGCTACTTCCATAGGACATCAGGCTGCCGGTTTGGGGACAGTTGCCGATAACGACATGAAGGCAATTCGGGACAAATTGCCTTAAGAAGGGGGCAATGTGACGTTGCATGGTGAATGCGCCGCCGCAGCCACCACATTGTGTAGAATTGTTTGGCATTCTGGTACATTCTAGCAAGGCTAGATGGCGTCGAACATTCTTCGCTTTTCTAAAAAGATCTGGGTTGTTCTCTTAATCCTGGCCAGGGTATATAATGAGATCCGTCATTTCAGTTAGTTAGTTAGTTCAGTTCAGTTCTGAATACGTCGTGAAATATAAATCGTAAAACATAAATAAGCTGTGATTTTGTATGTGAATAGTGAGTTCTGTACATAGTGACTTGTGAAATAAATTATTTAAAGCTGAACAGTGTTTTCTATAGCGAAACTTGTTACAATATTTCCAATGGTAAGAAGCTGGATGTATTGGAAAACTTAGAGATAGCGCAGTGTGCCCTGAATACTAAGGCTGGGAATTTTTCCAGATCTTCGTATTCGAATATTCGTTTGAGAAACGATCAAATATTCGAATAATTCGAATAATCGAATAATTCGAGTAATCGAATAATTCGAATAATCAAATATTCGAATAATCGATAAATCGAATAATTCGAATAATCGAATATTCGAATATGTGGAATAATCAAATCATTTGAAAATTCGGAATATTCGATAATTCTATTGAAATATTCGGAGTAATTGATTATTCAAATACTCAAACACGTCACTTTTAGCCAATCGGTGAGCTGCAAGTGACGTTAATCACAGATCAAACTGGAATGGACTCATGCAGATACGATTTAGATGAAAACGCTCTAGGTAATTTTAATGCACATATACCTACAGTGCGACAAGCAAATGAACAATGAACCTATGAAGAAACAATTCGGCGGTGGAACGTGGAACTATGTGATTGGCTACTCACAGATGACAGTCAAACATCCCATGGCAACCGCTTGGTCATAGGCGTAGGCGTAAAAATAAAATTATTGACTCTATTTTTTCTTCTATATCAATTTCATTAGTATATAATAATAGAATGAGTATATGCATGCAAATTTGATACATATTTGGTGATTTATTTGTAGTCTTTACCATAATTTAAGCTTTAGATATCTGATCAAAATAACTTCACACGCCAATGAGATGACAAGATTGTTGACACGCCTTCAGCTTCCCCTCCCCTCTACCCCTTCAGACACTGTTAAGGTTCATTTGATTGTCGCACTGTGGTCTCGTTATTTGACTGAACTGCACGTCAAAATAATGAACATAGCAATTTTTTTGCCCATATTCAATGAGCTATAACTTTGAAACGAATAATTGGATTTTGTCGAATGTTTCAGCGTTTTGGTGGTCGACTTTCGTACATTCGACTGACTTTTGGAGATCTTGTGTGAGATGAGGTTTTCTATGAAATACAGGATACGGAAGAAAATGATGCAATTTTTAAAAATTTCAAGATACTGCCATTTTGCTAAAAAATGATTTTTTACCAAATTTATATCACAGGGGTGTAGCTAAGACATGTTCCTCGGGATGTATTCGGTATTTTTCTGATAACTCTTCGAAAACAAAAGATAATCAGTCTTTATTCCAATAAGTGTTTTGCGATGTTTTTTTTGAGATTCAACTAAAGGTAACTTCAAAATATCAGGATATACGATAGTTTTGAAATTCAAAAGAAAAAGATGATTTAACTTGAGCGGTTATATACAGGGCTTGAAAGTACGGCAAACGATAATAATTATTGAGTCTTTTTTTTTAAGTATTGCGAAATCAATAAGTGATAAACCCAATGCGGGTTAAACTTTTTATCGAAAAGATATTTTGTAGGTATATCAGTCATCAATTTTGCTAACCAAAAAAAAACAAATTGTTCGCCGTATTTCTTAGGGACCCTGTACGTTACCACTTCAGTTAAATCATCTTTTTTTTAATTGTATCAAAAGTATCATAGGTATATCCTAAGATTTTGGAAGTTGAGTCCAAAAATCTCAAAAAAACATCGCAAAATACAAATTGGAATAAAAAATAATTATCTCTTGTTTCAGAAGAGTTATCCGAAAAATACCAAATACATCCCGACTTATCTTAGCTATACCCTTAAAATATACATTTAGTGAATAATTGTTTATAAGCAAAATGGGAGTATCAAGAAAATTTTGAAAATTGCATCACTTTCTTCCGCACCCTGTATATCATAGCAAACCTCATCTCACACAAAATTCTCAAAAGTCAGTCCAATGTACAAAAGTCGACCTTCAAAACTCTAAAACATTCGAGAAAATCCGTTGATTTGGTTCAAAGCTCCAGTTATTAAAACTTGGCAAAAAAAATGCAATGTTCTTTAATTTGACGAGCAGTCTATTTGAATAGTCAACTCCTTCGAATATTATAATCGGATATTCGAATGGTTCGATTATTCGAATAGTTCGATTATTCGAGTTCGATTATTCGAATAGTTCGATTATTCGAATAGTTCGATTATTCGAATAGTTCGATTATTCGAATAGTTCGATTATTCGAATTTTCGAATAATGTCATCATGAAAAAATTCGAATTCGAATATTCGAATATTCGAATACTCGAATTATTCGTATTCGATTCCCAGCCTTACTGAATACAAAAGACATTACCCTAAACGATCCAGTCAAAAATCATTTTATCGAAGCAGCATGCGTGATAAATTTGTTTAAATAGTGGGATTGAAGCGAAGCGCTAGAATTGTTGCAGGCAATTCAGTCGCCTTAGGTATCGATGGGTGTTTGTTTTGGTTTTTTCTTTTCGAGTGTCCTCACTATGTGTTCATTTTCATTTTCCGTTTGTGCTTGATAATGTAAGTAATTTTATTTGTTAGTTGAAGTAAGGATTTTAGATTGTTTACTTGTTCCAGATTGTTTGTTAGCCATCATGTCCAAGTTTGTCTTAATCCTTCAATTTGAATAGTTATGTAAGTACGATTCACTTTATTATGCTCTCTCCTGACTTTCTGACTTGACACTCTTTCAGACAATTTTAAGTCACTCTTGATAATGGTTTATTGACCGAAACGCGTCGAGTGCACTAATTTGATTATACTTTTGTGAAGAATTGGACTTTCATTTCTGCCAAGAAACCAATCACTTGCATTATGAAACTTCACCCTGGAGAAGAGATCGGAAAACCCAAAAAAAAAAAATAAAATGGTATTCTGAATGTCCATGACCGGTTATTTCGAGAAGAGTTGAAATGCTTTCCCAAGCATTGCACTTTTTATTATTGTCTTTGAAGTCCTTCGAACTCTTATCATAAAGAAGTGGGCACTGCTGAATCAACTCAATCAAAGATCATTCAGAGTAATCATTGAGTAATTTATTGTGCATTCCACTGATAATTTTCACAAATACCAAATACACAGCACAAGATCTCACGAAAAGGGTTGGGATCATATACATATATACATAGCTCAAATTTCGAATGATATGCCGTTTATCGGAAATATACCCAGGGAAATACCAAATGCCAGGTACTTATTATTACGAGCACAAAATTCAGATAAACAAAACAAAGGGGATGTTTCGTGCAAAACAGAATGTTGCCTTTCTGTAATCTAGGATCTAGGTTATTTTATTGGGAATATCATTGGATACGCATGCTCCTGCGTAACGCAGTAAGGCGTATAAGGACATAAGAAATGAAATGAACCATTTCCTTATGTCTTACGTTTTAGTGATACGTCGTTGCGTCGAGTATAAATGGAAATACGATTGTTTAAATGTTGATATGATGCGGCTTACATTACGGCATACGCCTTACGTCTTACCGAATCTATAAATCCAGCTTTTTAAAAACTGTTTACAATGTACCCGCTTTTATAGCTAATCCGTAAATTCTAGAATATAAAGGAATATAGAAGTATAGACCGGAACAATCAGCATGACTCATCGCGCAGGAATGCGGCTGTCCGATAAACATGTAGTAAATTCCGGAATGACTGCAGTGGGCTGGATTTCCGAATGGATGGGACAATTATCGTTTTGGCTATAGTATAAATACCAGGTGGCAAATCAAAAATTATCAGTAGGCATTACTTAGGGAGACTATCGTTCAAGATTATTTACCCATGGAATAGGGATTTGTGGCATCATTTTGATTCCCCCTAATTATAAAAAAAAAAACGGTTTACAGATTTCTTTATGCATGTATTTGCATTTGTCAGTTATGCCTACTTTTGATGATTTTGAAATTACCACTTTGTGTAATCATTTTTTGTATCGACCCTAACATAATCACAGTATATAAAACAACTTACCTCATTATTTCTTCACAGAAACCTCAATGGCGAAAATGAAACCGTCTACGCGCGACAAATGAATAATAATATGCACCTTTTATCTACTATACTAAACATTACACTTCATCAAACTAATTTCACAACCAAATCCTAATCATAAAAAACATTATAACGTAAACAAATTTCCTTTGAAATTGATAATATAATAATTCATCGGTCATTTCCAACTTGAGGAATGAAAAGTATTCAAAAGGATCATTATCAAGAACATATATTATATTATTATTCTGAAGTACCCACACCTACCAAGAGAAACGCTCGACCTCAAGAAATCTCATGGTTATATAAAATAGTTATATCGATCGATGGTTTAAAGCGCAAATACTGTACGTCCACGTATTTTCGTATGGACTTACAATATTTGCGCTTTAAACCATCGATACATCGTTCAAAGAGACCTTTAAAAGTACGTTCCCACTTGCAACAAAACACCGAACCGAAGCCGTCGCAAACTCCGTTGCAAACGCCGGCGTCGCGAACCGTGCAACGGGGTTAAGCGGCGTTAGCGATGGCGTTCGGTTCGGTGTTTTGTTGCAAGTGGGGACGCGCCTTGAGGAAACTAGCGCTCGGACATGTGCCAAAAAATATAATACTGTTCATTTTTTATTTAAAGTTACAGTGTCAGATCAAATTAGGAGGTTGAAAGTTGGCAAAAAAAATAAATGCCATAAAGTGCTCGCTAATTGAAATGAAAAGATAAAATATTTGATTGTAAGCTTCATTTTATCGATTGAAGAAGGGTTTTGATCATCAATTCCAAAATTACCATCACTGTCTATTCTCGAACGTTTTTTTCTATCAAATCAAATACATTTTGGAAATAGAAAAATAAAACGAATCATAGTTCAATTCATGACTATCGTAATAGAGCATGTTTGCCAACCTTTAACCTACAATTTTGATCCGTCACTGTAACTTTGAATAAAAAATGAACTGTACTAGAAGCTGGCGCATGCATCGGTATTTCACCTCAACGACCTCAACGTTGAATACGTTTTTTGAGAAAAATATCATAACATAAAATAGTGTCTAGTCTCATTTCTTGAAAAATTTTTATCTGAAAAACAGTTATACGTACCTACTGCGTGCTGTATTGTTCAAGACTAGGAGAGAGACCAATGATTAAATGATATTTCGCATAAAATCAAAGCAAATGGGACATATAAGCAAATTTCAGAAAATAAAATGGTTTTGGATGATGTTGGGGGAAAAACTTTATATTTTCAAAACAAAGATCGGTAAGTGAGAGGGTGTGCGAAATTCTAAAACATGTGTACAAAATTGTGCAAAATTCAGAGAAGAGATGTAGGTACATAAAAAAAATTGATTTTGTGCAATGTCGGGGGGGGAAACTTGACATTTTCATAAGTGCATAGATGGGTTAGGGAGGGTGTGCAAAATTCGAAAACATGTGTGCAAAATTGTGCAAAATTCAGAGAAGAGATCTACATAAAAAAAATGATTTCGGGTGATGTCGCGGCGGATAGACTTGACATTTTCATAAGGGCATATAGATCGGTAAGGGAGGGTGTGCAAAATTCAAAAACATGTGTGCAAAATTGTGCAAAATTCAGAGAAGAGATCTACATAACAAGAAAATGATTTCGGGTGATGTTGGGGGGAAACTTGACATTTTCAGAAGGGCATAGATCGGTAAGGGTAACTGGCCTTGAGACACCTTCCAGGTTGACACCATAATAATATAATGTTGTTCTATAATGTAAACATTTCCAAGTGTGAAAAAATAACACTCAAATTTGAAAATCTGTATCTCGTAAACTATCAGGTCTACAGGGACCATTTTGATTTTTGATCTCAAAGTGTAGCAAATCTAGTCTACTTTAAAAAAGTGTTCAATAGTTATCATCGAAAACTTAGTTCTTATGGGTTAAAATTGCCAAAAACTGGATAAAAGGTAGAAATTTGGGGATTTTTTTGAAATTTGACAATGTTGCGTTCGGCGCTCGAGGTCGAAAACTTGGATTATTCATTGGGCCAACATCATAAACAAGTCAGCAAAAAATCAGAATTACCGGATCTAACGCAAGGTCTGATGTATATGGTTACTGGACTAATACCTTTCTGATCAATAGTTTTTTCAGAAATCACTCGCGAATACAAAGATTCATCATTATTCACTCAGTTTATAAAATCATGTGTCTATGAAGCCATGACAATATCACGAATGAAACAAAATATTGATAACTAGCCTAAACCCGCGTCGGTCTTAGGCTAGTTTATAATTAAGATAATAATTTTATTTTTTCATATTTTCCTTGAACCATCTTTGGGTAGAGTCTAATAACTGTGCAAATTTTCAGATAATTCTGTGCTACGGTTCAATAGCGTTAGAAACACACAGACTTTCACATTTATTGTATACAGGGTGTCCGGAAAGTCAACAATAATACTGAAAGGGGTGATGGACCAACTCATAAACACCCAGAAAAACATAATATGACCTTTGTAAAAACTCTATGGTTTTCGAGATATTGCCACTAAAAGTGCAAAATATTCAATAAAAAATCTTATTTTTCAGAGAAATAATTCATTTTTATTTTCTTTTTTACGAAGTACGTGGAAATTTTCGTGACTGGCTTGTAATTGCGATAGAAAAGGTGGTGCGGAGCAGTCAAAAAATAAATTAAAAAAAATAAAAATAAAAAATATTATGTTTTTCTGGAAGCTTATGAGCTGGTCTATCACCCCTTTCAGTATTATCGTTGACTTTCCGGACACCCTGTTTAAGAAGATAATAATAACAAAGATTTTTTTAGTTGTTTTAAATTCATTTTTTTCATGTTTTTTTTTTCTCCCGCTGGCCGTATACCCAATAGAACCTACAAAATAACTACACATTATTTTTTTTCAATTGATGTATTCTTTTTTAAATTTTCATTTTTTCTTTCTCCCACTGGTCGTGTACCCCATAGAACCAACATATAAAAAACAAAGACCTTTTTATTTTTTAAATTTTTTTTATTCTTCTATATTTTTTTTTTTTTATTTCTCTATTTTTTTTATTTTTTTTTTGCTAAACAACCTTTGGGTAGAGGCTAATGACTGTGCAAATTTTCAGATAATTCTGTGCTACGGTTCAAAAGCCTTAGGGAAAGAAACATACATACAACTTTCACATACAGGGTGTTTCCTAACCTCTGTGACAAAATGAAAGGGGTGATTCTTCGCTTAATTTTAAGACGAAAATGTGGTATAACTTTTTTTCGAATTTTGCTTTGTTTCCAAAATACAGGTTGTTTAATTTTTTTTTTTTGATTAGTTTTTTATTTTTAATTAATTTATCTTTTACTTGATTTTGTTGAAGTTTGGTAACGGTATTTATAGTGATAACGGGCTCATTTTGCCATGAACAAATAAAAATTATCGAATACAGTGGCGTCCCGAGCGGCACTTCAACCAATATTATTGGGAAAAAAATGTACGCCACTGACTTTTTGTGTCATTTTCATTTTTTTCTCAGGTTATCCAACTAAAAACGCAACTTTTTGATCTCTTGAATTTTTATCGTATCTTGCCTAATTTTTGAGATAAAAAATTAAATCTAGTTGAGTGAGTTTTGACGCAAAAAGTATTTTTATCGCTGATGTTGAATTTTCTAACAAATACAGCAATCAATTATAATCATTTTAATGGAGAATTCAAAAACACTAAATAAATAAAAAAAAGTTTAATAAACTGCTGAAAATGTCCTCCACGAGCCAGTAAACATCCATGTACACGACGTGCTAAGTTATCTCTCACCACACGGAAAATTTCGGGACTGGCGGAGATCGTATTGAATCCATTAATAATACGCATTCGTAGGTCTTCTTCGGATTGAATGGGAGTGCTATAAACAAGTTGCTTAAGATGTCCCCAAAAATAAAAATCTAATGGATTCAGATCCGGTGAACGTGGTGGCCATGGGTGAGGTCCTCCTCTGCCGATCCAACGATCAGGATATTGCTGATCTAAATAATTTCGAACACAAATTGCAAAGTGAGGGGGAGCGCCGTCATGCATGAATCACATTAGAGATCGCGTTCTTAATGGCACTGCTTCCATCAATTCGGGTAATTCATCTCTAAGGAAGTTGTAATAGACCTCACCAGTAAGTCGATTTGGGAAAAAATACGGTCCAACTAAGACATCTCCAATTAACCCTGCCCAAATATTAAATGAAAATGTATACTGGTGATGTCCTTCGACGATAGCATGAGGATTCTCTTCTGCCCAAACATGGTTGTTGTGAAAATTCATTATTCCATCTCTAGAAAAATTGGCTTCATCGGTAAATAGTACTTTTGCCGAAAAATGAGGTACTCGTAAAGAAATTTCTTGAAACCAGTTACAAAAACCAACGCGAGCTGGAAAGTCTCTGGGCAACAAAGCTTGTACTCTTTGTATGTGGTAAGGATAGAGTAAATAGTCTTTTAAGATACTCCAGACTGTTTTGTGACTCACATTTAATTCACTTCCAATTTTCCTAGTACTCATGTTTGGAGATTCTTCTACCATGATCAAGACAACGGCGGTTGTAGAGCAAAATGTAGGGGGGGTAATATCATGCGGGATATCCCGGAATGCGCCGCAGGCGAAACATTTTTGAAAACGCATTCGCCATTTTATCATACATCGTGATTTTTGGCAACCAAAAATGAATAAATTAAGACTCTAAGGTTCAGCTTTAACAGTGTTTTGTTGATCTTGTTCCTAACATGGCTGTTCTGTTTTTTGTCACAAAGAAATAGAGATGATGTACATTTTTTTTATGTATGTACACTGCTCTGGGGGGGGTAACTACCCCCAGTGCCCCCCTCCGTAAAACCGCTGGTGGATCAAGACTTCTTCCTCAAGTTGGGCGGTCCTAACCGTAAGTGGTCGGCCGCCTATTTGGCTTTTTGCAAAACTACCTGTTTCCTCTAACCGGAGATGTAACCTTGTAAATGTTGCCGAACATGGTACTTGTCTATTAGGAAAACGTTCTGCATACAAATGTCTCGCCTCTCGGGCATTTCCATACGCTAAACCGTACATAAAATGCATTTGAGCCATTTCTTGATTGGTAAACTCAGCCATTATGAAGAGAACGTAATTTATTACGAAAAAATTGAAAAACAATAGTTACTTAAATACATTATTGGAAACTTTCATACAGTAGGCAAATGTCATGAAGAAAACAAATAATGTGGTTGCCATGGATCGAAGCAAAAAGCCTACTTTGCATCATATTGTTATTTTTGTGTAGTCCAGAGACATGCAATTAAGTGGTTTATCTCAAAAATTACGCAAGATACGATAAAAATTTAGGAGATCAAAAAGTTGCGTTTTTAGTTGAATAACCTGAGAAAAAAATGAAAATGACACAAAAAGTCAGTGGCGTACATTTTTTCCCAATAATATTGGTTGAAGTGCCGCTCGGGACGCCACTGTATTCGATAATTTTTATTTGTTCATGGCAAAATGAGCCCGTTATCACTATAAATACCGTTACCAAACTTCAACAAAATCGAGTTACAGATAAATTAATTAAAATAAAAAACTAATCAAAAAAAAATATTAAACACCCTGTATTTTGGAAACAAAGCGAAAAACAAGTTATACCACATTTTCGTCTTAAAATTAAGCCAAGAATCACCCCTTTCATTTTGTCACAGAGGTTAGGAAACACCCTGTATAAAGATAATAATAACACAGATTTTTTTATTTCTTTGAAATTCATTTTTTTTATTTTATTTTTTTTCCTCTCGCTGGCCGTATACCCCATAGAACCTACATAGTAACAACCCATTTTTTTGATTTTTTTTCAATTAATGAATTTTTTTCATTTTTTTATTTTTTTTTTCTCCGGCTGGTCGTATACCCCATAAAACCTACATATTAACAACACAGACCTTTTTATTTTTCTAATTTTTCATTTTTTTTCATTATTTTTTATTATTGTTTTATTTGTTATTTTTTTTTTCCTAAACCATCTTATGGTATAGGTTGATGACTGTGCAAATTTTCAGATAATTCTGTGCTATGGTTCAAAAGCCTTAGGACCGGTACTTTCACATTCGAATAAATAAAATAATAACCAACTGTCAGATAACAAATGGAGCGTTAACATGGCGGGACCAATTTGGAGGTTATTCTGAGGGAATAAAACTTGAATGTGAAAGTACCGGGCCTTAGGGAAATAGACATACAGATTTTCATTTTTATATATAAGACTAGTCATAGTCAAAGCTACTACGTATAATCACCGAACAAATAACAATAAGAATGATCACTCTGCCAAGTGCGCGTAACCGACCCAACGAGTGCCGAAGTTCCCAACACCATACTCCGTCCATCTCGTCCGAGAATGCCGGTCTTTTCAAAGACCGACGTTATCAGTTTATTATAGAGAAGCGCTGTTTACTGGTGATTTTCAAATATCGGGCAGTTCGAGCACGTATGTTCTGTGCTTGTGCTACGAAAACGATGTGCTCCCGAATGGCTCGACGGGCTGCCTCTTGATACTGCTACACAATAGTGAGCCTTCTTATTGTTATTTGTTCGTTGGTCATATTATCAAGCATAGGGGAGATAGGTCCACGTTGAAACCATTTTGTTATTTTTATAAATCTATATACGGCACTTGAGTTCCAGTTTTAAAACAAAAAACCTTGACCATCTCTTCAAAAAAATTGAGAAGAAGATGTAAATAATGAGTTTTCTTTTGTCGAGCATTTAAAAAAAAAAATGTTTTCTGTTCCACTGTGGAACACTAATGGAGTTCACTGAAACATCAAGTAAACTAAATTTGAAGTTACTTATTGAAAAGTCAATAAACCAACTAAAAAACATCAATATCCCAAAACACAAGCTTACATTCTCTTTCAAATAACAGACAAATTTTGTGTTACTTAACGAGCCCCGATATTGCTAAAGCTTACTTCAAACGAAATCAAATCCACTTGTCTTTTTGTTCTGCCAGGCTGATTAGGCTTTGACAGAATCATTTTAATGTCTTTCTCAGGAACTTATGCAATGTCAGACACTCTCGGCAAAACGAATTTGTTCTTAATCTTAGTGTGTTTTCTATAAAACTCGACCTCAACTTCTTGACCTTCAAGGCCATTCCAACATAATAAACGAGTTTTCTAATTTCTTCTTCAATTTCAAACTCTACCAGTACAAAGTCGCCAGCTTCTGGAGGGCGCAGTAGATCATCAAATCCATTTGGATTCACTTCGGGGATCCAGCATTTCGTTTCCGAGCTAAGAGACATCGCATCATCGTCCTCTTTATCTTAAGATTCAACGAGTTTATGTTTTGCTTTTTTGACCAATTTAATTGTTGGCTTCTTTTTATTTGCTTCTCTCTCCTCTGTAATGTTTTTTTCAGGGGTATCAGTAACAATCATACTCTTTCCTCTTCTTCTGTTTATCAGAATAAGCTTTAGGATAACCTCTGAATTGTTGAGGAGAAATGATTTTTTTCTTCTTGTATGATGGGAACTTGCATTACTGTGTCATCGAGCTCGCGTACTTCATTAGACTTCTGCATATCAGAAGTCAATGCTTCATTTGAATCGATCAAAACGGTTCCAACGCACTCACTTGGTATATGGTCATTGGTGTCCCGGGAGCGTAAAGACGAAACGTACCATTATACAACACAGTAACGCGTTCAGTCGTGGTACGCTTTGGCTAGAAATTAACGGATATTTTTGCCCGACAAAACGTACCTCACTACAACGCATCTAACGCCCTCTATGTACGTACAACCACATAATGTGCGTACAAAATAAAATGTGCAATACATTTTTATGAACCACCACGCCAGTAATAATTGAACAAAAAATGTCTATTATTTTTTAGAACATTTACAATGATCTAGTGTGGATAATAAATTATTTGAGAAACATTTGAAATAAATTGATCCAAGTTTTACTGTAAGGTCTTTGCTCCATCCCTTTTGAAGAGAGTTTTTCACAGAAGATTTTTATTGCTTTGACCTCTAACTGATCTATATCGTTTTCATTTTTCTAATATTCGTTACTTTACAGGGTGATTCACGTAGGTGATCTATAAGAAGTATTTCAAAAGGGCTTTTCCAGACCTGTTGAATTTTCGTAAAAATCGATATGGAAGTGAAATGCAACTTTTAATAATTTTTTGGTGATTCCGGCGGCATTGATCCACTACTTTTTCTAGTAAGCATTTTCTTTCAAATCAAACAACCTCCATATATTATTTGATTTTCGAATTCTGTATGAAATTCTGAATAACTTCTATGGAATATGTTATACAGGGTGTCCCAGCGACAGGGTCGCACCACTATTTGTGACTCTCCTGGTATATTTTGGGAAAAACGCTTGGACGCGTCAATTTTCATTTCTATTGTGTATAACCGTACAATACAGAGTGATCCAAAGATAAGGATATTGCGTATCACTTTAGATTTTTGAGTGGAGCTCCTCATTTTTTATTTCAGATCTAGATTCCTTGTTTAAAATCAAGTTTAGTTAATCGAATGATATATATGACCATCTTTGACCGTCTTGGAGACATTTTCATTTAGAGAAAAAAAATTACAATAATTTGAAGCTTTGTTTCTTAGAGACTATAAGACGTAAAACAATAAAATGTTGGGAGTACCTACCCATAAGAAATGCAGGTCATTCAAATATTCTTGATCATTTTCCACAATAATTTACAGGGTCTGAAATTTACGTGTCCGAGCATTTTTTCCAAATTATACGAGGAGCGAGTCACAAATAGGGGTGCGACCTTTTCGCGGGGACACCCTGTATGTCTGATGATAGTTTCCCAAGTGCGCCAAAAAACTTTCAAATATTCTCAAAAAAACTGAATCTAATTTTTTTCGTTCTTGGAATACCTCTACTTCTTGTGACAGATCACTCACGTGAATCACACTGTATAGGAAATATTACGGCGGCATTGGGGTACTAACACGAAAAAAAAACTATTTTGCATTAATAGGTAGGAATTTTGTTTTGTGTTCTGTGGTAAAAAGACAAAGCTCGCCCCTATAGCGATCGCTCTCTTATCTCGTTCATTTTACCGTACTGTTATTAATTTGAAGTTGAGTTTCAATATGGGTGTTCCTTGGATCAAAACAAAAAAAAACAGTTGCTTCAATCATCTAAAAAAACCGCTTCATAATTTCCTACTCGGTGTTAAAGTTTAGAAATTATTGGAATCTCTTTAACTGACCTGAATATTTTATTGTTTCCTAATAATGTTATGAGGTGTCTTCTAAAATTATTATTGGGTAAAATGATTTGGAAGGAAATTAAATAAAAAAACATTGAAAAATGCTTTTCCCAACATAGAACATAATTTTCTCAGAGGTGAACGGAGTGGAATATTAAAAAAATAATAGGACAAAAAAAATTGTATTTTCCATAGATTTATGCATTTAGGGTTCAGTTTATTGTTTTTTTTATGGAATGCTAAAAAACTCTGCCCCATGGGCACCTACGTGATTTTATTGGACGC
This sequence comes from Orchestes rusci, assembly GCA_958502075.1. NCBI lineage: Eukaryota > Metazoa > Arthropoda > Insecta > Coleoptera > Curculionidae > Orchestes > Orchestes rusci. Next base: position 20,175,336 of record OY293305.1, on the reverse strand, counting down.
TTAGTACATACAGCACAGTTTATAGAATATACAGTTGGTTCACTCCCTGTCGGCTTCTTTGAAAATCATGTCTCCAAAGCGATTTGCCGAAATTCCTTAAATCATAAACAAAATCCGGTCGAAAACCGATCCAGAACAGGATTTACGAGGAAGACAAGTTGGAAAAAGGCGATCGATTTCCAAGCGGTGTACGAAACTTCAACGACGTATCTCAGGCAGAATTTCCGATTGGCGACACCTGGTATGCGGCAAGCTGGAGCCATTTCCGACGACCAGTGAACCTTCTTGTCTTTAGTTAATATTCGGTGCATACATTTAATAATAGCACCATTAGAAAATTGGACAAAACTCTGATCCTGAATCGGTTATCAAAGAAGTAATGTTGCATTTAAATACTGCAATCCATTTAGTAGATCACTTTTAAAAAATACTTTAGTACTCTTTTGTCTCGTTTAAAAAAGTAGTTGGAGAAACCTTTTATTCTGTGTAACATTTGATGAAAATTGCTAGGCATCATTCGGAAGAGCGTCAAAATTATGTACTTTTTGAAAATCTCATAATAATTATTCAACAAAACCTTAGGATAATCTAGCCAAAAATAGCCCATTTTTAATAAATCATCAAAAATGGATGGGTGATTCTTGTCTGAAAGTTACACACATTTTTTTTTGATCGCGCCAAATGGATTGGAGTTTTTGAATACACTATCACTTTGACAACGGATGCAGGATCAATGAAAAATATCAACATATTTAAAAAAAAACTTTAAAAACGGTGTTATTCTCTAGCTTATATGAGGCCTTCAAAAATGAAGGTCATTATAAAAAACTTATGTTATATTATTAGGATAAGAGCCAAGAAATGACGTGCATCACAAAATTTTTTTTCAAATACCAGCACATTCGATTACACATCCGTTGATTCTTGTCACCCTTTTACTACTTAAACAGAAGCTATCTGAAAATAAAGCAAAACAATTGGTTTGATGTTCTTTTTGAACAGGTCTTGTATAATAGGCTAGAGTATCACAACTACTTGGATGTGCACGTGTACTTGTACCTGTTGCGAAATCTTTGCTAGAATTTATAAAGGGTTGTTAAAGAAATATTTTTTTCCAAATTTGAAAATATGAGATTTCGAACAACCTGTACCTGTAACATTTTACTTCAAAATTAACGCTAACGTGTTTTTGGATAAGCCAAAATCAGAAATGCTATCTATTTCTAAATTCCTATTAACTTCGCACGTTTTTGAGGGCCTTCTATTATTCGTAGGAAGCCATGAAAAATTGAAATCAAAAAAATTACCACTTCACCGATTAGATTCGAAATCGATCAGAATTTGATGCAGTTTTGCCCCTTGAAACTTTTTTGTGAAACCAATATTAACTGAGATACGTATCTATTGAGTAAAATGTAAACAATCACCCTCTAATAATAATTCCACATTTTATCTGGTACGCCTTCAAAGAAATCGAAAGGGCGTGTTGCAGCGAGGTACGTTTTGTCGGGCAAAAATATCCATGAATTTCTAGCCAAAGCGTACCACGACTGAACGCGACTGTGTTGTATAATGATACGTTTCGTCCTTACGCGTCCCGGGATGATGCAGCATCCAACTATCTATCGCGGAATTGTAATGTGATTTGAAAGATGAGAAAACGCTCACATCTAGAGGTTGTAGTCTGTGACTACAAACAATGGGGTGGTGAAGGGAGAATTGTTACCCCCCGTTTTCTCGAGCTTTTTCCACAGTAGCCAGTGAAACATGGTTGTCCATGATTAAAAGCGTAGGGTTTTCCTTGGTAAACAAAGTCAACCTGATAAAGTGATCTAGAACTTGCGTGGATAATACAGCATGAAGTGACATTTTGTCCTCTTTCTCCACTTGTGCATTTATTCACCTGCTTGATTCCTTTCCCGGCACCTATTTTTTTTGTATTCTGACTGTGGCGGTCAAGGTTTCATCTAAATTGTTGACATGTGAACCATTAGAAGAGTGTTCACTTCGAGAATAAACACGTTCTAGTTTGTCAAAAAAAGTCTGCGCATTATGTGGGTTAAATGAGGTCATTCGTGATATACTGCATCCCTCAGATGAACGAATACTAATACTGGGATGCCGCTTCCTCAAACCTCTGAACCATTCCAAACCTGCGTCATTATTTTCCATCCAGTTTTCAGGAACCTGTATTTTATTTTTTATAGCCATATCGTAAGCCAATCTTCTGCACTCTTTTACAGTAAGACCATAACGGATCTTTGACAAGTTCAAAATATATTGAACCATCTCTTTTTCTTGATAGGTGTCAAAAACCTGTCGGCAGTTATAATTGGGTGTGAGCAACAACTCCTATGTTTTCTAGGAGGTATTGGTGTGAGCCGAATTTTCTGAGGAGGATCTTGTTTTGGCTTTTTGGCGTAGCGAAAGAGTGCGGCATAAGCAACTCTTGTCATCTTCGACACCTTTCTCAAACTTGGGCCAATATTGTACATATTTATTGGATTCTTCACTCGATTCTTCATAGTCTCTGCCGATGTAAGGACGTTTGCATTCTTCCGCGTCTTGTTTCTACCCCTGAAAAAAGGAAAATTTCAAAAAACACCTAGATAAAATTAAGGCGGGACCTTTTAGAGCCGCACTGTATATTTCTGTGTCCCTAATCCATTATTTTCAAGTTAAGTGTCAGTGCCACAGTACTTTGAATTGAAAAGAAAACTTTTAGACACCTGCTTGCTAATTATTCAATTGATTATTTAATTGCTAACTAATTGATCAACTTATTCCTGTTGTTGTCATGGCTTCATGCGTGGCCACCTATAGTTTTATAAACTGGGTAATAATTTATAGTACAATGAGGAAACTTTGTATTCGTGGGTTATTTCCGAAAAAACTATTGATCAGAGGAGTATGATGTAGGTATGCATGGAGTTTTTGGAAAGCTAATGATGTTATCTTCAAGATGGAAATATAATATAGAGGGTGTTATCCATTTGAAAACATTGTGTACAGGTCGTGTTTGCAAAACTTGACCACCCTGTATAATAAAAAATAATCTGTCATGACTTTATTCGACCAACCCTGTATATTCCAATTCAATACAGATATGAAGATTTTTGAAAGCCTTACAACTTTTATATGCGACATTTTTCGCTAAATCGGGCCTCTATAGTTCTCGCCGAGGTTCTCGCATATTCATATCACCTTTTTTAAAATATCGGACATACTGTACCGCCGTGCTCCAATTACTGGACATGAATGACATGCCTCCTTCCATATCATCTTAATTTACCTACAGAGACTCTGGTGTAATTCCGCCCCTCCATGTTTTAGCACTTCAGCTGTGATCTCATTTTCTTCACCACTATATGGTTATTATTTTTTGCTATTTGATGCAGTATTTCTTCATCTGTGGGCTCATCTATCCGAAGGTCCAATCCATAATCATCTAAAACCTCATTTATCTGGCCACGATTATTCAAAAGATCCTCGAAATACTCTAACCATCAGCTATATGATCGCTCCTGTGGTTTTTCCATCAACATACCCTGTTTGTCGCGACACTGGTGTGCTGGCTGTATGAACGCGACTATTATTTTAAAATAAAAACGATAGGCCATTTCAGAAACCTGTCAACATAACGTCAAAATTGACGGCTTGTGCCATAAACAATACATATATTACAAAAAAATCAGTTAAATTGTTATTAAGACATGAAAAAAAAGTGCTAATAATGTGAATATAACTTTCCTTAGCTCTGATAATATGGTCTGCAACTTTGCAGCTTCCACAGTGACTACAAAACCTGGCTCTTGAATTTTTGGAAGCATTATTCAAACTCAAACTTTTATAAGCTTTTAACTGCCTATGCAGTATAATAACTTGTGGTAAGCACCAATTAACTAATTATGTCCATGTTAGTTATCAAAGTCTGGATCATTTTAACTAAAAGGGTGTATGGTGTAGGTATGTTGTCTACATTCGAAATTTTCTGTTTGTATTAAATCAACATTCCTGGGGTTCTAGCTGCTAAGTTGGCGAGATAATCACTCATTTCATATAGCTTTTCAGGATCAGAATCTCAAGAAAACCATATTATTGCATAGGTACTTGGCATTTCGAAAAATGTCTCAGAAAGTGAAGGAAAAAAGTGACAATTAGAGGTTAATGTTTGTTTATAATAATAATATATCTTTATTAAGCATCAAGCTTCAAGGAGTACAATAAATAATAATATAATATGATAAACCTTAAAAAATATAAAAAGTATAAACATATAGTTAAATGAATAAAAAAGGACAGAGAGAAAAAAAATACCTACATGGATAAAAATATATAAGTGATTAAAAGTGAAACATGTTAGGTTGGCAGGACGTTGTTTAAAATATAGTCTTTGGTAATTTTTTTAAAATTTGGTAGATTATCACAGTTTTTTAGAAATGCAGGCAGGTTGTTGAACTCCTGCAGACCTTTACACAAGATCGAGTTTGCGAGTTGGTTGGTTCTGCTTCTGGTGTTGAGGATGAAGTCGCAACGATTTCTGGTATTGTACCTGTGAATATCTTGGAATGTGCTTGTTCTGTTACAGATATAGGGTGGTAACAACTTATTCTTGATCTTGAAGATAAAGACGAATACATACATTTATGGTACAATCAGCTGACTCTCAGGTTATGTTCTGAAATGGCCTATACTTTTGTTGACGTTTTCGAGTTATTTGTAACGAGTGTTCAATAAAAAATACGATCAAGTCGCCTTTGGATTTCTTTTTCTAGCATGAACGTAGGTCGTGGTTAGTTTGTATGGTTTGGCATCATGGCATCTGTGACGGTTAGAAAGTGGATTTCATGTCATTGTGATGATAGCCAAGACATACGTTTTTTGAAACATTTGCAATCCATAGGTGACTTGATCGTATTTTTTATTGAACACTTTTTACTTAAGTTGATCTATGCAATGTGGTTTTTAATGGCAAATTTTGAAATAAGAGATAGGTATATAGCGTTGAAAACGGCGCACAGTGATCGATTTTCAATCATTTTTAGGTGGACAAAATTGATGAACATGATAGTCGGATTAACTTGTGTAAATCCCATACATCTTACCTTTAATATCCACTCAAAATAAATACACATGTTTTGTTGTCATAATTAAAACCTCACATATTTATAGTCAAAACATCGACAAATAAATAAGAATTAGTTTGGTAGAGATATCTTAGCTGTGCGAAAGAGTGTCAAAAGTTATATTATTTGACAACGGATTTTATTCTTTTTCTGTGTAGATTATACTGAGAAGTGGGTGTTTTGAGAGAATAATATGACATATAATTTGTTTTTTAATATTTGGGTTGCATTTAATATAGGTCTTTTCATTGAAACAGATTTTCAATTAATATCCAGAATCAATTAGGCTTCTAAAATTTTCTCCACCAGTTCTCACCTGAAAACATGACTTTTATATAAAAAACATCATTTTCCACCACCATGGAGTAATAAAACCCGTAGCGATCCGTGAAAAAAATATAAACATGAAACATTCCAGCCAAATAACAATAAATACACAATATTCAATATTAAGCTTTTTGCAAAAAATGATTTTATGTGTATCATGATAGGTATCTATTTGTTCATAGAAAATAGTTTTCGTTATTTGCATATTTGTGTCCACCTAAAAATTGAAAATTGATCACTGTTCGGCGTTATCATGGCTATTTTGACAATTGTTTCAATGTTTTTCACTAAAAAAATCAAACATTTAGTTTTAGGCTCTTTATTATTATTTTTTTCATCTTTTTGAATTTTCCATTTTATTAAAAAAAAAACATCGAACATTGAAACTACTATCGAAATCAACATCAAAACTGGCAGAACGAAAATACCCTTGACATATTTTTGTTGAAATATCAGAATTATCATGAGATATATTTAGATAAAACAAAAATAGAAATTAAACTTTTGCACCCTGTATCTCGGGAGTTGAGCGTTTTCGCGAACATTTTTATATAGTAAACTTTTTTTTATCTACAACTGTCAAAAAATAGTTGTTTTATGCAACCATCCATAGTTATAAAATGTTCCACATATTACACGGCCTGAGAGAAACTCGTGGATCATAGTTCTTTATCCACGGGCAGGTTCTTTATTCACGGGCAGTGCATGGGCCCTCATAAATACCGCCATTTGAAAAAAATAACCTCCACGTTTTCCGAGTCCTTCATAGTAACCTAAATCATTCCATTGATCTCTATAACGTACCAAGCAAATTCTAGGGGAATTTGCATAACCAATATACGGCATGGCCGGGCGCCATATACGCGCAAAAAAAAAGATATCTACCATTCCAAAGACAATCTTCAAACAACGAATCGCGACGGGACTCCTCCACTGGACATAGCGCCAGTGAAGAGAGGGTGAAAACAACATCGGCAAGGATGAGCACCAAAGAAGAAGAAGAGAAATTATCAGGTGAGTGCTTGGGCTCTATCTCCTCCCAACTCTAACCCCCTCTGCACGTAAATCCTCCCTCAACCTCCAATTTTCTGGGAAACATCAGTGAAGTGCCACCAATGTCTATCAGTGCGAAACATTTTCACTCGTTTTATGAGAAAACACTCGGACAAACCTCGCCCAAAACATTTACGGAATTTCTTACCGGCGGCTGCAAAAACGATGAACATTTTATCAGCAGGCAGCTACAAAAACGTGAAACAAGCTCCAAACGATCTTATTCAGGCGATAGCATGTCAAACCAAAAAAACGAGGTTATTGAACTTGAGGACAATCACCCAAATCACAAAATCAGAACAAATCAGCTGTCGGACAAGGAAGATACAACAAATCGACCTGTCTCCCCAGAAACTCCAACGGTATCTCAAGACAAAATCTTCTTAGAAGTGGAAAAACTCAGTAGACAGATTAATCAACTAGAAATCATCGTAGAAGCACAAAAACAAGAATTGATAAACACGGAAAAAAAATATGAAGATAAATTAAAACACCAGAAAGAACATTTCGAAAACCAACTAGATGAACAACAAGCATACTACCAAAGCATTATATCCAAGCAGCAATTAGATTTCAAAACGAATTTTGAAAACATCTCACAGGATTTTTCCGGGAAACTTGAAGGCTACTCAAATAAAATCAAAGAACAACACAAAACCATTCTTCGCTATGAAAACCCCCTAGAGCCTATGGATGATGCCTCAACGCAAAAGAGGAAGATCGAAAACGAAATTGAACCTAACAATTTCTCCATACCTGTCAAAATCCCAACGAAAAAAATTGATTTTCCCGAACTAAAAAAGAAAAAATGTATTATAATCCATGAAAACGTCACATTCCCAGAAACCAACACACCTGTACTAGTAAACGAGTCAAAAAAGCCCACAAATCCAGACAAGATGGATACTGATAATATCAAGATCAAAATCCCACCTATTGTGATGACCAGCCACTTAAAGGATTGGTCCAAAGTTTATCGAGATTTAATCGCAAAATTGGTCAAAATCACTCCCCAAAATATTACAAACTACAGACACGCCCCCGGTATGCAAATACAGCCAAATCCACTCACGGACCACCGAACGATCACTAAACACTTCTCTCTTCAAAAAATCACATACCATACTGGACTACTCCCAGAAGAAAAGAAAATTAATCTTGTAATCAAAGGATTAAATTCGTACATCTCCACAGAAGAAATAAAATCCGCATTTGGGGATGAAGGCTTCTTCCTTCTTCCCCGCCGAGATCTACTGAATAAAGACTGGCGCAGGAAGACTTAGAAACACCGGAGTTCTAAAATTTTTGATAGAGAAGTCACAAGGAGAGCTTTTACTCAAACTAACAAACCTACTATTCATGTCCATCACAGTCGAGGCGCAGAGGACTACTCCAGGGAGAATCCCTCAGTGCCATCGTTGCCAGTAGTACGGACACTCCCTAACATCATGCTTCAATCACCCGAAATGCCATAAGTGTGCTGGGGACCACATCTACTCAGAATGTCAGAAACCGTTTGAGACTAAAATGACCTGCATCAATTGCCAAGGGAGCCATGCAGCCAGTTGGTTTGGATGCCCTAAAACCCGAACCTCCTGAGGAAAATTAAAGAAAGACATGCGAGAGAAAATGCTCAGGTTCAAATCATCCCTCAGTTCGGTGCACCAACACCTTCAATTCAACCAGGAAGCAGATCGTACGCCAGGACTACAGCTACAACAACTATGACACCTACAAACCAAAACATCCCACCCAAAATCTATAATTCTCCCAATAACGTCGAGACGATTCTTGCTCAGATGGCGGGGCAACTCTCGATCTTCAACGACAAATTTGGACAATATGATCATAAATTGAATCTGGTCAAGGTCGCTTTCGATGACATCAACAAAAGATGTAAAAAGATCGAAGATAGCATGAACACAAAATGCCAGAAGTTGGAACAGGATATGGCAGCAGTATCAGCATTTGTAGCCAGTAATAATGCCTAAAAACAACAAACCAACGGAAACCCTCAAGATCATCAGCTGGAATGCAAATTCAATCGTAAATAAAAAAATGGAACTCCTTGACTACATACAGAGAACAACCCCAGATGTAATTCTATTGCAAGAAACTTGGCTCACCCCCGCAGTAAAATTTAACTTTCCTAATTTCGTTATATACAGAGACGACAGAGTGACAAAAAGGGGAGGTGGCACTGCAGTACTAGTCCGGCGTGGGTTGGCCTCCAAGCCCCTTCCTCCGGCCAACGACGGCAAAATAGAATCCACATCAATCATGCTTGATCTGGGGGACTCCAGCATTATGATATCGTCTGTATACAAACCACCCGACCAAACATGGAATAAGAATGTTCTGGATAAACTACTCCCACACAACCTACCAGCAATAGCAATGGGCGACCTGAATTCTAAAAATATTGCTTGGGGGTGCAAAACCAACAACCGGGACGGAATTAAATTATTAACACATTGCAACTACAACCAAATTGAAATCCTTGCTCCCGACACACCGACACATTTCTCAGGCTTCGTGTGAAGGGCTGATATTTTAGACATAGCTCTTCATAGAGGGATCAAATTGAACACACATATTCATTGTGAATCGGAACTAAATTCCGACCACGATCCTGTAATCTTGCATCCCGGAAAAAAATAATTTCAAAAAAATCACAAACTTCCCCCTGCTCAAAAAATTGCTCAACCAACAGCTTCCACAATACCGACTCGATACCTCAGATGACATTGAAGCGGCAGCAGTTGGAATCACAAAAGACATTCAGAAAGCAGTGGACGAGGCAACACTCCAGATCCGGACAAAATTTTATAACCATCGTGAATTTCCAGCAGACATCAAGGAGTTGATTATGGAAAGAAACAGACTAAAGAAGAGGGCCAAAAAACATGACTCCAAATCGCTACTTCGGCACGCCAACTGACTGACCAATGTGATTAAAAGAAAAGTAAGCTCTTTCAGAAATGAAAATTTTCAGAAACACCTAGAAAGCCAGGAAAGCTATTCCAGACCATACTGGGACATCTACAAAAACTTCTGTGTCAAGAACAAAACTAAAAGATATCCACCACTTAAATTTGGGGATTCCCTAGTCCACGAACAATTTACTATAAACGATGACTTGGGAGCTCCCAAATTCACTAATCTTATCAACGGCCATCCCATCAATGCTCCAGATGCGCAGAAAAGAATACTTCAAGGAAATAAAGTCACCGAAGCAGACTGCATCACTATAAAAGAGCTGGAATCCCTCATAACATCACTTAAAACTGGAAAAGCTCCAGGGGAGGATATGTTAACCAACAAAATTCTGAAAAATCTGACGATAAACATCAAGACTTTCCTGGTGACTCTCTTCAATGGATGCATGGAAACTGGATACTTCCCCAAAAAATGGAAAAGGGCGATTGTGATAATAATTCCAAAGAAAAGTGAAGATCTCCAAAACTCTTCCAGCTATAGACCGATATCTCTCCTTAGCTGTCTAGGTAAACTTTTTGAAAGATTAATCCTCTCCAGGCTAAAAGACCAGTGTGACACCCTTAACATCATACCGCAGTTCCAGTTTGGTTTTGCGGAAAAGCTGAGTACAGAGCTCCTGGTAGCCAGACTGGTTAAGGACATCACAAGAGGCTTACAACGAAACCATACGACAGGCATCATATCCTACGACATTCAAAAAGCCTTCGATAGAGTCTGGCACCAGGGTTTGCTCTTTAAAATGAGCCTGGCGGGATTCTCCAAAAAAATTATCTTTATTATAAAAAGTTTTCTTCAGGACCAGTTATTCGCCACAAAAATCGGCAACGAGTTTTCAAATTTCAAATCATTAAGGGCAGGGGTCCCACAGGGTTCCACACTGTCCCCAATCCTGTACAATCTTTACCTCTCGGACACGCCGACGTATCCAAACACGGAAATAGGGATGTACGCCGATGACACTATGATCTATGCGACAACCAAGAATCCTGCAATTGTCCGACTTAGACTACAAAATTACTCTAATATAATCCTGGAATACTATGACCGCTGGAAGTTCAAGTTAAACCCGCGCAAAACACAAGCGATCCTCATCGCATCAAAGGAAATTAAAAATGTGCCACCGGTAAAGGTAGTTAATACACCTATTCCATGGACAGCCCAAATTAAATACCTAGGTGTGATTATTGACAGGAAAATGATATGGAAAAAACATTTCTCGGAAAAAATACAAGACGTCAATAAATGCTACGGTGCTCTGTACCCTTTATTCGCGCCAAATAGTGCAATGTCAACTGAAAATAAACTTATAATCTTAAAACAAGTCTTCATCCCCAAATTAGTCTACGCTGCAGGCGCTATGTGGATCAACAAAGGCACCATGACAACTCTACAAAGATTCCAGAACAAGATGGTTAGAAGATGGTCTTGTACCCCTTGGTTCATTAGAACGGGCGAAGTCTTCAAAAACTTCCAAATAAAACCAATACAACATACTATCCTGGACGCCAAGTACACAACAAGATCCAGAATCGCTCTGCATTCCAACACTTTACTGCAAAAAATTAAATATTCAGCAATACATTCCAGCCGTGCGAAGATTAAAAGAAGAAGAAAATTCCGTAATATCTGGTCGGCAGTTCATTACATAGACATTACTCCCATCATGGAATACACCCCTCCACCTCCTCCTTTCCCTCCCCCAGATTGAAAGACTGGTTCTTTCTTGTCTAAACAAAATCCAGCTTTATAAGCACTATAACTTAATGAAAATACCAATACCATGTTTTCTGAGAATTATGTCTCAACCCTCTATTGGAGCTCGCTCCCCCCGCAAATCTTAGAACCATATCCTGGCCCAAGCACTCTTAAAAAAGGGAAAAAGTTCTTTTGAACTATACCCCCCACGCGTTAAGATCCCCCCAGGTTCTTTATTCACGGGCAGTGGGCCTAAACACAACTATTTTTGGCTTTATTTAGTGACTTTTTCCAAATTTTTTGACAGTTGTAGATAAAGCATTGTATTTGACTCGCATATAATGAACATATTACACTCGAATAAAATTAATAACACTGGCCTTCGGCTCGTGATATAAATTTTAATCTCGTGTAATATTTGGCTCATTATATGCTCGTTAAATAAAATACTATTTTTCAGTGTGGAATATACTGTTCAAATATTTCAACTTAATTTCGGGACAGCGGGATTCATTACTCGCCCACCACCAACCACCACCCCACCCATTTTAAGATACCTACTATTTGCATGCACCTGGTAAGTGTTCCTTCACCTCACATTTGAACATGCCGGGTCTTTTCTGTCATATTAACTTGACAGACTCCATATGATCTAAAATGTAAAATGATTTGTCATTTGGTCAAAATAGTGAAAATAGCGTTTAAATTGTGTATAAAGGTTGACTATTTAGTGGAAAAAATATTATTATTGTTTTTAACAGTTTGAATGAACATTTCAAGTAAGTTTGTCGTCTTTCTAGATATCAATTCAAATTGACAGTTCATAAACTCAACTTCCGTTCTGCACAGGAAAAAGGAAAAGGAAATCGAATCAAATAATAATATGGTGGTCGCTATTTTCCTGTTTGAACTTTGAATATGAAACTTTTCACTTTTCGAAAGTGTCATCATGCATGTTTTCCGAGTAAACAGGAATTATTACAACAAATTTCACTTTTCAGAAACATTTTCATTTTTGTAAAGAAATATTGATGGTTGGGTTTATATCACTTTATGGCAACTGAAAATAACAAATTTTCTAGTAAGATTTCTTCATATTTGCTATGAAATCATATTTTTCTATAGAATAAAGTGAGGATTTAAAAAGTTTTTTTCAGAATTAAAATATTTCAAATATGCGGGATCTGTGAGCGAATAGGGGTGCTGGGTGAAGTGTCGAACCAGTAACAAGTTGTAAGGAAAAGTTTTTTTATCAAACAAAAACTAACCGAAACTGATCAAAATTGAACAGGACTAACCTAACCTAACATTTACAATATACTAAATGATGTCACTCACGCAACATCAATTTTTTTATCAACCCAAACTGACCCAAACCAAACTAACCAAAATGAATTCAATTCGGAATAAATCTCTTTCACGAGCACGAGACGTTATTTAACCTCCGTTCCAACGTTGCCAAATGAGCTAAACTAACAGCTGACTCGCGATATTGCAAATTGCTACATTTAGATACTGTTTAATATTTGGGTTATTCATTATATGTATGGTCCTAGTATGGTTTCATAAGTGTATTATAATAATGGGCAATATGAATTGAAAATGTTCCCACTTTATTTGCTTCTAAGATTAATATAATGCTTAAATGTTAACCTGTTGCTAACCAACAAACTGCTGCATATTTTTTAAAGGGTATTTAGTTCGTATACTACGTGATATACTTTACCGCATCGAGTAAAGCACAAGATAAGTTGGGCAGGAGCGTTACTTTTTAAACGATATTTAAGAGAACATCCACCGGCTACGCTGGGCAGGAGCGTACCTTTTTACTCGGGCAGGAGCAGCCATATGGGCAGAAGCGTTACTTTTAAAACGATATTTAAGAGAACATCCACCAGCTACGCTGGGCAGGAGCGTACCTTTTTACTCGGGCAGGAGCGGCCATATGGGCAGGGGCGTTACTTTTCCAACGATATTCAAGAGAACATCCACCGGCTACGCTGGGCAGGAGCGTACCTTTTTACTTGGGCAGGAGCAGCCATTTGGGCAGGAGCGTTTCTTTTTAAACGATATTCAAGAGAACATCCACCGGCTACGCTGGGCAGGAGCGTACCTTTTTACTCGGGCAGGAGCAGCCATATGGACAGGAGCGTTATTTTTTAAACGATATTTAATAGAACATCCACCGGCTACGCTTGGCAGGAGCGTACCTTTTTACTTGGGCAGGAGCAGTCATATGGGCTGGAGCGTTACTTTTTAAACGATATTCAAGAGAACATCCAGCGCGGCTACGCTGGGCTGGAGCGTACCTTTTTACTCGGGCAGGAGCAGCCATATGGGCAGGAGCGTTACTTTTTAAACGATATTTTAGACATGTTGTTGAACTTGTTTACATCCATGAGACATCAGCGTCAAACGAAAATTGAGAAAACGAGCAGTCAGAACTGTCAGATGTCAGGAGAATTAAAATGTCAAAGACCAAAGATGTGATACATTGGCAACGTTGGATCGGAGGTTAAATAACGTCTCATATCCAATATCCCTTTCGCCAAAATGTCAATTCGGTAAAACGCGAGGTAAAACAAAACGACACCTACGCGGAACAGAGTGACGTTTGCTCGAATGAATAAGTAACACCAAAGTTAATACAAGTTTTTAAAGCTACCTATTAAAATTGGGTAATAATTCCAATCATTCTTTCATTCTATAGAAAACTATATTTTGAAAGCAAAAAGAGCCATTTTTATTGGTAATAAAGCGATTATGTCAAATGAATCTTTACCGCCAAATTGTCAATTCGCCATAACGGCATCGGGCATACTAAATACTCCGATATACGCGACGTTTTTAAAAACGTCACAGGCACCATATGATTGGTCGTGGCCGAATTTGGTATCCAAACAAGCTTTTGTGACTTGTGGTTTTGTATTGTGTGAGTTTGAAATCAGTGTTTGTGTTCAATTTGGACTTCTTTGGACTATATTTTTGAGTGTAATACATATATCGTGTGTCCCGTTAGTGCGTATATGATTAGCCGAGTGAAAAGTCAGCTTTTGAGGTAATAAAAAATAGTTTGTTTGGATATTTCCGTCTGACAGCTGACGTCATGACGTCACAGAAACCTAGCGTATTCCTACGCGGAGCAACATTCCATTTGCCCAGATGCATAAAATAACACCGAATAAAACACCTTTTTTTGAAAATACCGATTGAAAATCTGAAATAATCCTCACCTTATTCCATCGAAAAGTATGTTTTCAATGCAAATATGAAGACCTTTTTTTAGAAAATTTGTTAATTTCACCACACCATACGAACGAACTACTTCTCAAAATTAAATGCCAGCACTGAAAATCTTTTAAAGTCACATGTGATTTAGAGTTAGGGAAAATAAAAATGATGAAAAAAACTACTTATTAAAAACCAATCCTGCAGCCTTAGTACCTACTTATTTCAAAAATAAAATCATTCCATGATAGAAAATTCGCTAGAACACGCACTAAAAAAATCAAAGAATAAAGTTTGACAACTACTGTAATGCAGTAGGTACGTCAGACGATTTTTCAATTGATATTTCCATATCGGTAGAAACACAGTCCTCCATAGTAGAAACAAACGCTGAAATGGTTTCACCGAGGTTTTCACTTTCTCTCTACGACATAGTATCATGGGGTAGTATCATGATCAACACCTAAATGGGAGATAAGTATTTACTCACTGTGATCTGACGAATTTCTTTTTTTTTATTTTTTCAATAAATCTGAGAACACTGAATATTTCCAAAACAGTTGAAGATAGGATTGATGTACATGAAATATGTCTCTCATTCTCCGAATAATCCAAAAATTGAATAATAAACAGGGTACTGCGTTGTATTTAAAATAACAAATAAGTTGGTATAAGCCACTGCTACAGGACACACCCTGACTCTGTATAAAATGTTTTGCTGAAAAAAATGTACAACCAAAAATATAAATCGACGTGTCCGAGCGTTTTTTCGAAAATGGCCTCATTCATTAGTTATCGAATTTATTCCATATGGCTGTTCCACACTACGACTTATTATATTACTATCTAAACAATCACTATATAGTAGTTTTTAGCAGGTATGAAAAGAGGGCTTGGTGCACTATATGGGGTTATTAGAAACGATTGAAGATACGACGTTGCTTAAATGAAAGAAAAGTAGCGTATTTGTATGCCCAAAAATATTCTATCTTGGTTTTATTTTGAATCGATACCGTAATGTAGATATACAGGGTAAAAAAGAAAAAGGTACATTCTAAAAAAACCACAATATTTTGCTTATTATAAAAGCTAACACTTTCAAATTTTCAGGATATGAGTAAGAGGGTACGACGATTCTATAAATGGTGTTAGAAAAATTGTAGGCATACTATGTTGCGTGCAGAGAAAGTCAAATCTGTTTTTGTTATGGAAGCCATATTTTCAAAAAGCATTTTTAATGCGGATTTTTAAAATGAAGAAATTCACTATAGCTCTCATAAGAAAAACAAAAGTTGACCTCGGCCGGATGCAACATTGTGGGCTTACAATTTTTGTATGCCGTTTTTAGAATCGTCGTATCTTCTTACCCATATCCTGAAATGTTGAAAATGTTAGCTTTTATAATTAAGTTAAATATTGTGTTTTTTCAAAAATGGACATTTCCCTTTCTCACCCTGTACATAGGTATCTACATTACGGTATCGATTTAAAATAAAACAACGGTGGAATATTTGAGCAAACAAATACGCAACTTTTCTTCTTGCTGATTTCAAAAATATACAGGGTTTTTCACTTAAAACTCCGCACGTCAATATCTCGAAAACAAATTGGAATATTTGATTTCTGTAAAAAGTAGTCAATGTATGGGGTCGAGTAGTTATTTTTCACAGTTAAAAAAATTCGACGCCTACCAAGAGTAAAGCGTCGCGACGCATCGAATATATTAGTCGATTGCAGTGACTTTGAAATTACGCGCATGCTTAAGTACATGTTATTTATAAACTTTTTTGTTATTCAGTCGAACTCATTTATTCTACTCAGTTTTGAGATATACAGTGTGTCCAAGATAAGGATATCTATCATGGGGATCTTGAAAACCGTGAGAGATACAAGGTCGGTTAAATGGAGGCAAAGTTGCGTATTTTGATGCTTAACAAAATGCCGTTTTGAAAGCCAAGAAATTCCGACTAAGTCCGAAATTATCCGAAAAAAACCGAAATTTTTCAAAATTGTTTTCATTTTTTTCTGACCACATTTGAAGAGATATTTTGAAATGAATGGGACTTCTTCATTGCCACTTTTTGCCCTTTACAAGATAGCGTTATTAAATTGAAGAACCGACGTTCGTCTATGAGCAGCCATCATCAACTTTGTTTTTTTAAATACGGTCCTGGATTTTTTATTACGGATTTTAAGAGCCTCTTATGTTCCTAAACCAACGTATCGCACTAATTAAAAAAGAGGTGGTTGTTTATAATCCTATTAAAAATGTAGTTTTTGTCTCTCTCTAACACATGAGTTCTTATGGAAAAATCCATCAACATTGTGTGTTGTATTTAAAATAACTAAGTAGGTATCACCCACTGTTACATGACACACCCTGTATTCGGTATAAAATGTTGCTGAAAAAAAATTACAATCAAAAATATCAATCGACGTGTCCGAGCATTTTATCGAAAACGTCCCATTCATCAGTTATGAACTTTATTCTATTTGGCTGTTCCACACTGCTTACTAAGTTGGAACCATATAGAAAACTTTTTTATTATAAATTTTAGGAAAAAAAAATATTCTTCATAAAAAGGTATGCATGTTTTAAAGTCTTGAATACAATCATCAGATATCAAATTTTTTCACTCGTATACGAGGTTTATCATAAAATATGAATTTCGCGCTGGAGTAAAGTACCTTCATTTTTGACAATATCGAAAATTGTTATAGAAAAAAGTTGAGCAGAACTAAAAACCATGTATGCATAATAATATGGTATTGCATCCATTTATTTTGCAAACATAATTTGTATGCATTTTCTTATAGGCAATATCAAATGTATAATAATATGATGATAACGTGTTTAAATCGTCAAATTTTAGACAAAAATTAGAAACGAAAGCTTATTTATAATCACAAGAGCCAAATCTTCATTCATAATTTAAAATGAAGAAAAATTAGTGAAAATTGTAAAATGTTGTAATATTGCATATTTGAACGTGGTTTTTAGTTCTGATCAACTTTTTTTAACAGAAATGTTCGATATTGTCAAAAATAAAGCTACATACTGTACTCTTGGGCGAAATTCATATTTTTTGACAAACGTCGTATACGACTGAAAAAAAAAAAATATCTGATGGTTGTATTTTGGATTTTAGGACATGCAGAACTTTTTATAAGGAATTACTTTTTCTCCTGAAACTAATAATAAAAGAGTTTTCCATATGGTTTCAACTCAGTGAGACACACTGTTTCATAATACTGGACTCTTTGAACTTCAATAACTCAACCTAACTTATATTTTTTTTTTGGTTACAAAATCCCTCGCAAAATCCTTATGAACAATACTCGATTCGACGGATGGCTCATTGACCGGAACATGAAGATAATTTTTGAATTTGTACACTAAATTGCACATAAATTGTGCACATTGAAATGGTAAAATTGTTTTGGTTTGAGCAGTGTATGACAAGTACACGTCATGTTTTGTCAGTTGCAATAATATGCCGAGACAATAACTATTATCCACTTTTTTGAAAACACAAATACCCACGCGCCTCAGTGAAGACCTATGGTCGGTGAGAAGAACAATATTACTAAATAACTAAATAACCAGATCTAATCCAATGGAAAATGTGTGCGAACGATAGGTAAAAATTATTTACCAAAGAAACTGGAGGCCTCAGCTCAGAATCAGGCAAATCTACTAGATGCCATTCTTAATGCGTGGATTGAGCTCGCCAATGATATTCAATCTTGTCAAGAATTATCAAATTCCATGGTTTGACGACTACAAGAAGTTTTGGATAAAACTGGTTCTGCTATCGGATATCAAGGAAAATAATCTAATTTTTTCTTTGCAAACTATGTAAATAAATTCAAAGTCATACCCACAATCTAACGTTTTGATTTTTTTGATAAAATAATAAAAAGTGTGTCTGGATGGCATGTAAATATTTTGACTGCCTATCACACTGCTTGAAAAAAAACATTTTTCACTGTCTATGTACGCCTTTTTTGTGCAGGTTAGTGTAATTCACTGCTGAGTCGACATCCATTTTTGCCAAATAAAACCAATCCAAACTAATAGAAAAAAACTCAATTTCCTGCTGATTCCGAAAGTTTTGACACTCACCATAATGTGAGAGCACATTACAAGAAGCACTCCTCCATCTAACATACAGGTTATTCCAGCTAAAAGTATAAATCCACCCCAAGTAACGGGCCAACAAGAATAGAAAACAAAAAATGCTCCCAACCGTCGATTTTTGTTTTAAGAGGGTAACATTTCGTGCCTTTATTCAACTGCGCGACTTCCCCCTCTTTAGCGGTGCGTCTTTGTCACTTTTTTTTTATTTTGATAAGTTGTCCACAAGAGTTAGATTCTTTGAGATCAGGGGATATGATAGATAAGATAGATAGATAATCCTTTATTTGTTCCAATGTTTATAACTTACAAAGATACAAGGAAAAAGCCGGTCTGGGCGTGGAACATTGTCAATAAGAACAATATAAATGAGTATATACTTGAACAATAATCACAACAAAAGTGAAACTGAGTTATTCAAATAACTATGTCTGACTTACTACATGAACAAAAAATTCCATAGTATAGAAGGTTTTTTTACACGAAAAAGTTTAAAGGCTACGGGCTAATCTATGAACGAGACAAACCACAATAATTATTGTTATGCATCGCTCCTGATTGGGATGACACATCACAACAACGACACATCTCACGTGACTTCTACTGGCTGACTTATAAGAACACAACACAATGAGGGGTTCGGTGATTTAGATTCCAAAATTGTTTTTATGCAATACCTATTTCGGTTAGTTCTTTGCAGAAAAAACGGAAAACTGCAAAATTAAAATCCACCACCCCATCTTTTTATACCCAAAAAAAAAATTCAAAAGAACTAAAATCTCGCCTATTCTTTTAGGAGATGCTAAAAATTGGAGACGATCAAGACAAGCCTATAGAATATATTTTTTCTTTGGATAATACATTCGAAGAAAATTCTTTGGTGCAATCAGATGATCAGGTATGAACTTCGCATCTTTTGCTTATGAGTATGATAATTGTAAGCCTTGTCTGCATCTACACCATGAGGCATAGCTATCCAATTTATTTAATCAAAACTGTGAGCTTTCGCTCAAGATTTACCCTTTTTAAGATTTTTTAAATTCATGGTGTCCTTCACACGATTCAACCTTATAAAATATTCAAATCTCAACATCTTTGCAGATCGTTACTATTGATGATGATGACCGCCATGATCCACTTTATCCACTGGATTCAACCATCTCCATGTCAGACGTGGGCCGTGCCTTGATGGTAGCTACTTGTAATGGAGCGATTAATGAAGTCAAAAAGCTTCTAACTCAAGGGTCCGCTTTCGTAGCTGATTGGGTAATTATATTCTACTCTCTACAAATTATATACTCCTTATAAAACTTACATGTTTTGTGAAATAATTAATATTCGATAAATCCAGTAAAAATATTATATTCTCAATAAATGTATCGAATGCCCAGTACGGTTATCATAAAGAAAGGGGTTTCTTCATGACGGTTATCTTGCCAGCCAAATTTACATATAGGCCATTTCAGAAACCTGTCAACATAACGTCAAAATTGACAGCTTGTACCAGAAACAATACATAATATATTACAAAAAAATCAATTAAACTGTTATTGAGACCTCAAGAAAAAAGGACTAATAATGTAAATATAACTTTCTTTAGCTCTGATTATAATATGGTCTGCATTGCAACTTCCACAGTGAGAACAAAACCCCGCCTTCAAATTTTTGAAAGCATCATTCAAACTTTTAGAAGATTTCATTTGCCTATGCAGTATAATAACTTGTGGCAGACACCAAACAACAATTATGTCTATGTTAGTTATTTTTGGAAAGCCCTGAGGGCTTGCATCAAAGTCTGAATCACTTTAACTAAAAGGGTCTATGTTGTTTACAATCGAGATTTTTTGCTTGTATCAAATCAAAATTTCTGGGCTTCCTGCTTCTAACTTCGCGATTGAACATTCCACAGCTTTTCAGGATCAGAATCTCAACAAAACCATATTGCACACTTGAATTTCGAAAAATGTCTCAGAAAGTGAAGTGAAAAAATGACAATTAGAGGTTAACGTTTGTTTACGGTACAATCAGCTGACTTTAAGGTTATGTTCTGAAATGGCCTATTGTCATGGTTGCTCCTCGAATATTTCAGTCAGTCACGGAACACATATAAAGTTTTGATCAAAAACGTGAATGGAGGGCGGGGCCTAAGTGAAAACTTTGATACGCATCCACGGAGAGGCGCTGATCTGCCTGAAGAAATCTCGGAAAGTTGGCGGTACGTAGAATGTCACATGACAGCTTATTAACTTGTCATGATGACAGATGATGCCATCAGAAAACGGATCCCTTTAGACCTGTTCCTAATAAAATCTTGCCAATAAAAATTTTATTTCACATCAACTTTCCTTTTCCATCATTTTACTTCGGGCTTACTACTTGTAGTTAGTCACGTAAGCAATATTTTTCTACCTCTTGAGGTGCACCCAGCATGATAATAGGGAAATAGTTCCAGAGCAGACCCGAAGTCAACGAGAACAAGAATCAGGAAACGGAGTAAAAGATAAATGGTGACTTATCTTTTACTCCGTCTTAAATATTTCATGTTGTCTTTTGTGCTTTTATTCCCCTCCCCCCCCCCTAAGTGGAAAAATGGTAATCCTCATCAAAAATTATTAGTCTAAGATCCGGCATTAGAAATTTCTACCCTCATCTGTTATTTCATTATGATAAAGATTATATGTTAGATGATTTGTTCATCGATAAATTGAGCATGGGTTGCCTAGCAAAATCACGGGCCTTCACCGTTGAATAATATTTACTTGGATTGATTTTTTTTTATCAACTTCCCTCATTTGTTATTTATGAAAATCGATCATTAGTCGAAAGAAAATTGCACAAGAAATTGGAAAAATATAGGTTGCCTACTTTCCTTTGGGTTCAACTATGAGGTTGCCAGGTACAAACAGATGGACAGGCGTCGTTAATATACCCTCATCTGTTATTTGATTTTTTTTTTTTTTTTTAAAGAAAGCTTACTCAATTCCCTATCCAACAGTGTAGGGTTGCCTGATCAAAAGTGTGTCCCATCCATGGTTGCCTAATGTCAAAGTTAAATTTTAATTTTTTATTTCTTCAAATAACTTTTGCAATAATAAAGCTAATTTGTTGAAATTCGGTATATAAGGGTGGTTTGACACGCAAAATTCAAATCTGGCCTTGGTATGATTCTTACTAGTAGGGGGCGCCACTTACAAACCTTTTCAGTCAATTTTGAAAATACAAATAGGTACATGACTCGGTACATGAGGGGCTTTGAAAATGACGTTATCGTGGTAATTTTGACAGTTTGATTTAATGTTCGATATTTATTAATAATGTTATATATTTTTTAAAAAAATCCAGCTTTTTTTGAACTTGGAAAAAGGGCAATAAACATTTTTTCAAAACATCGCCAGAACACGTAAACTGACAAATGGATTGAAGTTTTTTAATGCACCATTACTTCTCTAATAACTGATGAAGGATCAAAATTTATCAAATCTTGGGAGGTTCAATAATTTTGGCCAACACTGTAAATATAAATAATGACATCCATTTTTTTATCATCCACACATTTATTGATCAACAGTACAAATCAAGACATTTATTCTGATTCTGACCCTGACTCGTCAGAAGTGCATAATATATTGAATTCAGATTCTTCTTCATTTTCTTTTTCTTCTAATTTGTGGAGTATATCCTCGACTTGCAAGGGTGTTGCGTCCCCCACAAACCACTTTGGTTAAGTTAACCACACTCAAATGTCCAAACTGTATCAGAATACTATGACTAATTATGATTGAAAATTCCTTATAATTACTTATAGATTTGATATACTTACATCATGCTTCTTACAAAACTGTTTGAATTCTTCATTATATTTCTTGCTTAATACTGTAATCTTTTTATAGCAAGAAGAATGATAACCAAAATTATCCATCGAATCCAAACATAATGTCCGTATATATATATCCAATAACGGATTCCTCCGAACCACATACAAAACACTTCTTCATTTTTGATTATGTTATTTTTTCGTCAAAAACATTACAGTAAGATCAAGTAATATAAAATAGACCGGGTAATATGGAATAGCAGGTGTCATCTATGTTTCGATTACAACACTAACATTAGAAGTGGCAATCAGAAGGCAAAAAAACCCAATTTAACAAAAATATTTACCGGTTGAGAAGTTTTTAAGCCTATACAGGATGTCCCAAAAAGAATGACACATAAGGTAACAATAGATTCCCTACAAAAAAATATTGCGATAGACTTGCGATACCGAAAGTTTATATTGGGGGAGATACAGGGTATCAAAATTAAATTTTAATTTCCGATTTTTATAAATAACTGTTGAAATAATGTAGTTATTTTGATAAAATTTGGTATATGAGGGTTGTTTGATATGCAAAATTCAAATCTCATAACTTTTTTGTACGCGCTAGTACACTTTTTTTAAATCGAACAATCTATTTCTCCGTCCTTTCCACATAGAAAAGGTATTATTTGTAGAAGTGGCTAGGAGTAACCCTTTTCAAACTATTTGCACTTAAAGTTATCCATATTATGCAATGTGGTTGTGAATGGCAAATTTTGAAAATAAACATAGGTGGCTTCGAAAACGCCGTTGTCATGGTAATTTTGACAAGTGACTCAATGTTCAATGTTTCTATAAAAAAAAAAAAACAAGGAAAAGTAGAACAAAATAAATCAATTAAATTAAATAATAAAAAAATGATAAAAAAGTTGATTATTTTTTTTTATCAAGAAACATTGAAGATTAAATCGAACTGTCAAAATTACCACGATAACGTCATTTTCAAAGCCCCTCATGTACCGAGTCATGTACCTATTTGTATTTTCAAAATTTTCCATTTAAAACCACATTGCGTGGTTTACTTTAAGAGCAAATATCTCGAAAAGGGCTGCTCCCAGCCACTTCTATAAAGTATACATTTTTTGTGTAAAAGGACGGAGAAAACACTTTTTCAATTCAAATAGAATGTACGAGTGTGTACCAAAAAGTTATGAATATTTGAATGACTGAAAAGGTTTGTAAGTGGCGCCCCCTACTAGTAAGAATCATATCAAGACCAGATTTGAATTTTGCGTGTCAAACCACCCTTATATACAGAATTTCAACAAATTAGCTTTATTATTTCAAAAGTTATTTGAAGAAATCAAAAGTTAAAATTTAACTTTGACATTAGGCAACTGTGGATGGGACACACTTTTGATCAGGCAACCCTATACTGTTGGATAGAGAATTAAATAAGCTTTCTTTAAAAAAAAACGATCAAATAACAGATGAGGGTATATTAACGACGCCTGTCCACCTGTTTGTACCAGGCAACCTTATAGTTATACCCAAAGGAAAGTAGGCAACCTATATTTTTCCAATTCCTTGTGCAATTTTCTTTCGACTAATGATCGATTTTCATAAATAACAAATGAGGGAAGTTGATAAAAAAAAATCAATCCAAGTAAATATTATTCAACGGTGAAGGCCCGTGATTTTGCTAGGCAACCCATGCGGGATTTATCGATGAACAAATTATATAAACATATAATCTTTATCATAATCAAATAACAGATGAGGGTAGATATTTCTAATGTCGGATCTCGTACTATATGTAAATAACATGTAAGGAGGTAGAGCACAACCCGGAATGCTGATGTCTTCCCGTCGCCCCCGTAAAAGTAGCGCAAAAATGCATTTCCCACAAAATAAAGGAAGTCACAGAAGCAAAAAACATACTGCCATATGAACAGATGGGATTTCGCGGAGAGCACTCCACAACACATCAAGCAGTGAGGCTAAGTGATACATCCAGAAAAAGGGCAAACAAAGGGAAAGAAACAGAAGAAGTGTTACTGGAGGAGGTCCGTAACAACCTTAGACTATAAATAAAATAGACAGAGGCAGTCATTCATTAACACTTTGTAAATATGGAGCCGTGATTCCCCTACAAAGGCAATAGTCTATCACCTACGTAATGAATGAGAATAAAAACCGTTTTACTATAAATTCTGACAGTCGCTTACTATAGGCGCTTTCGGTTTAGAGTGATTCGATAAACCAATGTCATCAGCTACCGAGTTCTTCTCTTTTTGCTTCACGTTAATAAAAAGAGACAAAAGATGATCGAATTGAGCGAATTACCGTTTCCTTGAGCGCCTATTTTGAGGGAAGGGGCATTTGTCAAGCGGGAGGCCGTTTGAGCGACGTTGCCGCATGTGATTAATTGGAAATACTAATTTTGAGTTTATGGTGTAAACATTGGAACTATATATTTTTAAGAACTTGAAATTATCGAAAGCGAATGACATGAATGTCTTCAATGGTTTTTGCGCTGATCAAAATAGATAATGAACATTTGCAAACTAAATTTCACGAATTTTCAAAGCATGCACTTGCGGAGAGTCTCCTTGTGTCTGCCATTACAGGGAAACTTGGCATTTACCGCAAGTTATACCGCAAGCTGCTTAGAATGTGATTTGACGTCTATGCTCCATCAAATAATGTAAACAAATCTGTCCATTTTATTCAAAGTCTAAGGTAACAACCGTCCTACCCCACATGGAGCCATGCACCGCTTTCCCAGGCCTATGGAGTGAGTGGCATGTTCTCATAGTCCCCATCACACAGGGTCAGTGACCCGCAGCGCAGAACACATCAACCAGGAAAGCCCACACTGACCCCACCCCCAGATAGTTCCGGACATTCAAGAAAAAACCGATCTGTATAATATTGTGCCAATTAATCAAAACTGATAGTTCGATTCGCATCCACTGCATTCCGTGCCGCATTTGACATCCCTGTTACTTTTTAATTTTTGTTCGATTTTGGCAAAATATTGTGTAGTGTAGCCTTATGTTTCGAGATAGTACCCTTGATTTTGGTTTTCAAAAATACTGATGGCTTGGTTATTATTCAGGGAGGAACAGAAACTCCTTTTTTATGCTCAAGTTTTTAACACCCTGTGGAAAAATTGAGCGGCAAAATTCATCTTTATTATGTTCTGTTGTGAAATGCAATCTTTTCTTAACAAAATTTTTGTTTGCTCAGGTCAATAGCTGCCTTTTTAGAGAAGATACAGATGTTTCAATAAAATGCTGCAGTTTTTTCGATATTTTATCAACAATGAACGAAAACATTCTTATAGACTTGCATGAAGTTCAGCTCTATATCTTGTGATATTACATTTTATTTTGGTTTTCGAGAAATACTGATGGCTTGGTCATTAAACAAGGAGGAACAGAAGCTACTTTTTTAACCCTTAAGTTGTCAGAACCCTATGGAAAAATTCAGCGGCAAAATTTAGCTCCATTTTATTTTGTTGAGAACTGCGATCTTTTCTCAACAAAATGTTTTTTTGTTCATGTCAATATCTGCTTTTTTTAGAGGAGATACAGATGTTTAAAGAAAATGCTGCAGTGTGGACTGGAGTATCACTACATGGCTGTACAGATCAGTATTTATTGAAAAAAGGAAATCAAACACATGGCATAGGTATGCTAGGATTGCTAGGTGGACATGTTCGCAATAGACATCTGGAAACCTTGTTTGATTTTCGAGAAGCCCTTCTTGAAAAATAATAAATATTTCTCAAGAGTCATCAAAAGCATGCAATTCGCATGGCAGACACATAGGGATATGATGTGATAATACGTGCTATTAATTTAAGAACATTTTGTTCATGCAATTCTATAAAAATGTTTTTATTCATTGTTGATAAAATATCGAACAACTGAAACATTTTCTTCAAACATCAGTATCTTCTCTAAAAAAGCAGATATTGAAATGACCAAAACAACATTTTGTTGAGAAAAAATCGCACTTCACAACAGAATATAATGCCGCTCAATTATTCTACAGAGAGTTGAAAACTAAAGGGTAAAAAAGTAGCTTCTGTTCCTCCCTGTATCGGTATTTTACCAAAACCAAAATCAAGGGTAATATCTCAAGACATAGAGCTACACTTTGGTACAAATTTCACTAAAATCCGACAACAAATTATAAAGTTATAGGGATATCAATTTGACTCAAAGTATTCTTGTCGTGAATCTATTGTCGGGCAGTGTATAATAATATGTGTTCTGTGCACTCAGCTAAACTTTTTTTTGTACTTGTACAGGATGATCAACTATGGAATTGATTCAAAAGCATCAGAAATGAAATAGTATCGCTAATACGTAGGTCCAAAAATCAGTATTTGTTCGAGATCCTGGACGGAAATAAGAATAATTCTCAGCAGCTTTGGAAAAATCTGAAAACACTCTTACCACAAAAAGTCTGTATTGTTGATGAAATAAAATGCAACGGTATTAGGATTACTGATGACTATGATATAGCCGAGAGTTTCAATGATTACTTTGTAACAGTATTATAAATATTGTTGAATCTGTTAAACCAAAGCACGACCACGATTATGTATTACAAGCTATCAAGACATCTGAAGTGTTTGATACGTTTGAGCCAGTCGAAATGAAGTACCTGAATGACGTTGTGAAGGGATTGAAAAACACGGGAGGATTCGAGGACATGTTGTCAACACGCATATTAAAGGATATTTTCAGTATAATCGGTAACAGATTTTTAGACGTTGTTAACAGTTCGCTGTGTAGTGGAACTTTCCCATACAATTGGAAATTATCCCTGATCACACCAGTACCTAAAGTCCCTAACTCAATAAAAATCGAGGATTTTCGCCCAATTAACTCATTGCCGCCGTATGAGAAGATGATGGAAATTGCAGCCAAGGAACAAATCTTGCAGTATTGCCAAAGAAATAACATCATAAATGAGAATCAATCTGGGTTTCGACAAAATCATTCTTGTGAAACTGCCCTACTGTATACAGGGTGTTTCCTAAAGATTGGTAAAAAATTCGTTGTGTGATTCCTGGGGTATTTTCATGAAAAAAAGTTCCTATAAACATTTGCCGAAAAATGCTTCCTAAGGGAGCTACGCCCCTTTAAATAGGGCACCCCGAAGACGGTTTTTCCTCAATATTTCCGAAACCTTACATACAAAAATCATGAAATTTGGTACATCATACAAACTTTTAATGCTGAATGAGAATTTGAGCTCAGAATTTCAAAATTTTAATCAGGGGCGTACCATACTGGCGGGGTTAAAGGTTAAAAGAATCCAATTTTTTAAATGGTATGGTACGCCAGTATGGTACGCCCCTGATTAAAATTTTGAAATTCTGAGCTCAAATTCTCATTCAGCATTAAAAGTTTGTATGATGTACCAAATTTCATGATTTTTGTATGTAAGGTTTCGGAAATATTGAGGAAAAACCGTCTTCGGGGTGCCCTATTTAAAGGGGCGTAGCTCCCTTAGGAAGCATTTTTCGGCAAATGTTTATAGGAACTTTTTTTCATGAAAATACCCCAGGAATCACACAACGAATTTTTTACCAATCTTTAGGAAACACCCTGTATATGCAATGACTGGTTCAAAAGTATAGATAATGGAATGTTCGTCATCTCCATCGTCCTCGACTTCAAAAGAGCTTTCGAAACCATTGATAGGCAGCTGCTACTAAAGAAGCTACAGAAAATTGGTCTTAAAGGTAAAGTTCATCATTGGCTGACCTCATACCTTTCGGAACGGACACAAAAATTAAAATTTAACAACAAATATTCACAGGAGAAGGAAATCAATTTCGGGGTACCTCAAGGCACTGTTCTGGGACCACTACTGTTCACATTGTATACAGGGTGTTTACGGTCTTGTGATTTTTTTTTTAATGTTTTCTTCTACACGTTAAAAGAATATGATTAACGCTAAAACGCCTTAGCAAAAGTCATATAATAATAATAATAATAATAATTAATAATAATAATAATAATAATAATAATTCATGGATACGTCGAGCGAGACTTTGCGTTCAACAACAGGGGATAACTTTGAACAACTGCTGTAATAAAGCAGTAATTTTGCAATTTAGTGTCATCATTTTTGAAAATAAAGACGTACAAAAAATTCATTATCTCTTTTATGATTCAACTTTTGCTAAGGCGTTTTAGCGTTAATCATATTCTTTTAACGTGTAGAAAAAAACATTAAAGAAAAAATCACAAGACCGTAAACACCCTGTATAAATGACATTTTTCGACACATCAAGTATTGTTCTATAAGACTGTTTGCGGACGATACAATGCTCTATATATCTGGAAATAACATCCAAGCCATGCAGAAACAAATTCAAAGTGACCTGTCGAACATTGGAGACTGGCTGTGTGCTGTGTGATAACAGTATGTCACTGAACACGAAAAAATGCAAATTGATGGTACTCGGCACACCACACACAATCAAAAAACTGGCAAGTGAGATCAAATTCAGCATTGACCAAGAACCAATTGAAAGAGTTACATCATTCAAATATTTAGGAGTCAGCTTGGATGAAAACTTGAAAACTGATTATGTAGCTAAGGAAATGTCTACAAAAGTTTACTTTTTACAAAGAATAGGTAAACACCTCAGTATGTACATAAAACTTAGTCCATTATTGCCCCACATCTGGATTACTGTGCGACAATGCTGTTTTCATTGACACAAGAAAAACTCAAGTTATTACAAAAGATCCAGAATCGGGCTTTGAGATCAATTTTGTCCTGTAATTTTTATACCCCAAGCGTACTTATGTTTAAAACTGTGGATGTATTGAGTGTAAAACATGTTATTATGTACAGAACATTTGAATTAATATTTAGAATGAAAAAGGGTTTGATGCCAAACTACTTGTGTAGAGAATTAAGACTGGTTTGTGAAGTGCACGACTATAACACGCGAAGTGCCTTAGACTTTCACGTTAATACAACAAGACTGAATCAAACGACCAAAAGTTTGTTTTTCAAAGGACTAGTTGAGTATAATAAACGATCTGTCGAATTAAAATCCTGTGATACCCTAAGCTCCTTCAAGAAAACGCCTTTTACTGTACCTGACTAGCATGTAAGTTTATTGTCGTCATTTTAGTCATTTTGATATTGTACCTACTGTTTGATTTAACATTTTATTTGCATTTTATCCAATCTACTCTTTATGTCATTTTAAGCTTGGGTGTTCACACGTTTATACATTTATACAATTTTAATTTTTATTTTTGTTATTCTAGGTTTTGGTACGCCCTCATTAAGCCATCTCGCTTTGTTCATTTATATATTTTGTAGAAATATCTTTATTAATTTGTTAATTGTATAGCTTTTGCTAATCAGATCAGATAAGATCATTATTATTATTGTATTGACCCCAATTGAAATAACGTGTTAAATATGATTATAACGTGCAGGTGGTCGCAGAAAACATGCGATTCAAGCCACAAGTTGGTACCCAGTGAGCAAAATGTCAGGATTTTGATGAATAATCACACAAAATAATGGAAGTTTTTCAGGTTCACAAAAGTCAACTTTCGTTGTGCCAAGAAAGCTTTTCCGTGTAGTTTTTTAATACACCAACGGTAGAAGTAGGGGCCTTTGAGTAAAAAAGAATATATTTTGTTCAAATAATATTTTTTTATATTATGTATATTAACAAATATTCAAATTTTTGCCAATAAATGTCTTTAAAAGTTAATTTGTGCTAGTCATGCAATGAGATTAATCCAGTTAACGCTTTTTTGGCGAGAGCAGGCCTTCTAATATGTTGTGAAATAAAATTAACAACAAAAGAATGGAAAAATATGGCTGCTGCACACAAAGTACCCTATTTTTGCCTTAAATGCGTGAGCAGACGCAGTTTCGGTAGTGTGTTACACAAGTTCTATTTGTTGTGACACAATTCCCACTTTTTGACATTCATAACACAAATAAAGAAGTTTGAAAAACTATTCCTTATTTGTGTATATAGAATAAATCGTGTAAGCAATGGACAACACGCTTCCAGAAACGATTCTATTTTGTGACTTGTGGTGACACGTTGATCATCAATAAGTCATTCACAAGCGGTGATGGCATTATAAGGATAAAGAAGTTGTATTTTCCTTGTTGTGTACACAAGCATGCACATGCACACAATAATTAACTTTTCTGATACTCTCGCGTATCTATTATGGAAAAAATGTCTTCTACTAATTCTACTATTCTATCTACTAATAGAAAAGAAGCGTTTGAATGTTGTGCTTGTTCCTGAAAAGTGGGTAATTGGCAATGATATATTATAATGGCCAAAACAATTGTTGCGCTGGGATGTGGAAAAGCTTTGATCTGATCCAGACTTCTTCCCGGAAAGTTACTGGAAGCAACAGAAATAATAATTCCATCAAGACTGGCGCAATGGATATATTTATAGTCGATCAATCGCACACACACATTGAAATTATTCCTGGCCTAATGCCCACTTTGCATGAAACTAAAATATTTGTTGTACATTAAGGACAATAGTTGGTAATATTATAGTTATTCAACCAAACCGAACAAACATGTTACCTTGTACAAAAATCGTCGAGTATATTCCTACTTTGCGTCACATAAAAATCGACAATGTTCTTTTTCAAACACAATACCTATAAAGCGTTACCCCACGTATTCCCCATTCAAGTATTTGCGTCATTATTCGGCACGGACACAATACCACCACATTTTCCACATAATTCCTACTTTATGTTACATATTCATTTACCCTATGTCACAAAACCTAATGTGTGCTCACAATTCCTATACTGTGTAAAATGAGGCACAATTCCTTTTTGTTGACCAATTGCAAACAAGTGGTGACGTCACTCAAAATTTTGTGTGCGTTTTGGCATAAAATAAAGGTGCTGTGACCTAACAACGACGTCGCCAGATACACATTTCCGTTCTGGAAATAAAATGCTCATTGGGTAGGCATTGTTTTCATAAACTAACAAACTGACAGATAGGAAAACAAAACCAGGACGTTGAGTTGCCATATTGGGTGGTATCAGGGTTGGTCAAGTTGGCACCCCCACTGAATTTATCTCAAATCTGATATCATTTTTGATTTGCACACCTTTTGCACTGTGGCGTATGCCGAGTAATACGTTTCTAAAAACATCAATCTGGCACCCGCACTCGACTTTTCGAATATTTTTTTCATGTCAATCAATAGTACTCGTTTTTTAGTTTTAGAATATTTGTTTATGGCAATCAATAGTACTAGTTTAGCACAACCAAAACAAACTTTTGCACAGTGAAACACGCTGAGTAACATGTTTCCCAAAACATGAATCTGGCACCCCTCACTCAACATTTCGATTTTTATTTATTGTTATACATAACATACACAGACTGTCCACGGAAAGGAAAAATTCAATTTTCTGGAAAAACTATTCTTAAAAAAAGCATGTAAAAAAATACGATTCACGAAGAGAAAATTTTGATTTTTTTATAAAGAGTTCGCAAAATCTTCAAAAACCTAAAGTTTTTCCAAAAGAAATCTATCCTACTTTTTTCAACAAAATTCAAATTCAATTTGTTTTTGGACATCAAAAGATTTAGATGATTAAACAATAAATCCCATTGAAAGTCCAAAAAGGCACAAGAAAAAAATCCGCTCACAACAAAATCCACCTCTCAATCCAATTTATTTTCTGAAAAAATCGTTACCTATCACTACTCCGTAAGCAAAACCCCAATTCAAACAAAAAAAGTTACATGAAAAAAACAGCTATCCTCTGACACCAATAAACCAAAATCAACCAAATAATACAAATTATTTTCGGTGAAAATCTAAACAACTAGGTAGCCCATTCTATATGAAAAAATAACTTGGGTGTCATGACGCAACCATGACGGATTTTCATAACGCTAGCTAGTGTGTCGCGAATTTGAAATTCCACTCCCACTGCGCGTAAACAAGTTTTACTTCAAAAATATAGCAATTTTTTTGATTATTTCAATAGGCTGTAGCTTTGAAACGAATAAACGGATTTTGTCGAGTGTTTTAGCGTTTTGAATGTCTACTTTTGTATATTGTATCTGTCTGTATACAAAAATGTCATGTGATATTTCAAAAAGTTGATATAATATAAAATGTGCTTCAAGAGCTTATCTTTTTTTCGCGTCAGCAATATACCTGCGACTTTCCTGTCGACAAGACAATAAAACTCATTTTTACTTTCTTAGAAGAGACGAGAAAGTTGGCGTTTTTAAGGCTAGGTCTACAAAATGCTCAAAGGCAGTAAAATCATTTTCAACTTTTCCTTATAGCGCGTTACAATATTATTTTCTGAATGCGTGTTATTGTAGCATTATAGTTATATTGGTATTCAATGTATTACCATTTCATTTTGATATTTTTAAAAAAATTCTAGGTAGATTAAATGCTATATACATTCAGGATACAAACCAAAGTTCACTCTTTTACGTCACCGTTTGTTTTAACTTCAGCCATCTCTGTCTTGGTTCTGACAGGTGACTTTTTGGAAGCAGTATTTCCAAGTTAAAATATTGGATTCTCTTGTCGCTTGCTACCACAGCATATACAGGGTGGCCCATCGAAAACGAAACGGCCTTGATTTTGGGCTTTCAACGTCATAAAAAAACACTTGTAAACGTCAATGTTGGAGGACACTTTTTAGGCGTATAAGCAAACCCTCATCTGCAACTCCTTAGGCAGGATGGGACTCTGCCCTTAAATCTTAAATGGAAAGGGAGGTGGGGTGATACCTTATTTTGAAGGCCCCTCGACCTAATGCGTTGTATAGTTTAGACGAATTTTTTCATGTAATGAATAATTAAATGTTCTTGTAAAGTATCTATGTTTTGTAATAATATTCTTCATTGTTCTAATGTTATATTTTTTACCTTTTTCCTTTTTTATTGTTCGCTTTTCACGTATAGGTATACACATGGATATTTTTGTTATTTTGTTGACCTGTGGAAGTACTATTATAACTGTATGTTGCCATCAATAAAGTGAATTGAATTGATTACAACTGCTGAGTTTCAAGACGCTGCTGTCATTCCTGTTGATATGACGCTTTGTAAAAAAAAACTATATTTTATTCAATACTTGAATTAATAATTATCCACAGGAGTTATCTTCTCCAAACAAAGAGGAGAAGATCTTCAAAATGAGCTATTACTCCATCCTTTTGACGAAGTTATTTTTCACACCATTTTTATTTATTTATTTTTTTATGGTGAATTACGATTGTTTATACAAGGTCCCACAGATTTGAGTGCATACATGGATCTCATCAGTTATTATAAGAGATACAGGGTCGATTGAATGGATGCAAAGTTGCACATTTTTTAGCCGCAACAAAATGTCATTTTGACTCTTGAAAAATTCCCACTTCTTACGAAGATATTTGAAAAAAACCGAAATTTCGCAAAAACGTTATTATTATTTCCTGACTTCATTTGAGAAGATATTTTAAAATAAATTGCACTTTCTCATCGCCACTTTCTCTCCTCTACAATATGGGGGTATCAAATTAAAAATCTGACGTTTCGTCTTTGAACGGCCATCATCAAGTTGATTTTTTCAAATACGGACCTGGATTTTTTATTTGATCTTTAGTTATTTTTTGACGTCCTTAAGTCATCGAGGTATCGCAACCTTCGAGAAAAGTACTCATCTGAAAAATAATACCCGAGAAAATTAGTCAGGCAGCCCTTGTCTCCCTAACACATAGTTTGGTTCATAAATCCTTCTTTATTCGACACGTTATTACCATGAGAAAACCTGCATAAAACTAATTGACTGAACCAAAATCGAAATAACATCCAATAACGATACATATCATGAAATTAAATGAAATCCACAAATGACATGACAAATAAAAAAAACATATAAAACACTAAATCAATTTCACCAAAAGTGTTCAAAAATATTGCCATTTTGTCAAAATATTGAAAATAACAATAATAGGTGAATAAAAATTGAAAATATTGATGTTGCTAAGGCAACTCACTATTCTACACCCTCATCTAATCACCTCAATGCCTCAAGGACGTCAAAAGATGAAAATAAAATAAAAAATCTTACTACTTTAATAAAAAAAAGGTGATGATGGCGGCTCGAAGACGAAACGTCAGATTTTCAATTTGATAGCACCATCTTGTAGAGGAGGAGAAGTGGGTATGACAAAGTGTAATTTATTTTGAATTTCTTCGGAAGTAGTTGGAATTTTTCAAATTTCAAAATGGCATTTTCTTGATCATAAAAATGCGCAACTTTGCATCCATTTAACCGACCCTGTATCTCTTCCTCATGCATGCACTCGAATCTGTGGCACCCTGTATTTTACTCAATAGATGCCAATTTTGGTTTTACAAAAAAGTTCGAATGAGCAAATTCTTCAATTTTTTATGGACATTCAGAATCTGATACTAAGAAATGCGAAAATGCATCAAAAACCTTAAACTTTTACACACCTTGGTGTTTTGCTCAGCGGTTTTGGTGCTATTTAAGTTCAAAGTCTCATAACAATTTCATTATGTTGATCAAGGTAATCTCCCAGTGATGAGATTTTTGGATACTTTTAACTTGAATAGCGCAAAAACGGCTGAACCAAATACCAACATTATATTATGATATATTTCGAATCAGAAGAAAAAGATCATTTTAGTAAAAAATATACATGGTCTCCCATTTGAAAAAAACCATATTATGTTGTGTAAAATTTTTAGGTTTATGATGCATTTTCACATTTCATAGTATCGGATTCTGAAAGTCCCTGAAAAATACTTCAAATTTGCTCATTCAAACTTTTTTGTAAGACCAAAATTAACTGAGATATCTATTGAGTAAAATATAAACACTCCCCCTCTACATCCTCGTCAAAAAGATTGAGTAATAGCTCATTTTAAAATGTTCTGACATCATATTCTCAAAGTTTGGAGATATTAACTCTTGCGGGTAATTATTTATTGAATATAAAAAATTGAAAAAAAAAAACCGTCATATCGACAGAAATGATAGCAGAGGCTTGAAACTCGGTAGTTATAATCAAGGTCGAAGGGCTTTCAAAATAAGGTATCACTCGACCTCCCCTTCCATTTAAGCTTTTAGGGCCGAGTCCCACCCAGCCCAAGGAGTTGCAGATGAGGGTTTGCTTATACGCCTCCCCTCAAAAACAAAATTGACGTGTCCAAGTGTTTTTTTTTTACGTTAAATACCCAAAATCAATTCTTTTTCGTTTTTGATGGGGCACCCTGTAAAAGAACCAACCGTATAACTCTATCATTTTTTCGTATCTGAGCATTTCGACGTGCAATACGTTTCTCGATTTAGATGTTCCGCTGTCTAGCCAGTATCATCAAAAACAGCGAAACTTTGAAGTGTTTCTTCAACCGAAAAAGTGATAAACATTTCTTTTTCTTCTGGTGGGTTTGTCTTGTAGGCATCAGTCTATAATATGCGTGATGTTCTTTTAGTTTTTTACAGTTTATGTCTGTGGACATTTATTTCAAGATAACTCAATAACTTATCAAATTTTATTAGATAATCGCATATTTTTATTGTAGTTGGGTATGACGCCACTTCATTTTGCCGCCAAAAATAACAGAGTAGAGATATGCGAAGTTCTTCTTAAGGCTGGATTACCTCAGGACGCCAGAAGTAAAGTGGATAAGAGTCCGTTACATTTGGCTGCCACCGAAGGTCATAAAGAGATGACTGAGTTCTTGCTCAGAAACGGAGCTGATCCTGATCTGCAGGATATGGTGAGTTAGACCCATTGAATAATCAGTTGCGACCATTTTTTGTAAGTATAGTGTATTGTTAGTATTGATTGAAGCATTGTTGAAAAAACAACTAGTAGGAGCAAATATTTTAGTTGTATTGAATTTTACACCGACGAATGTATCAAGTATCCAGTTGATTTATTAATCCTGTTTTGATTTTCGATTATCAAAAATAACTTCTTATTTTGAGTTCATTATCCACATCTTACAAAAAAATTACGAAATCTCTTTATAGTTGAAAATGACGCCACTTCATTGGGCGGTGCAAAACGGCCACGCGGCAGTTGCAGAAATTATCCTTAGACATGGAGCTGATCCTAAAATAAAAAATAAGTTTGATCTCACACCACAAATGATTGCTGTTCAATTGAATAGTCTTGAAATGGTGGAACTTTTGCAGGGTAATTGAATTTCTCTACTTGAGTTCATAATATATTATTATTTTTTATTCAGTGTATGAAAGTACCCAATTATACTCCTCAACAATGGTTGAGGATTCCAGCATAGAGGAAACTCCTACATATAGTATTAGCGAGAAGGAATGTAATGCTACTGCAGATTCATTTGTCGATATTGCATCTTTACCTGGAAGTTTCTTAAATTCTACAGGTCTGTACAATAATTTGCTTGCATTTATTTATAAGATTAATTTCAAGATCCCGTTATTATTTTGGACAAAATGGACATTAGCAATCTGAACAATGCTACGGAAAAAACATCAAGTTTTGAGAACGGTAAGGACGACAGCTTAACATTAATTAACTTTGATTTGAGATATTTCTTATCTAGCGGTTTTTGATATGTGTGATACATCTGGAACTGAAGGATTTTCTAGTCAATACTCAACTCAAACAAAAGGTAGGTGAAATTACATATAATGGACGAACATTGTAAACATTTTGCTTTCAGATCCTGTGATTATAAATCTAGCCAAAGATATCAATGACGAGCTGCCACAAATGAGCCAAAAAAGTGAGTTTATATGAATATTGAAATATTTAGCGGAATTGTGTAGTATGATAGAGTAATATGATATATTATTCTTTAAATTGAAGAACTTTCATAATATTAGTGACTTTCTGCACAGGAATTAAGAGAAAAATGTGAAGAATATTCAATTACGAACATTCTCAACATAGTTTTTCTCTTTTATCTGTGAAAAACAATGATTTACAAAAATTTTTTTTCAGCTGATACTTCAGTAACGAACTTGAAAATAGTTGATGGAGTAGTACAGCAGGACGATGATAATTTTTCAGCAATGCAACTGTTGCAAGAACATGGAATAACGATGTTGCAAGCTGATAATGACTATCCCATTTGGAATGCTATTATGGAAAGTGGGCATTCGGTTGTTTTGACTGGTAAGTGACTACCGAGTTTCCGACCATCTCATCATTCAAACTTTTTCTGTCATATTTTCTCACAAAAATATTTCACTTTATTTTAATCAATGTACTTGTGAATTCGGATTCTTGGAAATAATATATTTTTTTAGATGTTGGCAAGGAGGTCTTGAAGACAGTCAAACAACAGGAAGAGAAGAAGAATCCACCGAAGCAACAGAAGATAATCACAGTTACCGCTGAACAATTTGCACAACTCACTAATAGTAAACCTGTGCTTGGAACTAAAAATCCTATGAGATTAACGACATCAACAAAAAAGATTCCAACCATCCTTTCAAAAAATCGCCCTTTGAAAAAAGTTATTATGAAAAAGAAGCAGATTGCACCCTTTGCAAATGTACTGAAGGTAGGTGTATAACCAATATACATGTTGTCCAGAGAAGTCGTGTCAAAAATAATAGGTCTCGAAAATATTGTTTGTTGTTAATATAAAATGTTTTGATATCGGCTTCGTTATGGAGTTATTCACCTTGAAAGTTGCAATATTAATATGGTTAATCTTGCTAAAAATTTGCACATGGATGTTTTTTTAATGAAAAATTATAGTCTGGTGTTCCAGTAAGTTCTCACCAAATGGGAATGTTTTTTAGTGATTATACAAAAGTTCTGCTTCGTAAGAAAATCAAGTTCCAGTTCTAAAAAATTATCTAGGTTATTCAGGGAGGCTCAAACATCTAAATATCGTTCCTGTCCAGGTTAAGTATCGTAAGCGACATTTTTTGCAAATCTGGGATTTTGGCATTGCCGGAATCTTATAAGTGAGCTTCGTCGACTATACAAAATATCGTATGCTAGTACAATACTCCTAAAACATCAAATTCCTATGTAAAAGTTTTTCAACATATATGCGCATGCGCCCACAAATCATAAAATATCGCAAGATCCAATTTTAGAAACATGATGTCACTTTGTATCCAACATAATTTTTCAAAATATCTTTTTATTTTTTATTTATTTAACGGGGATTTCCTAATATTCAAAACAACAATGAAAATATACTTTAAACCAAAGCTTAAGCACAAGAAAATCAAACTATAAATAATGATAATAATACATAAATAAATTGAATTAATAAACTCTTAACAGAAATAACACTACAAGACGAATAAAACTTTTCGTATGTTCATGTCGTCTACGTTTTATTCTATAGGGTTATACACGCTATACGGATCGTAATATTGTGGCTAAAATACGTGAGATTGAACTGTTTGACTTTTGAGATATTATGGGGTATATTGCGGTTACTTTTTAGAATTATTTTCTTATTATACAGGGTGACTCAAAGGCCTTGAAAATATAAAAGTGGTGTTTTTTGAATGAAACCCCCTGTATTTTATTGCATTTTTGGATTTTCTGATCAAAATAAGTGAATGTTTTCAAAAGGTTAATGATACCTAAACCTTAATAGTCGTTGATACAGCGTACAAAAAAAAAGTTGATTACCATCAAGCTGCAAGTTCGTGTATAGCTTATTCATGACGAGTAAAACAACCTCTCTACTAGGAAAAACTTGGTCCATATGGAAAGATTTTTCTTCGACACTTCGGAAAATATTTCAATGTCATAATTTTGGGTTATGTGATGACCAGCAAAGCTGATACTTCCAGGAATGCTTAAGTAGGTGTAGTCATGCGTCAGTATTACGTGATTCCACTTTGTCCGACACCCTAAACAAATACCGTATATTTTTGTCGGACAATGTTATAGTGACGCATGACTACACATAGTTAAGCACTCCTGGAAGTATCAGCTTTGCAGGTCATCAGATAATTTAAAATCATGACATCGAAATATTTTCGGATGTACCTAACCTTCCACGGACAAAGTTCTTCCACGTAGAAAAGTTGTTTTACTCGTCACGGATAAGCAGCCAACTTAAAGCTTGATGGTAATCTTTTTTATTTGTACGCTGTATCAATAGTTCAGTCATTTGGTACTTTCACCTGGAAAGTTTCCCGGGAGTTTTAAAAATTGGGGATTTTATAGATTTCGATGTGCTCTTTCCGAATTTCAACTTTGCCCCCTCGTATCTTTGCCGCTCGCGCCGCGATATTCGAAGAATGGTACCTAGAAGCAGTGTTTTGACAATATCTCTTTTCCGATTGATTTCACGATGGAACATGTGATAGAAACAATGATCTAATAACTATAGATGAAACATTTCATTCATAAACTGTGAAAAATTGTGTGCCAACATCCAACATAGAAGAGACGTGAGGAGTTGAGCGGGGTACTGAGTGGGGATCCGTTTGCACCTCACTGGAATGTGCTTTGATTACTACACGCGAAGCTGCCAGTGGTGTAACTATTCAACAGAATTCTTGATTTCCTATTTACTGCAAGCTTTTGACACTTGCGAGTCATTTCAATATACCATATAAGTAAATGATGAAGAACTATAAGCTAAACCAGAATAAAAACACAATAAACATTCACAAAATCAACACCAAACCCCACTCAAAAAACAAGAGACGCCAATGAGACGAAATATGAATGAAACGTGTAGACAAAAATCCGTTCGAGAGGGGCGGACCGAATTTTGGTGCGTTGTCGTACTTCAGCTTTTTTAATTATCAGACAAAAATACTGGTTTTTCTAAATCCTAAATACCTAAACAAATCTTGAAGAGATGTTTCAATTCAAACAAAAAGTAGATATGCTCTGTAGTTTTGTGACGCATCCATGATTTACCAGATTTTTTGGGTATTTCGCCACACCCTATCAAAAAACAATCAAACTAGTGTTAATATACCGGATCTTCTATATTACCTGAAAAAAAGTCTATTGGTAAACAATAAAGTATCATTCACATAGGGCAAGGTAGAATTTTATTATTAATGTAGAAGTGAAGTATAAAATTAATGCAATACTTTTACCGCTGTCGTTCACATTGAATTATTTGTGGGGTATAAACTCTTGTGGTACGCATGCGCACGTCGTTTCCTTCAAACCAGATTTCCTGCTATTTATGTTGTTATTCCTTTTTCAAATTGGCGGGTAATTTGGCAATACTTCGGCCAATTTTCGATCTAAAGTCTCCATAGTGAAGCTCTTCAAACACTATAGACCGTGGAAGTGTTGACGTCACTGTCAGATGATATTTCGAAATTGGGTAAAAACAAACATCAGGTCTGATCCAATCTGTATTGATTTTTCCATTTGAAAAGAGACTCCTCAATCCAAATTGCTTTTACGAAGTGAAAACGTGCTTTTAAGCTTCTAAAATGCCAATACTTCTCCTCTTGGGATTCCTAAGGTACCATCAAAATCCATTTTGAAAACATGCCAACTTTCAAATCATTTTTCAATATTTTGATGACATATAGTTCGTCTTTGAATTTTTCAAAAATATCACTTAATCGGACGTCAAACCACATTCGCAAATATAAACTATTGCAGAATATACTTCTATACTCTTCAACTTGAGCTTTAAAATGCTTATTGAGGCTCAGAAAATTATCTTAGATAGAATAAGCTAGTGAACCACGATAAGGGTTTATTGTTTTGTGGATAAACAAAATGGCCTAAATGTTTGTTTTTACCCAATGTATCTGTCAGTGACGTCACACTTTCACGGTCTATACGATATGGGACAAATTTTGAAAATTTCAAAATGACAGAAATCGACCGTCATAACCTCGATTCTGATTGGCTCTGGTAAGAATTTGCCACACGCTTGCCCAAAAAATTTGGAGCTTGGTGTCTTTTACCTTGACACTACTTCGCCACTACCACGTTAAAGCAACCTTAATTCTATGTGAAAAGTGCGTATGAAATGTACGCGTCAAATATTCTTAATTCATAATTCACTTCTACCTCACCTCTACCTTGCCCTATGTGAATGAACTTTATTCAAAACCTAACAATATCAAACGTTTCGGAAGCAAATCTGCCTCCGCCGTCAGTGGAACCTAAAAACAATTAATTAGTTTAAATTCAAAAAATTGTCTTCGTCTTTTTGTGATTTCGCAGTAAAAGTTGGCTTTTTTGTGTGTTTTTTTGAAACAAATAGGGAGGTTTCATGAGTTCGAAATTTACCAAAAACATATGAACATGTTTTTTTAGAATTGCTCAAACAGTACTCTGTGAGAGTTTCAAGTCATTTGGTGAATTTGACTAGAGCTCTTTGAAATTTTGATAGAAATTTGAAACCAATTTCAATGGCGCGCTCTGACGTACTATCTCTAGCTTTTCCATCTTTCTCGATTAAACATAGACAACCTTTTCCGATTTAGCGTGCATTCTGCGCGTTTGCCACAGTTTACATCTCACTCCAGAAAATAGATGAGTGGGGTTATATAGAAACAAATCAAACATTTTCTATTGAATAATCCAAGTAATCAAATTGATCAACTATTTATTCATTCAAGTTTGAGCCATTTTTTTTTATTTATTCAAGAATAAACCATAGGACGTGTTTTTTTTTCACCAAAATTTTATGTTGATTTCCACCAAAATTCACTGTTGCCCTCAGCTGATCCTGTCATGTGACTTTTGGTGGAAACACCACATATACATCACATTCAACATAAAAAAACGCTTTGGTGGATCAAGTGAAACTACTGACACACATTATTTTTGATACTAGTGGATTGTGATAAACCTGCACATCCTCCAACACCAATCATCTGGAATTCCTTTTGGTTTTTCTCAAATACACAATTCTCATCAACTTTCCAAACAGTTTCAAAAACCAACTCCAATGAAAAAACAAAACTTCCGAAAATCCTGAATAAATTGAGCACGAAAATAATTTCGAGAGAAGCAGTTTGATTCCCTAACATTCTTAATATAACGAATCACGACACAGACGAACAATTTTATGACACCAAATAATACCATATTAAATATCGATAACAAAGACAAACTTTTTAAGAACTTGCCAACCCAACAACTCGGCCCTTCAAAGTAAATTATTATTATTGTGTCAATTATTGACAATAGAATGTTTTCCAGGTTATATTGTGCTCTATCAACATAGATCAACCAAAGTAATCGATGTTGTCCTCATGTTTATTTCGCTATATGTTCCATCCATAGTTATTAGATCATGGGAATACAAAATAAAACTATAGAAAATCTCCTACAATTTATGTAACTTTTTTTTTCGTATGAATAGTTTTCACGTACGAGCTCCGCGAAGTTTAGTTCAACATGCGTTTTGGTCAAAAAACAGATCTCGACACCACCTTTAAAAAGAGTGAGCGACAAGTTATTTTTAATCGTAGTGTCCCCAGTCGACCTCACAATTCCAAAATGTATCGTATTCTCCTTCGTTTCGCTGTTCTTCATTGTCCAATTGTTACGGGTTTATTGTCTTTAGTACCGATCGAAACTTCATAGACCGAAATATTTTCCACATAAACCGCTATGAGATTATGAGTTTCATCGCAATCCTCTTCATTTTTGATTTCATCATACGTTGGCTCGAAAATAGTCTCCCTTTCTTCCTCTTCATCGCTATCTTGCAATGGAAAAGACAGAAACGGAGACTATTTTCGAGCAAACGTATATGAAATCAAAAACGAAGACGATTGCGATGAAACTCATAATACCATAGCGGATGATGTGGAAAATCTTTTGATCTTTGAAGATTCGATCGTACTCGTACTGAGGGTCATGTTGTCTGTTAACAGAAAGATGTCTTCCAGGGGTCTCTAAAAAAAAACAACCTACTACCTACCACAGGCATATACAGGGTGAGTCGGGAAGAATTTATAATGATAAAGTACTACAAACTAAACCAGAATAACACAATGAAAATTCACAAAATCAACACAGAACCCAAAACTAAAAAAACTGGGACGCCAATGGTATTTCAAAACATTCAAGTCACAAAACCGAAATATGAATGAAACGTATAGGCAAAAACCGGTCGATAGGGCGGACCCAATATATTGGAGCGTTGCCGTTTTTCATCTTTTTTAATTTTCACAAGAAAACAAATGTTTTTCTTGAACCTTAATACCTGAAAGAGATGTTTCAATCCGAACAAAAAGGTTAGTTACCATCAACTTCTTTTATTAAATTCATAACTAAACTGTATTGAAGAAACAATGATTCCAAACAATGTTCTGATCATTTTGCTGCATAGCAATATTTGTAATAGAGTAACTTTGGCAAGAAAAGTGGTGGGAGAAACTTTGCACCTAAGCAAACAGTTAGATGTTGGCCACAAGTTCATTTCACTATGTTTTATCATAGGTATTAGATCATTGGGGGGTATGTCCTTTCCACACACTTTCTCAGAACAGGAACCTGATTTTCTCACGGAGCAGAACTTTTTATGAAAAGACACTTTCCGTTATATGAATAATAATCATTTTTCCCATTTGGTAAGAAGTTACTGGGTCAGGCTGTATCAATAATACATGTATTTTCCATTTCTTGAATATGTTGAATAATACGCCTACACACTTAATTTCCAGGTACAAAGCATAGATCAATCAAAAGTAGATGTAGAAGGTCTGATGGAGGAGTTGGCAGCAGCCAAGAGAACAATTGAGGAATATAAGTTGAGACTGAACGCCAAAGAACTAGAAGTAGAAAAGTATAAAATGCAATTAAAATTACTGATGAATTCTGGCTTGTGACCAGACGAAGGTCTGTCACCATCACTGACCAGTGGCAATAGTATAGTGATTTGGTATTGATTTTTTGAAGAGATTTCTTCAAGTACAAAATGTATTATGATTTTTGGATACAAATCCTTCTTACCGTGGTATTTCAAAGTATTGAACATTCAC
Source organism: Orchestes rusci (assembly GCA_958502075.1). NCBI lineage: Eukaryota > Metazoa > Arthropoda > Insecta > Coleoptera > Curculionidae > Orchestes > Orchestes rusci. The sequence continues at coordinate 20,130,961 of OY293305.1, read as the reverse complement.
ATAGTGTCTTTATGTGTGCGTCAATTTTTTGTATATTTGGATCAAAACAATCCCATGAAGAATCAGCGATTAGAATTCATTTTGATGAAGTGTCCATTCAATTCATCATTCAAAAATATAAACACTTATTATTTTCTTGAGAATAATATGTTTGTAATGAAAACAGGCAACTAAACGTCATTTCTCAAAGTATTTTGATTTTTGCTTTGAGGAAAGCGTACTTAAACACCCCACAGACGCTCGAGGATGTCGGGCCAATACCTCCTAGAAAACAAGGCCAAAGTGCTGGCCGTTTGACGTCATCAATGTAGGCCCATGATACAACCTTGGGGAACACTATGATCATTTCCAGAATACCTGACTTTGACAAATTGTAATTTCAAAGATTCGAAAAGTGTGGCTAGTTTATTTTTTCACGCTCGAGTATTTCAAAAGATACACCAGTAAGAAAAAACTGTCTTGAATAAAATCTTAAACACACAAGAGACACTATTCAATGAATGAACAATAGATTTATCTATAAGATCTGGATAGAGGTCAAGTAGAGATTCCCATAAGTTTCTTCTTGAATATTTTTTTCCTCCTGTGTTTCCATTGTTTTTTTAAATATTTTTATCAGTTTCCTATTTTTGGTGGGCCATATCTTGATAACTTTATGGTGTATTGGAGGAATAAAAGCCAACAGCTTACAGCTGGATGAGAGTTCCCCACATCGCTTAGAGTACTTACATGCAAAAACTCTGTATAAAGGCTTACTCTCGATTAACAGATTTGATCTGCCTGCCTCCAGTGAAGAGCATGAACTACTCGCTCGTTATTCACTGTATGTGTGAACTATTGATTGGTCTTTGCATGTTTGAAAAACGTTTTCTAGTAAGTAGGTAGCACAGATTTTTCGTCGGAGGATGACCTGCTGGACATCTTGAATTCACTAAATCTTCTTTTCAACTGCCAGGTAATCAGCGCTCTTATACAACCAACGAAAAAACCGGAACTGGTATTCAGCGCAAAAATCCGGCATTGGATAATCTTTGTGTGTGTTGCCTTTAACGTTCAAAAAACATTCAAACAGAAAAACATTTTTGAATCGCTTTGACAAGAGCATAAACAAACATGATTGTTTGCGGTGTCAGGTCTACAAGGATAAGGAAATAGGATGTTTGAAGGATGAATCGATAAAAGGCCTACATCGTGGCCTACATAGGTGACGCCACATTGGAATATTTTGAATATTCATTATATTTATAAATCAACCTTAAAGGTTGATTTATAAACTTGCCGTCCGCCGTTACGGTTGACGTTCGACGGTGCCGCTAACGTTGCCGTCGCCCAATGCATTTATAAACTTTTATACCATCGATTGTCGTCGGAGATTTTCAATTTTTTTTTTTACTTACTTTGAAGTTAATTTGTTTTAGTTCAGTGAGATTTGGTGACTGACTCGAGTATATTTTGGTACAAATCTTAATTTTATGATATAAAAATATGAATTATGGGAACAAAAACATATTGAGCCATATTCCTATGGTTTTAGCTACGAACGGCGGACGGCAATAGATGGAGATGAACGATCTCTAGCGGTGCGCCAACGGCAGACGGCATGATATAAATGTATGCAGGCGCGTCCATATGTCTATCTCGAACGTCAAACGTGAGCGTTAGCGGTAACGGCGAACGGCGACTTTATAAATCCCACTTTAGTCCTTATTATATAGGAGTTGTTGGTTGGGCTCGTCACGAGCCCAACATACTCGCGGCTACCATATACGTTCGAACATGTTTGTGTTGGTGGGTGTCATCGAGCCAAGCATTCCAAACGCCAACTAGGCGCATGCGTTCCAACCAGGACCCGTATTCCGTGTACTGTGGAATTCCATCGCAACACGACGCTCTCTGTGTAAAATGATGGGAAAGAGACGTGTTGCTAGAATTCCACAGGTACACGGATTACGGGTCCAGGGCAAGTGACAAGTAGTGTTGCGTTCACGACGTGCTTCATTCCTTGTCTAGCTGAAAGTAGAACAAGGATAGAGCATAATGTCTGTCGTGCAATGTGTTCGCGAAAGAGATGTCAAAAATATGACTTACTTAATCAAACTGAAATGGCGGTTCTTGACCTATTGTTAATATTCACGTTTTATTTGTGTATTGTTGGATCAACAAATATGTTAATCTTCATAAAATTCATTCAAACTTGGCACTGACACTGACAGCAATTTGGAGGTTATGAATATTGTCACATGTGACATCATCCAGCCAGTAGTTGCCCTGATCTACGCGCTTACCGAGAAAATTAACTATTGAAAACAATAGGCGGATTTTGGCGTTAACCGGGTTACGATTTGTCGTTACCAAGTTTGGCAACTGATTGGTTATATCGATACCAGCTCGGAATTAAACCCTAAAACGTTCTGGTTACTAAAAGTAACATTCGTGGTATAACGTAACTACTTAATTAGGAACCTCCCAAGAGATTTGTCCCTACTGCGAAGAAAAGTTAAGCTAGGAAATTCATAACCTGGTTAACGCCAAAATCCGCCTAATGTAAAATCTCCACAAGATAGATTTGTGATAACCTTCAACGGTCAATAACCAGTACTCGAACGTCAAAGGTATAGCGGAACGATTAACCAGGTCACAGGTGTTTATTGCACATGACATTTCAACGGTTTTGCTTTGTCTGATCATGTGTAGTTTGTTTTCTTCGATTACTCTTGGTTTTGAACAGGGTTTAATTTTAAAGCATTTTTTTTCATAAAATCAACTTAGGGACCACCTACGTGAATATTAGCCTGAATAGTGGCAGAAAAAAGTTAAATTTACTTTACGTGCAATAATCCAAGTACAGAGGACAGCATTCGAATTCGCACACTTTATTTAAAACATTCATTTTTTGACACGTGACTAGTGATATGCCAATATACTAAGACCAGGGTGAAATAAACCAACACATTTTATCTGCTAGATCGTCTCGCTGTCTCTAATCACGTGTAGTTTGTTTACTTCGATGATTTTTGGTTTCAAACCATGAATAACAAAAACTATCAAGCCACTGTGGTGATATATATTTGGAAATCTGATATAAAAGAGATGCAATTAATGTATTTTCTATTACCTTATATATTCTTTTATACATTAATATCTTAGATACCAGCCAATAATTCAATTTCCCTTCGCCCTTCGCATCAATGGATAATATATTTGAGATCTGGTTGTATCAAGATTATTTGAACTAAGCTGAAATAATCAATCCCAAAACCTTTGTTGTTTACCGATGACTCGTTACTTTGACAAAAGTGATGTGGTACTATGACAAAGTTTGGCATTGTACTAGTGTTCTTTAATAGCTATTTACCTAACAAGTGCGGAAAATTAGTTTTTCCGCACGAGTCTGCCGTTCACCGACCGACGCGTACCGGAGTTCGTTGAAGCAGCCGAGGGCGGAAAAACATTTTCCGCAAGTGTTAGGTACAATAGTTTTTCTACAGACGTGCGGAAATAAGGATATTATTCGTAATTTAAAAGTTTCTGATGCAACTAATGACAAATAAATAATAATGAATGTCGAAATGTGTAACTAGCACTGGTGCGGGAAATCTGATTTTGCGGAAAATTAAATTTTCCGCACGGCTGTAGGAAATAGCTATTTACCTAACAAGTGCGGAAAATTAGTTTTTTCCGCACGAGACTGCCGTTCACCGACCGACGCGTAGCGGAGTTCGGTGAAGCAGCCCAGGGCGGAAAAACCTTTTCCGCAAGTGTTAGGTACAATAGTTTTTCTACAGACGTGCGGAAATAAGGATATAATTCTTAATTTGAAAGTTTCTGATGCAACTAATGACGAATAAATAATAATGAATGTCGAAATGTGTAACTAAGCGACCATAGTTACCTGGAAACCTGGTTGCTATTTGCTTATGATATTGTTATATTTTCCGCACTGGTGCGGGAAATCTGATTTTCCACACGGATATCGGTGCAGAAAATTGAATTTTCCTCACGGCTGTAGAAAAAATTATTTCTACCCTGAAGCCTTTTATTTTATTACAAATAAAAACCTCGAATGAGCTGTTCAAAATAAGTCAATGAAATAAAATATTTTTTCCCTTGGGCAATAATATAGCATTTTTCCAAAATCAATTTGAAATAAAACTACATTTAACCAAATAATGAACAAAAAAAAAAAACTTCGATTATAAATATTTGGAATAATATTCCTTTTCCCTGACTCTATACAAGGCAGTGGCGACACGGGGTTACTATTTTCTATTGGCTTTCGAGATCACGTGGTATTTTCCGCCATTTTGCAATTAATGTCAACCTAAGACAAATTAATAAATCACATTTTTTATCTATATAGAATTATCAAATTACGTTAGGAGAGGTTCTTTTCTAAAACAACTCACCATCACTACTTTTATTAATAGTAAGAACTGATGAATCGAAAACAACACAGAGAGCACTGACAGTAAGGACAGCATAGGTTAGTATTAATCCAAAAGTGATAGCGCACGTCATAATATTGTATTTTGGTATGCCCGACGCATGAAACGTACTGTGAAAGATGAAAGAGTTTTATATTCCACTGCAAGGGGCTGTTTATCAATTGATTTAACCCCTGGGTTGAAGCGATAACCTTAGGATAATCCCAAAATGTTTGACATTTGTCCATTTGACAAGGGCTAAGTTGACCCAGGATCAGCTAACCCATGAGTTAACGCGATAACCTCAAAATGGTTGACATTAGTCCATTTGGCAGAGGCTAAGTTGACCCAAGGTTAGGTAAACCATGGGTTAACTCTCAATTGTTAAACAACCCCTAAGTCTGGGTAATTATAAGGGGTAATTTGATGCAGTGTTCTTTTTATGTAAAATTAGAATTAAATACACATTTGAATTTAAGATGTTCAGTAGTTCAGTTAACACAGGGGTTAACTCAATTGATAAACAGCCCCTGAGAGTTACAAATTGCGGTAATATACAGTTCGTCAATCGAGTTCCAAGTTTCTTGGAGAGCTTCAGAGAGTAGATTCAAATTAGAATAGTCTTTGAAACGGATTTTTGAATCAACATAATCCCACATGTTTTCAATAGGGTTTAAGTCGGGTGACTGCGACGGCCAAAGTAATTTGAATTTTTTCTTCTCTTGAAAATTCTTTGACTAGTCTGGAAGAAAGGGATCAGTTGGGTCTGCAAACAGTCTTTGTATACAAATCTGTACATAATTCCGTTGATCCTATAAAATGGCTCATGCCATGTCCGGAAAAACAGCTCCAAACTTGAATGGGACAACCACCGTGTTTCACAGTAAGTTGTTTTTGAAACATATTTTTATTTAGCCTTTTAGCTACAGGGTGTCTCACATAGTTGAGGCCGTCACTCCTGAGTTAATTAAATTTTGATTCGTTACTAAACAGTACATTTTTCCATTGCAGTAGGCGTAGTATTTATTTGAATGTGAAAGTACCGGTTCTTAAATGGATTTTTTCTAGTTAACATTATAATAATCTTGTCATTCTTTCACCCCCATCATGCCATGGGACCGAAGAACTGTTTATAATTTAGTTAAGGGTGAATTTTCAAGCAGTTGTTCTTTGGTAGCCCACAATCATCCAGAAAAATTGGCGGATCACCCTCAACATGTCGTCTTAACCAAATCATCTCTGAAAAATGTCACTGGCTCTTGACAACTATTGAAAAAACTGATAGTGCTCATTGAAATCGTTCTCGAAGACTTTGCGATCAAAACATGGATATTACCATTGTATAAATATTTTTCCGATTATACGACTATAATTTGAGAAAATCTAAGATAATTTGAACAAATTTCTGATTTTCTGTACTCACTGCGTGGCACTTCGCTTCAAACCCTTGTTTTTGTACTGATTTGTCGACCCAGTGATGGTGAGAGGTGTTTCACAAACATACCTTTTCTCGACAGTACAGTGTTTGGGACGACTCATAGTACATTCAAGTGTACTGACTGATACATAGGAAATGTTTTTAACAAATACAAAAAGATTCTTTGAGACAACGAGATCAGAGACACATGAACTCCAATCATATTTTTTTGGTCACAATTCAAAAATATTACTGTGTAGTGTTCTAGGAAACCGTGGCATCAAAAAATACATTTTTTTCAAATAGCAACCCCAACTTTTGATTAGAGATTTGGATTCAGCGTAATATTCTACGTATGATATAGTGATTTTATTTGCGTGCAGTGTTGTCAGGCTATCGAGGATTTACTAAAATTTAGGGAAAAAACATTTTGTTGGTAAATTAGCTACAAAAACAAAAGATTTGAATTGAATCTTGCAAATATGCGTATTTTTCAATGTAAGAGTCAAAGTAATTGATTTTTGAAAAAAGAATCGCTATGATTTATATAGGGTGTTTTCTACAGCAGGCCCAACTTAGCGAATTTAGAGAAGAAGAAACTCAATTTTTTCAAATGGAACACCCTGTGTGCTGTTATCTAGTTTTGTTAAGCACTCATTGTATGATGTGTATTGTGATGGCAACTTTGCCATTACAATACACGTCATAAAATGTGTCGTTATCTCGCAATCTTTGATTATGTCAAAATAGTACCCAATAGGGATTTCTGGTTCATTCTCGGTACAGGTTACTCGACGAAACGTCATTGGCTGGGTGTTCGGACCAGGTGTTGAAATTCTCTAACAGAACAATGACTGAAAACAAAAGAGGTTGACGATCTTTATTCAAAATCGAGTTGAATATCCACTATGGTATAATCGAAATGGAACAATTATTATCATTAACAGAATCAACAAAACGAACTACGGAACTAGAGAAAATGTTCAAAATGACCGCCATTATGTTCAATGCAGGCCTGTACACGGTTTTCAAATGATCGACCAACTTCAACTAGCATGTTGTTATTATTGTTTATATCCTGGAATGCTTCCCTTATCCGATCTTTTGGATTGGTGATGCTGGTTGTCATGGTAATTGAATCGGATTCTTCTGCCATAGCAACGATCCATTAACACGTTCGAATTTGTCATCTCGAAACCCAATTGAGGGGTACTATTTTGACATAATCAAAGATTGCAAGATAACGATACATTTCACGACATGTGTTCTTATGGCAAAGTTGCAGTGTTTTGAGTGCTTAACAAAACTAAATTACAGCACAGCAGGATGTTCCATTTGAAAAAATTGAGTTTCTTCGTCTCTAAATTCACTAAGTTGGGCCTGCTGTAGAAAACACCCTATATAAATTATAGTGATTCTTTTTCAAAAAATCAATTACGTTGACTCTTACATTGAAAAATACGCATATTTGCAAGATTCAATTTCAAATCTTTTGTTTTTGTAGCTAATTTACCAACATAATGTTTTTTTCCTAAATTTTAGAAAATCCTCGATAGCCTGAGCACACTGCACGTCCTGGCAAATAAAACCACTGTATCATACGTAGAATATTATGCTGAATCCAAATCTCTAATCAAAAATCGGGGTTGCTATTTAAAAAAAGTGTATTTTTTTATGCCACGGTTTCCTAGAACATTCTTTATACACAGTAATATTTTTAAATTGTGACCCTGCCGGAACCCTATAAGTTTTGTCTTGAAATATGTTCTATCTCTTTTGATAAGGAAGAAAATGGACTTCCACACACCAATGCGCCACCCTGTATAGTGGGTTGAAGTTGAGTTTCCGCGCCGCCTCTCCTTGCATCAAATAAAAAGTGTTCAATAAAATATACGATCACCTATGGATTGCAATTGTTTCAAAAAACGTATGTCTAGGCTAACATCATTATGACATGACATCCACTTTCTAACGGTCACAGATGCCATGATGCCAAACCATACAAACTAGCCACGACCTACGTTCATGACAGAAAAAGAAATCCAGAGGTGACTTGATCGTATTTTTTATCGAACACTCGTTACTATTATAGCGCTATTATGGGGGCGTCCAAATGGTTTTATGTACGAAATTCCTAATTGATACAGACATCTAAGAAAACATGATACATGGATTAATTTGAGTTTCGTCTTTGTTATACTGGGTGATCCATTTGAATTGAGGCAGCCCGCGATATCTAAAAAACTATAGTTATTAGAAAAGTTAATGTACAAGTTATTAGGTCCTCTGTGACATTGAAAAATTATCAGGAACACATGAACTTTGGAACACATGACATAGAAATCGTAAAACGTAAGCACTTTTCTTTAAAATACATTTTTGAGAAAACACATGCTTAACTTTTATGACTTTCATGTCATGTGTTCCATAATTTGAAACGTCTTGACTATGTTTTTTTTTTATTTCAAAAATCATAATCATTTTTCCAATAACTTTAACTTTTCAAGTAACTATCGTTTTTTAGATATCGGGCTGTCTCAACTTAGATGGATCACCCATTATGACAAACACGAAAGTCAAATGAATCTATTGCATAGATGTCTGTATCAATTATGAATTTGGTACAATTGCCACATTCAAATGAAGCCAGAAAGAAAATACTTGGAAGGTCGATTTTTCTACTCAAGAACCAGTGCTCGATGATGTGAGAGAAACTTTGACGACAAGATGTGCCTGCATTTTACACCAGGAATAAAATGTTGCAATGACTGTGAATATGCAAGTTTCAGTAACCAATGATCTAATAACTAAAGATGAAACATTTCATTCATAAACTGTGAAAAATTGTGTGCTCAATATCGAACATAGACGAGACGTGAGGAGGAGTTGAGAGGGGCACTGATTGGGGATTCGTTTGCACCTCACTAGAATGTGCTTCGGTTACTACACGCGAGGCTGCCAGTGACGTAACCATTTAACAGAATTCTTAAATTCTTATTTACTGCAAGCTTGACACGTGCGAGTAATTTCAATATACCACATAAGTAAATAATGAAGCATTACAAACTAAACCAGAATAAAAACACAATAAACTTTAACAAAATCAACACCAAACCCCACTCAAAAAACAAGAGACGCCAATGAGACGAAATGTGAATGAAACGTGTAGACAAAATCCGATCGATAGGGGCGTACCCAATTTTGGTGTGTTGCCGTACTTCAGCTTTTTTAATTTTCAGAAGAGAATACTCTGGTTTTTCTAAATCCTAAATACCTAAACAAATCTTGAAGAGATGTTTCAATTTTAACAAAAAGGTTACCATCGACTCATATTTGATTGAATTCATTCATAAAATGGTTTCAAAAATGATTCGAAACAATGTTTAAATCTTTTTGCTGCGTAGTAATACTTTTAATAGAGTAAGGGCTGATATTTCAATGTCACCTTAAGTGACATTTTAGCTAAGGTATACTTGAAGTTGATGTGAATTTTAAAATTGGCCACCGAAAGTGCCGTTTTTCAATTGCTTCACTCCTCTCATTTAACTACGGATCTAATGTACGTGTCGCAATTGAAACACGGTACTCACGGGAGACAAATTCAAGGTCCAAAATAACCTTTGAGTAATCTTAAATGAACATTGAAATATCGGCCCTAAGTTTGGCAAACAACGTGGTGGGAGAAACTCTGCACCTGAGTGCATAGTTCGATGTTGTCCTCATGTTTCATCTATAGTTATTAGATCATTGGCCGTAACTGCCTAAATTAAGAAGGCTTATCAGATTGCGAAGATTATTGATCCAAGGCTATAATATACTTCAGAATCTTTCGGAACTTGTATTTACAGTTTTGAGTTTAAAGCTTGAACCAATAATAATAATATTTACTGCAATGCGCGGCAGCACTTTAGTTTGAACGCCGCGCCCTGCGGAAACTCAAGTAACTATAACTCGAAAACTATACAACTTGAAATGCTGATTCTTTTTCCAAAATCTCTTTTGAACCTTTGGCTCCATTTCGTACGCAGATAGTATTCCGAAATTCCTTAAAATAAAACTTTCTGGCTTACTGAAAATGGTTCTGCAGAAAATATTAATATTGAAGTCTATCCGCACTTTTCATATTAACGAAACTACCCCGGTTACCTTCTCCCACAGTTCCTTTATCAATTGAAAAAAAAGACCTTCGATCTAGATTCTTTTCCGGAGATACAACGAAGTATGTGTGAAAAAGTAATGAAAAACACTTTCAACATATTTATGACATAATATGTATTTCGCAATAAAAAATTTCGGCCCTGATAAAAAATGTTGTTATTTTCCGATTTTCAATGCCCAGAGACCTAGTCTATCATTTTATAAACATCCCATGCGGTTGTACGCCAAAAAAAAATGAAACATTTTTTCCTTTTGTTCAGTGCACTTAGTCAATACTTTGAATAAGTATCATGTTATTTAATTTAAGAGGAACAAACAGGGAACTTGCCCATTTCCTCTTTATCTTATTTATCTATTTTAGAGTACATGTCTAAAAACACCGTATACCAAATATCAGCCCTTGAATCGCACTAGTTACTTTACAATAATTAATCAAAATTGACATCTACGCTGTGAAAATTCAAACGAAGCAAAAAACGCGGGAAAGTTTTGACGTCATAACGCGTATCTTTGGCAACCATTTGAATGTTTGAAGTCTGATGTGACATTGAGTTGGTTTATTTCATAGTTTTTGAAAAAAAATCAAGGATAGTTTATATTATGGGTTTATATAAATATTGCATTATGCCGCTGTGTTCGAATTCAACTTTGAAATTTTCAAACAATTTTCATTCGCGTGCCTAATGACAAAAAGCGGCGAATAAAATTACCTAGAGCATGCAGACAAAGAGGGGAATTATTTCATTAAAAAGCAGTGCTATTTATATGTATATGTATGTGGAGATCATTTTTATGTGTGTATGTATTTTGACTAAAAATACCATCACCTATTATTGTGTTTTTAGATTTTGAGAGATTTTATTCTTGGGTACATAATATGTACCCAAGAATATTAATTAATATTATTAATACAGACAGATTACAAAAATGATACTTTTTATTTTATTTTACCATTAAACAGTATGTCCTGCGATGAGGTATACAAAAGGACAAATTATGGACCAAGATTTTTATTTCTCGAGAAAGTCATTTTTATAAAAAATGTTGCTTGTTAAAAAAATATGATTGTCGATGAAAAAAAATATATTTTATACAAGAATATACCTTTCAAAAAAAAAAAATTGGAATATAATCTCTTTTTCAAGTGGAAAGCGTGAATTACCTACCCCGCCATATTTGAAAGTTTCTGGCAAAGAGAAAAAAAAATAAATTGGGAAGCCAAAATTTTTTCAATTCAAATCTGTATTTCACTGAAAATTGGTTTATGGTGTTTGGGTAATAATTGTAATTGTAAGGTGTGGTATCGATTGGTTTACATATTTGTATGAATTATGCCTTGACTAATAATCACTAATAATAATTATTGGTTTATTTTATTATATTTATCGTATCACGTTAAGTTTTAATTTTTACGCCTTCTTCGAAATACATAATTGGAAATAAAAAAAATGTGTCTTCTTTGATTCATTATTAACACTGTAAACCAATAGAATGTCTGAAGTTTCATCTTTGTTGAATATATTATGAATGTAGGTAGTTCTCTATTGAAATAAATTGATTTTCCAACTTCTTAAAGACCCTGTACAAAATTTGTTTTTTTTTCCATCGACAATCGTTTTTCTTCAATAAGCAAAAATTCTTATAAAGAATGACTTTTGCTTGAGAAATAAAAGTTTTGGTCCATTTGTCCTTTTGTGTACCTCATCGCCGGAAAAACTGTAGGATAATGGTAAAATGAAATAACAAGTCAATTTTTTTAATTTGTAATATGTAATATGCGGAGCAATACCTACCTAAGAATAAAATCTCTAAAAATATAAAAACAAAATTATTGGTATTCATGTCATGATACTTACATTAAAATGATCTCCACATACATAAATAGCACTGTTTTTCAATTAGATATTCTCCACATTTCTTCTGCATACTCTTAGCAATTTTGTTTGCCGATTTTCGTCATCAGGCCCAGGCACGCGAAAGAAAAGTTGTTGGACAATTTCAATGTTGAAATGGTACCTACACTGCGGTCTGCGGCAGAGCGCCATATTTATAATACCATCCTCTTTTTTTCAAAAACTACGAAATAAACTAACTTGATGTCACTTCAGACTTCAAACATTCAAATGGTCGCCAACGATACGCGTTATGACGTCAAAACTTTCCAGCGCTTTTTGTTTTCTTTGAATTTTCTCAGCGTCGATGTCAACTTTGATCATTTATTGTAAAATAACTAGTGCGGTTTAAGGGCTGATATTTGGTATACGGTGTTTTTGGACATGAACACACACTTCAATACAATAAAAAAAAATGGGCAAGTTCCCCATTGTTAATAGTGTAAGCAAACTAGACTGACTTGTATAATACTAGTATTTATTATTAGCTCTTAAAACTTGGACAAAAATGGCTTTATTTATATGTTTGAAACATTGCGAAGAGTTGAAGTTTTTTGTGAGATACTATTTTTGTAAATATAAATGATTTTCGATTACGCTTTGTATTTGTTCTGTTACAGGTTAAAGAATGAGTCCCCTCCTATGGTGATAAAAGCATTTTTGCGCCTTGTTCTTGAATTGTACGAAACAACAACTAACACACCATGGACACTGAAATAATATTTTTTTTTACATTGACATTGGTTCGAATTCAGAACAACTTTTTCCAGACTATCGAGAATTGGCCATTTTTGCGAAGACGTATAGAAGGCGCCGGGCTCCAACTTTCAAATTCCAGTCAGTACATTTTTGGGTTCTACGTAAAATTCGGCAACAAATTAAATGGTCAGTATTTCAATTTTATGGGCAGTACTCTTTGCCATTATTTTATTTCCCTTGGTCAGTATGATAATAAATGGTCGGTTGAAATAATGAAGGATCAGTAACATAAAGAAGTGGTCAGTGAAAATAATAAATGGTCAGTGAAAATAATGAAGGGTCAGTAACATAAAGGAGTGGTCAGTAAAAATAATAAATGGTAGATATAAAAAATCAAGAGTCAGTATCATAAAAAAACGATCAGATAAATTAGTAAATGCCTGGTGAAAATAATGGACAGTCCATAAAATTAATAAAGCGACAGTAGAATAATGAATGGTTGGTCATATATTTTATTTTATTTTATTTTTACAACGGAACGAAACACAACTTGGTAAAGAGAAAACACTCTGCCTTTATGTCATGATGAAGTAGTCAGATAGGTTCTTTTGAGAGGCGGATTTAGTTTGGGTTAGTTTGTGTTGGTAATAGAAATTGATGAAAAATATGCAGCGGCTCGTTGGTTAGCACTAGGTTAACATTACAATTATTATTGTATATTATAATTGACGTGTTGTGTATTGGTTTTATGTGTATCAAGTTTGGGTTAGTTAAAATTATTACTGACTATTGCATACTGGCCATTTATTATTTCTTACTGTACATTTGTCGAATTATTACCAGCTAAGTCATACTGACATTTCATAAATTTTTACTGACCATTAGAATCACAATAGTGAACATAGAAATACAGGCCAAATAGTACTTTTACTGCTCAAAAATTCCATTTTTACTTATTTTTAACAGAAATACTGAGTCTTTTACAATATTATACTGACTGCTTGTGATATTATACTGTACATAATGAATTAAATACTGTTCAGTTTATTCAAACCCGTAAAATTCTAGGCAGATGTGATGCATCATATCATATCCTATGCCTAAGTATACGATTTTTTGAAATATTTGAGTTTTTATGTCAAAAATGATGTTTGTGGGCTCCAATTTAAATGATAATTTTACGTATAGGAAACCCTTTATTATTAAATTTGAGCTGGATTCCTTGTTGAAAGGGACCTACTATAAAAAAAATACAATATTTTGATAACTATTATCCCAGGGTGGTCAAAAAATAAGATCAAAAATGAAATCGAGAAAACTGCCAAAAATCAATTTTTTCAAATGGAAACACCCAAATTTTATCATTGCATAGTCTTTAGCATTTCAAATGGAGGTGAGTTTGTATAAGATTGTCCTTTCTAAAATTTTTTTATTTTTGAAATTTACAATGTTACGCAAATTCACCTTTATTTCCAATGCTGCATAAGATGAATCTATTATTATATTAAGAGAAAGCATCCTTGAGAATCTAACCACACAGATTTTCAAAATTTCAATCGCTTTATTTTCCAAGATATTCTAATAGACGGTCACCGTGAGACACCCTGTATATCATAAAAAGTGTGTCTCATCAGTTTGTACGAAATTTGAAACCCGGTCTCCTCCAAATAGCGAAAATACGAGGGTGCATTCATCTTAACTGCGACACACTCTATAAAATAAATTCATCATAGATAAACGATCAATTACTTATAAATACTTTAATTGGCGTCAATCTATTGGGTTACAGCATTAATAATTACAATGTAACTTTGATGTTATCGACCAAGGTCAAGGTTAACAAGTCTTAGTATACGTTATTCAAGACAGAGTAAAGGGTTGAGAAAAATATACAAAACTGGATATCTGTAGTAAGATGATAAAAAATATAATTTATTACAATAATTGGCAATCTATTTGAAAATAAAATATATAAACGTCAACAAATACAATATATCTAAGTGTAGTGTGCCACTATTGCTATCACCATGAGTAGTGGGCCCTGGGAAGAAATCGACAAGAGTTTGGCAATACTGTGAAAAAATTTGTAAGGCATCAAATTTTCTTTACTCAACCCAACTCGTAACGTTTGCTGTTTCGGAGATAACTATAGTGGCACCATCCAAACTAGATTCATTAAAAAATAAAATAAATATAAATCAAGTGTTAAAAATCTTGTGGTGTACAGGGTGTTTCATTATCTTTGATAACATTTTAACAAGCTGTAACTTTTTTGATCTTGGAGCTATCGAAACGAAACAAATACCATATTGTATTATAGTTATCTAGCAAGTGTTTTTCTGTTTGAAAAATAAAACAAGACTATCGATTTTCCGATTTCAGGTTATTATCTACCTAACTCATGTTTTTTTAAATGGAATGTCCAGTATATTATTGGATATGTCGGTTCTACTCAAAATTTCAATGTATATTTTATAAAGCAAAGGCTTGTAAGATAGCGTCGAAATAACATGCAGAGAAAAATTCAGAAGCCTTCTTGTTGACCACAATAGGAGCCATGAACAATAAATATTGTTTAGATTTAACATATTGCCTTAGAAATACTTTGACACATCACAGAGTTTTTTTATTACACGTTTATGATTGTCAGTATGTGAACTATCCAATTTTTGCAGTGTGTCGACGTCATTTTCTCCCAAACAGTTGAGATGCTTCATAAAATATATTTGGGTAGAATCGAAATATCCAATAACATACAGGGAATTTCATTCAAAAAAATATAGGTTGGGTTAGTTTGGGTTAGTATATAATATCTCAGAAAATCGTTAGTCTTTTGTTTTATTTTGAAAACAGAATAAAACCTGCTAGATTACTATACAATCTGATATTTGTTTCGTTCCGATACCTTCAAAAACAAAAAAGCTACAGCTGATTAAAATGTTATCAAAGATAATGAAACACCCTGTACATTAAATTCAACTTTTTTCTTAACAGGATGATCATGCATTTCAGATGAATCATTTCTATTTCGTCAATTTTTCCTTATTCTGATAATTTGACTCGAATAATGGCAATTATAGCGACTACCTAGAAGAATAACTTGAGAGGCATCAACAGGTACCACCTAAGGCACAAAACGGCAATGGAGTTTTATTCATAGCATTCGGTGATTCAAGCTTTATGAATAGTTGATAAATCAACCTTTAGGCTGAAGACACAATCAAAGATACAAGCTACTAAATACTAGGAACTGACTTATAATTTCTATTGAATAATTACTTTTTTCTATGACTATTCAATAATAGATGTATTATACATCCACTTTCTATTGGTTAATGTAACTCGTTACTCATACCAGTGACTTTTTTACTCGATTGTTTTCAACCAATGAAATGATCTGATGTCATTACTCGGATTACTCCACTGTTTTAGAGCCAATAAGAACATTCGACAAAATGTCAACCTTCAAATCCATCGATTTGAAACAGCCCATTTGACCGTCCATACTTGTTTTATAGTCATTGTGTTAACAACCTAACCTCACTTTAAGTAAAGTAGTTATCAAAAAGTGTCGTCCACATGAAATTAAATATTGCAAATTTCGCTTCAATTATTGAATAATCATAGAAAAAGTATAGTATTCTACTCGCAGGAAATGGCTATTACTCACTCAGATGATAGCGCTACTCGCGTAATATCCACTATTTTCCGCTCGTTGAATAATATACTATTAACTTATCAGTGATAATATTCAGTTATTATTTGAATCAAATATGAATAAACGCCTTAAACAGCTGCTAGCTCTCAACGTCCAATCAAGCTCTCCCACTTCAAAATCAGCAAATCAAATTTAAGGCAAAAGACACGGATTGGCGAATATTCCTTACAAATATTTATCGATCGAATAATCATCTGAACTATTAACAATCACTTGAACAAGAAAAAGGACAATATTTAGTTGCATTCTTTTATCAAGTTATTCAAAGTAAGACATCATTTGATTACTCGGAATTGAAACGTGGAATTCTTTGAAACCACTTTCTGCAATAACTTTTCACCTAGCTCCCTAGGTACTTCATGCCACACACATTTGCCTATTATCGGAACTTCTTCCAAGGGTGCTCGGAATGATACCAGTAAAGTCAGACAAAGACCATCCTTACCTTCTTTTGGATCATGTTCAACCTGGAAGTTATCTTTTATAATGAAAATGGATATTGAAATATAATAAAAAAGTGCATAGATAGAGGAACCCCATATAATCAAAGAAATTACTAAGGCTTCATACTAAAAAACGGGGTAAATTATATCCATGAAGCTGCCTCGCCCAATTCTGTCTAATACCCTTTGACAACAAAAAGTTTGAATTAATTAGTTTATGATCCTAAGATAATCGATTTGGTTTTTCTCCACAGTTGTTTGAATTCGAGAGGACAGTGAACGAAAACAAAAAACAAAACAAGTCGGTTTATTTTTAACATGTGAAATTGAGTGAATATTCATTTAGTTATTATTGATTTACCAGATTTTTTTGGGTATTTCGCCACACCCTATCAAAAAACAATACAACCTATCAATATCAAACGTTTCGAAAGCGAATCTGCTTCCGTCGTCAGTGGAACCTAAAAGGGTTAACCTAACCTAACCTAACATTTTTAGGTTCCACTCAAATTCGCTTCCGAAACGTTTAATATTGATAGGTTTTATTGTTTACTGATAGACTCTTTTTTAGGTAATAAAGAAGACCAGTTATATGTGGCGAAATAACCAACTAAATCTGGTAAATCATGGATGCGTCCCAAAACTACAGAGCATATTATCTAATAATCATTATTGATTATACTCACAGATAACAAACCATGTGGTTTGTGCGAAGGCACTTCTGCACCAAACAGATCCACCATGAACTTTCTCAGAGTCGAGTGAAAACTTTTTCCAGGATTGATTTGACATGTTGGTAAATGCCAAGAGGTTCGTTCACTTAGCAGAATGTGAACTCGATTTGTTGCCTTCTTTTTGATCACTATAACTGCCCGTAACAACAATTTATCGTAGGATCTTGCAGATGGTAATTGATCAATATGCCACGTTGGATCTCTGGTTTTCCGTGCATGTGTATAGGATCTGGAAGCAAATAACGAATACAATTCTTGTTTTCAAATATAAATTCATATTTTCGAAAAGCATGTACTATGTGAATTCCAGGAGATTACTTTTATCAAATATTTATGTAACTGATACAAGCAAGTGTGATTGAATTTGATCGACTAAGTAATAAAATAAACTTCGGTGGAAATCAATTTATGATCAATAACATGCAATATTGAAATTTAAAAAATGACGACTACCTACTTCCAAAGATATTCGAAAAAAAAACAAACGATATTTGCAAAATCGTTTTCAATATTTACCGGATTAATTTGAAGGGATATTTGAAAATAACCTACATTTCGTCATTGCCACTTTATCCCCTCTAGAAGATGACGGTATCAAATTAAAAATCTGACGTTTTGCCTTTGAGCGGCAATCATCAGCTCATTTTTTTTAATCTTCTTCTTCTTCTTCTTCGATACGACCCTGGATTTTTTATTTTATTCTGAGTTACCTACTAGGTCGTATTCGGAAACAAGAAGGATAAATCATTATCACAGGGGAGGGCGGCAAACTAACAATAAAACTTGAACCCCCAAACATTCTAATGTTTTTACTTTCCTCCATAAAAAAAAACTGTAAAAAAGGAAAACAAGGAACGTTGTTGTGATTTTGATTTTATTTGATCAAAAATAAAAATGTCAACAATAAAATGGATCAAAAATAGTAGCAAAATAATATGAAGAAGAAAGCAGGCGACGATAAGTAGAAAAATAAATTATTGAAAAGAGGATAGACTATTATACAGTATTATTGCGTTGTTTAGTGTATCAACAGTGAAAATTATCACCATAGGAAATATGAACTTGTGGGTTACAATTCGTAGTTTCAGATCGCCAGGAAAAAAAGGAACGATAATAGATGTTGATTTTGCGTTGACTAGATAATTTAAATAAACAGTTGATGTACGGAGCACCAGATCAGAAAAAAAAAATGTCAGTCCAAAAATCATGAACAATAACGACAATCCAATGATAGGAAACAAGTGAGACATCAACGTAACTCGTAAATTTGCTATCTTTACTGTCTTGTTTCGATTGTCTTACTTTTAAACCCGTGTTTCTATAAGCATGCTGAATATTCTAGTCTACCTTTTTTTGGCCATAAGAGGCATGTTGCGCTTGGACGTTATAAGAAACCGTGACGTTGAGTGTTATGTGATAATGAGTGTTTATAATTATTGTGTTAGTATTGAGAGGTTAATCAACTTTATTATCGGCAAACAAAGTATGATGTGTACTTCTACATGTTATAATCACCACTTATAAGCAGTGATAATACCAAGCGATTCTCATAATATGAACCTTCATTTTCATGTACCCCAAAGCGGTAAGTGTTTTGGTAGGAATACGAATATATTATATTAATGCTTATTATCGCTATTCGTCCTATTTATAATTAGTTTCAGTAATCTAAACACAAGATGTTCATCTAGAACAATCCAAACGAAATCAAACATTTTTGTAGATGATATTGTTGTTAAACAATTTTATCATCGTAACAACATGGAAAAAGTTGCCTTATCAAACCTGATAATAATGATAATTTACAGAAAGGAATGCTGGATTGAAAAAACTCGGTATATTATACTGGCTTTATTTTGTTGTGAAAAAACTATGAACAAAAATATTTTGGCTGTAAGAAAAACTGCAAGAGATATGAAAAATGGCATTCAAAAAATGGAGTAACCAGTTGTCCCGAAAGTGTGGAACGAACAACTTGTGTGTCGGCTTCGAATAGGACTGATTCAAAAGTATGAATCAATTGATGAACAAGGATTCCTTGTATTACGTGAGTAACAATAATTATGATCCATTATAAATATCCCAAAACTTAAAGTGAAGTCAATTGATACAAGAGCATTTATCTGTTGTATTATTATGCAGAAACTACGACGCTATCAACAACCAAATAGTTGAAATTGTTTCGATGAGTGATCCTTAAAATAGGTTCACAAATTGTAAGTTTCAAATCTTTTAAAAATCAGCAAAGCGATAAGGAAATACATTTTAAAATTATGGATGTTTAATAGTTTATTATTTTCGAAATGGTTGATTAAAACAAACAATGAATATCATAACAAAAAATACCTCATGACCCATTTTGACAGCAAAACTACATTTTGAATACGACTCACCCACTTGAATATTTTCCTTCATATTTGAAATTAGTTTCCTCTTGAAACTTTACTGCTATACACTAGATACTTGCTTCTAGAATAATAGTTGAATTGAATTATTTATTATCGTCTAATTGTTTGTTTGTTTGTTTATTTCAAAATATTTCAATACTCATCACCTTTTCAATTCAGTTACCAGAAGAAGCTGCTAGAGATCTGGACCAATACAGAAATAGTTTCAAAGAGCTGATCAAACTACGAGAGAAGAATGCTATTCCATTTCTACACACTTCTCCACAGGTGAGTCAGTTCAATAATTACAGCTTTTGTGACTGAATGTGTTGTTAGTCCTGCCTGACTGCACATTATCTACTTCGGGACTTTTGTACATAATAGAGAATACATTTGATTATTCTATAATAATCAAATAGCATGTAATGCGCTCTATAGGAATCAGGCATTTTTTCAACTATGATAAATATTTTTATCCTCATGTTCATTTTGATAAACGCTTCATATTGATGACATTATTGAATATCGCCTTCGACTCTAACGCAGTACGTTTTGTTCTAAAAAGCATTCACAACATTATCTGAAACCATCCAAAAGGATTATAAAAAGTAAAATAATATTATATTTAAAAAATCCGAAGATCAGAAGTTTAATCAGAAATGCCCTTAGCATTTTTTTGACATTACTGGATATTAAGGAAATAAATTCGTGTGTGGAGAAAATAAGAGGAGAAGGGTTGAACAATTTTTGAAAATCAACCATTTTTTTTATTTTTTTTATTCTGAATAGTCTAGAACCTACAATACGATGACCAGATATCGCATCATGATATTTGATTTCCCTTGATATGATATCGCAGAAATATGTATGTGTAAAAGATTTTCACAATATTTTGATAACTACAATTACAAGACAAGGTAGTCAAAATGGACATCCCCAAATTGTATCATTCTATCTAATCGAGAATTGAAAATGAAGGAGAGTTCTCCATTTCCAAAGTTTTTTTGTTTTCTAAATAATTCATATTCATATACAGTGCGTTTTTTTTTAAGACGGAACATAGGGACTCCCATGTTAAATTTTCAGTCCCGTGTTACAGTACTTCTATTCAAAGTACACGGCTAAAACTTGGCGTAGATAAACTTTGGTGCCTAGAGATTATGTTTTTTCATCAATTAACACAGAATAAATTGAAAAAAGATTAAAAAAATGCCTTTATCAATTGGAAAGTAATACTTTTTTACTAGCGTTGTATATGCCACTGTCAACCAATAACTTCATCGTCAAATTGTAATTTCATCTATTTCTAACAGTGTAATACGATAATAAAAATCAAACATTATTTTTCAGATAAACTGTTCAGAATGTCCCCTATCAACGGCCAAGCAGTAACCTTGATGGTCATCAAACTAAAAAAAAAATTTTTTGGTTTAACAAATTGACAATGAAGTTAGACACGTCAGAAAATTGGTTGTCAACGTCATATACAAGGCATGTTAAAAGTATAACTTCCTGATAAATTGAAGCCTTTTTTGAGTCTTTTTCCGAGTTATTCTAGCGTAATTCCTGAACTTACTTGATCTCGAAGCACCAAAGTTCTTCTACGGCAAGTTTCAGCTTTGTACTACGAATAGATGTACTGCTAACATGGGATTGAAAATTTAACATGGGAACCCCTATGTTCCATCTTAAAAAAAAACGCACTGTACATAAATGCGAATTACGAATTGCGGATACCATTCCTGTTATTGGTCGGTTATCTATCAAAAATGTCACTTTTCTTGAAAGAGACCAATTGGAACAGATTTTCGCAATTCGTGCTTCGCATCTATATGAACCTCACTTTATACAAAAAAAAAATACTTTTGATACATCAAATCTGTCTAGAATTTTAGTTAGAAGACAAAAATGTAATATAATATCACTTAAAACCAGCGAATTGACACCTACTACTTCCGGTATAACCGGATGTCACGCGTCTCTATTATTTCATCTGAAGAAAGCATCAGTGAAAATCTCACTATACAAATTTTCACAATCGCAATCGCTCTATTTTCCGGGATATTCCAATAGGCTACTTAACGGCGCACCCTCTATATGACTCGAAATCGTATCATGATCTTCATTTCCATGCAAAACTTATTTTCAAGATTTCCAACAATTTTGGGTCTAAAGTTCAAAAATAACAAAACTCCGTCTCTGTTTCTATCAGAGGTCTAGCTTCCGTATGCGTTGACCTATCAACTTCATATTGCAGTATACTGTGACGAGATGAACGGGAGTTTATAGACATGAAATCAAACATCTTTGAAAAATCATGCACTTTTTCTTGTAAAAAACTAATACCTTATCTACATTTCCACGATCACAGAAAGACTTTGATGTTTTTTTATTTTTTTCAGATATCATATAGATCAGGCGTAATCAACTACTTGAGAAAAATATGCATAAATAAAAAATTCAGTCATTGCTGTCTTCATTTGGCTGTTTATCTTCTTGATGTATTTATGGATTGTCATAATATACTACCAGACAAGATATTATTACTAGCAAATGTGTGTTTGTTATTAGCAGGTGAGTGGAAATCAGCTCAGTTTATTCCAGAAATTGCAACTGAATACAAAAGCAAATATTGTTCGTTCACAATTTTCGAACAATTCGTTTTATCATCCCATATGAGACAATGGAACTTTTTTCAAAATTTTCGACTGAAAATATTTCCAAAGAAATATGAAAAATATCTTTGCACTACATGCAACAAATCTGAAACGATGAAAAAAAAGATCGTACAAAAATCGTTTGTTTCAACGTTCGAATATATTTTAATGGAAGTCCATTTAATCAATTACATTTTTTTTTAGCAAAATTCGAAGAAAATATCCGGGACATTCCAAGAATATCAGATCTAAATGCCATAGTTCATTATCGTTATACTCATAAGGAGTATAAATCCTGGGAAGTCACAGTATTGGATTATTTTTCCTGGTATATTAGATTTCCCACCGTAGCATACTATACATATTACTACATGCAATCTGTGATAACGTGTGAAGAGTTGAAGGAATTGGATAGTAACGTTACTCTGAGAACGGTTATGTATGAGATACAAGAACATGTTTTGGAGTATTTGGATCAAGTTATTGAGAGTGAGTATTAAAAGTAACGATAAGAAAACACAAGACCATCATATTATCCGATCAAGTTTGCATTCTTACCTGTTAATCATATTATTACTTCTCACAAGAACCGCACTATCTGAACATCGTTGGTATTATTCAAGAAACCTATTTTCTACGGTAACAGTTGGTTTGTCTTTGGCGGGCCAGGCGCAACACCAAACTCCATGAGTGTATTGAATACGTGAAAATAAGGTAAAAAGGCTCATATTTATAATGTCACCCGGTTGATGTTTCGAGTTATTGCGTATGCTTACTAATGAAAAAAATTTAAAAACATTAGGAGATTCGACAATGAGGAATGAGGGAAAGAATGTCAAGAAAGAAAGCCGCCGGTCTGTGGGCGACTGTTGACAGGTTGGTACTCAGCCTTTTTTCAATAAATAAAACTAGAAACAGGTCTTTTATAGTGGATACCTTGGATTAAATCATACCGAATGATCACTTTTACTTGGGACAGTTCGTTTTTTAACCAGCACCATGAACATTAATCTAGTTTTTTAGACTCACTGCAAACAATCCAACAATACTAACGACCATTTAAATTTTAAAAAATAGTAACTAATCTAAAACAAGAACATGACGAGCTCTTTAACATTTGTTTCACGCATTTAAGACACCATTGGCGTTTGATTGGTTTCTCCGCGGTGCGTAATGTATCGTTTTATGTTTATTATTCTATCTACTGTGGCGCTACGAACTTCCCGGTACCAATATCGAATATTGAGATAATTTTCAAGGTTTTGGAATATTTTAAATATTGGGCTATACAGGGTGGAACAAATTCGAGTATACCGGGTGTTACAAATTCGAGTGTATGCATGGGGATCTCGTGAACCGTAAGAGATACAATCTAAAAAGTTGGATTCGTATTTGAAAAAAAAAAGATGATGATGGTTGCGAGAAATCGAAACGTCTGATTTTGAAGAACCGGAAAAGTGACCATGAAAATGTGTCATTCGTTTTCAATTATCTCTCCTAATTTTCAAATAAATTCAGGACAAAATAAAAAAGGATTTCGAAAAAAACGGTTATTGTCGGATCTCCAGATGTCTTCGGAATTTTTCAAGTTCGACAGCGGCATTCTTTTGAGACTGAAATTGCGCAGCTTTGCCTCCATTTAACCGACGTTGTATCTCTTATGGTTAACGAGTTACCAATGCTATATTCTCGAATTTGTTACACCCTGTATAGCTGAATTATTTACAAAAGCAAAACAGCTTGATTCAAATTATCCGATAACCATGACATGTTGGAAGTTTTGAAATCGAAAAATTGTAGCTTAGCGGTAATTACGTTCAAAGAAGAATTTTCATGAAATATGAAGGTATGGTTACGTAGGTACTGGAAAATACTTTTTTTTTCAAGTATACAAAAATTCTGAAAAATCAAGTCTACAGGGAAAAAAAAAAGCTATATTTGAACTGATTATCCGATTCCTCGTAAAATTCTAAACGTAATTCATGTAATATACATACCTATCATACCCCGTATCATACATTGAATTCAACCGTTTCTGAAAAAATATTCGCATTTGCAACGTTATTGATTATTATTTTTCAACCATGTCAGTTCAAGAAATTAACAATATCAAAAACAATTTGAATGGGTCATTGAATACGGAGTTTGAAATAAGTGCGGATTTTGTCATGGTGGATAGGGTATAGTAGGATAATCACTTTTTTTATCGGAACATGTATCCGCAAACGTTCCGTTAAAAGTAAAGAAAAATTTTGATTTTTGTCTGTAGATTAGCAACGCCTCAAGCGATTTTGTTCAAACTTTTAGGGGTGTTGAGCATCTTTTTGAGAAATTAGTCTGAGTTCAACTTTTCCAGGACCGGATCCAGAGTGACTAATTATTTTTTTTCAATTAAAAGTGGTACGCCATTGAGTTTTCACAAAGTAAATATGATTTTTTTAATTTTCGTTCAATTTGAGGCAAAATGTTAACCCTCCTCTTCGATGCGTCGTTTTCGAGATAAAAAATTAAAATCAATGTAATGTAAGAGAAAATCACTTTTTCCAGCTTCAAGTTATCGTCTATACTCTATTACCATATCACAATGCACACTTATTCCCGACTCACACTGTATAAATATGCTCTAACGGGCCTCTTTCTCCTCAACACATCGAATGAGTATTCCTCGAAGTTTCTCCTATGAATCTGTAGCTGGGCTATTTCCATTTTAGTCATTCATTTGTTTCCGTATCGAATCTTCAAAATTATTGAGGTATTTGATTTGTGGGGCTGTATACACGGTTTTTAATTATTATGCCAAAGAAACTCATCCATTGGTTTCAAATCGGGGCGATCGCAGGCCATTCAATTGACGCAATTATTCTCTATAAACTGGATAACCTTCTATGGATATCAGAAAAAATTACCTAAAATTTCCACAACAACCAAACAAGTCCAAAAGTGTTTTAGCCATTTATTTTGTCTCGACTCTATCGTAGAATCAGTATCTTTTGGTTCAAATGAGTTTTCATATAAACTAAAAACCCGTTTATAAACCAGAAACATTGGTATAACAAACGACGTTGAAATAAAATATCTTTTTCCGATTCGTGAATTCACGTTCAATTCTTTGATACCATAGGTGAGGACGTTCTGCATATTTGTTGACATAGAAGTGAGAGGTGAAATTGTCAAAATAACGGCTTGGCGCCATTTTGACAGAAAAAATCAAATGTAAAGGGGGGCGTGTTTTTTTCCACCAGACATCCACCACCAAGCGTTTTTTTATTCGTGATGGAAGTGTGATGGCCCACCACACCACGTTTTTAAATCACTGGTGGATTTCATTTGGTCAAAATCTGATGCCACCAAGTCCCACCAAAGATTTTATGTGATTACTTTGGGGGGGGGGGGTGAGACTATTCTTTGATACCGTATGTGAGGACTTTCTGCGTTTGTTGACATAGAATTGAGAAGTGGAAATGTCAAAATAACGGCTGGGCGCCATTTTGACAGAAAAAATCAAATGTAAAGGGGTCGAGAGACTATCAGACATATATAACATTCAACTGACTGAGGCTACAGATGACTTTAGGGAGAGTATTTTCTTCAATTTTTCCATAAAAATTCACTAAGAACTCAACTTATTAACAATATTTTACCTTCTATACGTGAGGATCAATCGAAATAAAGCACCAATATTTGTTAGAGCACATTTGTAAGCTAGAATATCGCTTAAATCTATGTATGTACAGGATTTATCTTCGACGACATGTTTCTTTTGACAGTTTGTTAGATGTAGCTCGTCAAGGTGATACAGCGTTGCCAGTGGTTCTTCGGATTATCGATTCAGATGATGATATTCAATTATGGGTTAGTTTGGGTTAGTTTTGGTTAGTTTAGGTTAGTTTTGTTTAGTTTGTGTTTGGTGAAAAAATTTGATGTCGCGTTAGCGACATCACTTTCTATATGGTAGATGAATATCCGGCAACGTTGCAATTAAAATCTTGATTTTCATGAGAATTAAATTTTATTTTTTGAATCAAATTGTGTGTTTACCGCAATTCTTTTTTCTTTAATGTACTTATTTAGACGTATATTTGAGGGTGACACTTTTGTTTTT
Source organism: Orchestes rusci (assembly GCA_958502075.1). Taxonomy (NCBI): domain Eukaryota; kingdom Metazoa; phylum Arthropoda; class Insecta; order Coleoptera; family Curculionidae; genus Orchestes; species Orchestes rusci. Next base: position 20,104,330 of record OY293305.1, on the reverse strand, counting down.
CTAAAAATTCACTGTCCGTAAAGTCATCTCGACCCCTGACTCATTTTCTCGTCGCTGGGATTTTTACCACTGAAAATATTATGTTTGTCGAGCTCAAAAAATGAAAATTCAGCTACCGACGTGTGCTAGGCATACCAAAAATCTCTTCGCAATATTTATTTTAATCCAGTAACCATGTCGTCTGAAAAGGGAAGTACCTTGCGTTAGATCCGGTTGTTCTGATTTTTTCCTGACTTGTTCATGATTGTTAAATTTCAAAAAAATCCCAATATTTCTACCTTTTATCCAGTTTTTGTCAAATTTAAACCTTAACGACTAAGTTTTCGAACTATGAAACACTTTTTCAAGGTAGACTAAATTTGCTACAATTTGAGATCAGAACCGTCTCTGTAGACCTAATAGTTTTTGAGATACAGCATTCCGAAATTTACCGTTATATTTTTTTTTAACTTGAAAATGTTTAAATAACCGACTATCTAAACCTATTCTTTGCGGTAATAAAACAACATTATATCTACCACATATCACTCGAAATATATAGGAAACTTGAATGGGAGCCAATGTAAATAAAGTTTTAGGCAACCAGTTAATCAGGTCGGACCTGTTTAGAAAACTACCCGTTGGATGGCGCTGGAGACGGAGGTCTTCCTTAACAACGGTTGCCATAAATAACCAATCCCTAACCCCAGACGCCATTGTCATTTCACGTATAATTTGAATTTTGTGCCGAAAGTTTCTAATTTTCAGTACCTAGAGCATCTTGAAATTTGTGTTTGAACCTTGGATTGGACTATAATGTAAGCTTATCGTGAGTTCTTTGAGAAATGTATCGTCCCCTGGGTGTGTGGATATTTTCAACAAAACACATCCTTTTCAATAAAAGTTCTTCCACTGTTTTAGAAAAATTGGTTCAGCATGTTAAAAAGCCGATTTTGAACAACAAAACTGAAGCACAACTGGGTATACAAGTCCTTAATTTTGTGGTTTGCATTTTATAGACTCAACATTCGAAATTTAATTTAAATATTGATTCACATGGCTTATCAAAAGTTAAAAACTGAAAAATATGCATAGGTTTCATTTGTCCAGGACAAAGTTTTTAGACATTATAAAATTAACGTTTTTAAAAAATAGTTATGCATTTTTTCACAAGAACCATAATGTGATAAATATTTGAATCATAATTTCGAACGTGGTATAAATCCTATTTAATCCAATAGATGGCTCCACCGTATGCAATAAAAACAGATTTCTTTACGTTTTTAAGAAAAAAAAGCCAAAAGTACGAGGACCACCCGTTGTAGGGCGCTGGCGAATTTCATTTCAAACTATGGTATGTGAGTTTTCTATATATTTTGAGTGATATGTGATATCTACCTGGAAATAGTCTGCGGCCATTTATACTCTTTCGTTTCAAACATATAAGGGTTAAGCTGAGCCCTGCTAATGCAGATATTATCATGTTTTGAGTGGGGAGACCGACGAGACTCAACCGGGTCCTTCAAAGAGGTCGAAAACTTGGATTATTCATTGGGCCAACATCATAAACAAGACAGCAAAAACTCAGAACTACCGGATCTAACACAAAGTCTGATGTATATGGTTACTGGACTAATGTACGATTTGCACATTTTTTGGAAATATGAAAAATATAAGGATTAGTGAGTACTGATGCCATTGATGTTTGAAAAATCAACCTACGACCTCTATTAATGTAGTAATCACCGATTAAAGAGCGCCAATCAACATCCACTACGTCACAGAATACATCTATCTCTGTCTGGCGTATTGACTGAGATGACTCTCTCTCTCTCTCGGAAGGGGAATATGGCCCCTCCTAGTTTTCGATCATACAGTGAAATTTGCGTTTTCTTTTTTGTTTATTTAGTGTATTTTTGGGTATTTTGAAAAAAAAATCGCTGATGACTTTCTTATATTGTCTAGAATACGTATACAAAATTTCAAGTCATTTGAAAATGTATGCAATTTGTCCATTGTCCATTGTCTGTCCGGTAATTTTTCTCAACAGCAGACCGGCTTATGGTGAATTTTTTCCGGGTTCTTGATGATATCATGATTCATTCTGTTGATTACCATAAGCAAAAAATAAAGGCGCCAGCTTGTAAAAGAATACTCGGTTGTTGATGCATTTTTGATTGTGTGACCCATTTTTTTGAATCACCCTCCATTATTTTTCTTTATCTTTATCTTTATTAATAATCGTGCGATTCAGTCCTGTTTTTTTTTATTTTAGAACTTGACAAGCCTCACATTTTCAGCAAATATGACCTCGGTTTAACAAAATCCAAGGCCTACCATCATGCCGGTTTCTAGAAGCAAAATTTTAATAAGTCACATGAGCGATTTTTTTAAGAAAAAAATACTAGCATGTCACTGGATTCGGCATTCCTCAAAATAGATCTACCAAGTTTTACCAGAAAGTATATCAAATACTAGTAGCTATTTCGTACATAAAATAGGAAGGGACATTTCGTACTATTTTTTCTAAACTTCACAGTTAGTCATCAAAAAATATTTGATAAAATTCTAATAACTTGCTTGAGTCCACATTGGACTACATTTTTGTAACTTCCACTAAACCGCATTAGAAACTTCAAACTAAGATGGTACCTTATGGTGGTGCGTATTTTTTATTTTTCTACAAAACCGATATTTCTTGATATTTTTTGGTAAAACTGGCGTTTTGAGAGATGCCGAATCATGTGCTAATATGATCTATACAATTTTTTTTCCAAAAAACTGGCACAGGTCTCGGATTTTGTATGAACGCGATATTATTGAGTGAAAATTAAAATTTTCTACAGAAATTCGAACGCTTAGAAAAAGTGAAATCACAATCGATATCGAAACAATAATAATTTTATATATGCTTTTGAAATATTATTTTATACGATCTAAGTCGATATCTTGTCAATAGATATTCATTATATGCAAGACTTCAAACCATCCCAACTGGCAGCTGCTATTCTCGCAGCAAGTCGATTAGAGTGCGGATTAAAACTATGGACTGACAATCTTGAGGATATGACTGATTACACTACACTGGATATACAAGGATTGATATACACTTTGCATATCAACAAGTACGTGTCAAAATAATTATGTTGAGAAGTTATTACAAATTATATTATGTAAAGATCTCATATGATTATAAGTTTTTCAACTAGGTGGTCTGTTTCGAATTTTGGTATGTTTGGATATGAGAATACAATGCAACTTTTAAAAATATGTTGGTGATCGCAGCGGTGCCGGGTCCACCAGTTTTTCCTAGTAAGATTCTTATTTTACATATGAATAGCCTGTATATTATTTAATTTTTGAATTCTGCATGAAATTCTGTTTTTTTTATTGAACATGTTACACAGTGTTTCTTGGAAATCTCACGGATTCAGGTAAAAGGACATGAAAAAATAAGATAATATCTATGATTTTTTCCCTATGCCCCCCCCTGCGGAGATACGGCCCTCTAAATGACGCCGCTGGAAATCGGTTTTCTCTGTTATAGCTAAAGTTGGGTACATACAGTGAGGACGTAAATAGTCCCCCCCCCCTCTAACTTTTGAACGCATTAATATTTTTGGCTCAAATTTGGAAGTGTATTTCAGGGTAGGCTTTACTAAGTTTTGACCTCCAAAAAAAATTTTCATCTGTCAAACTGACAGCTGGGCACCATTTTGAAACAAAAAATTAAATGGAAAAGGGGGTCATGTGATACCTTATTTGAAAGGTCCTTCCATTCTCTTTTGACCCCCAAAGTTTGAAGTCCTTATTATTTTTCATAAGGAATTAATAATTAAATAATTTTGCATGATTTCGTTCTTAATATTATCTATAGTATTAGGTTTTTTTGAAATTTTTTATTAAATACTGTTGTAGAAACAATCACTTATGTTAAAGGTTAGTTTTTTCATTGTTAATAAAGTTCTTTTAAGAATTAGAGATAGTATTTTGACCCAAATAATTTATTTTCGATATGGCACCATTTCCTTAAGAAAAATGCTAAGGACTTCAAACTTTGGGGGTGAAAAGAGAATGGAAGGACCTTTCAAATAAGGTATCACATGACCCCCTTTTCCATTTAATAATTTGTTTCAAAATGGTGCCCAGCTGTCAGTTTGACAGTTGAAATTTTTTTTTGGAGGTCAAAACTTAGTAAAGCCTACCTTGAACAACACCTCCAAATTTGAGCGAAAAATATTAATACGTTCAAAAGTTAGAGGGGGGGGGGGACTATTTACGTCCTCACTGTATAATAATATGAGACATTTTGTAATTATTTATTTTTTCAAAAAATTGATATTTTCGCTATCGGATATGCACAAACCATCCCCGAAGAAAGTGTATTGCAAATATAAATAATTTAAAAAATTCCCAGCTCAATGTTTTCAGGGCTAGTGTAAGTTTACAGGCCGATAGAGGATTATCTTATTTGAAAGATGGTCAGACAGCCGGAGGCGTATTCTTGAAAAAAAGTTCGACGTCATGGAATGTCTAAAGTTTAAAGTAATTACATACATATATGTATTTGTAGCATATTTTGTCAACTTTCATTTAGTGCTCCATAGTTATTCTCGAAAAACGCTTAGTTTACGAGTTATACTTGAAAAACTAAAAAAGGTGCCAACATTTTGAGGTTTTCTGCAATTTTCGTTGTGAAGCCGACACCTTGGTAGGTGGCAAACCCCAGATTCGGATTCAGTGGACCAAAAAACATAGAACCAGTGAGAAAAATACTTCTACATTTTTGTCCTGGAAACGCTAAACCTTGGATTACTGGACTAGTATGTATAGGTGCCTCCGATTAAGTCGGCACAATTGCTAACTTCTTTATTATTGAAGATACGAGGTCGTTTGAATGAGAGAACTGGTACTATTTTTTCTGCGGATTAACGTTATGCTGACAACAAAAACAATTGGACAACGCGTTCTCGTATTTTTTCAAAATGTGACACATTTTATCATAATTGATTAGCCACTCTTTTCTGAACATTAAATGTTATTATGAATTTTTTCCTGAAACCAAAAATAACGGAGTTACGCGTATTTTCCTCGACTAACTTATAAACATCAAAGTAACCAGTTCCAATGATTTACTTGTTTCAAGATGAGCTTAACAAACAAAATACGTTTAGCAAGATATAATAAGTTTAATATCAAATATGGCAATCGATATGTATTATTTTGTCAAATTTCAAATTTCATGGAAAAGTTTCAAAAAAATTCAAAAAAGCATAAATCCGTTATTTTTGGTTCAAAGACAAACTTCAAATAAATCGAGAAGGCGGTGTTCTATTGTTTGTCTGTTAATACCACGTTAACCAGCAAAAAAAAACTACTAGTTCTATGATTTCAACGACCTCGTATCTTCAATAATAAAGAAGTTAGGTAACCATAGTGCCGACTTAATCGGAGGCACCCTGTATTCTATTTGGGAGTTGTCAAATTTTTTAAAAAATGATGTGGTGAGGTTGTTTGCATATTTTTGTTATTTTCCAAAGGATTTTGTTCAACCGTACAAAATTGTAGGTGGGTGATTGTACGAATATTGAGTGAAACGGGAGGTCAAATTGTCAAGTGAAATAGTGTGAAGATATTATAGTATCGGTTGATCAAATCTTAGGAGAATATGCTTACAACTTATCGAGAGCCTCTGAACCAGCTTGAAAATGTGTATTTTCCATTTTTTTTATATTTAATGTAAATTAGCGACACGGGAAAGACAGAACGTTACACGGGAATGAGTTGCTTTATCTAAATGGAATAAATTATAGGTTTTGATCACTTATATCGAGACTTATATGTTGAAAATTAAAGTTATTTTTTTAATGAAACTTGATGTGACGTGAGTACTCATTGAATAAAACTACATCGCTGCAAAAATAACATAATATAATGAGAAGAACTCAACTATTAACCAGTCTTCTTTTTGCAAATTTGGCCAACAACTGATAAGTAAGTTTTTAACATGAAAAAAAAAAACAACCAGACTAGAAATGGTCACATCACAAAATCACATTACATATAAAAATAAAAAATACTTCATTGGATTGCGAAAATAACATTGAAAAAAAATCACCTTATTTTTGTCACCTTTTTTTTTTCACAAATTCTCTTTTTCCAGGACACTACTATTTTCTTCTAGTTTCAAGAAATCTGTAATCTTCTGTTAAATAACGTTTCCTCTTTGAATCTGTTTTCCTTTTTTGCCTCGTTTTTTCCCCTTAAACTTTGTTATAACTTGACTTTTGAAATTCTATGACTTTGGTTCGCATCTTGTATTTTTTTCATTATTTTACCATCCACTATTTTCTTCAAGACTTGTTTCCTCTTATCACTTTTCAATTGTTGATAGGTATTTGCTAACTGCTGCGTTATTACTTCACCAAACATTAAATTCTTCTTCACTTCTTCAACCTTGGAATGTTCAGGAAGAGATGTATCTAACAATAAATTCACTTTTGTTAGTGGTGTCAAATTGGGATTAGTGGTGGGATTTATCGGTTTTTTGTTCTTCTCTACAAGCCTGTAGTACGTCTTCTTGTATCGGTCATTTTTTTTGAGGACCTTCATCTTTTGCCCCATTTTTTTCCTTTCTCTATATCGTTGAACTTTATTCCTATTGGCTATCTTTTTGCCAATCAGTCGTTGGAAGGAGACGTCAACATTTGCCGGCTGATTTTCTTAATCTGAAGAAGCAAGAAGAGTATTTTGACTCAGGAAAGTAGTTTCCATTTTTTCTTTCTTTTTTTTTCGAACGGTAGCTCCTTGAATTTTCCTTCCATTTCTTTCGAATTTGACGGGGGGTCAAACACTTTTCTTGATTTCGTTTTTCTTCTACTTCAAATATTTTTCCCTTTCTTCTCTTTTTGTTCCTGCCTTTTACGTATTTTTCTTCGCCTTTTCCGCTCCCGCTCTCTTTTTTTTTCAGGATATCTTCCCTCGACTTCTTCGCGCTCTTCAGTTTACCCTAAAACAATAATATTAACTTATTCTACGTTTTTAACGTATCTTACAAATTTTCGTCATTTTCGTGTCAAGTTTGTCATTCCCGTGTCAGTAAAAACGGGAATGATGAATTGGGCTTTTTTTATTGTTAAAAAATCAATAACAACATAAATTCGAATAAAGTTTACAAGTTCTAATAAGAAACCATGCTCTAGTTCTTTTTTACGTTATTTTTTAAAATATATAACATGATCTTGAACTATTTATTACTTACCACGGTAATGACGGTGATGCAGGTTACTCTTTCCTCAATTAACACAAGACCTCGTGGCAGAATTTGAAAACGTCACGTGTGCGACGACATTTCTTGAGTAACTGGCGAACTCAACCGAATTAATTGGGGTGGTCGTCTATTTTTTTCTCATGACTAAATTTGATTTTAAAGGCGGGAAACTGACCGACACGGAAATGAAAAGATTCTTCACGGACAATCTTTGAAAAAATCTAATCAATATATGATTTTATATGGACATTTTCAATAAATAGCCGAATAAAGTATCATAATCGTATTTATTACAGATCATATTGTGTTAACTTCTACCAGCTTCTATAATTTTTTGTTGGTAAAATGAGGTATATCTGTCAGGCTAGGGACAGCCACGGGAATGACAAATTGTGAGGTTTTTTACAAAAAAAATATCGATTTGTGATTTTTTCTCCAAATGTTACTAAGCCATTATCAATTAGAGGTTTTATTTCATAAGTACACAATAAACGGGAACCCCAGTTACACCTTCATCTAATTTGAAGCACCAGGGACATGGAATAACTCAGAACTCGTACAATCACCCAGATAGGTAATCTAGCTCCGTCCCGTTTTCGATCATATAGTGAAATTTGCGTTTTCTTTTTTATTTATTAAGTATATTTTTGGATATTTCGGAAATTTTTATTCGCTGATGACATTCAAATTTTGTCTAGATTACGTATATAAAATTTTATTTGAAAATGTATGCAAATTGTCCATTCGTGATTTGCACCTACATTATGTCTGCGGATGCGGATAACAAGTCAAATGAACCAAAAATTGAAAGATACGAAAAAAAGTGATTCCTAATTAAAAAAAGTCTGCTTGTCGAAACAATAGGAATTACGATGAGAAAATTGATTCCTATTATACAGGGCCTCAAAAATGCAAAAACATGAGATTGATCAAGGGCAAACGGTAATTTTTTTATAAAGTTGTTCAGACTGTGTGCACGTGGCAGGGTTCGAAAATATCATGATATTTATGTAAATATTATTATATCGGATATATATCCGATATTTATCGGATATTTATCCAATTTTGATATTTATTTTGTAATGATTGTCAATTTTTTTTCCAATCCAAAAAACAACAATGGATTGCTACTTTACTTTTTTTGTTTCAAAATGAATTCATTACTTCAAGCAAAATTTGCCAAGGTCGGTTATAAGGTGATTCAGGAGTGAATCGAAATATTTCAACATATCACGTCTAGGAAGTCAAATTTATTTACCAGATTTTTGGGTATTTCGCCACACCCCATAGGTGATAATAGGGTGTGGCGAAATACCCAAAAAATCTGGTAAATCATGGATGCTCCACAAAACTACAGAGCATAAAGTCAAATTTAAGCGAGCACATAATATGTACCGATTTTTATTTATTTACTTAAATATTTTAAAATTTATCAATCACCAATTTAATTTTTTATTTCCAATATTTAATTTCAAATTTCATTATTTGTTCTATTGATAATTATCAATTTTGATTTCAGTTCAGTTAGTCAATTAATCAAAGTACTCATCTATCATACGGGCATATTTTGCTTATTTTGATCTTGAAAAATATCCATACAATTGTTGCATTTCTCCCTCAATCACCCAGTAAAATTTGAATTTCATTGAAAAGAAAAGATTTGAAATCAATTTAAAACGATTTCACTTTACATAATCAATTCATTAATTGGTTCATTAACAGAATCCGAGAAAAATACCAACAGACATCAATTTTATATGTCTTCATGCAGATGCTTTTGCGCATTCTCCGCATTCAGAAAGAAATAATTTTTTTTACAGAAGCCCTGTCGGGGATTTACCGTAAAAAAAAACGGTTAGGCATCGAATAATGATGAACGGCACTTTTATGAGAATCAAATTTGTCGACAGCTTCGCAAATTTTACATTTGTTATAAATATCCATGATATATATCAACATATAAATATCATGATAAATATCCTGATGTATATCGTGATATATCCTTTGAACCCTGGCACGTGGGGTAGTAGATGAAGAAAAAGGGAGACGGTGTATTCCGTGCAAAAGTATATTTTATAAATGCAGAGCGCTTTCGGCCTTAGGCCATCATCAGTGCTTCCTGAAAGAGCGAGAAACGAACTAAAAACTGAGATTGTATTTTGAGAAAATTGAGCATTTCATTAGAAGCAATAGAAGTGTAAAAAGAAAATGAATTTAATTAAAACGAAAGTTTACTCACTCTTGTCAGGATCACATGCGAACTAATCACATAAGACAGGCAGGTAATTTTTTTGCCTATAAAGGGGAAATGATAAATAAAAAGCTTGCTTCCTATTTTTTTCGACAATTAGCCTTTTTTATCAAGAACGACTCTTTTTCGTATCATTCAATTTTTGGTCCATTTTACCTCATGTCAACCGCATCCGCGGGCACGGCAGTGATTCAAACTCGTCTTGGAAGCCTGGGGCGGACCACTCCTAACATAAAATGACCCTAATTTTTTTTTTCAAGTTGTAATATTGTGCATTGTTCAGCACCTGAAAGTTGCATTGCATTTTCATATGTACTTCTAATAGACCACCTACATAGATCACCATGTATATCAAAAGTTTTTCAGGTATAGTCAAAAAATAGAGCCCATGTTGCCATATTCCCACCTTGTATGCACTTTCCGGGAAAACTACTGTAGAAGTTGTAGTATCAAAAGTTGTCCCAAATGTTTTTTCTTGAAAAGAGTATGATGATAACGTATAACGTTTGTGGAGTATATTTTTTTTATTTTACTAGGATTGTATAAGATAGATTTAAAAAAAAACTAAATCATGACAATTTAAAATATTAATCGTTCACTAATTTGTAATATGAATATTTCATTCATCACAATCATGCGCTTCATAACAGTTTGATTTTGATTTCACAAAGCAAATATTGATTATGTGATATTTTGATAGTATTCTTCGTTTTATTGATAATTCTTTTATGATTATAACAAGTATTCATCAATAAAACGACATGTTCCTTCCAAAATTATAAATTGATTCAATAGTTATGCAAGTTATAATAAATAATTTGGTAAGAAAAAAGCATTATGATTTATGTGCTATCGTCAGTACGAAACCAATTATTAAGACGTAATATACGCAGCATACGTCACGAGATGTGGACTTCTCTAATGTGTTCCACTCTAACAAGTGTTGCCATAGGCCAGCTATTTACTGTCATCTAGATTGTCAGGGAAATTGCTAGAGAGTTTTACGTCATGCTAAGATGGAGACGGACAGTTCGAGAAAGGTCCAAATGTAAAGAGGGTTTGGGCAGAGAACTAGGTTCTCTGGTTTGGGTTCAACGGTGTACTCGAGGAGTTTTGAAAATAGTGTCAAGTGGTTATCAATAAATATTATGAATATAGATCGAGAGTTTTCATCATACCTATAAAGTACAAATCCACGTTACAGTATTCAAAAATATTTACCTTGCTTTGTCAATCAGATCCAGAATATCAGTGGCCCTTAATGAAAGCTCATCCAGATTTGAAATCCATTTAGCTTGAAGTGATTCCTGATCCGCTTGAGCCGGTGTTTTCAGATTGCCCCCAACTACTTTTCCAGTCAACACAAATCTGACGAAAACACCTCAAATACTATTAGTACGAGATCCGGCATTAGAAATATCTACCCTCATCTGTTATTTGATTATGATAAAGATTATATGTTAGATAATTTGTTCATCGATAAATCCCGCATGGGTTGCCTAGCAACATCACGGGCCTTCACCGTTGAATAATATTTTCTTGGATTGATTTCTTTTGATCAACTTCCCTCATTTGTTATTTATGAAAATCGATCATTAGTCGAAAGAAAATTGCACAAGGAATTGAAAAAATATAGGTTGCCTACTTTCCTTCGGGTATAACTATAAGGTTGCCTGGTACAAACAGGTGGACAGGCGTCGTTAATATACCCTCATCTGTTATTTGATCGTTTTTTTTTTTTAAAGAAAGCTTATTTAATTCTCTATCCAACAGTATAGGGTTGCCTGATAAAAAGTGTGTCCCATCCACGGTTGCCTAATGTCAAAGTTAAATTTTAACTTTTGATTTCTTCAAATAACTTTTGAAATAATAAAGCTAATTTGTTGAAATTCGTTATATAAGGGTGGTTTGACACGCAAAATTCAAATCTGGTCTTGATATGATTCTTACTAGTAGGGGGCGCCACTTACAAACCTTTTCAGTCATTCAAATATTCATAACTTTTTGGTACACACTCGTGCATTCTTTTTGAATTGAAAAAGTGTTTTATCCGTCCTTTTTACACAAAAAATGTATACTTTATAGAAGTGGCTGGGAGTAGCCCTTTTCGAGATATTTGCTCTTAAAGTAAACCATGCAATGTGGTTTTAAATGGAAAATACAAATAGGTACATGAGGGGCTTTGAAAATGACGTTATCGTGGTAATTTTGACAGTTCGATTTAATCTTCAATGTTTCTTGATAAAAAAAAATCTATTTTTTTATCATTTTTTTATTATTTAATTTAATTAATTTATTTTTTTCTACTTTTCCTTGTTTTTTTTTTATAGAAACATTGAGCATTGAGTCACTTGTCAAAATTACCATGACAACGAAAAAAAAAAACAAGAAATGTTTAAAAAAGATTAAAGGCATGGACTCTAATTTGATCCCACCATGTTGGATCTCCCCGAGGATCTCCCTGAAAGAGAAAATTTTGCGCACAATGTTTGTAAACTCTATGTGGCTTCACGCAAGTGATGCATCTTGCGTCACATTCAAACCAGAAGAATGCGGTTGGTTTTTCGATGGGTATTTGAAGCCAAAGTGGTTTGTGGGGGACGCAACACCCTTGCAAGTCGAGGATATACTCCACAAATTAGAAGAAAAAGAAAATGAAGAAGAATCTGAATTCAATATATTATGCACTTCTGACGAGTCAGGGTCAGAATCAGAAGAAATGTCTTGATTTGTACTGTTGATCAATAAATGTGTGGATGATAAAAAAATGGATGTCATTATTTATATTTACAGTGTTGGCCAAAATTATTGAACCTCCCAAAATTTGATAAATTTTGATCCTTCATCAGTTATTAGAGAAGTGATGGTGCATTAAAAAACTTCAATCCATTTGTCAGTTTACGTGTTCTGGCGATGTTTTGAAAAAATGTTTATTGCCCTTTTTCAAGTTCAAAAAAAGCTGGATTTTTTTTAAAAATATATAACATTATTATTAAATATTGAACATTAAATCAAACTGTCAAAATTACCACGATAACGTCATTTTCAAAGCCCCTCATGTACCGAGTCATGTACCTATTTGTATTTTCAAAATTTTCCATTTAAAACCACATTGCATGGTTTACTTTGAGAGCAAATATCTCGAATAGGGCTACTCCCAGCCACTTCTACAAAGTATACATTTTTTGTGTAAAAAGGACGGAGAAAACACTTTTTTAATTCAAAAAGAATGTACGGGTGTGTACCAAAAAGTTATGAATATTTGAATGACTGAAAAGGTTTGTAAGTGGCGCCCCCTACTAGTAAGAATCATACCAAGGCCAGATTTGAATTTTGCGTGTCAAACCACCCTTATATACCGAATTTCAACAAATTAGCTTTATTATTTCAAAAGTTATTTGAAGAAATAAAAAATTAAAATTTAACTTTGACATTAGGCAACCATGGATGGGACACACTTTTGATCAGGCAACCCTATACTGTTAGATAGGGAAATGAGTAAGCTTTCTTAAAAAAAAAAAAAAATCAAATAACAGATGAGGGTATATTAACGACGCCTGTCCATCTGTTTGTACCTGGCAACCTCATAGTTGAACCCAAAGGAAAGTAGGCAACCTATATTTTTCCAATTCCTTGTGCAATTTTCTTTCGACTAATGATCGATTTTCATAAATAACAAATGAGGGAAGTTGATCAAAAAAAATCAATCCAAGTCAATATTATTCAACGGTGAAGGCCCGTGATTTTGCTAGGCAACCCATGCGGGATTTATCGATGAACAAATCATCTAACATATAATCTTTATCATAATGAAATAACAGATGAGGGTAGACATTTCTAATGCCGGATCTTAGACTATATGCAAAACGGAAGTTTTCTATTTGAACACATACCTCAGCCATACCCCTCCAGCACTTTCAACCATTAAGAGTGTTGTACATTCAATTTCCAGACCAGTTTCTTCGAGAATCTCTCTTTGGCATGCTTCTGCTATTGTCTCTCCTCGATTCATTCTTCCAGCCGGTAGATACCTGACCAAATTTAATCTAGATGGTTCATTGTTGAAGGTGAGTATACAGGGTGCGCCAAAGTAAGTGGCCTATTAGAATATCTCGGGAAATGAAGCGATTGGGATTTTGAAAATTTGTATGGTGAGATTTTCAATGATGCTCGCTTCAGATGAAATACTAACGACGTTGCGCGACATCCGGTTATACCAGAGGTAGGTGTCAACTCGCTTGTTTCAAATGGAACAGACAGATTTTATGTATCATTTGTTCACAACATTTTGGAAACTATTAGTCTGGGGTGACTCAAAAATATGGTTTAAATTTAAATTAAGAAAACTGCCAAAAATCAATTTTTCCAAATGTAAACCTCCATTTTATCATTTCATCTTATCAAGCATTGGGAATAAAGGTGAGTTTGTGTAAGACTAATTCAAAAATTCTCACTTTTATTATTTTTTTTTTTAATTTTTGGAATGGACAATCTTTTACAATCTCCCTTTATTTTCGATGCTCAATAAGATAAAATGATAAAAATTGGGGGTTTCCATTTGAATAAATTGATTTTTGGCCGTTTTCTTCTCCTAACACGACTGAAATCAATTGATTTTCCATTTTACCCTCGCTTTTACCCAGAGCTTGAAATAAGTGAGTGTTTCAACCATAACATTGATCATGGTTTTCTATCTCGAAAACGACACTCTGAAAAAGAGATGGATTTTTACTTTGTTGAAAATTCAAAAAAATCAAAGTCTCTCCAGGTTCGGTCCTGAAAAAGTTGAACTCGAACGAATTTCTTAAAAATATGCTCAAGAAACTCGGACATACTCCCTGAAAGTAGGCACAAAACAGCTTGAAGCGTTTCAAATCTACCCTCTGTATTTTTTTTTAACAGGGAGAACACAACATGTTCGTATACAATACGCTTGCTTGAGTACCAAAATGCGCTACTTTGTCATTATTCAAACTTCGCTGTAACTCCTTTCGTTTTCAAGAAATCGGTACAACACAGTCTGTCCCCATCTATAGATGAAGAAATGAACATCGAATTTATAACACCCTATATTTAGAAAAACTGTGAAAGGCAAGAATATTCGAATGAAAGTCTTCGAAGTAGATATATGTACTTAATGAAGGCAGATAACTAAACTTGAAGTAAGTATTTTATGTTTTCTCACGGTTTTTTTTTCATTTTCTAAACTTTGTCGATGAGCCCATTAGAATGTTGGCAACGTAATTCTCTGAACAATCATTTTCAGCCATCAAAAAGTAGAGTGAAAATATTACATGACAGCCATTCAAAACATCGCTGTTTGTATGACATGCCGTAAGTAAACATGATACTCGACATAATATTATACAGATTGTGAGTTGGTCCTGGTTTATTAAAAAACTCTCTTATAATAGCAAAAACAGATATAGTATGAAATAACCGAGAAATAACTTTATTACTATGGCAATTTCTTGAAATAAACAGGGAAATAAACTTATACCTACCTACCTACATTTCATCAACAATTGACAAAGATAGTATTAGAGTAGAAGCTTTTTATTTAAAAAATCAATAGACAGAAATGAGTACCTACCTGATAATTCCTACAGAATCATAGAAAAATATTGATTTTTTTAAAGAAAAGAGTAACGTCCAACCGAGCGTCCAACTTATGCTATGTGGTGATTTGATAATTTTCGTAAGGTGTATCTTTATCTACAGGGTGAGTCTGAAAAACGTGCGCATTTGATAGGGTGAATCCGAGGGTGAATCCTAGATTATGATATGAAAATCACTTTTTGTAAATGAAAACGTGTCCGCAAACGTCTCGTTAAAAAAATGCAGTGTGTCGAAATTTGAGGAAAGTTTCGATATATTGCTTGTAAATTCGAAACGCCACAAGCGATTCTGTTCAGGGAGTATATCTCGGGTTCTTGGGCATCTTCTTGAGAGATTCGTTTTAGTTTACCTTTTCCAGGACCGCACCTAGAGCGACTCATATTTCTTTTATCGAAGAAAAGAATGGTACGCCATTAAGTTCAATTTTGAGCACCAACTATTCAAAAACAGGCTTAAAATAACTACACACTGGTTCTCAAGAACATCCAGAATACGATTTATATCTCGATTTAAAGTATATATTATATTCATAATAAGCTGCGCAAATGTTCAAAAACATTGAAAAAATATATTTCTTTTTGATATTTTTTCTCGTTTTTTAGACTCACCCTGTACTTATATAACCTGTGGGAAAAGATATTCACTTATCTCAATACAACCCTCACCATTTTCCTGCACACGTCTGTTTGGCCTCCTGCATCATCAAAACATCTCCCTGATCATTCAAGATAACTCCAGCTACAATATAAGTCACAGTTTCCCCAACAACTGGTTTGTAATTGGGATCAACGGTTGGTTGTATTCCCTGAGACTCCAAAGCTTCATTTTGTTCTTCCAAGGAAAAATCACAAATTTCTGCTTCTTCACCGACTAATGCTTGTCCATGGAGAACTTTTATTAGATTCGATTCTACAGTGTCAGGCATTTTGAAGATATACCTATTTGGCTGAGTAAGTCACATGGAATTTACGACTGAGAATGCAATGAGATCAATGCAACCTGTCGCTTTAGGTCAAATTAAATTAACTCATGGTTGGAGAAGTAAGTATAAAGCGTACCGTAACACATTCCAATATAAAACTTGTTTGGTTGATTATCACACATGAATTTTAATTGAGCGACACATGCATCGAATAGTTGTTGCCTAAAGCAAGGTTGTTAGTCTAGAAAAACATGAATGCAAGTGAAAGTTTTTAACTAACTGTTGTTTGAGACGGAATGACGGAAACGTAAACAGTAAACATTGAAGAATTGAAAAAATGTGGTTATGTTTTCATTTCAAATTCAAAGAACACAACATTGAACTCAACCGAAAGAACTGGAACGGAGACGTGATGGTGCAAAACATGGTGCCAAACTGAGAGCGAGAGAGATTGAATATAGCCTCTGTAGCATTGAAATTTGTAGTAGTATAGTCTGTTCATGGCTTTCTTGTGGTTACGTCATACTTTTACGTCTCTCTCTTACACATTGAAAAAAAAATCACGTACGTCTGCACGAGGGTCTTTCGGAACAATTTGACAAATGTCACATGTGGAGCGATGAGTCTACGACATACTACCAAACGTCAAATACTGTGTCGTGGCCGCAGAAAAGCCTTGAACAAGCTGTACCCATGATACTACGACACGTAGTATCATGAGCTGTACCTATGCATTTCAATGGATTGTAGTATTTTCTCCTTCTAACGCATGTGTAGTAATGGACAAAATGTATACAGGGTATCCCAAAAAGAATGGGGCATAAAGTCACAGCAGATTCCTTGATCTAAGATTACAACAGTTACAACATAATAGGTGTGTACGAAGGCGTAGAAGTGCCACAACCATTGAGTTTTATAAGGCTTTAGAGAAGGAAACCTTCAAAAATAATGGCACCATCATCCAATTTTGGACGTATGTCTTGAGAAATTCACTGTATCGCTATCCTTGTCGAGTTATATCTATCTGCGTCGCCGAAAACTGACCTGCTTTGGACGCGGTTGCCGATTTGGGCAAATCTTCATCAATGAAAATTCCTCTGTGTACGAAATTGATTGATAAGACATGATACAATGAAAATTAAGGAGGATTGAGTATTGTTCATTTTTCAAGAAGGTGCATCAAGGTTCACAATTCTGGATTATCGCATAATCAGACACATTTACAACCATGATTTCGTGTGAATCAACTCAATGTTGAACAACGGTGATAGTGTCTAATGATGATATTATTTCATATCATAAATAATGTGAAACATTTTTGTGCTACTCAAAGCTTAATTACTAACATTCATTAAATAATGATTTTTTGTGCATTGGATACAGGCGATACATACTAAATATTAGTCCTAGTACACGGCAACGCTGCCTTTAAACAGCTGGTTTCGATTTTGAAGGTAGTGCGGTGATGCCATGGGGTTTCAACTTGAAAACTTCTACTTTCCTGCTTGTGAAGTGTTGTATTGTGACTTTATTTGTGAAAAATGGTAAGATTGTGCTTGCTGTGTCAAAAACTGGACCATTCGGATCCAGAAATCACCATTCACAGGTAAGTGTCAAATTTGCATTGATCATTGACTGGAGAGGGATCCAGTGGTGTAGAGTGTAGACATCATCTTATTTCATTCATGAAAATGAGGATTTTTCAATCTTCAGGAAGTTTAAATGTTTGTTTTTATTCGTGAATAGGTAACAACGAAAAAATGAAACTGATTTGGAAAAGAAGGCTAAATGGTAGTGTTTTATGCAATAGGAACCGATTGTTCTCAAATAAGAAAGGATATTCATATTACTTGAATACACCTATTCCATTATTTCCTCGATTATTTCATACACAGTCAAGGTGAATTATTTATTGGATACTTCCTCAACTGTCTTATTTTCGTTTTTTTTTATTACAATAAGGTTGAAGTCTTCAGTAAGAATGCTTACTTTCACAATTATTATTATTATAATCACTTTTGAGAGCTCTTAAAACCTCGCGTTTATCTCGAAATTAACTTTTTGACATATCGCCCTCTTTGCCTGTACCTTTCAATTGGAATTAAAAATTTTGACGACGCCCAGTCTTTCTTCCTGTTAAAGCGAAATATAGTTTTTCCAACAATTTGCTCGAAACCAATCAATAGACTTTTATGAAGGGACATTTTTGTCAGAAACGTCAAATAAAAAAGATAAAGGGGGTCTAAATTAATATATAAAAAAACCTTGTACAGGGCACAGCTAAATGGACCCCGCAATTCACTTTTTAATTTGACGTTTGGAAAAAAGTTTTAAATTAAAGTTCAATGGTTGAAAATAGATATTTACCCTGTTCCCAAGGCTTCCGAATAAACCTTTACATTTTAAAACGTGCCAGAAAAAATGGCAATTTTATTTTTAAGGTAGGTATAGGATATATAAAAAATGTTTAATTTTCTGGAGAATGCGAAAAGTGAATAGAAACTGCAAATATTGGTACTTGCAAATTGAAGCAGGGCAGTTTTTGGGCCAAATTTATGTCTTAACATACAAAATTAAATTTATGTCTAGACATTAATTTAAAGAAGAATAGACCAATAAACAATATTGCTTACCTGCTTCAATTTGCAGGTATACCAATATTTCCGGTCTTTGTTTAGTATGACTCCTGCACCATATTTCTTTGAATTTATCTCCACTCACTTTCCAGCACTGATAATCATTTTGGTATAATTAAAAATAGTTTTTCGGCCATTTATTTATAATACTTTTCGCCTGTACATATACTTATGTATTAGAAACAAAAAAAGTAAAACGTTGCTGTTTCCTATTTTTTATATTTTAGATTTCCAAAAAATGAAGAGCTGCGAAATATTTGGTGTTCTTGGTGAGGATAGACGAGGACCGACTTCGAATCAAACCTCCCTTTTTGTGTTCGGCCCATTTTAACCCACAAGACTATTTACGTGACATTGATGGAATCAAATATTTAAAACCGGGAAGCTTGCCAATCATGACTCACCGGCAGACCATACAGTTTCCCGTCTCCAAAAACAAAAATCATATGGCAAATTGAGTAAAATGGCCTTAGAGATATGTAAGAAAGGCGAAATATATTTTGTATTTTGGTTGTCATTTTATTCGGAACCGTAATTCATTATTTTCGGAAGAACAGCAGGAGATTTAGTTTTTAATGTTATGAAAATTTCAATTTTTATTGATTCAGAAAGTCAAAAATGTGATATACTGTCATATAACAATAACGACATAGGTACCTACCCAAATTAATATTCATTTATATTTTTCATACAAAACGGTTGAAACTCGAAATGTGCCGCCGCTGTTCCAGATGAAAATCGAGTTCGGACGTACGTATTATAAGAATCACATGTTCTCATGCGGTGTTGCCCGATGGGTTCGGATTCCTCGTTTTATCTCTTTCCACTCATAGTGTTGTCTCTTTCGCACTTATTGTGATGTTGGCGTCAAGACTAATACCATTTTATGAATGGGATGCCCAGTCTATAGTATTTAAAGTCAATGGCCACAACTAAAAAAAAAAAAAAAATTAAAAAAGTCGAAATTTCGTGAAAAAAGTCGAAATTCAAAAATCCATATCTCGAAAACTGTACATATAGCCAGAATAAAACTCATAGGAGTTATAGCAGACATCCTAAACTACCCCCTTGAAAAAAAAATCGACTTGCCCCCCACCCAAGAGGGTGAAATTTCATGATAACCGTCTCACTATAGGATGTTCTAAAAAATTCAAAAATCCATATCTCGAAAACTGTACATAAAGCCACAATAAAACTCATAGGAGTTATAGTAGACATCCTAAACTACCACTCCGAACAAAAAAATCGACTTGCTCCCCCTCTCAAGAGGGTGAAATCTCATGATTACCGTCTCACTATAGAATTTTCAAAAAAATTCAAAAATCGATATTTCGAAAACTGTACATATAGCCAGAATAAAACTCATAGGAGTTATAGTGGACATTCTAAACCACTCTCTCTAAAAAAAAAATTGACTTGCTCCCCATCCCAAGAGGGTGAAATTTCATGATAACCGTCTCACTATAGAATGTTCAAAAAAATTCAAAAATCCATATTTCGAAACCTGTACATATAGCTAGAATAAAACTCATAGAAGTTTTAGTAGACATCCAAAACTACCCCCTCTAAAAGAAAAATCGACTTGCTCCCTCTCCCAAGAAGAAGAAATTTCATGAATACCGCCTGACTATAAAATCTTCAAAAAATTCAAAAATCCATCTTTCGAAAACTGTACATATAGCCAGAATAAAACTCATGGGAGTTATAGTAGACATCCAAAACTGCCCCCTCGAAAAGAAAAATCGACTTGCTCCCCCTCCCAGGAGGTTGAAATTTCATGATAACCGTCTCACTACAGAATGTTGAAAAAAAATCAAAAATCCATATTTCGAAAACTGTACATAAAGCCAGAATAAAACTCATGGGAGTTATAGTAGACATCCCAAACTACCCCCTCGAAAAGAAAAATCGACTTGCTCCCCCTCCCAGGAGGTTGAAATTTCATGATAACCGTCTCACTATAGAATGTTGAAAAAAAATCAAAAATCCATATTTCGAAAACTGTACATAAAGCCAGAATAAAACTCATGGGAGTTATAGTAGACATCCTAAACTACCCCTCCGAAAAGAAAAATCGACTTGCTGTCCCTCCCAATGGGTGAAATTTCATGATTACCGTCTCACTATAGAATTTTGCTTCCCCTTCCTTCTCGACATTAAAGTCGAAATTTCGACTTTTTTCTCGAAATTCCGACTTTAAAGTCGAAATTTTATTTTTTTTTATTTGTGGCACTTCTACGCCTTCGTAGGTGTGTTTGCTATGCTCCACTAGTGCTCATTTTTCTACACTGCAAAACTCAGTGTGGCTTTGTTTATGAAATGTCTGTCTGTTTTTTAGGATAGATATCTTCTTCACGTAAAAATGGCCGATTGCACCAACCTATTTAAGGGCTACTTAACGCTAAGGAACCCTTAACTTCAAGTTTTTTTTGCTCCAACGCTAAGGAAAGCCTAAGCTTCCCTTAACGCTCCCTTTATTGAGTCTCTGTTGATGACCACTTAACGCTGACTTATCTCTGTAAACGATATAAATTTGAGGTTGTGATACAGTTGTTATTGTCGTTACTGACTTTTTATATCAATTATTAATTTTCAAAGACATTTATGATTTATTTTTGAAAATATATATATCGACGCCGTGTGTTAAGTTTTATAGGAGTTTGGCTACGACATTGTATAATTTTAATGTGATTGCGCCTGTTGTCTGCCATTTAAGACATTATCCAAGTTCACTTCAGATTTGAGAAGTATATATTCAAATTTTAATCACCATAGGCACATCATCCATCGGGCTGTACATACCTGTGGCGCCGCCATACCAACTTCATTGCCGCCCTCGCGTAGGAAGCAAATTCTACTCCCGCGGCCCTTTTTCTAGACTGCAGCACGCTTCATGTCTATCAGGGGCGCCAGCCGTGTAGAGATTTTCTCTCTGGTCTAGAGCGCCATAAAACGAGACAGTTGGTTGATCGCCTAGGAAACGGGAGTTAGAAAAACGTCACTCACCGTTCAGCTATTTTTAAAAGTTTAGTTAAAGCCGTTTTGTGTATTTAGCCTAAAATAAAACCCCTCCGAGAACTTACCTGTCGTTTCAATCTGCAGACCGCATTTTCCCTCAACAGTGATAGTGTGAAACACGCTCGTTTCTAAAGTGGTGACCCCGAGTTAGTGCATTTTCGACACGCGACACAACATGTCCACAGACGATCAAAATGCAGTTATCAACACGCCACCGATCCAAGCTAATGAGGTTGGAGCGGTCGGTGGTTACAAATTGTCTCTATTTTGGCGGTCAAATCCAGATTTGTGGTTCATCCAGGCTGGAGCTCAGTTCCAAATACACCGAGTGGTTGCAGACAGCACGCGGTATTTTCTATTGACCGCCTTGGATGTCGACACCATCAAAGATGTCTCGGACGTCGTCCGCTCGCCTCCAGAGTTGGACAAGTACAAAATTTTCAAGGCCGCAATTATAGGCCGCCTCTCCGATTCTCAAGATACCCAGCTACGCAAGCTGCTTACTGAGGTTGAGCTTGGGGACAAGCGGCCCTCTCAGCTCTTGCGACAGATGCGTTCTCTGGCCGGCTCGTGCGTGAGAGATGATGTTCTGCGCATCAAATGGTTGGACCTGCTGCCGACGCCGACTCGACGCATGCTTCTTCTCGTCAAGGAGCAGCCCTTGGAAGAGCTCGCAAAGTTCGCGGACGAGTTACAGGACACGGGGCCAGCAGTAATGGCGACATCTGTCGGACGTTCCAAGTCGCTCTCGCAGGGTTCTCTTCCAAAGGCTACTGAGACTTTCACTACCCAGCTCGCCGCCCTACAACAGTCTGTGGCTCAACTCTCCTGCCTGGCGCGGGAAAACTCCACTCGTATGAGCGAGCTTGCTGGAGTTTCTCACCAAGGCCATTCATTCTCACGGGAGCCTCAACAGCAGAAAAGCCGGTATCTCAAGCCAGGTCCTGATCCGGGTTTTGGTTACTGCTGGTACCATTCCAAGTTTGGCGCAGGCACGCAACAAGTCGCCCATACTAGCCAGAAAAACTAGTTCCGCCGGTGGTGTCCACGGCGACCACCGCCAGCTCATGCTCGGAAACTCGACTTTTTGCAACGGATCGCAGGACAGGCTTGCGTCTTTTAGTGGATTCCGGGTCAGTATTGTCAATTCTGCCTCTTAGGTTCCTTCCCAGGTCAGCCATGCAGAGCCTGGTTCTTCAAGCTGCCAATGGGTCGTCCATTGCCACCTTTGGAACGCACCGACTGACTTTGGACCTTAGTCTGCGTCGGCCTTTCCAATGGCTTTTTACCGTCGCCGACGTAAGCACCGCCATCCTAGGAGCCGACGCCATCAAATATCAAGCCTTGGTCATCGACCTCCATGGCCGTCGCCTGCAGGACCGCCTCACCAGTTTGTACACCGCTTGATCCGTCGGCCCAGCTCCAGCGACTCACTCTGTCAGCGTCGTCTCGAACATAGTTTTGCCCGAAGGCCCTTTTCGACGTGCTTATCAGCAACTTTTGGACGAATTCACCAAGTTTGTGCTTCCACCAGGAGAAATGGCAGCAGTGAGCAACCTGCCTGTCCAGCATCAGATCGTCACGCATGGTCAGCCAGTTTTTGCTCGTCCTCGTCGACTCCTGGGGGAGCGCCCCGCAGCCGCTTAAAAGGAATTCGACTTCCTGCTCGACCGTGGCGTCATCCGCCCATCTTCTAGCCAGTGGGC
Organism: Orchestes rusci; assembly: GCA_958502075.1. Taxonomy (NCBI): domain Eukaryota; kingdom Metazoa; phylum Arthropoda; class Insecta; order Coleoptera; family Curculionidae; genus Orchestes; species Orchestes rusci. Next base: position 20,080,929 of record OY293305.1, on the reverse strand, counting down.
GAGCCCCTTGCACATGGTGCCCAAAGCAGAGGGAGGTTGGCGCGCCACTGGTTATTACCGCCAGTTGAACACCTGCACTCGACCAGACCGTTACCCGCTGCCAATCATCGAAGACCTGCTCCAGGACGCCAAAGGTAACATTTTCAGCGTCATTGACCTCCACAGGGCCTTTAACCAAATACCGGTCGCTCCTGAGGATGTTCAGAAGACTGCCGTCACAACACCTTTCGGCCTATTCGAGTTCATAGGGATGCCCCTGGGCCTTCGCAACGCAGCTCAAACCATACAGCGGACCATTAATCACGTCCTGCGCAAACTGGATTTTGTTCGAGTCTACCAGGATGTCATTCTTGTCGTTTCGTCCGACCACGACAGCCATCAACATCATCTGCGCCTGCTCCTCGAAGCCTTGCGAGACGCTCGCCTATGCGTCAATTGGGACAAATGTCAGATCGCAAAGTCTCAGGTAATTTTCGCAGGTTTCCAGGTATCAGCCAGTGGTTTTTGCCCGCCCGAGCACAAAGTCAAGGCCATCGCAGAGTACCCAAAGCCACTTGACTCTTTCCAGCTCAGGCGTTTTATCGGAATGCTAAACTTCTACAGACGTTGCATCCCTCACGCAGCGTCTCGCTCACTTACGCTCTCTGTCACAAAGCCAAGGAAAAGGAAGCGAGCGTTCGCGGAACAACTGTGGTGGATGATTCATGGTAGTCTAAGGTGGTTTGCGAGGACCAGGAGAAAGATCTAGACCTAAAGCTCATCATTGGATGGAAGCTAGCATGCCAACGACCAACTTGGCAAGAAGTCGCACGATTTTCAACTACAGTAAAATTCTTCTGGGCTCAATGGGACTCACTGGTTATTGGCGACGGCATCCTGATAAGACTGGTGCAAAATCTGGACGTCACGAATCGGAGGCAGATAGTGGATCCATAAGCAGAAAGGCCGAGGTAATAAGAGACCTCCATGATGACGTTGCGGGTGGACATCTGGGAGTAGCCAAGACGCTAGAGAAGCTGTGGAAAAGGTTTTTCTGGATCAACTGCCAGGCCGATGTCCGGGAGTGGTGCAGGAAATTCGACGTTTGTGCTGCAAGCAATGGACCACAGAAACGCACAAAAGCTCCTATGCGCCAGTACAATGTTGGAAGCCCGTTTACTTTCCGTAGATGTTGCTGGACCATTTCCTGAGTCGAATGGAGGAAATAAATACATCCTGCATGGTCGTGATGGACTACTTCAGCAAGTGGGCCGAAGCGAATGCCTTGCCGAACCAAGACTGTAGCTGATGTACTAGTTATATTAAGGTTTAATGGTTCTGCCGTTTTGGTGTTCCATTGGAGCTGCATTCGGACCAGAGCAGAATCTGCGAATCGGCGTTGTTCCAGAATGTTTGTGAAGTCTTGAAGATCAAAAAGACAAGAACGACGTACAGGGCTGCACCCACAATCGGATGGTATGGTGGAGCGAATGAACAGGACCATCAACCGGCGAAAGTTGTCTCTGACCATCAAAGAGACATGGGACGAACACCTCCACCTGTTTCTCTTGGCCTAGCGATCTGCCGTGCACGAATTGACAGGCGAAACTCCTGTTAGGATAATCATGGGTCGCGAACTCCGTCTGCCCTGCGATCTGAAGTTTGGCTGGTAAAGATGTCGCTGGACAAGACTACGCAAGCGATCTTTGTAGAAAAATGGTCAATATACACCAGCGAGTCCGTCTGACCATCCAAAGTGCCAGCGACAGGATGCAGGAGGCCTACGGCATGAATGCCGTGGAAGGCGGGTTCCAGGTTTGGGATCTGGTTTGGCTACACAACCCACAGACGCGACGTGGCTTTTCTCCAAATAAACTGCGAAGTTTTTAGGAGGGCCCGTATGAGATTCAGGAGCGAATCAATGACGTCATCTACAGGATTTGGAAGTCACCACGAGGATAACCGAGGGATGTTCACTTCAACCGTTTGGCTAGGTATGCTGAGAACCATGACGATCAGGACGCTGAAGTGAGGCAGATCAGGTCGTCACTGTCTTTATACTCCAATGGCCAGAAAGTCGGGAATGGCATTGTTCAGGATAGGCAGCTGGATTTGTTCGGAGCACCGGCCGAATACTCATTGGCTCACTGGGTCCCTGAAGACCTCAGTATGAGTAGTGGACTTGCTGCTGCTTTCAAATTCGGACGACTGGCCATCTGCGACGACAAAAGCCAGAGGTGGGAAAGGCGCTCCAAATCATGGACAGTTGTCGTTACCGACACGAAGGCAATTCGGGACAAAATACCTTAAGAAGGGTGCAATGTGACAAAACATGTGTTCAGCAGACAGTTGGACGCCGGATATAGCTACAACTGGGTGTGTAATCGATTTGCTTCTGGTACATTGTAGCAAATCTAGATGGCGTCGAACGTTCTACGCTGTTTCAGGTGTTACTAGAATATTCTTCCAATCCTGGCGGGGGAATGCAAGTCCATCAATTTGAGGAGGAAGTTCAGTTCAGTTATTGGTTGGCCGCGAAATATAAATCGTTAAAACATAAATACGCTGCGATTGTGAACATAAATATTTTTGGTGTTGTGATTGTGCTGTATATATAGTGACTTTGAATAAATGAATAAAAACTGGACAAGTGTTTTCTATAGCGAAATTCGTTACAATACTGATGTCTTGGTCATTATACAGGGAAGAACAGAAGCTACTTTTTTACCCTTAAGTTTTTATAATGTGGAGAAATTGAGCGGCAAAATTCATGTTTATTATGTTCTCTTGTGAAGTAAGATCTTTTTTCTTTTTTGTTTTTCGGTCATGTCAATATCTGCATTTTTAGAGAAGATACAGATGTTTAAATAAAATATGCCGGAGTGTTTCGATATTTTATCAACAATTAACTAAAATATTCTTATAGACTTGCATGAAGCTTAGCCCTAAGTCTTGAGATAGTATCCTTCATTTTGGTTTTCGAAAAATACTGATGGCTTGGTCATTATACAAGGAGGAACAGAAGCTACTTTTTTACCCTTAAGTTTTCAACCCCCTGTGGAAAAATTGAGCAGCAAAATTTAGCTCCATTATATTGCGTCGAGAAGTGCGATCTCAACTAAATGTTTTCTTGGTCATGTCAATATCTGTTTTTTAGAGAAGATACAAATTTTTAGAGAAAATGCTGCAGTTTTCCGATATTTTATCAACAACGAATGAAAGACTTGCATGAACAAATGTTCTGAAAATTCCATATTGTCCCAATTTACCCAATGTTTCATATTGGGCAACATGTTCGCAATAGACATCTGGAAACCCTGCCTGATTTGCGAGAAGCCCTTCTTGAAAAATAACAAATATTTCTCAAGAGGCATCAAAAGCATATGCCATCATTCGCATGGCAGAAGTCAAAGGGATACGATATGACAATACGCGCTATTAATTTGAGAACATTTTGTTCTTGCAAGTCTATCAAAATGTTTTCATCAAATACACCATCAATTCTTTGATGGTGTATTTGGTGAAAACACGTGTTCTATTGATTTCATTCAAGATCATCATAATGAAGTTTCAAGCCAATATGATAAAAAAAAATGTTTTTTTTAATTTATGATTTTTCACACCTATACACATTTCTTCCACCCTCTCAAAGGGTTGAATTTTGGTACACGATGAAACATGTGTTTTATTAATTTCATTCAAGATCATGATAATGAAGTTTCAAGTCGATATTACCAAAAATACATTTTTTTTTATTCATGATTTTTCACACCTCATGTTTCATTGATTTTATTCAAAATTATTGATACAAAGTTTCGATGTGACCAAAAATAGATATTTTTTTCATTAACATGTCATTTATCCAACCTCCACTCCTTAGGGGTGAAATTTTGAGAAATCTTTTCTTAGCACACCTTCTTTCACCCCCATAGGAGTTGAATTTTGGGAAATGACGAAACACGTGTTGAATTAATTCCATTAGAGATCATTATGATGAAGTTTCAAGTTGATGTGACCAAAAATATATTTTTTGTATTGATTTATGATTTTTCACACCCACATCCCTGTCACCCAATTGAGGGTTGAAGTTTGGAAATCGACGAAGCACGTGTTCTATCAATTTCATTCACGATCATCATAGTGGAGTTTCAAGTCGTTGTGACCAAAAATATACATTTTTTTTCTAATTTTATGATTTTTCACATCTCACCCCTTTCACCCCCTTAAGGGTTAAATTTTCTCTTCATCAATTTCAATCAAGATTATTTATAAGAAGTTTCGACATGATGTTAGCAAAAATACATAATCTTTCATCAATTAATGATTTTTTCCACCCCATCTCCTTTGAGTCATTTGAGCCAGACTTTGTTCCTCCTAGGGGTTGAATTTTAAAAAACAACGATACATGTGTTCAATCAATTTTATTGAAGATTGCTAATATGAAGTTTCAACATGATGTAAACAATAGTAGTACATAATCTTTCATCAATTAATTATTTTTTCCGGCCACTCCTTTGAGTCCGAATTTGACCCCCTTAGGGGCTGAATTCCGCAAAATAACGTAACACGTATTTAATTAATTTTATTTGAGATTATTTTTACGAAGTTTCAAGATGATGTTACCAAAAATACATAATCTTTTATCAATTAATAATTTTTCTCACCTCATCTCCTTTGAGCACGACTTTGACCCCCTTAGGGTTAAAAAATAACGACACACATAACATGTGTTTAATCAATTGCATTCAAGACTATTTACATGAGGTTTCAAGTTGATGTGACCAAAAATACATAATTTTTTATCAATATATGATTTTTCATACCCCCACCCTTTTTACCCCCTTAGGGATAAAATTTCGCAAAATCCTTTCTCAGCACACCTATAGAAATATCATGCAGAACATCTCTTCAAAATTTCATAGCTCCATCTATAATAGTTTTGGCTCGGCGTTGATGACGCAGTCAGGACAAGCTCTTCAATTTATAAATAATATAGATTCAAAAAAAAATTATTGGATTTACTTTGTGTAGACTCGTTCCTCATATGTCAGTAAATTGACTTCTCACAAGACGCCCAGTATTTTTGTAGCGAATGACGTCACAATGAGATGCGCGTTGGCATACCTTGTTTCTTTATACCATGTATGTCAAGTTATTAATTAAAATCATGAGATGGCGCCAGCCAAACCATGCTACCAATGCAATTTCACAGTCTTTGATGATGCAAGCAAAATGTCATTTTTGGAGTCAAGTAATTTTTTTTTACAGTCTCTGATGATAGATGTAAAGTGTCATTTACCGGACTGGTTTTGGGTCCGGTAAATGATACTTTACGGTACAGTATCAAATAAAAAATTAAAATTACAATGAATTATGTAAGTGATAGGCGTTCATGATTATTTATCAAAAAAGTTTAATACCCTGTATCTTAAAAACAATACACTTCCGGACCCATGTTTATATGGACTTTTTTTCATAAAATTAGGTCAGGAATACGCCCTTCAATTTGATGTACGCAATTAGGAAACACCCTGATTAATGTAATAAGGCTGCAAAACGGTAATATAGTTTAAAAAAAAAAAAGAAAATTAGGAAATTTTATCTACTTTAATTTTGTATAGATCGGGAAAAAAAACGCTTTCTTTATGAGATAAAAGACAAAAACTGAAAAAAAGTTAAAATTTGGTCAAACATTTTCCGAAAAAACCAAATTCCGGGCCAAAATTTTGTCCGCAAACTTCAAATTGAAATTCAGTGACCCAAAAACATGGCAAAATTCAAACTTTCCTCTGAACCCCAATTCTTTTGTTAATATGCCAAGCCTAATGATGCTCAGCGTTTTCCTGGAATTAGCCGCCCTAGGCCCAGCGGCGTATTTACGTTTATCCGTGTTCATTTGAAAGAAAAAAATGCTTCGAATTGAACATAAAGATGTTACACAATTCTTAAACAAAATGTCCATCATTTTCTTGATAGACCTTTTCCTTCGAGAAGCAGGAGACTCATAGCGACTTTCCTTAGTCTTGTCCATCATGCTTAGTAAAACTCCTCTAGCAATGCAATGGGTCTGTGTCTGAAAACGTCTTGATTACCAGCGTACAAAATAAATAATCTTTTGATGTTTCCCGACGATTTTGAACGCAACTTGGCGTCTACGTTTACATACTTAAACGATTAACGGATTGCTCATTTCCTACAAAAACAAATTCTTTTCACCATTTTCCATAATACTGCGAACTCGTGATCTGATTTAGCTGCTGCGGATTTCATTCCCACATCAAAATGCGATATAAATTACTGCTTTAGTATTTTCTGTTGAAAAAATTAATGTTTACAGGCTGGTCCATTTAAGTTTAGATAGCCGATATCTAACAAACGTGATTTGAAAAAAAATATACAGAGCTTTTTACTTAAAACTCCCCACGTCAATATCTCGGAAACGAATAGGAATATTTGATTTCTGTAAAAAGTAGTCAATGTATGGGGTCGAGTAGTTATTTTCACAGTTAAAAAAATTCGACGCCTACCAAGACTAAAGCGTCGCGACGCATCGAAAATATCAATCGATTGCAGGGACTTTGAAATTACGCGCATGCTAAAGTACATGTTATTTATAAACTTTTTTGTTATTCAGTCGAACTCATTTATTCTACTCAATTTTGAGATATACAGTGTGTCCAAGATAACGATGTCTATCATGGGGATCTTGAAAACCGTGCGAGATACAAGGTCGGTTAAATGGAGGCAAAGTTGCGTATTTTGATGCTTAACAAAATGCCGTTTTAAAAGCCAAGAAATTCCGACTAAGTCCGAAATTATCCAAAAAAAACCGACATTTTTCAAAATTGTTTTCATTTTTTTCTGACCACATTTGAAGAGATATTTTGAAATGAATGGAACTTCTTCATTGCCACTTTTTGCCCCGGGAGAAAAGACGAGATGTTTGATAGCGAGACGCAATGTTTGTAACGTCATCTCCGCTGTCGGCAGCCTTGGAAGCTCGTTCCACTGGGCATGTTTCGTCAAATTGCTCCCTCCCTAGAGCAATTCGTCCCGAAATGTCCTTATGTCGATATCGGCGATTAACTGGCCCCAAACCTGCAGTGTGATTTTCGGAGGAAATAGCAGTCCACTGTCCTCTGGTTCATCCTCCGGGAAGGATAGGCAGCACACCAGGATGTTAATGCCACTTCCCTTACAGATCACTTCTAGCATGCTTCTCACCACTCGCCAGTCTACTGACACGTTGCGCCCAATGATTTTTTTTATAGAATAAAATGTGTGTTTAAGGGCCGATATTTCAATGTCACCTTAAGGTCCTTAAGTGACTACGGTATACTTAAAGTTGACGTGAATTTTAAAATTGGCTACCGAAAGTGCCGTTTTCCAATTGCGCCACGCCTTTCATTTAGCTAAGGATCTAATGTGAGTGGCGCAATCGAAACACGGCACTCACGGGAGACGAATTCCGGGGCCAAAATAACCTTTAAGTGTACCTTAATCTTAAATGGACGTTGAAATATCGGCCCTGAAAATTGAGTCGTTCACCGAGTGTTACATTATTTTTTTGCGAAATTATTTTTCCCGGTAACCTCTACCTCCGCCACTGGTTGACTGAATAGCTTGATATTTTTGGATATTTTAGCTTTTCATGTTATCATGTCGTACATCAAGTTTGGTTGAAATATGATTTTTGGTATGGCCAAAAAAATAAAAAAATCGTTTTTTTCATGAAAATGTCAACTCCTTGTATCTCGAAAACGATCAACAATTGGATAACAATATATGTGGTTTTTCTTATTGCAAACAGCGTCCTCTATCACCCAAAGCCGTTTGATCCTTGACTTCTTGGACACCCTGTATTATAATAATTATTCATGTTTCACCCAACGCAGGAGAACATCTATACTTTTGCAAGTCTTGGGAAGATAACGTAGTCTAGAATATAGACAGCAGGATGTTTCATCATTTATTACGAATAAATATAAAAACTGCACTTGTTAAGGCACCAAAATATATCACATTTATATACAATAATTATTCAACATTAATACAGATAGTTGTTAGATTCGTTCAAAACTTGGGGTCAGTCTTAAAAACATATTACAACAAAAGCATGTCGAAATAATACTTATATCAAACCTGGGCTCGGACTCTGTAACAAAATGGCGATAGAGATTCTCTTCGCTTCGCATAAACATCGGTCGTTACTTTTCGAAATTAATATTACGGGACCAGCTGTTGCTCGACGGATATTTGGAATTCAAGTAACGACCAATGTTCATGGAAAAAACCTCTATCGCTATTTTGTTACAGAGTCCCAGCCCTGGAATCTACTCAACTCTACCATTAATGCTATGCATAAAGAATAAAGTAACTAAATTTCAATCTGATTTCAATAGTAAGTAAAACAAAATAGAAATGTATACACCAGTTATTGAAAACAATTCGTGACTGTACCTATGAGATTCATATTTTTATATCAATGCAAAACTTGACGCATTAAACTATAGGAAAAGACAATTTTAATGAATCAAATTATTTTTAATGATGGCCTGCACAAACTCTTATCACCCTCAGATATTTTTGAATAGGTTATCAGTACTGAACATTTAAAGCAAAATTGTTTTAAACAACGTAGGTAAGCAATATCAGAACCAGAAAATACCTAAGAAAACTAGACCTCTTGAGACTCGATAGTTGTGTATTGCACTTTCCTGGATAAAGCTTCAAGAACTGGCGCAAACTTTGTCCTGACAGAATCCTTCTTGAGGTAGACGTAAGCTGACATTAAAGTTATCAAAATACAGACTAATACTATTAAAAGTACTGTCAAGGCTTTAGAAACTTTAGCTTGCTTGGATTCTACTAAACTCTTCAAAATAACTTTTTTGCCATATTTTGTGTTGATACATTCAAGTCTATTTTCATTTCTAATGATAACTTTGGATCTTTGACTCCACGCGTAAAGATATTTTGAAGAGGAATCACATTTGAATGGATTATTTCCAATTTCTATCGTCAAATCCTCAGTTCGTGAAGGATTATTCGCCAGATCATCAAATTTGTCTAGATCTTTTTGGGAAAATCTCGTGATATTGTTGGATTGTAGGTCTAGATATCGCAGTTTTTCGAGACACAGAACATTGAAATTAAGAGAAGGAATTTTATTGTCACCCAAATGCAGATCATGCAAGTTTGGCAGATCACAGAAAACTCTATCGTCCTTCCACCCTTTGATTTCATTTTGTTCTAAGTGTAGTTTGTAGAGTTTGTTCAAGTTACTATTTACAAAAATATCGTGTAGGTCATCAGATAGCTCTGAGTCAGTGTTATCAGCAAAAGCATTCGTCAAATGCAATTCTTCCAAATTGACAAAATTCGAAAATACTCTAGGATGATGGAGGTTTTTATCATCCTCTTCTGCTATAGAGATATTGTTATGGTTCAAAATTAATCTTCTCACATTTGGCACATGATGGAACGTTTTTCCTTTGATTTCTCTAATACCATTGTTACTCATATCGATGATTTCCAAATTCTCCAAATTAGCATTTTCACCAAAAATATTGGCAGGTAAAATGTTTAAGTGATTACCAGTAAATGTGAGTTTGTAGGTTTCTGGTGGTAAAAATAATAACATGTCGCTATTCATGAATCCTGTGTTTGTGCAATCAACCACAAATTTGGAGGAATGTTCTATGTATTGTTCACCACAGATACAGGTTTCCAGGAGTTTATGACCACATTTGTTGATCCCTGCCTTTGTAGTGTAGATCAATGCAGTAAAAGCCAAGATTATGTATAAAAGATCCATATTTCTGAAATACAAAAAAAAAAACATATTTTATTTCATAAAATTCGTACAAATAATAATATGATTGATGAAAAATTATATACCAACACTGAAATTAATATAAAGCAAAATATAATTTTTCAAAGAAAATAAATATACCATTCACGCATAGAAGCTTCCACAATAAAACACATAACAGAATAGATCCACCTTTCATTAAAACCGCGTCCAATTTCAAAAGACATTTCAGGAATACCGGCGTATCTTCACATCAAGGACAAGCAATGAGAATATAATGTTGCAATAATAATAATTAAACAGCTAAGTATAGGTTATAGGTGCCAATAATTATTAGAGCAAGTCAATGAGGAACCTTAATTGTATTAAAATTCAAATCTAACTTCATATGTGAAATATACTCAAGATCCCTAAGTTTCTCAACGATGGTTTAACGTTGAACCCGGTTCAAGTACTTCGACTGTGCATCTTTTAACCCAGTTCAACGTTGAAACATAGTTGAGAAACCGGGCCTAAGTGATACATTTTCAAAACTACACAGTGTATCCAGAGTAAAATGATATGTACATGAGTACAGGCTCTTCCCGTATATTTTTCCACCTTACCCAGAAACTGGATCGTTTTTGGCTCGTAGATGTGCATGGTACATGAAATTCAACAAAAATTCTATATTATACAGTGTAAGTTTTTTAAAACCTGAAATAGGCCAACTTTTTTATTTGAAGACATAGACTAGTTCTTCCAAAAAGAAAGTGGTGTGAAATGACCAACGACGTCGACTTGCTATCAGGTCGTTGGAAATGATTAGGTCGTTTGAAATGACCCACCCATGCAAAATTGAGAAAGAGAAAAATTCAGCGTTGCCAGATTTCGCAGCATCAGACGCGAAAACGATATTTTGTTAAATAGCAACATGGCATGTTTTGTGCTCAAAATTCTGTACAAAAATTGTCATACAAACTCAGCCATTTTTGAGTTATCGCGTTTTGTGGATTGACATGTTAGCATCTTTTTGACTCAAACGGCTTATCAAAAAAGAAAAGTGATCTGCACTTTCTTGTCTTAACTTTTCAAGAGCTATTCCGTCATTGGAATAGAAAATACTGTCATCTGCCAAGTTTTTTCGAAACCTCTATTGACATTTTTTGTCAAGAATTAATAGATCGATTCCAAGTACCTACGTCACGAATCTCAGCTGATTCCTGAACAATGACAGGACATATCGAAATGATTGTGACAGATTTTAGAATTTGAGGTTGAATTTGACTAAAATGTAAAATGCCATAAAGTGCTCACTGATTGATATGGACAAAATAGATTCTTTCTTCTGTAGTGTTGTAAAACTTCTATGATGGTAGAGTGACAACTATATTATACGCACTTATATTGTTAGTTGTGAGCATGAACGTTTTTCCGGTCAGAGCGTATACATTTTGAACATATCCCCAAAAACGAATCACAGTTTAATTTAAGCGTTTTCATGGAGTGTGGTATCATGAGACCATTCCAGTTTGGTCTGTCATTAACGTCACTTTCAGCCAATCGGCGAGCTGCAAGTGACGATAATGACAGACCAAACTGGAATGGTTTCATGATACCATACTCCATGAAAACGCTTTTTGTATGTAATAAAAACAGTTTTGACAACCCTAACGACTTCAACCTGAATTTTTGAACAGTCACTGTCTCTCCAAAAAACAAATTACCTATATACTGTAAACGTGTAACATGATTTTTCAGAAATCAGATGTTTTCTACGTCACATATTATGGAATCGATCAATTCTATATCCTTGGATGGCTCTCGAAATTTGAGACTAGAAAATGCAGACCGTTTGACTCTATCTTGAATCGTTTTCAAGATTCCGATAAGATACCAAATAGCTGAGCTACGAGAAGGGTGTCCAAAAATGCACCTTTTTCGAAATCACCCTTTAGCTCTGTAGCTCAAAAACTGTGAGGCCTATGGCATTTATGTTTATGGCATCTTTCGTTTCACAAAAAAATAGTTCGTCAAAACCGCAAGGTTCTATCTTTAGTGATAACCGCGAGATAACCCGCAATTGCAACCACGTCGCTTGAAATTAAGAAAATTCGCATATTTGTATTCCCAGAAATATTCTACCATTGCTTTATTTTGAATCTATACCATAATATAGATACACGCTGTAATTCTTACCAAGATTATATAAAAAAATATCTCACTTCCGTAGTTTAGAACCTTTACAAATTCTTTATTACATAATAATCAAATCAAAAACGATGTTTCACCGAAAACTATTTCTAGTACCTATTTCACTAGGCTTTTGGGTGTTGTTCTTCTTGAAAAAATATACCGGTTGCACCGCGATTTAGAGCATTTCTTCGCGGTCTACATGCATGAAGCAAAACATACATCTTCACAACATTTCGAGGTCGTGGTGAAGAAAAATTACACAAGGATTATGAAGGTTCTTTTCGAGGTTTTTTATATGCCAAAATGTTTGTAACATTCGATAGCTCAGGACCATTTCTTCGATTACTCTGCCATGTCAAGTAGTTTATTATCAAGTAGTATGAGATTAGGTAAACTACCTATTTGACGTTCACAGAGTTGGGAGCCAAGTATTCTCTAAATAGTTCAAGACCTACAATATGAGGAACGTGAAAACGCAAAAGTTGGTCCCATATTGCTATTATTTTCCAATCTACCTCAAGAACACTGAGAACACTTTCTCCACTAACATTCGAAAAGTTTGGTACCTATACAGGGTGCCTCAGATTCGAGTGCATGCATGGGAATCTCAGTTATTATGAGAGATACAGGGTCGGTTGCAAAGTTGCGCATTTTTATGCTCAACAAAATGCCGCTTCGAAATTTGAAAAATTCCGACTACTTCCGAAGATATCCGAAAAAAACCGAAAATTCGCAAAAACGATATTATTATTTCCTGAGTTTATTTGAGAAGATATTTTAAAATGAATCACACTTTCTCATTGCCACTTTTTCTCCTCTACAAGACGGCGGTATCAAATTGAAAATCTGACGTTTCGTCTTTGAGCGGCCATCATCAAGTTCATTTTTTTAAATACGGACCTGGATTTTTTATTTTATTTTTAGTTATCTTTTGACGTCCTTGAGGCATTGAGGTAGTGAGATGAGGGTGTAGAGCAATGGGTTGCCTTAGCAACTTCAATATTTTCAATTATTTTTCACCTATTATTGTTATTTTCAAAATTTTGTTAAAATGGCAATATTCTTGAACACTTGCAGAAATCAATCCAGATTTTTATATGTTTTTTTTTATTTTCCATATCATTTGTGGATTAAATTAAATTTCATCAAATGTATATCGTTATTGGATGTTATTTCGATTTTGGTTCGGTCAATTAGGCTTGTTGTGCATGTTCTCTCATAAGAATAACGTGTCGAATAAAGATGGATTATTGAACCAAACTATGAGCTAGGGAGAAAAGGGTTGCCTATAACTAATTTTCTCTGGTATTATTTTTTAAATGAGTATTTTTTTCGACGATTGCGATTCCTCAATACATTAAGGACGTCAAAAGATAATTAAAAATGAAATAAAAAATCCAGGTCCGTATTTAAAAAAATGAACTTGATGATGGCCGCTCAAAGACGAAACGTCAGATTTTTAATTTGATACCGCCATCTTGTAGAGGAGAAAAAGTGGCAATGAGAAAGTGTAATTCATTTTACAATATCTTCCCAAATAAACTCAGGAAATAATAATAACGTTTTTGCGAAATTTCGATTTTTTTCGAATATCTTCGGAAGTAGTCGACATTTTTTAAATTTCAAAACGGCATTTTGTTGAGCATAAAAATGTGCAACTTTGCAACCATTTAACCGACCCTGTATCTCTTTTAATAACTGAGATCCCCATGCATGCACTCGAATCTGTGGCACCCTGTATACTTTGCCATAACTGAGAGATGAAAGTGGCATGGCTTTCACGATTATTATTATAAGAACGAATATTATTATAAACAGTGAAAGTGGCGGGGAAAGAGCTGCATATGTTCAGTTTTCATGCATTTTTTCTGAAGAGGGTTGCAAATTGTCCAGTGTAGCCTGTCGGTGGTTTCTATAAAAATAGTATATTATTCAACGAGCGGGAGATGGTGGCTATTACTCACGAGGATGAAGTTTGCGTAAACATCTGAGTGAGTAACAGCCATTTCCCGCGAGTAGAATACTATACATTTTCTATGATTATTCAACAATTCAAGCGAACTTTGCAATATTCAATTTCATTTTTACGGCACTTTTTGACAACTATACTTATAAAGTGAGGTTCAGGTTGTGATAATGACTATAAAACAAGTATGGACGGTTGAGGCCGGGCTGGCGCCGCATGTAAAGCGTTGGGTCAGTAAGCACAGTAAACTAATTAGTTAGTGGCCTGTGGTCAGTAAGTGGGAACGTGTCCGGTGTTGGGTTCGGTATATTGGTTATATATTGACCTGGCAAATTGCCCTAGTAGCAGCGCCAAACCTTCCATGACTAACCTAAGTCCTAAGTATGGACGGTCAAATGGGCTGTTTCAAAATGATGGATTTGAAGGTTGACGTTTTGTCGAATTTTCTGATTGGCTCAAAAACAGTGGAGTAATGAATGACATTAGATCATTTAATTGGTTGAAAACAATTGAGTAATGAAGAAAAAGTCACTGGTATGAGTAACAAGTGATCACAATAACCAATTGAAAGTGGATGTATAATACATCTAGCTATTATTGAATAATCATAGAAAAAAGTTTTTTTTTTCAACTAACCTATGCCAAAATCATATAGAATGAGAGCTGAAAGACATTTTTGAGTAGATATTCGAGGCACTAAGAAAACTTGTAGAATATTTTTTTTATGATAGGTACCTAAATATGAGGTGTTACAAATTCGATTTCCACCATTGGTTTCTTGCAAACGGTAGAGGATACAGCGATGCTCAAATTATGACAAAGTTGAGGAGTTGCGCATTTTCGTTCTCGATAAAATTTAGAAATATACAGGGTGTCCACATTGAAGTGTCCCACGACCCCTGTAACATTTTTGTTTATTAAACGATTTTCATTTTTTGTTTGTTTGTTAGGTCTCGTCAAACACTTTTTGAACATAATACCAAATCAGTTCCAGGGACGTACTTTTGGGTGATTATGGAAGTAGCAATTGTGGGCACAGTGTCGACCCAGTTCCGACCCTGAATTTCGGACACGACACATCTTGAAGGCACATTGTTTACTTTTTGAACCATAATTTGTGTAAAATGAGACCATATTGGTGATAAAAATGTGCCCTGATTTGTGCCCAGATTTGATCTAAAGTCGGGTCCAAAGTATGCCTTAGCTTTCCCTAAAATGTGTCTGTACTGCGCCTTTCGCTTCCATAATGTTTCTGAAATGGCGCTTAATTAGGTCCTGATTCGGTCTATTATGTTTCCAAACAGATTATGTTTTGTGCCCATCTTGTTTCTGAAAAAAAGCTGAAATATATCTAGAATTGTTTCTGAAATGTTGCTTGGAACAGTTACTAAATCGACACACTCCATTCCAAAAACTGACCATATTGTTACTTGCGTATCCGTTTGTTTAACAAAATATACTCAAATGGACACGAGCTATATTATTACTTGAAACGTTCTGGATCTATTGCGGACACATTAAGTACCTTCATATTTGACTAGTTGGGAATTTTATCGATGGTTGTTATTTAATGTTGATGAGTTGTTAACTGATTTTATCTGATGAACGTAGAGCTTATTTCAATTGCCGACCTGAAATTACTGATAAATGTTTTGATCATACCTTTAAAAAACAAACGCGCCTTTGGATAAGCAATATTTTCAAGAATCTAAAAAAAATAATCTTTTTTTGATAATTAATTTTTCAAGAATTTTTGCTCAAAATATGTAAAAGGATAATTCACTATTACATATAACAACATAATTACTATAGTTTCACATTATACTATATCACAAATTGGCAAAAAATGAAAATCCTTGCAAATTCGCCGCCATTTTTGAGGAGTGCAAGCTCAAAGTAGTCTCAATAGAACATGGCGGATGGCGAAATCTCTAAAAAGGGATCAAGTTTCATCCAAAAATTATCCATTTCGACACCACTGGAGGTGTGAAAATATAAAGAAACAATCTAGAAACATGTTTCCAATAATTTACCAGAATGTTTCATCAATGTGCCCGTATAGTCACAAAGTCACAATTTGGACACATCTAAGGCATTAGAGTTCATTATAGGGCCAATAAGTGCCCATTCTTGACAAGGTAACATCATGGAAACAAATGTATCAAAAGTGTGTGTTGTGTGAGCCTAATCGTTTCCAATTGGCCTCGATTTGGCTACCACATCTCTACTATAATCACATACCGTTCTTAACCTCAATTCTTGCGCTTCCATTTGCAATTTGCATTTGCCGGGAGTAAGCCGGGTGTCGGAACTGTTCCTACCAGGGTTTATATACGTTCGTTAATTATGTCGTTCAAGATAGTGAAAACTATAGAAGACGGGACAATTCACCTATCTAGTGTCCCATCTGCGTGGGAGCGGAATGGTATACTCTATTGGCCACCGAAAGGGTTTAAGGAAGGGGACAAACTAATTAAAGACCCTGAATCGATACCCAGAATTGACTGGGCAAAAATACCCTGTACGGTAAAAGAAACAGACATAGAAACCCTTAACACTGCAAACAAACTTTGCAAACTATATTCAAATTTTGATGATACTGATGCAGAAGTAGAGTAAGTTAAATCATTCTGTAGTCGTTTTTAGCATGCATGTTAACTTATCCCACTACTTTGGGACGCTATAAAAACAATGAATTTTGTTTAGTTATTTCCAAAGACAAAAGGGCCGCAAGAAACAGATGAAAACATCTCAAACAAACATTTACAACAACGATATAGAAATAATTGAAACAAATATAGGTGAAGAGGATATCGAAACAAACAATAATAGTGCTGCTGAACCTAACATCCAAGATAATGAAATAATAGTTGATAATTCCAATAATAATAATACCGTGTATGTGATGTCCTACGACGACATTAGTAATGCAAATACAACAAATGATGATCGATCAACTGAGAATCGTAAGTAATACATCTTTGTGATTTTACTTTAAGTCCAAATGTTATTTATTTTCAGGTATGGATTCAAAACTCGAAATCATCAATCAAAAAATAGACTCGCTGGACACAAAACTTGACTTTTTTATAAAAAATTATTCAGAAATCAAAACTTTATTGATTGAACTTTTGCAAAATAAAAGTAGTTCTACTAGTGTAACTTATGGCAGCGGCAGTGACACCAATAATCACAATCTTAACTGCGAAAGTAACATAACAGAATTTGTTTTTCCCTTAAACAAGTCTGAAGAGGTTGAGGAGTTGGATCTCAAATTAACGGAGAAAGAGTTTCAATACAAAATGGTAAGATCAAAACTAGAATTAAATGTATTTTATTCTTTTATATAACAAGCATATGAGTATTTTCCTCCATATTGCTTCTATAACCACAAGTATTTAATTATCTTTTTTATATATAAAATGTTTTACTCCTCAAGATGAATATAGTTTTACACTATATTTTTTTCTAGTTCAGACATTTCAATAAGATTGCGGGTACTTCTGGAAAACAAGATGGCGATAAAGTAACTATTAGGCTAATTAAGGAATTATTTAGCAACGCCCTCTTATGTCAATATACATGGAAAGGGATTTCTACATCAAAGAATGACGAGCACAAACCAACACTGATATTTGTAAAATATGGAAATCTCTTGAAATTTTTATTTTCTGTTTTGGAAAAAGCAGACAAAACATTTACTAAATTGGCGTTGGAAAAATTTCTACAATATAAAATTTTTAAGCGGAATACCCAGAGGCTTAAAAGAGAAATGTGAGTATATTGTTGATCTCTTTTTTTTTTTAAAGACATGCAAATAATAACAATTATTATTAATGTACAACACGCATTTTTAAAAACGTAATTTTTTTAGCATGAAGAAAAGAAAACTGTCTGATTGGCCGAAGCAGCAGGACGAAGAAAGAAAAGAAGGAGAAGAAGCTACAGAAGAAGAAAAAACTAGAGAATATGAAGGGGAGATGGAGAAAGAGAGCAATATGGAGGTTGAATATGTTATGCATACATATTCAGCGTCCTAGAAAGTTTTGGTTTAAGTATTCTATGCGTAATTTGAGATTTACTTTGTTTCATCGTTCTGGATGGCTGTGTTAAGAATTAAAGTATTGCGTTGTACTATGCTGTGCATATTTCAACTGTACAGTTATAAATATATATTTTTCTAAACATGACCTTTTTTTTCATATATATCTAGTGTGGGAGTTTTTTTCTTTATTGAGAGTGAAAATAAACATAATATTTTTTTAGTCAGGCTTATTATATTTTCTCTTAGTAATATTACAAAGTGTGAATAAGGGGTAGAAATACAAACTCATTTCTATATTTTAACATCATTAACTTACATTTTATATCCTTCAATGCCGTGCATTCAAACGGTTGATATACCTCAGTATAAAAAGTGGAATATATATTAATATAGGACGAACTGAATGGAGTTTTAAAAAAGTCATATTTACTTTTGATTTTTGATCCACTAATAACTATTTCAGATTCATTCATCTTCATTTCCATAACTTGCAATATTTGGTTATTCCTTGTTAAAAACCATTTGTCACTTTCCTTTGTTGATAGCATAAAGTCTTTTTTTAGGTGTATCTCTCTTCCGTTTTTGATGAATGGATATTTCACTTCATTTTCTGAAGAAAAATTCACTTTTGATATTTCATGTACGCGTTTGGCTACTTGTGCTAATGGTTTGTTGCCGTGTCGCAAGCACTTTTTTATTTGATAAAGGTAGTTTTCAAATGGATATGCACTGAATGACGGTAGTGGGCCAAACCTTTTAACATCGGCGTTTAGATGACTAAGATTGTGTACGTTGCTACTTATAGCATCAATTCCATATATCTCAATAAATATTTCTATGTACTCTACTATTATTTTCTCAGCAATGTCAATGTACTTCAAATACTCTTTACAACTACATATTCTAATAGCACATGATAGCATCAAAAAATGATTATAAACATCACTCGGCAAGAAATCTTTTAGCACAATCGGACCTAAATAAAGAAGGAAGGTTCTAAACTCAGTTCCTTTCCAAAATTTAACTGAATCAAGTGGTCTAACAGCTCTGTGAATTTCTTTTGGAATGTGAATGTTTAGTTCCTTTAATAAATTTGAAATCGCATTTATGTCATTCAAAGAAAATTTCGTCCTAAAGTTATAGCTTCCCTGCATCCAGCCAACTAGACATCTTTTAGTTATTCCCAAGTCGATTAAATGAAGCGAATCTGCAACAGGAAAATCAGCCACTAAATCTATTGGCAACTGTTCCAAAGGTGTATCTTCTTTATGGTGATCTGGATCAATTCTGTTTCGGAAACTAGAATCTGTTCTTAACGGTAAATCTATCCGAGGAAAACTCATATGCCTTCCGTCTCGGTAATATTCTCCAATACAAATACACCTTGTGCATCCATGATAATGATTGAAGTTAACCGTTCCTAGAAATAATAGGAAATTTAATATAATATCAATTCTTGAATCGCAGTTAATTCTACCTACCTTTAATGAAGGATCTCGCAGGAGTGTCGCAAATAAAACATTTTAATTGAAGGTTCACTTTGCATCCATTCATCTTTATTCCTGTTTCCAGTAGGTCTTCCACTTCTTCAACAAACGGTGTCAAGAACTGCTTCAATGTTGGTTTGCTTTCTCCGGAATATATAGCAACAATCATTGGACATACTTCCGAAATGTTGTTAATTTTACATAGAATGGGCCAAAATTCTTTCTTCGAACTATTGCATAAGGGAAGACCGTCAATGTTGAAACTTAATTCTATAAGTGGTGGCAGATTTTTCCGATTGACAAGACTGCTGATCAGGCAAGTTTTAAGACCATTGTACCAGTACTCGCCTGATCCCATTGGAATTATGTCAATATTCAAGGGAGTTTCAAGCAATGTTCTACTATCCAGGGGCAGATAACTATAGCCAGATGATCTTAGAAATTTAAGCAGCTCGTTCAAGGCAAGATGTGTCAGTTTGTGTTTAAGTGCCCACATTTTCAAGGTCTCCATAAATGATAAATTTGTTTCTAATTCATCTTCTTTTTCCATATCACTGCTATTTTCAGAATCCACATGTTTTGCTGCATCATATTCATTTTGGAAAGCAGAGTTATCGTCCAAAAATATATTGTCAGCAGCGGAAGCATTCGGCTGTGAAATGTTATCGTCATCTTTGATTCCACTGGAATTGACTCCAGATCTTTTTTCTAATAATGGAGCCTGTTTTATTGACTCTTGTAAAAATGAGGACAATGGTATCACGTTCTTCTTCGCTTTCATGTAATCAGATAGTTTTTTCTGAGTTTCTTGTACTTGACTTTTTACACTGCGATAATAGGATGTATTATAAATTTTTCGTGTCACAACTTTATTGGTTTTAGGCATTTTTGCAGAAAATAATTGAACATCTGTCAATGGGTTGACAAGAAATGATCAAAAAACACATGTAGGAAACAACTTGGAAACAAATAGTATTGAATGGGCCTACATAGCAACTATCGGGTTCATAAAAGCGACAATGGAAACAAAACGGACATTTGTGTGCCCAAAATATTAGTTTCGGAAACAAAACGGTAACATATTTTGAAGACAAAATACAGACACATTGGGACCATTGAGTGTCGACTCAGTTGTACCCAAATTGCGTTGACGTGTCCAAATCAGCACAAAAATGAAACAATTGAGACACTTGAGTTTAAATTATTTCTATGTGGACACATTTTTCTCTTTGGCGCAAAGAGTTGATATTGTGTCGACACAAAACTGAAACGTTTTCTTGAATGAAGTGTCGTTTCGACTGAGGCACGAATAGTGTCGACAAAATACGGACACCATAGAAATGTGCCCAAAATTGAGCACATTTTGCTACTTGGGGGGGGTTCAAAGTGGGTCAAATTTCAGAAAATCGTATTAGGGGATTTTTTAGGAAAAAACTGACAACGGAATCTCAATCAGAATGACCAAAACCCTCCCTGTTCACATTTTCAAAAAAAAAAATGTTACTGTTTTGGTTATTTTTTTGTTGTTAATTTGTTAATTTAATACTTATACTGCTCCTTGAGTTTTACTATACGTTCTAATTAATAAGATGTTAATAAAATCCTAGAATGTGGGCGACTTTAGAGTGGACATACCGTATATACTTCCGGACATTTTTCAAAATGGTTTTAATTATTTAATTAGGTTAATTTATACAAATTTCTCAAAATAATAGTCACATCTTCTCAGCCACTTCACTCTTCCTACAAAATGGAGTCATAAAATTTATGATCCGACGTTTCGTCTCCGATTCACCATCATCAATACCACACTCAAATTTGGACGTTTCGAGCTTAATTCGGATCATTGATGATGGTTTCAAAATAATTGTCACATCTTCTCATCCGATTGGCTCAACAACGTCTCCGATTGACCATCATCAACACCACACTCAAATTATGACGTTTCGAGCTTACAGAGCGACCAGTAATACGAATCATTGATGATAACCCGAACATTTGAATTTGCACCTTTTTGGGCATCTAAAATCCGTTAGTTTTTGCAATTCGCTTCAACCCTTCAAGAGTGATTCCACTTTTTTTATTATTGATTTATTTGCATTGTTTGCATGCAACCATTGATTAAAGATACCGCAGAGCACTTATTGGTTTTTGAGGTATCAAGTTGAGACTTTGTCAGTGTTTAAGCCTTGCCTTGAGTATCTTTTGGTGGCAATGCCAACGATTTGCATAATGATACCACTTTGCTGTGACACTTCAATGTTGGTAAACTTAAATTCAAAGCACCATAACTTAATTTCTTCAAATTGCTCCTCCTGTATATTTTGATACTTGGTCACGTTCAGCTTGTGATTTTACGCATTTCTCACCCCACATTTTTTATTCAAAAGTTGAGAGTTGAGAGTTAATTTTGTTATTCTGAAAAACTCAACAAATCCTATCAAAAACACTCTGAACGTAAAATTTAGGACATATCAACGTCAAAGTGACCATCATTTTAAACAGTTTTTGTGATTTGCAGTTGAATGTTCTCGCTATTTATTTGTTATAAGTACCTCAATATAAATAACTATTTAGTTCCTTGTTTCGTCAATTCAAGTTTCTTTGATTTCTAGTAGTTTCTAGAGGCATACAATAAATGTCATTTTGACGTTGATATGCCAAAAAATTGATTTTCATGGCACATTCAGTCTGTTTTCGATAAGATTGGTGTGAGTTTTTAGAAAAACAAAATCTCTCCCAATCTATCGAAATTAAAAAAATTGTGGGATAAAAAGTAAGTAAAAAGACAAGGTGAACGCGATCAAGTAACAAAGTACAACTATAGGTGAGTTCAAGTATCGCTCTGAACGCTCCGAGCGCGAAATTGTCCATTTGAGCACGTACAATTTTTGGCGCTCCGATTGTTCAGAGCGAATACTCGAACTCACCTTATTTGAAAAAAACAAGTTACGGTGCATAAATATTCTTTATGGTTATGGTGCTTTGAAGTCTAACAACATTGGAGTGTCACAGCAAAATGACTCCATAACGCAAATCGACGGCATTGCCACCAAAAGATACTCAAGGCAGTTGCTTAAACACTGGCAAACTTGATATCTCAAAAACCAAATAATGATCTGAGGTATCTTTGATCAATGGTTGCAAACGCATCAATTTTTAGAAAAAGTGAAATAGCTTTTGAACGGTTGAAGCGAATTGCAACAACTGAACGAATTTGAGATGTCAAAAAATATGCGATTTCAAATATCCAAAGATGTAGAGGGGTTGCTGATTAAAAAAAACTATGTTGAAGCCTGCTCTGCAGAAATGTTACACCCCGTATATTGAAAAACATTTTCACAATCTGCACCGTGACATCCTTTATCCAAATCTATTCTGCTCATTTCGATATCTTTGACGGCTCAGGCGCAATATAGCTTTCCCGTTCAAATGACTCATTCTGAATATAAAAAAACCCTGTCTGTAGGTGTTTATCAGGCGTTTTCTTATTTCTTCTCGGCGTTCATTCAATTTGATGATGGCTTCAATCATTAGCTCAAAACCTCGAATAAATGCTAAGAGTAATATCATGTTGTGAATGAGAATTCGAATAATTAATTATTAGGTCTATATTCTACAACGTGCCCAAGATAAGGAGGGCAAGTACAGGGATCTCCGAAACGAAAAAAAAAAAAACGAATCGAAACATCGGAAACTGAAATTTAATAACGCCATCGAGGGGAAAAATGGCTATGAGAAAGTGTCATTTATTTTCAAAAATCTTTTGTCGCAAACAAAAAATGACAGCTTTTCCAAAATTCGTTTTTTTTTCGGATATCTTCGGAACTACTAGGAACTTTTCGGATTTTAAAGCGGCATATTATCGAGTACCAAAAGCCACTACATTTTTCTCTTTCAACCGACTTTCTATCTCTCATGGTTACGGAGATCCTTTGTACTGGCCCTCCCTTATCTTGGGCACGTTGTATATTGAATGTAAGTTTAGACAAGTAAACTATCAAATGACTCACTTGTGTGTTATATTACATAACTCACTAGTGATTTATAAACCACAATAACTCACGTTCATATTTGAAGAAGTAAAAAAGTCACTGTCAAGCACACTGAGAAAAATCCCAGGAGAAAAATCTTGACTGAAATTTTTTTGGCAACTATAACTAAAATTATGGCTACACAGCAATTTCGTGTTGCTGTTACATCAAAGATCATTTCACTAGAACCATTTTTTTGCAACAGCAAAGTGATAATTTGGACTAGCAAAAATGTTTCTGTCACAGCAAAGTGCTTTTGTCAAATAACAAACTCTCTACTGTGGTAATAAACCATTTTATAAAAATATTATTTTGCTGGGACAGTAAAGTTTTTTGCTGTTACAAGGAAAATTATTTTCAAGATTGGCGTTCGTGAATGCCTCTACCCGTTCCGAATGACCATTCGGGTTCCGAAGGAAGACATACCAAATCGCGAAATCGCATAAATCAGCGTTTTTTTAGTCATTCTTCAACGGTTTGAGTCGAGTGTCAAGTCCTCGGTCTTGTCATTCTATTTTTATTTCATAACGATCCCTTTCTAATGCAATATTTTGTAATAGATTTCTTTTTGTACCAGAAGTATAATACAGTCACTAACAAACTTGAACACATTATTTTTGGTCTTGATTGAAAAATGATTATTATCAACATTGATTCAGTTATTAATTTCATCAAACTCTATAAATAGCTTGACAAGACAAAAATAAATTTGTCCGAGTTATTTTGAAAGCGAGTGTATTGGTAAACATTTTAGAGAAAATGCGAAAAAAATCATTTCGAGATTATTTGCCAGATTTTTTTGGGTATTCCGCTACACCCTACCAAAATTTCTCACAAAGGGGAATTAGCTTCACGCAAATTTGAATAAAAAACTACTTATTTAGAAATCCAAGATCAACTCAATAAGTGACGCACTAAACCAGTTTATTTGTGCATTCCAAGAGGTCACTGATGGATTGATCATTTTTTTTTTATACAGTCACTCATTGGATAAATCTTGGATTTCCAATTTACCTCAAGCTAAGCTTCTTTTGTGAGAATTTCTGGTAGGGTGTGGCGAGACACCCAAAAAAAATCTGGTAAATACAAAACATTTCTGTTCAGTAGCTAGTAAAGGACACTTCCTATAACAGCAAACACATCATACTGGAAGAGGAAACTTCTTTTCTGTCCCAATGAAGTTACTCTCCTATAAGAGCTAAGCCAGTCTATTGTGCCAGTAAAGATATACTTTCCAGTTACAGTAGAGATGTTATTTATAAAGTTACTTTGCTGTGAGAAACAAGCGTTCGTAGCAAAGTGCATTTTGCTACCAGAATTTTTAGCTGGGACAGCGGAAAAATTGGCTACGGTGATGAAACATTTTTCTCGGTGGAAGGTTGCAAAAATCACGTTTTTTTTTTGAAAAAATCAAAGAATCAGATTTTTTCGATTAAATCGTGATTTTTTTGAATTTTAATCAAAATACTGATTTCTTTCTTGAATATGGCAGTAATGAACTTAAAATCTCTAATTTTCATTATTTTTCACTATTTTTATCAACAGTGAAAGGGAGAACTCTCCTCTGATGAAAAGTTCTGCTGGGATAAGTGGTAATGCTAGAAGAAAATTATTTCTAATTAGGTTACACGTATATCTTATTAAATTATTTTCCTCTAGCATAATCACTCAAGTATCCTGGCAATTTTTTTTGAAAGAAGAAAAAACTTCCGTATTCATTGTGTTATTAGATAACACATCTGGATAATCAAATAGTCAATTCCATAAAAAGTCATAAGATATAACTACATAATATGACGTCACTTTTATAACACTTCCAGTTAATTACAGTCGCCGGTCGCTATGCCAACAAACAATGGAATTCCATGGTCCAAAAATTATTAAAGTCAATTTGCACGTTTTTGGAAATTTAGGAAAAACCAACATTTTTTTGAATCTTTGACGCTCTCTGCAGACTGAACGAAGCAATTTGGGATTCAGGTAAGTAATCCAGTAAAATTGTATCGCCCTATATAGGGGTAAATACGCTGAATGTTCACATGTTGAGGGTGTTTCCGAATATTTCAGACAGAACACGCTATATATTATTTTATAATCAAATAGACATTATTTTTCTGATCTCAAAAATATAAAACATGTAGGCATTCCCTTCAGCCATTTTCAAAATATTTGAGTTTTAAAGTTGGTTTTTTGGTATTGCCAGATTGCAGTATCTATGACTACAATAATTGTTTAAACATTATTTATTAATTTTTATCCGCACGCACTATTAATAACATCCAAACCATTATTGCAGTCATAGATACTACAATTTGGCAATACAGCATCCAACTTTAAAACTCAAATATTTCGAAAACGGCTGAAAGGAATGCCTACATAATATTTTTGAGATCAGAAAAATGACGTCTATCTTATATACAGGGTGTTAATTAAGTATCTGGCCAAACTTCAGGGGGTGATTCTTTGAGTGATTTTAAGGTAAAAAGTTCATATAAACAGGTGTCCATTTCCGCAATCTTTTTTTGTTATTTTTATTCGTCAAACTGTCCCTTACGACGCCACTGGAAATCATAATCAACAATCAATTGGTTCTAACTTAGCGTCTTATCATAGTCAATAATACTGCCAAATTTCAACAAAATCGGTCAACAGGTGTTTGAGATATTAATAAATAAATGTAAAAAAATATATTTTTTTGACACCATGTATCTTGAAAACTATGCATTTCCGGACACCTGTTTACATGAACTTTTTACCTTAAAATCACTCAAAGAATCACCCCCTGAAGTTTGGCCAGATACTTAATTAACACCCTGTATAAATGAAATATATGTCTGTGTGTTTCTGACGCTAAGGCTTTTGAATCGTAGCACAGAATTATCTGGAAATCTGCACAGTTATTAGCCTCTACCCAAAGATGATTCAGGAAAAAAAAAGATTTTTTTTTTTTTTTTCAATGTCTGTGTTGTTAATATGTGTAGGTTCTATACGACCACCAAGAAGAAAAAAAAAATAAAAATTAAAAAAAAAAAAAACATAAATTGAAAATTTTATAAACGTGAAAGTCTGTGTTTCTTTCCCTAAGGCTTTTGAACCGTAGTACAGAATCATTTGAAAATTTGCACAGTTATTATTAGCCTCTACTCAAAGATGGTTTAGGAAAAAAAAAGAAAAAATAAACAAATTAAAAAAAATAAAAAAGTCTGTGATGTTAATATGTAGGTTCTATGGGATATACGACCAGCGGGAAAAAAAAATGAAAAATAAAAAAATGCATAAATTGAAAAAGATTTAAAAAAAATGTGTTGTTTTTATGTAGGTTCTAAGGGGTACACGGCCAGCAGGAGCAAAAAAATTATGAAACATAGAAAAAATTATTTAAAAAAAAAGTGTTATTATTAACTTATTTATAAACTAGCCTAAACCCGACGCGGGCGACGCCGCGGGTTTAGGCTAGTTTGATTATAAAATAAGGGTGTCGCGAAATTAGACGTCAATATTTTAACCACGTATTCTACGCCCCAAAATAGAAATAAAACTTCACATAAACTAGTATCCACAAACTCTTCGTTTTCAAGATATAGGGTGTTAAAGGGAAAGACCTGATGACGGTTTTCAGTAGATATTTTCGAACCTGTGAAGATAATCAAATAAAATGTTGTACAGTTACTGAACTTTTTATGCTCCATCTAACGGATGGAAACTTGGTATTGTATTACCTTCATAGCTGGGTAATACAAGGACGGGCTTGGGAAAAATTTACCCCAAAGTTTTTGGTTGTTCATTTTTCGTAGACTTTTTCTGACTTCAAAATAAAAAAATCTGCAGTTTTTTACACAAATAAGGTACTCCTGTTGTACCTTGCTGGGACACACCATTATCGAGAAAAATGCATTTGAACAATCAATTACAAACTGTTTTTTGAACGAGGTAGCCATAATCCTACTGTCCACATTCTTGACAAAAATCATGAGAAAAACTTTTTAAACCACTAAACCATGCCGAGATAATCTGATAATTCTTATGGGCGGCTATTTGAGTAATGGAGAAACTTTCAAGCAGAGAAATGGCAGATATCCACTTTGTGTATGGCTTATGGGATGTCAGAGCAACGAAGGCGGTGGAAGAGTATCGTAGACGGTTTCCTAACCGTGTAGTACCTGATCGTCGGGTTTTTTTTAATACTCATAGAAACTTGGTTGACCATGGGTCATTTCAACGCGTTCGTGGACAGGGAAGACCACAGGAAAATTACGATTTGGACCACGCACTTCATTTGATTGAAAATGAGCCGACGATGAAGTATTAGAACGGTTTCAAGACTCTCGGAAATACCGCGAGCAATAGAGGGTAATATTACTTCCCTTTTATTTTACCATTTACCAATGCTAGTTTTACTACATTTAGGCGTAGAAAACGTCTTAACTCTATAAGTCATTCACATCAATGTTTTCTTTAAGGTTTCAAGAATAGTAAGAATGCAGGGTCTTCACCCCTACCATTATCAGCGTGTTCAAGCCTTGAGACCTCACGACTTCTTACCTAGAATGGGGTTTTGTGAATGGATAAGAGACCATCAGGAACTGGTCCCTTTTATTATGTGGAGCGATGAGGCCACATTTACAAGAGATGGTGTTTTTAATATTCATAATCACCATATCTATTCGAGAGAAAATCCTCTAGTTGTGAGTCGGCGAAAATTTCAAGTGAGGTTTTCTATCAATGTTTGGGCTGCAATAGTCTACGACACCCTAATTGGTCCCTTTGAAATTCCACCACGGCTCGATGCAAATGGGTATCTTAACTTTATCCAAACTCACTTTGAAGATATCCTAGATGATCTTCCACTGAATACCCAACAGCATTCACACTTTCAACATGACGGTGCGCCAGCCCATTATGGAATTATTGTGAGAAATTGGCTTAACGGGCTATTTGCGGGTAAATGGATTGGAAGAGGTTGCCCTATTTCTTGGCCTCCACGATCTCCGGATTTAAATCCACTGGACTATTACTTTTGGGGTCGTATAAAAGATATAGTTTACGCAACCGAAGTCGAGAGTGAAGAGGAGTTGCGTGAAAGAATACGTATAGCGGAAAATCAAATACGGCAAAATCATTTTGAAGTTTCTAGAGCCTTACATGCGATTACCCGTAGAGCCCGAATATGCCTTCGTGAGCAAGGATACATTTTTGAGCACCTAATTTGAAAAATATGTTTATCTACAACTGTCAAAAAATAGTTGTTTTATGCAACCATCTATAGATATAAAATGTTCCACATATTACACGGCCTGAGAGAAACCCGTGGATCATAGTTCTTTATTCACGGGCAGTGGGCCAATCATAAGCGAGTATTACCAGTAACGCGTGGATCATAGTTCTTTATCCACGGGCAGGTTCTTTATTCACGGGCGGTGGGCCTAAACACAACTATTTTTGACTTTTTTTTTCCAAATTTTTTGACAGTTGTAGATAAAGCATTGTATTTGACTCGCATATAATGAACATATTACACTCGAATAAAATTAATAACACTCGCCTTCGGCTCGTGATATAAATTTGAATCTCTTGTAATATTTGGCTCATTATATGCTCGTTAAATAAAATACTATTATTTTTCCTAGAATATAATGACAGTTTTACAATGAGTGCGCTTCAGTTTAGTTCTTCTCTTTCTTATTAACACAATTCGGGCCGTAGTGTCGAGCCGACACTTTTTCCCTGCCTGAAATATATCTATGGTTTTGAAGCATTGACGTGAATATCTGTGAGAGATATACCAACACTTGTCTAATTTTGAATTGATACCCAAAACATAAACTAAAAATAAAATAACCTCTTATTTAAAAAAAAATCTATTGAATTAATTGCAGAATTATTTTATACTTGATATACCTTCACAGTTCAGAACTATTTATTGACGTAACATTTACGTCAATACTCGCATCAATACTTCGAAATCATAGATATATTTCACATTTTGATAACAATACATTAGTATTATTCAATTAATAAATATCAAATATCTTTTTATAAATACATTAAACTTAGGTATGCTACATAGAAAATGTTTAGAATTTAAAGGAGAATCGAAATATCAAAAAAAATAATAGGGTATCAATTTGAAATAAGAAAGTTAGACCTCGCCCAGACTTTTTGGAACTCCCTGTATATGTGAAAACAGGTTTTTTTTAAATTTCATTTTCAACCATGAAACTTTAATTTGGGACATTTTTCTCTGAAACGTCAAATTAAAAAGTTAGAGGGGGGGGCATTTATAACCAATAACCCTGTACAATTTTCATTTGATTATTTTGTTGTAGAGCAATTCAGAGAAACACCCCTATTGCTCAAATTCCCTCACATAAAAGTCCCCGATTTTGCTAATTTTACACTCAGAAGATCGTCGCTGACAAACCCTGAAAAAATCAGCTTGTCCGTGATTTTTTTATTTTCAGATGACAATTTTATTGGACTGTTGGTTTAAATCGACCTATTTTGACGACAGCATTCTGCCATCAAACGTTGTACACGTATTTCCCGAACTCGCTGCATAATTTGATTTAAATCGTCACAACCCTGCTGTCAAGTCATTCTAACATTTATATAGGGTACTAGACGCAAGTAGCTTTGATTTAATCAAATAGAACCTATCTTTTTTTGTTTTTGAGAATTATTCAAAACATGGCTTATAAATAAATATAAGGAGCAATATTATCTTGATTTTAACTAACAATAAATTTTTCGACATTTATCAAAAGCTGTGTTTTTTTTTCTCGGAAAATAAGTGAGTAGGTAATGTTTTGAAAAATACTTGAACTCATAATGATTATCCCAGTTATACTACTAACTTGGCTCCTTGTTTCGTATAAATACAAACAAATTTACAACGGACGAAACACAACTTAAACTCTGCCTTAATGTCATGATTAAGTAGTCAGATAGGTCCGTTTGGGAGGCGGATTTAGTTTGGGTTAGTTAGGGTTAGTTTGTGTTGGTAATCGAAATTGATGAAAAATATGCAGCGGCTCGTTGGTTAGCACTAGGTTAACATTACAATTATTATTGTATATTATAATTGACGTGTTGTGTATTGGTATTATGTGTATTAAGTTTGGGTTAGTTAAAATTATTGATGACTATTGCATACTGGCCATTCATTGATTCTTACTGTACATTTGTGGAATTATTACCAGCTAAGTCATACTGACATTTCATAAATTTTTACTGGCCATCAGAATCACAATAGTGAACATAGAAATACAGGCAAAATAGTACTTTCACTGCTCAAAAATTCCATTTTTACTTATTATTTTCAATAGAAATACTGAGTCATTTACAATATTATTCTGACTGCTTGTGATATTATACTGTACATAATGAATCAAATACTGTTCAGTTTATCACAACCCATATCAAAGTAGGCTGAGGGTTTTGAACTTTTGCATACTCACTCCAGTTTTTCAGTCTGAACAAGTTTCTTTAATAACATGTTGTCGTATCTCTTATAGAATTGAGACCTTATATAGAACTCAATGATTAAGAAGCTCTTTGCTGGTGAGAGAAATCGAAATAGAAATTATGACACAAATTCTTTCAAGTCTTTTCCACCTATGCATGCGTAGAAAAAATCGCTCGGACCCGTGGATTTTTATTTTTGGGGGTCAAATTTGTCAAATTCATCGCCTCATCACCAGCCCTAAAATTTCAAATTGGAAGGGGTGTTGAGTAATATCTTATTTTGAAAGCCCTTCGACCCTGATTACAACTACGGCGTTGCAGGCCTCTGCTGTCATTTCTGTTGATATGACAGGTTGTCAAAAAAAAAAGATTTTAATTCTTTTTCATTTATTAAAAAGTTACCCGCAAGATTTGACTTTCAACTTCTCCAAACTAAGAGGATATGATGAGGAAAAGATCTTCAAAATGAGCTATTATTATAATTTATTTCACAAAAAAAATGGTGTGAGATAAATCCTTGTCAAAATGATTCGGTAACAGCTCATTTTGAAGATCTTCATATCCCTTCAGTTTGGAGAAGTCAACTCTTGCGGGTAATTATTATTTAGACAACCTGTCATATCAACAGGAATGACAGCAGAGGATTGAAACTCGGCAGTTGTAATCAGGGTCTAAGGACCTTCAAAATAAGGTATCACTCAACCCCCCTTCACATTTAACATTTTTGGTTGGTGTTCACCCCCGTGAGGGGATGAATGTCACAAAGTTGCATATAAGCTCAAAATCTTTCCCCCTAAAAATAAAAATCGACGGGTTTCGTTTTGAATAGCACACGCTATGATCAGATAGTGGACATGCACATTTTCATTCAGTAAGAGGATTCTACTATACTTATTTTGGGTCTCTCGTTGAGTGTTTTTTTCCGTTCCCGCTGGGGAAAAATTCAGCTGAAATATAATATTAAACTTCCATGCGTGCATTATCGAAAATGTATCTAGGTATTCTGTTATATTTTGAATATTAGAATAAATATATTTCGTAGTGAGTTGGGTTTTATGTTTTGCATGCATAAAATGCAAGTAGGTAAGGTATATAGGTACACAAACAAAATTAGGACGTTACCTGGGCTTGTTAATCTCAGACGTCTATCAAGAACTATAAACATATTCAGAACCAAAATATAAAAATAAAAAGATCTACATCTGTGCCCTGTGCTGACCGCTTCTCTTTCAGTAGAAAATCGTAATAGGGAATTCCGTAATTGGAAATCCAATTCTCGGTACACAAAAATTACTTTTAAGTCAAGGCTACACAAACAAGTTATTGGTTTACTTACCTTTGCTAATTGATCGAATGGTATCAGGCGAAAATCAGAATATTCCAACTTCTCCAATTTTGATCGTTTTTGTCAACTCTGCAATTCTTATTGTTCCATTTCAGACGAATATTAACTGTTGAGCAGGTTTGTTGTTTGTTTGACCGTCACACTCCGAAGCACTGCAGCAGAGATAAACAGAATGCAGGTAAAAATGATGATCTAACAGGTGTGTCAAGGATGGGTTATGTTGGTTGTATAACTTCAGGTACCTAGCTGTGGTACCTGAATAATATACCCATGCATTCTCTGCTATACTGGAGGATACTGACTTAGCGGATATGCTTAGCAATTATCAATTCTTTAACTACTCAGTTTTTCCTAAAACTTTCGTGTTTTCCAGTCAATCGGTAGATCGATTCGTTATTCTTTTCAGATTTCAGTGTAATAATACCAGAGACAACCCAAAGTAGTCTCTTTTAATACATTCACGGGATTGTTTAGGTACGCATGTAATATCCCCAAACCAGGTATATCCACTGTTTAGTCATAGAAATGCTGATTGTACAATTATTTATTATATACGACTACTCAATAAATGTATTTCAAACTTTTTGATATGTGTCAAAGCTAAAAATTGCTGTTCGTCGAACTGTTCACTAGTTTTAAGGTTTTCTATAAATAAATCTTTGTTAAAAAAAAATCCCAAGAGTATATAAAGTATATGTACACTGCTCCAAAGAATTGATAGATTAATAATTTGAAATTATTAAAAAAAGTGAGAATTCTAAATGGGTCCCATGCACATAGCCACATAACATTAAAATGATGTCAATCTAATGTAAAGTCCAAAAACGTCCATTTGGGGAATGACGTTAAACTGACATTAGAAAAACGATTAATCTGTGTAGTAGATAACGTTAGGTTTACAAACGTTATGGTTTATGACGTTTCTGATATATCTCTTTAATATATAATTTATGACTTATTTTCAACTTACTTGCAACATGCTTATAAAAACGTTAGTGATCGAGTTAGTGATAACAACATTTTATTTATTTATTTATTGAATTAAAGTCTTACAAAACACCAATACAATGGTAAAATATTGTAATGGTAAATATTTAATATGCAATACTTATATCTGTCGATTTTCGGTCTCGAAAGTAACTTGATGATTACTTACCTGTTTCCAATATTTTAACAACCTAAATTCATGTATTGATGCGACGATAGTTCCAAAGTTTATTCCTAGTCAAAATATAGGTACCAATATATGGAAGGAATTTGGAGTAAATAGGGACTCAAAAATAAAAAACTGCATTACAAAACAAACTATTTCTTTATTCAAAACACAAAAATAGAATACCTATAGACTATATCGGTCAAAAGTAGAGCATGTAACAGCCTAATATTTGATAAAAGTTTTGATACAGTGGAGTATGCAAATATATAAAAAGTTGCTTTTTTATGGCAAAATTATTGTAGCTTTATTCATTCTGAACATTTGAATTTTTGAGATGACACTATAGTTTTATTTCAAGGTAGATATGAAACTTTGGGGTCTGGTACCTACATATTAGGACCCCTCGAATTTTGCATTTGATTATTTTCGTGTTAAAATACGACCCATTCACAGACTTGGGCTTGATAATAGAATAATATCGCTATCGCTGGATTATTTTTTTGAAAAATATAACATGTCAATGCGAAAATTACTAGAAAATGAAGAATTTTGTTTTTTTTTGTTAAAAATGAATGTTCCATACATTTTTTTGCACAAACCTACAAGATTCCACGTCATCTTTCAAATAAATTCATTAGAAGTGCGAAATTCGAGGGGACCTGAAGTGTACCAGAGCCATAAATGAGTTTTTGGACTTCTATATCACTGAGTATAAGGAATTCACAGCATAAATAATATATCCATATTATGTACATACTTTATTAATTGCGAGATACCTTCCTACGCAACGAAATCCGTATATATTTTACTCGATATTTTATTATTGGTGGAAGCAACTCATCATGAAATTGAATGACCCCCCTATGTATCAAAATATAACCTATATACCTAGCTATAAGTTTATAAGTACCTACAAATACATAAAGTTAGATAACAGATAACATGCATCCGGAAACAATGGTAAACATTATTATTCGTCATTGCATTTAATTCTGTTCATCCGAATCTAAATCAGAGTTAGGTGCTGCATCACAGCTTTCTGTTTTTGATCAGCAAGCTTGGCAGTTCTATGTCATCATTATCCATGATATCAACTAATGAAAGGCTTAGCTAGTAAAACTCTAAAATCCAAAATAACGACCTCTCTTCAGTCTCTTCCTCTACACTTCAAGACTTCTTCACAACAAAACAAACACATAAACCAGTGTCGCCATAAAATATGAGAAATTCACCAGCAATGGGTTCAAAGAGTTGTCAGATTTCACCAGATTTTATATGTATTTTTTATTATTATTTTTTAGGGGATATAACTCAAACATTAAATTGAGTTTTTTATTTTGTCTCAAAATTTGATAATCGATTCATAATAAATTATTATGATGATAAATCCAGTGTTACCTTTATCAATTAATGAAACAAAACAAATCCAGAAAAAAAGGCTCTTAATAGGGCAAAAACAAGAAACTTTGAGAGCTGTAGGTACCCTTGTTGCATATTGTTGCGGGAGTTAGCAGCATATTATTCTTTGCGCTTTTCATAATATTGAGTTGGCAGGCAACCGTGCATCGTAAATTACAGCATTATTTATAAGCTGAATGGGAAGTTAAACGGTTCACAGATCGATCGCATTCTAGTTACCGAAAATAAAAAAATAAACAAAATCTTAGTAAATGTAGTTAGCACTAGCAGGTAAACGCATTAAGCCGACGATAAGCAATATGTAATGTGAATAATGTAATTGACCTTCCGAATTTCCAAATGACAAGATTTGTGACAAACTGACAAACGAACTAATACAATAAAGCAAAAAACAAATCAGAGTAATCCTTTGAATATAAGTCAAAGGAGTAGTCAGACCTCAGCCTCAGAACCAGACGGCGAATTACAGACTTGGCCAGTGATTCCCTGACGATTGCAAAAGCTGACGCGAGCGTTGTTGCCGGTAACTTCAATTGAAAAATTGTTTTTTTTTATTATTCGATTCGGTTGATTCATATTTCGAATAAATGTGATCCGGCTAACCAGAGGAGGTATTATGTTTTTGAGTAGGTGAGGTCAGGTCGCGTATCAGATAAAAAATCACCAGATTTTGTGGTTTTATTAAAAGTTTTTCACCAATCACCAAAAAAGATCGAAAATTACCAGATCTGGTGAAATATCACCAGACCTGGCAATCCAGACATAAACAAACAATGTATTCGTTTCGTACTCGTTCGTTTTGGTTCGTTATTCGCTGTCAATGGCAATAACGACGCCCGCCAAATTCAAAAATGCTTTTAAAATATCAGGATTTGTGACAATAAAATTTATCATAAAAGAAAACGTCAAAAAGATGTTAACATAATGTCAATAATAGTAACATATCAAAAACTAACATCGGATAGATGTTATAAAAAAAATATCATAAAAAATATCAATTTTACGATGTCAGAAACTATAACGTTAGAGGTATTGAACCAAAACGACGACATTCTGATGCTGTTATAGATATGGCGTTTTTTTAACGCCATTCTGGCAAATCAAAAAAATATTAGGATAGTCGTCATTTTGACAAAGTGTGTTATGGGAGGTGTAATTGCACATTTAAACGTGGTTATCAGCTCTGATCAACTTTTAATACCTAACAATGATATTGTCAAAAATAAGGGTGCCTCACAAATCTCTACTTTTGCTCAAGATTCATATTTTTGCGGCTGATAAAATTTGATATCTAATGATTGTACGTTAGATTTTGGAACAAGCGCAGAACTTTTTATGAACAATAACTTTTTTCCCTAAACTCAATAATTAAAAAAAATCATATGATTCCAAGCTACTGTATAATGGAAAAATTATGGCATAAAATACTTACAAAGGATTTTATAGAAATGAATTGCACTATTGCACAGGTAGGATGTTAATTTTATTTCGATTGCATGATTGGAATCTATTTCCAATAACAAAACTGTTTAAAAGCATCCCCCACTAAACAGCTTCTACTAAACTTCTCATCGCTCGGCTTCGTGCCCGCGATGTACACCTCCCCACTATGGTAAATGATTCCTCTATGTGAATCTTACCTCGCTAGTTCATCGCTTTTCACTATGGTCGCACCCAAAATGGCGTCGTGATTATACGGCGTGAAGATTCGGAAAAAAAACATTTTCGTTAAAAAAAAATGTGTCTTGAACACTTCAAAATCTTAATATATAAAAATGGGTACCGATTTCTTCTGGAAGATCCATAACTTGAGAACGGCTGGGGCAGTATGAGTCATTTTTTTTTTGAATTGTTCCTTACAGTCTTGGGATTGTTCTTATGGCTAGAAAAACTGGAAATTCCCCGAAAAAAACCTGAAAACATAACTTCTCTTTTGGGACTTCACATTTCCGTGACAAAACAACCTAATGTCAATGTCAATGAGTAAATTCACTAAATTCAGTTATTAATGTTAAATCGAATCGTAGATCTTAGAAATGAAAGAGACTCTACACTCTACAGCATAGCAGTGGCGGCCATTTTCAATATCAAGACAAAAATGACATTATGAGAGAAAAAAAATCCATTTTTTCCGATAAAGGGATGTTGTTTGCGTCTGTTAGAAGAGCTATCCGTAAATGTGAGTTACAGGCAAAGTCCGGACTCATTTTCAGAGTTTATTCTACGTCCATACAAAAATTATAAACAGAATCATACGTTAGGACTGACAAAGCAACGTTGCCATAAAGTTAAAATAGGTGCATTCAGTGAACGTAAACACAAAACTAAAACAGTGCTAATTAATGCTGATTCTATCCACGCTTTTATCTTATCTAATATATAAATTTGAATCCCGTTTCACTCCATCACTTAAGAACGGCTGTTACAATTTAGGCGTTTTTTTTTAATGTTATTTGAAATAAGAGGATGTGTTGCTATGAAGAGAAAAATTGGAAAAATTTCCCGGAATAAACTGAAAACATAACTTTCCTCCCTTTGCAATAGTGAGGTTGTTTGCAATATTGCATAGTTTTATTTTTTGTTCAAATTATATATCATAGGTTCTATTTGAGATTGGATCCAAACATTTTTAAAAAATGACATAGTGAGGTTATGTTTGGATAGTTTTGTTATATTCCCAAGGATTTTGTTCAAATAAGAAAAAAATTCTGATTTGGGATTTGATCAAGAAATTTAACAAAAATTGACTAAGTGAGGTTATATTTGCATAATTTCATAATTTTCCAAAGGATTAGATTATGTAGGTTCTATTTGGGATTTGAAGTGTTGTAGTGTAGCAAGAGATACATTTTCGGTTTAACCATTTTAAAAAATATACGCTAGAAATGTTGTCAGATATTTAACATATCATCCTAACTGAAGAGTCGCTGGGATTTTTTATATGTTTGTTATGTCTGCGCCGCGAATAACAGAATAATTATAGAAACATCGGAAAAATAATAAAAAAAGAAAATGTGGAACAAATTCATTTAGCACATCAGTTATTGATTATGGGGCAGTATGGAATTTGCCGGGTCAGTTAGTATTTATATAAAAAAATAACTCTCTTTTAATGCCCCAGGGACCTGCCTGATTCCCACGAACTCATTTTAAAAACTGAATAAATTTGTGAAAAAACAAACGGGAACGACTGCGCAAATCAACGTGGCAAAACTACCAAAATGTGCAGAACACGTTACGAAATATACCTATAAAACTGATATGCGTTACGACTACGTACGCGCTGTGCTGTCTAAATAATCGAAGCATGTTACGGGAACGGATACAGTGCGCCAAATGGCGTCAGCCGCATTTACTGGGGGCATGGAAAGACGCCAATGGGCGTCATTTGCAGCGGACGTGTTAAGGTCTCCAGCTCTGCAAAAACCGTTAAAGTCCGAAAACCATTGAAAAGTTATAACATCTCAAACATTTTGCTTCCCCTGCCTGATGTTTGTTAGCGTATCTTATGACAAGGCGCTTGAATTTGAAAATGTTAAAAACTGACAAAAACCACCAAAGATATTAACATAACCATAGTAACAAACCATATTGTACCGCCTCAATTCAATGCTCACTGGATTGACGCGTTCATCAAAAACCGTGATATTTTATCAACTGCGCATGCGCATCAGTTTTGAACGGGTTCGCAAGCGACCCGCGAAGAGGGTTAATTAGTCACCTTTCTTATCGGACTTCACATTTACAGCTAATTCTCAAGGAAGTCTGCAGAAAATGTCAAGTGTGTCCTAGTATGATGTGAAACCAGGGTTACTTTATGCACTAGAGCTTGATTTAGTGAATTGATCCAAGTATATACAACTGGAGGCTATTTTTACCTTTTACTCTTGTATAAATTTAAAAACATCGATCGTCGAGACAATACAAAAAAATCTACAATTTTCGTCACACTCGATCCAATTTTGAAACAACCAATCCCGAACCGATTATCTACATAGAATCTTCCCATCCACATCCACACTGAGCGCTGTTCGCCAAATAGGTACTGGTCTCTTGCCACGGCTATGAAGAATCTTGCAGAACAGGTAGTGGCTCATGAAATCGACATTTCTGCATTCAGCCAATATGTTATGTTTTCACCTTTTTTGGAATATTTTTAAATTCCTTCCGTGAATTTATGACAGTATTTATAGTAGTATTAGTAGTGCACATTTTCCAGTAACTTACGCGCCGGTATTCTTATACCTTTTTCAATTGTGATTCAGAAAGCGGAAAATGTAATTCAGAAAAGGAAATATTTTCAGAAAATGGAAATTGTGATTTAGAAATAGGAAAATGTAATTCAGAATCAGTGAATAAATATTGGTGCTTTCGTTGATTTGTATCTTCTGTAGCGGGGTTTGCTATGTCTGAGTACTTTGTAAGTACTTCGAAGTACAAAGAGTTCCTCTCATTTGCTATGAACGCCGTGAAGGACCCTCTTCTACGCAGCACACCAGCAGCAGAAATATTCGAACTTCGAGCTGACGGACGCTGTTGCTGCTGATCTGTCCGACTTTATGTATGTATGTATAGTTAGAAAGTTATCGAGATCGTCGACAAAATAAGTCAAAATAAGTTGGTCGTACCCTGAGATCTATATTATACTGTTTTGAATTACATATTATTCCATTATATCTGAAATACAATTTGTCCTTTCTGAATTTCAACTTCCTTACCTGAATTTAATTTTTCCTATGATGAAATTTAATTCACAAATCTGAAATTCAATTTCTATGAATTACAAGTTCGTATCCTGAAATACAATACATATTTATCTACAACTGTTAAAAAATAGTGGTTTTATGCAACCATCTATAGATATAAAATGTTCCACATATTACACGGCTTGAGAGAAACCCGTGGATCATAGTTCTTTATCCACGGGCAGGTACTTTATTCACGGGCAGTGGGCCAATCATAAGCGCCTTCGGCTCGTGATATAAATTTTAATCTCGTGTAATATTTGGCCCATTGTATGCTCGTTGAATAAAATACTATATTCCTCTTATCTGAAATCAAGAGAATTTTGTCCATGTGTGCTCCTTCTGTTTTATACATCAATATACCAATACCTGGATTGGTATCAAACATCAATAGATTCCTCGTTGAATTGTTAGTCATCATATTTGCACACGATATACACTCACTTGTATCAACTGTATCAGCATAATATGTATGTATGGAGATGCGAAAGACATTTTCAATATTGGTAAAATGTCCGATGTCTTTTGTGTGGGTAAGTGTAGTCAAATAAAACAAGAAAATTGTCATACGAATATATTATTTTCTCAACTGAATAGGCAAAGTTATGATCATTTCATTAAATCACAAAATCATATCACTCTTCGGTTCACAATGATTAATGCTTGACAATTCACTACATCTTGAAGTTATAAAGTAGCGTCTGAATATTTGGAATAATAAAGTAAACTATGTGATTTTTGTAAAAGACGATGTTCTGAAATAAGTTCAAATTACGACATACTTAAATGATAAAAATGTACAAGAAAAAATATCACTGCTTATTCGACAAGTGGGAGTCGAAATAATATATGGTCTTTTGAGTCATAGTCTTTCTCACTGATGTGATACCTTTCCCCTTTCCCGGAATTCAAAAAAATTGAAACAAAAAAAAGATATTATAAAAAATATAAAGAGGATATTTTTAGTAGATGTTCACGACTAATTTATTTATTCGAAACTTTCAACGCCATTTTTATCCATCTCAATACAAATACATAAGCGCCCATTACGTGCTTGACACTGACACTTTTGAGTTTGATAATATGTTTCCATGGAATTAATCAAAGAAGTTCTGTGATTGCAGGGCAACAGTGGTTTGTTAATATTGTTTTCTGCCGACATGACATTAGAACTGAATTTTACTGACGCCGAAGAGACGAGAAAGTGGGACTTTCTAAGGCTAGGCCAACAAAGTAGTGAAAAATGGCTAGGCGATAAATTTTTTTTCAACTATTTCTAATAGAGGGCGTTAATAGATTATTTTCTGAATGCATGTGATTGAAGCATAATAGGTATATCAATATTCAATGGAATGTAATACCATCTTATTCAGATATTTCTTATGGATGCTGAGTAAATTAAATCCTATACATTCAGGATACAAAGTAAAGTTCACACTTTTACGTCGATGTTTGTTTTACAGTGACTAATACAAGATACAAGACAAATACAACCTGAAATCTGAGTATTTCCGGCCCGGTAGTGGTTCGATCTAAGCCTGGCGTGCGGAAAGACCTGGGTTCAAATCCCAGCTCGGGTATGCTTTTTTTTATAAAGTCCTGTACTTTTTTACTGTTTTGCTGTGTCAGCAGAAAAATAATGTGTAGACCAAGGCGATAAAGTGATTTTTCCTGGCTTCAAGCAGTTCCACTTTCAGCCTGCAGAATGTCACTTCACCGCCTAGGACTACAATATACTATTCCTTGGTGTTATCCTAAGAAATTTTGTGATTGGTCTGAGAAAGTGAGATAATCGTAGTATAATGAACAGTTGCCATAGTTTATTATTCTGGGAAATCTTGTGATTGGTCCGCAAGTGACATAATCATGGTTTTCTGATCCTGGAATAATGTTTGACATGATACTGCAAAAACCACAAGTATAAAACTTACATTAATGTAAGTCGTGAATAAAATATTTCTATATCTTCTCAGATAAACCAATTTTTTTGGAACCAAAATTAAATTTCTCAAAAATTCTCGCTAAACCGATGAACTCCTGACATTTGTCAAAATTGATTTTTTGTATATCGGAAGATTTTTTTTTTAAATTTTAACACCCCGTATCTTAAAATCCAGGCTCTTGCGGACCTATGTCCATAGGAACTTTTTGTATTAGAATCATTCAATGATTATCAGCCTTAAGCATCGGCATCCAATTAATAAACACCCTGTATATCTTATATATAAATGTGAAAGCTTGTGTGTTTCTATCCCCAAGGCTTTTGAACCGTAGCACAGACTTATCTGAAAATTTGAACAGTTATACAGTTTTTTTTTTTTAATAATTTATGGTTTTTTTTTTATTTTTTTTTGTCTTTCCTTCCTCTGGTCGTATTCCCCATAGAACATACATATAAACAACACAGACTTTTTAATTTTTTTAATTTTTCATTTTTTTTTTAAATTTTTCCTAAACCATCTTTGGGTACAGGCATAGCTATGCAGATATTCAGATAATTCTGTGCTACGGTTCAAAAGCCTTAGGAATAGAAACACACAGACTTTCACATTTATAAATAAGATAAAAAAAACCCATACATACCTAACTTTATGAGGGGCACTGTATAAGGCATCCCATTCAAAAATACAGTGTGATTGACGGTAGAGATGTACCTTGCACGTTTACGGAGAAGCAGCAATGGCATCGTTCCAAAAATGTCATTCAGACTAACACGTGATTCTCTTACCATCTAAAATGTCTTCAGTGATGCGACGTTGCCGCTTCTTCAAAACAGTAGCAGATACTTTGCTATTTTAAATGAGACACCCTTTATATTATTGTATTTCCCGCCATTCCCGCTTCGCTATTGTCATACAAAATAATTGGAAAATTACATTGTAATCTTTTTTTTTTATCAATTCTGTAGCAGTACCTATCTAAATGACTGAAGATCTGATAAATTACAATGTGTTCGTGTCGCTTGAAGTTTATATTTCTATTGGTACGAATATGGTCAATCATTTCTGCCTCATCACCCTTTATAAAGACAAAAAATACTCGATTGAGATTTCTTGTAGATTGTAGAATACGGTGAGACTTTATCTATACTTAAATAATTGAGAATTTTACAATTTCCCCAAATATTTTGCGCATTTGAATGACGATTGATTGTTTTGGTGCTCATTAAGTAGAGAAAAATACAAGAATAGAGGCCGAATCAGTGAAAAATTGGTCAGATTCTGAAAATAAAATAAAAAATTGTAATTTGTACAGGGTCATTCCGTATATATTTACCCATATGCTGGCGGCGTTATCAATGAAGATATGAAAATTTTGTAAATATGAAAGTTTTAGATATTCATATTAACTTTTCAATAATCCTATAAAAAAAAACAAAAGTCTATCGGAATGTCAATATATTTCCAAAAGTAGCATAGCC
The DNA here is from genome assembly GCA_958502075.1 of Orchestes rusci. Taxonomy (NCBI): domain Eukaryota; kingdom Metazoa; phylum Arthropoda; class Insecta; order Coleoptera; family Curculionidae; genus Orchestes; species Orchestes rusci. The sequence goes on along the minus strand of OY293305.1, from coordinate 20,037,879 downwards.
CCCTGTATATTATCATTATCATATACTATGAAATAGCTTATTTTCCTGATTTCAAAGATATATAGTTTGATACCTTTTCGATGAGTCGTTCAGTAAATTTCATTTTTTTTTTAAGTTACATTGACAGGTCAAAATTGGAGGTTGAAGGTTGGCAAAAAACAATAAATGTCATAAAGTGCTCGCTAATTGGAATGAAATGATAAAATATTTGATTATAAACTAAATTTTCTTGATTAAAGAAGGGTTTTGATAATCAATTTCAAAATTATCATCACTGTGTATGCTCGAACTTTTATTTTTTCAAATCAAATACATCTTTAACATAGCAAAATAAAGCGAATCACAGTTAAATCCATGACTATCCTGAAAGAACATGATTGCCAACCTTTAACCTACAATTTTGATCTGTCACTGTAACTTTAAATAAAAAATGAACTGTAGATATTTGAGTTCAAATATGTGTTAAAATTAGTATTAAATTCCCGGTTGCCATGGATGAAGTTGCACAAATTTACTAACTCGTGAGGTGAATGTGATCTGAAATTAAGTTATTTGAGCTCCATTTCTATTGACTCAATCTATAACATCACGATTCTATCATTTTTCCCTTAGCAACAGACATGTGAATTTCAATTTTTAATCATATTTAAACTTGAATTTCTCCTGAACGACTCATCAGAAAGGTATCAACCTATATATTTTTGAAATCAGGAAAATAAGTTCTTTCATGATATATGATAATACAGTGCGTTTTTTTATGACGGAACATGGGGATACCCATGTTAAATTTCCAATCCCATTTTAGCAGTACTTCCATTCGTAGTACACAGCTGAAACTTGCCATAGATGAACTTTGGTGTTTCGAGATTGCGTTAGTTCATCAATTACGCCAGAATACCTAGGAAAAAGACTTAAAAAATGCTTTAATTTCTCAGGAATTGATACTTTTAACATGCCTTGTATATGACGATGACAAAAAAATTTCTGACGTGACTAACTTCATTGTAAATTTTTTTAACCAAAAAATTTCATTTTCATTTCTATGACCGTTAAGAATACTGCTTGGACGTGCATTGGGGAAACTTTGAACAGGTTATCTAAGAAATATTGTTTGATTTTTTATCGCATGTATTATACTGTTAGAAATAAATGTTATCACAATTTGACAAATAAGTTATTGGTTGACAGTGGCATATACAAGGCTAGTTAAAAGGTATTACTTTCCAATTATTAAAAGCATTTTTCTATATTTTTTTAATCTATTCTGAGCTAATTGATAAAATAACATAATTTCTAGGCATCAAAGTTTATCTACGGCAAGTTTCAGCTGTGTACTTTGAATAGAAGTACTGCTAACATGAGTCTGAAAATTTAACATGGGAATCCCTATGTTCCGTCTTAAAAAAAACGCACTTTATATAGGGGGTTCCATTGAAAAAAATGCTACTTGTGGAAAAACATTGACATTCCGATAGTCTTGTTTTTTTGATAAGATTTTTGAAAATTCCAGATGAATATCTAAAACTTTCATATTAACAAAATTTTCATATCTCCATAGATACCGCCGCTAGCATATGGGCAATATATACGGAATGACTCTGTACATTCCATGAACAGGGTATTTTTCTTATAATTTGTCATGTAACTCTATTTAAAGAGAAACAAAAAAATGTTCAAATGAAAGTTTTATGACTTTTCCTGGAGATTTTATAATAACCAAAAGAAAGAGGAAATCACTATTAGAAATCGTGAAAAATTGAAGAAGTTGATTTTTTTTTAATGAAATGCCCTCCATTTCATTAGAGATTCAAGATCTCCTCGTTTTCCGCTTTTCAGAAATATACAGGGTATCAATTCGAAAAGGACCAGCATTTAATTGTGTCCAAACCAATGATAGTATACAAATTTGGCGAGACACTAGATACCTCAAAAGTTGTCCCTCTCGACATCAAAATTGACGTGTCCCACCAAATTTTCATACTATCATCAGTTCAAGGAATAATTAATTCTGTTCGTTTGAAATTTTTTGTGAGGTTAGGAAAAAAAGTGCTGTAACTTATCAAGAATAGCATGAAAATTTCAAAAATCGCGAAATAAGTGGGGGTTGCTATTTGAAATTTCAGGTGTAGCTACCCTGGTGAAAGGATTGATTCCAGAAAAACAACAGATACCTCAAAAGTTGTCCCTCTCGATATCCAGATTGATGTGTCTCGCCAAATCTTCATACTATCATTGGTTTCGACACAATTAAATGCTGGTCCTTTTCAAATTGACACCTTGTATAGTTTGCCTATGTTTGGTTCAGCCATTTTTCCGTTATTTCACTTTAAAAAACTTGGTTTATAGTTACAATTCGGACGAAAAATTAGATATTTTGACGTAGCTGCGATGGATCACCAAGGAAAACAACAATTATTGGGATTTTCCTGGCTAAAATATTCTGTTTCCCTTGGTTTTCCATGATTTCAAATGGTTGTTGCAATGAATTATTACATTATTCGCCCGCATTAAAACAAAACACCAAGTTATTTAAAGTCAAATAACTCGAATAGTCCTTGATACAGCGCAGCGTACAAAAACAAAGTTGATTACCATCAAGCTGTAAGTTCGTGTATAGCTTATCCGTGACAAGTGAAACAGCCTCTCTACGTGGTGAAACTTTGTCTATGGGAGGTTTTCTTTCGGCGCTGTGGAAAATATTTCGATGTCATGATTTTAGATTATTTGATGACCAGCAAAGCTGATACTTCCAGGAATGCTGTAGTCATGCGTCAGTATAACATTGTCAGACAAAAATATTAGGTATATCCAGTTTGTCCGACACTCTGAAAATGAAGATATTTAGGGTGTCAGACAAAGTAGGAGCTTGATGGTAATCAACTTTTTTTTTGCACTCTGTATCAAGGACTAGAAAAACGGCTTGTCTAAACATAGACAAACTATATTTTGAAAAGCGGAAAATGAGATCTCAAATCTGTAATGAGATGTAGGGCATTCCATTTGAAAAAATTAAACTTTGCCAAATTTTCCCGATTTCCATAAGTGATTTGTCACTCGCTAAGTTATAAAATATTCGGGAAAAATCATGAAACTATCTATCTTTTTAAATAGAGATTCTAAAGGGGTGGCAAATTATTAACAAGGAAAAACCCTGTACATGTATGCGAAGTCCAACTTTTTCCATATCGACAAAGACTATTTCTTATTCTAAATTCCCTTTGTTACGATTTTATATATTTTTTCCCCTTATCTCTGATATGATCTGAAGATGTAGCAAAGTCTCGCATGAATTCGAAATACAATATACATTATGCCTCTCACCTCTTCCTATAAGTATCAACGGATTTCAATAAAACTAGAACTAAACTGGTATCCAACTCACAAACAAAAACCATGCTATACTAATATATACTTATATTTATAGATCCCACCCGTATTGGTAATTTCTATACACATATCATAATATTCGAAAAAAATCAAGACACTTCAATATATCTTGATATAAATAATATAACATACAGAATATAATATAATATAAAATCCAATATGATGTGTACGTTTTAAAAACGTTATTTTGGAGATCGTGAGGGTGAATATGAACACTTTTAGGTATACATCTAAAATACTTTATGTTTATACAGGGTGAGTCATAAGTGAATGTTGACAATTTCAGAATCATTTCAAGATCTCAAAATATAATATGATGTATTTACATATACTGGGTGTTACACAATTGATGTTCTTCTTTGGTATCTTAAAAACTGTGCGAGATACACGAATTTCAAATCATAGCAAATTTCAGATCATGGTACCCAATAATACCGTTCAGAATATAAAAAAAATTCGAATGCGTAAATAAGAAAAAAAACCCAATTTTTGTAAATAGGAGGTGGTTCCTTAGTTTCATGTGGACAAATATCTCAGAATAAATGTCACATTTTTGCACTCTACAAAATGTCGTCAAAAATTAATGATAGGCTTATTCGTCCCCGAGCAAACATCAACTTTGATTTTTTAAATAGTCCAACAATTTCGTTTCACGCTAAGAATAACTCTAATTCTAATTTCGTCATATCAAAACTCAACATTTATCGTCCAAACGCTGACAATTTTTTCAACTTAAATCCTGTGTCCATGAAAATATATTTTTCTGTTTCACCAGCATGTTATAGATTGATGTTTATTTTTATTCAAAAACGCACGAAAAAAAAAATGCGTTTTCGCAAAAACGGTTATGTTTTGAGAGTTTGAACAAATAATACCATTTCAGTTAAAAACATCACCTATTTCAAATATGCAAATAGCTTTTTGTCGCAAAACATCTGAAACCCAATTTCGAAATTTGAACAGTAACTGCAACACACTGAATCTTCTTTACTATCATCTTTTGAACTAAGATAAAAGTCGTAATATTTTGAGCTCCTGATATGATTTTAAATTATAGATTTCTTATGACTCACCCTGTAAATCGATATCTGTCTATGAACTAGTATTGCGTCTACATATTGATACTTGGTACTTTCTTCATGTGTCCAAAAAATAAGTTGCCAACATAATATTCCATAGTTTTCACTAAATACGTTTGATGAGTAATCTAGATAAGCTACAATAAAGACCAAAGCCTGCATTATTTTTGTAAGCATGAATTCGCTTGCTTAATATGTACAGGGTTATCAGAAATTACCAGAACACTCGATTATAGATACATGAGTAAAAAAAAAATGTCTTGGATGAAAATTTTGAGGCTGTCAAAAATCTACATATCTGTACTAAATGGGAATATTCAAGGTCGGTCATGAAGTCATGACTATGGAGGACTGTAACTAGGAGAGTAATCGAAATGTATAAAAGTGGTCCAGGTTTCAAATCGTGATTCAGCTTCAATTGTTACTCCCAGATGGCGAAGAGTCGTTGACGATTTCATGTCAAACAAAAATGTCACCTAGGTAACATAATTGAAACAACGTTACGAAAATGCAACAATTTTTATTAGCTAAGTTGCATCAAAACTCTATCATGAATATATTTTTTGTTATACATTATTCTGAAATTTATAGAATCAATTGATAGAGTAACTGAGTGACGTCATATCTTTCATTGACAACAGTCATCATTGAACAAACCATGGGCTTGAAACACGATGCTGCAATGATTCAACCTCAATTTTTTGCCTTATAGAGAATGCAGTGCATGTGAAATGTGAAGTGGAAATTTGGAAAAAATAAATGAAAACGTGATAAAAGTATCTTGACAAATTATTGACAGGCAATAAACGTTACCATGACAATGAATAAATACAAGCGCTCGTAGCAACAGCGCCCTCAAATGAACTAACCAAAAAGAGGGACAGAATTTCAGGGATATTCGTATGTCGATTCGTCTCCTAGTTATACTCCTCCATATGAATCCTCTATCAAAATGCAACAATTTTTATTAGCTAGGTTGCATCAAAACTCCCACTATTTGATGATAGTAGGTATCATGAATATAGTTTTTGTTATACATTATTGTGAAATGTCTAGAATTTTTCATATTTTCTGGATTGATTGCATTAATTGATAACTGAGTGACGTCATGGTTTTCATTGACAACAGTCTTCATTGAACAAACCATGGGCTTGAAACACGATGCCGCGACGATTCAACCTCAATTTTTTGCCTTATAGAGAATGCATTGCATGTGAAATGTGAAATGGAAATTTGGAAAAAATAAATGAAAATGTGATAAAAGTATCTTGACAAATTATTGACCAGCAATAAACTTTACATGACATGTGAAAAGTTGTAGTACATAACGCCATCTATCGGCAGAATTTGTCAATCTTGGGATGGAAATTCCCATCAATCCAATGAAAGACATCTGCCATTTGGTCGCCAAAGTGTCTACAACGGGTTAATGGGTAAACCTTCCGGGAAATCAAAAAAGGAAAATCTTGAAACTGTTTCCTCAGTCTGACCATGATCAATCCATATACGTTTCGTCCTACTAGGACTCATCAGTATGGCTATGGGTCTAAGTCAGACTGAAGAGAATAGTTTCAAGTCAGTTCACGTCTAGCTGACAAGCAAATGAAATGTGAAAAGTTGTAGTACATAACGCCATCTATAATTATTATAGATGGCGTTATGTACTACAACTTTTCACATTTCATCCATCACATGGATGAAATGTGACCAATCCATATATTGGTCATGGTCAGACTGAGGAAACAGTTTCAAGATTCTACTTTGTTACCATGACAATGAATAAATAAAAGCGCTACTAGCAACAGCGCCCTCAAATGAACTGACGAAAAAAGGGGACAGAATTTCGGAGAAATTCGTATGTCGATTTGTCTCCTAGTTATAGTCAGTCCTCCATAGTCATGACAGATCAAAGTTGCATTTTTTTTTAAATGGAACCCACTGTATATTGATAGATATTTCAATTCTTCCTTTGATTCTAAGCAAAAATTGTGATACAACTAATGTTCCCACATTCAACCGTTATCGGGAAATCGCGTTTTAAAAATTACATTTTTGACAAGCAATAAAACATTAACGGTTCAAGTTAGAAAAAAATGGCGTGCACTGCTTTCTCACTTAATAGCTGAAATTAAAATAATGGAAAGAATATTACAGTTTAAATAATATGAATGTGAAATTAAATATTGATAAGGAAGACTTGACAGAATCTCAAAATAGTCGGGTTGTTTATTTTTGGAAATATAAAATCTCAAAAGATACACATTCTTGCTTGAACAAATGTGAATAAAACTTTTTGGTAAGCAAATAAATTTAATAATTATTTATATTAAAGATAGCAGCTTTCTATAATTATGATGGATATCCAGTAATTCTACACATTTAACATAAATAGTTAAACGAAATACTGTCCACGTGGATCGTACTTAAAAATGAGCCATGTATGTCCTGTTTCTTAGTGACAAACTTATTATTTGGACACTACTTTTCATCAATTGCACGGTAAATAAAGAGACAATGTAAACATTTAACAATCTTTTTTTAATTTTACATCATCCAAAAAAACTACAATGGTAAAACCACTACTTCATTCTCAGTTTTTTCTTCTTTTTCCTGTCAACTTTATTCAATTCAGTCGCACTAACCAGGCGCCTCAAATTTTGCTGTTTTTTTAGCTTTGAGGTCAGAGTAGCTCTCTTGGAAAAATTATGAATTCTAAATGTGCCTTGCTTACTTGTGCCTGGCTCAGATACTGAATTGTTAAATGAAAAGCTAGGCGCAGATACCACTCTGCTTGATTTATGAGTGAAAACTGTAGCCTTGGCGGTGGGCGCATCCCAAGAAACCACTAAACTGTCATCGAACTCTTGACTATCTTTGTTTTTGTACTTAGCTATCATAGTTTTACCTTCGGTACTCTTGATAAAGCATATTTCCCTCAAGCGTAGTTCCTCCTCACTTTTCTCAGAATTGAGCTTAGGCTGATCATTTTCGAGGTTCATTTTTTTAGGCGAGATGGGTAAAGGCATTTTTTTCAAATTTCCTTTACTGCTCTTCTTGTCCGTGGAGACATTTTTCGTCTTCAGTGACAAATCCTTGCGACTTTTAGCTTTCACAATTCTGTTTGTGAGTTTAACTGATGACTTGGAGGAGCTGGCTTGACTCAATGAAGCATGCAGTGCCAAGTTTTCTTTTCGCTCCACAGGAACTGAACCTCTGGCTTTGTTCAATTGTTTGACAGATTTTCGGACTGACAATCTGGTCCTTTGTATTGCTGTTCTGGTGGCCCTTCCCTGAAGCAATAATAAACTTACCAACTTCATTTATGTTTACTTTATAAAAGATGTACTCGGGGACGATTTTCGTCTATTTAAGTTGTTTGTACGTCACTTAGTTGTAACGATTTTATAACCTCAAGGGCTCAGGCTGTCAAAAAAAAACATATTATTTTCAGATTAGGAAAAATGGCTTTGAATTGCCCAGATGAAGATGAATTATTGGTGATATTCTATCGAAATAACATGCAGCAAAAACTTGAAAAATAAAAAAAAAATAGTAATAATGAAGCTTGTGGGAATTATTGCAGTTCTAAATTAAGAACATTTTTGAAGTTACGAGGAATAAGAACTCTATTTACAAGACCATTAGTAGTGCGATCGTTGCTAAATGTTATGAATAATATACAATATTATTTATATTTTTGAAGGCAAGCAGTTCGTAATAAAGCAGGATATGCTAACAGGAAAGAAGAAAAGCTAACTGTATGCAATTCCTTCAAAGAAGTGTAGACCGCATCATAAAATCGAATTCATAAAAAAACACCAGTATTTGTAATTAAGAAGAATCCGTCATCCCTCAATCAATAGCAAAAAACAACTTATAAAAAGAAGTATAAATTGAATGAACCTTAGACAGAGGGAAATTGAAAAGAAATACTGGAATATTCTAGTACCAAAATGGAGTCGGATATAACTGATACAATCTAAAACAATAAACACTAACATTTCAAATCTTCACTTACACAAACAGTTCACCATCTTCTAGAAAACCTTTATATTTTTGAGTGAAGAAAAAATTGTCTCTAATGGTTCTTTCCTTGTTATTCTTATCAAAATATGTTATGCGGAATGACTGGTGAAATTGGAACACGTTATTTTGATAACACTTTATTTTTTGTTTATGATCTTACTAATGAAGTGAAAGATTGGATAGACCTAAATGAACCACAGAACCAAACCGTATTCATGAGAATCACGTGAATATAAATGATATTGGGAATATGTGATTGATGTTTTTAGCTAGTCCAAAAGTTGTGATAGATTGTGTACAGGGTTTTTCCTTTTAATTTGAGACCCATTTAGAGACTCTATTTACAGAGATATAAAAAAATTGATCAAATGAAAGTTCCATGATTTTTCCTGATAATGGTGACACTTCCGGTTATATTGCTTATTTTGTATAAAAGATTTTTGGTTTATACGTTAAAAATGTCCTAGAACTAAGTAATATAAGCGTTTTTAGAATATTTGAGTTTTTATGTCAAAAATGACGTTTCTAATTTTTCCTATACGAGAGCCTTCATATTCCAATTTGTGTTGAATTTCTTATTGGAAGGGACATCCTTTAATATATTTTGTACAACATTTCAATATCATGCGTTAAAAAGACGATATCCTGATGATCAAAGAACATACCGTTATGAGCGTATCGTGGTAGAGCCCAAAAATGTAATAACATATAGGGTGTTCTAATCTAAATAAGCAAGTTGACACACAAACCGGAAGTGCCACCATTTTGAAAATATTTCAGCTTGGTTGCCCCCAAAGACTTTGGTATACTGTCAAATTTTCAAATAATTCATATGTTTAGTTTCAATACACAGATCTGGTTTTCGGTGGGACACCCTGTATATTTTATCCCAGATTCAAAATCTCGTCATTTTTCGCTTTTCAGAAATACATGATTTGCCTATGTTTGGACTAGACGTTATTGAGTAATTTTACTTTCAGTAACTTTTGCAATGAGGGGAATTATAAGATTTTTAACGCAACTGTCAGGGAATTGTTATCGATATCAAGTACTTTCCTGTCATCAAGTATCTTGTCTTCCTTGGTTTTCCATAGGCTTCCATGGTGGTCGCGATAAATATACAGGGTGTCCCGCATAAGAGCCGATACACAGCAAGAGCATGTAGGGGAACCCAAAATATTATGATTCAACGCAACTTACTTATAAACTAAGTTGCACCCCTAATAAGTTACTCAAGTTATACGCCTTGCAAGTGAGGTTTCAAATTACAAAAAAAAAACAATATCTCAGTTATACCTCAACTCAAAAACACCAAATAATCGATAGTAATTGGAGTTCAATCGAGACCTTCTGACTGGTTGATAAGATATGATTCAAACTTAAAATAAGACAAAACTTCTTAACACGTTGGCGTACTTGAAAAATAATTGTCTCATTTTATGGAGCATTTAGTTCTAAACTTTTTTGTTTCTGTTGTTTTTCAAAAAAATCTGCCGTTTTGAACAAAAACCCAAATTTCTGATGACACGTATTGTAGCCATATTAAAACAAGTCATTTAATTAGTAATTCTTGCTGTATTTTCCATAAGGCCGGAACATTTTTCTCCCCGAAATTTTCATCGCGAGTTTATAATAATGAATCAGTTTTATTGATCAGCATTTAACTGCTCTATTCATTTGGAAATCTCCAAAACACATCTCCGGATCTTTTTGACAATCTATCAGTATATGCCCGATGGAACATCGCCTCCTTTTAATAATAACCTCGATAATAATGTTAGACACTCTTCAAACCATCAGTATTCAAATAAATAAATGGATCAGAGCAGGAAATGGTTCAAAACTTTAGCCTCCAAGATCACGAGTACCTCAAATGGGAGTTCTTTCTTCAGTTACTGTTGAAATAATTTGAGTGTTCCACAGTTTCACGACAGTTGCTTATCAAGCCGAATTGTGGATCCTATTCCAAAATTCGGCAGATATACAGGGTGTCCGGAAATTACGCGTCAGGATTTTGATGGGCGATTCTACATGAAAAATTAATGCAACAAACTTCTATACAATTTTTTCAAAAACTTCAAAAATTTTTTCAAAGTACGAATTTTTAATTATTTAAGGTAAGGTTAATGTTTAAAGTCGTTTTTCTCGGAAACCGTTAATTCTACGATGATGCAACACGAGCACCTTTTTAAAAAATATTTTGATGCTCTTTACTAATTTGACATCCAAAAGATTAAAACAAAAAAGTTCTAAGTAATTTTCCTAAGGTGAAGGACAGCTTCAGCCTTTTGTCATTGACGACTAGCGTCAAATTAATAGGGTGAATACAAAGAAACACTAGTGACATGCTTGCAAAATTTGGCGAAAATCATTACACTAGAAAAAAAGTTATTAAAAAAAATAAGAAAAAAAAAATATTTTTTAACACCCTGTATCTTCCTTAATTTTGAGTTTTTGAAAAAATTGTATAGAAGTTTGTTGCATTAATTTTTCATGTAGAATCGCCCACCAAAATCCTGACGCGTAATTTCCGGACACCCTGTACAGATAAATACACACTCATTAGAAACAACTAAAATTTTGGTGTCATTTTGAACAAATAATATAACATCTCTGTGCTGTATGTCATTTCTATTGTTTAAATTGGTTTCGGGATATTTCGGGTTGAGGACGTGAAAAATGAAAACTTCAGTTTCAGTTTTTCATAAAAGATGCCGACGTTTCGAACATTTATTTTGTTCTTTTTCAAGGCTGTGACGCCTTGATAGCCATAAACAATGGACAAACAGCTCGATATTATGTTTTGACAAGTTAAATCAAAAGTAGATATACCTACTTATAATCAACTAAGTTATAACTTGTTTGATTATAAATAGGTATATCTACTTTTGATTTAACTTGTGAAAACATAATATCGAGCTGTTTGTCCATTGTTTACGGTTCTCACGTTGTTTCACGCTAGTGTTTTTTTCCAGCCTTAAAAAAGAACAAAATAAATGTTCGGAACGTCGGCATCTTTTATGAAAAACTGAAGTTTTCATTTTTCACGTCCTCAACCCGCAATCTTCCAAAACCACTTATGTTCTCGGGACCCTAAACTCAGAGCCATGACTGTTTAAATTGTTACTTTTTCTATTAAATGATTTTTATTTCAACTTTTCACCTAATTGTAGAGTTTGACATTCAATTTCGTAGCCAACTTTAAAATTTTAGACGATATTTGATATAAAGTTGTTCAGACTGTGTGCACGTGGGGTAGTAGATCAAGGAACAGGAAGCACTGATGATGGCCTAAGGCCGAAAGCGCTCTGCATGTATTAAATATACTTTTGCACGGAATACACCATCTCCCTTTTTCTTCATCTGATATTTAATATGACAGCAGTAATATATTATGTCATCAGTAATTTCGATTTTTGCTCAAAACAGCACTTTCTTTTTGAAAAATAACTAGAGCCAAAAAAAACTTTGGAACCAAATGCTTCATAAAATCAAACAATAGGTCTGTTCGTAGAACAATCACAAACCATTCAGAGCCAATCAGCATCCATGACTGACATTGACCAATCGATGAAACGGACCTAATCATTTTTCAAGTATGCCAATGGGTTAAGAAGTTCTGTCTTATTTTAAGGGTGCACCATACCTTATCAACTAGTTAGAAGGTCTCGATTGAACTCCAATTACTATAGATTACAACATGAACCAGTTTTGGTGTATTTAAGTTGAGGTATAACTGAGATATTGAATTTTTTCGGAATTTAAAACCTCACTTGCAAGGGGTATAACTTCTTAGGCCCGGTTTCTCAAGTCCAGTTCAACGTTGAACTGCGTTCAAAGATGCACAGTCCAATGTACTTCGGGTTCAACGTTGAACCATCATTGAGAAACCGGGCCTTAGGGGTGCAACTTGCCTTATAGGTAAGTTGCATTAAGTCATAATAATATGCTGGGTTCCCCTACATGCTCCTGCTCTGTGTCGGTTCTTATGCGGGACACCCTGTATAATTGCATTATTCGCCCGCATTGCAACTATACACCTAGCTATTCACAGTCAAATAGCTCGAAAACGGTTTTTCCAAACATGGGCAAACTATATATTTTTGAAAAGCGGAAAATGAGGATATCTTGAATCTGTAATAAAATATAGAGCATTCCATTTGAAAAAATTAGACTATTCCAAATTTCCCTGATATTCAATAGTGATTTGTTATTCCGCTTAGTAGTAGAGTTTCTTAAGAAGTGCAAAATTATGAAAACCCTTTACATCTATGTCACATCTTTAAATAATGCTTGAATAGAATACTTTCTCAACTTGACCTTCTAATAATCAGAGAATTTAGAATCGAGATTATGAAATAGAAAAAAAAGTCTATTGATTTGAGGAAAAATCACACTACTTCTGATTTATTTGGAAAATATGGGTGTCCCCGAAAGGTCTGTATAAGATTCTACCACTTATTCTTTACGACAAAAAAAAAACGATTAGACCTATGTTACCTTAGTTCAAAAGTTTATGGTTACGGAAATACCCACTACAGTTCGTCAATGTTCGAATTTTATTTTCGATTTTTCGGTCTATTTTTTGAGACGAACATCAAAAACTCACGAAAATTGGAACTTCTCGTTTTTTGGGTGAAAAATTTGAATATTGTGGCAGTTTTGTAGTATGGTGCAGAAGGCGGCACATACTGCTTGAAGTTCCTCTCTATCCAGCCTTATTTTTTTTCTGGATAGATCATGTAAGAATAGCGAAAAATGTTTTCCTGAGCATTTTGATTGAAAAAGGTATTCTTGTTTTATCACCCAAGGAGCAATCGTCTAGTGCGATAAAACAAGAATACCTTTTTCAATCAAAATACTCATTCTAACATGATCTACAGTTACCGGCAAAAAAAGGACTGATTAAAGAGGAACTTCAAGCAGTATGTGGCGCTCTCTACACCATACTACAAAACTGCCATAATATTTAAATTTTTCACCCAAAAAACTTCTAAGTTCCAATTTTCGTGAGTTTTTGATGTTTCTCCCAGGAAATAAACCGAAAAATCGAAAATAAAATTTAAACTTTGACGCCGTGTATCTCCGTAACCATAAACTTTTGCACTGGGGTAAGAGGTCTAATCCATTTTTTTTGTGGTAGAGTTTTGTACAGACCTTTCGGAGACACCCTGTAGAATGCATTACCTGTAACTTACAATAAGATATATCACCAATAATATCATTGTACTGGGAATTGCGCAAGAACAAAGCAAAAAGCTTCAAAACCAACAAAAACAATCAAAATAAACCCAAAGTGTGTATAAAAGGAATTTAATAAAAAAGTGTATCAAATACAATGATTAGATAACAGTAAAATATAAAAAATTACAAACATATTTCGAATACACAGACAAATTGATCACAGATATGTTTTCAAAAACTGGCAATTTTAGGATCTCAAAATCAATGGAGAAATAAAGATGTGTGGTTGAAATGATTACTAGAAACGATTTTATGATAGAGATTCATGTTTATGTAAAATATATGGAAGTCAAATTCATTATCTGTAGTGGAATGTTGAAACAGTCAATTATGTACATTACTAAGGGAAAATTAGTAACAGTAACGCCCTTGAAAATTATACCGAATATACAATGTGGCATATTTTGTTTTGAAAGCTGGAGCTTCAGTTTCACGTCAAAACTCTTCAATTTACCTCCATTCGATGAGTAGAAATAGAAAAAGATCGTTATCCCGTTCAAAGCTTTGGAAACTACAGCTTCAATTGCATATAAAATTAAAGGAAATGATGGAATTTGATTCCGTTGGGATACAGTAATTCTGATAATATAATGATTATTGAGTTTAATATTTTTACGTGTTTCATAGTTATATCATTCTGATGAATTATCAATTATTTTATTTAATTATACGTTCTTTTCAAGGGCGAGTAACAAGACATGAAATTTCGTAAAAACATTACATACTCTCCATTTCGAGATGAATATTGCATAAGATTCAGTCACAATCAATTTAATAAAGCTTTCAGATCACTTTCTACATAATAAGTCACGCATCAAGATACAGAACAATTGCTAATAGACACAGGAATGTTATCCTCTACATTCACATTACACTCAGACCCTACCTGTGGTTGTGGTTGGTTGTTTGAAGTTCCGGATGACGAACGCATCCGCGTTAATTTTGGTTTGGCTTCGCCAAAATTATTTGTACAGCAACCGTTTCTTAACCAATCCCTGAGACCGTTTAAATTGTGAAATTCCGAGTTTGGCAAACGAGAGAATGGGTTTTGACCGGTAAGGTCCAGAATTGAGGCTCCAATTGCTCGGCCGACCTGGAAGAAGATATATTTTATATTTATGGAATCGTATGAGTTATTTTTTGACTGTGGTCATTATCCAATAAAATTTCGATTGTTGAGATATTTTTACTTCTTTCTAGAAGGAGACATGCAGAGATCCGTTTTCCAGATTTAAGGTTTTGAAGTGTCTAGAGTCCAAAAATAATGTTTCGTGTGACTGTTCCTTTGTTGGCGATCTACACTGCGAAGTAGGTATCCAATGAGCTTCCCATTTGGCATACGTACCTAGAGCCATGAATTCAAGCAAGAATGACTTGTTATCAAGAGTTTTTAAACATATTATTATTTCATCGAAATTGAAACAATATATCGAAGTTGAATTGCAGGAAAAAAAAAAGGGTATAGATAACTGTTGAGGTTAGGTATAGGGCATGCGTGTTTAGGTTGATAATAATATTAGACACTATCCGTATCCCTGCCGATCTGAGCATGCGCAAACTCGATACGTTGACATATTATATCCGTTACAGGCTACGAATCAGGAAACGGATCTATCAAATGTCAAAGATATTTACGTGAAGAAAAGAAACACTTTTCTTCACGTACCAAATTTTGTATCTACTATTTGGAAATTTTATTTTTTTAGCGTTGTCAAAGTCTCAGATGTATCCTAAATAAATAACAAATCCAGTAACACAACGTTACATTATATCACCAAAAACCGCATCCAAAAATAAAAATAGACTTGCAAGAGCGTTTTTACAAAAGATTCAATTTTGAATAAATTGATTGCAACCGACGAGAACTTGCTGCATTTATATGCATCTTCGGCAAAAATAAATGGCGTCAGGGTAAAATTAGGAAGAGATAAATTCAAAGAAGTATGGGCCGGGAGGGTCGTACCAAACAAAGACCGCAAATATTGGATACCTGCAAATTGAAGCAGATAGGCAATATCGTACAGTGTGAAGCTTTTGGCCGATACTTCTTAGAATTTATTTTTAACAATACTTATAGGATGCGCGGAATTCAAAAACTTCCATCATCAATTATATTCAATTCCACTTTTGTCTGTAGACTACTGCAGATGTTAAAGTCACAATATTTTGAGTTTGAGTTTGAGTTTAATGATTGGTATTGTAGATTTCAGATTCACAAAATCAGTAAAATCCATACACCTAAGGCGACTTTCACACCAAAGTATACCGCGACGCGCGACGTGCGACTGATTTCAAACATGCTACTCACATTTAGAACCTATGCAACCATGGCAACCTGGTTGTCATTGTAGTCATGATTGTATAGGTTTCAATGTGAATAGCATGTTTACTCGTCGCATGCTACTATGGTGTAGCCGCCTAGAACAATTTGAAAATAGCTGATACTACTTCTCTATTCTACTCTCTTCAGGTAGCAACCATATTGCATATTTTTTAGTTATTTTGATCGTTTCAAAATATTTTCAGGCTTGCAAGTGGGCAATAATTTATAACCATTATTCACTATAATGGTATAGGGAAGTGGCACACTACACAGGCTACAATTTTAAGGCGGGGTCAATCTTTTTCATAGATGAAGCTTATAGTCTATAGTCCCGAGAATAAAATACAAATGGGAAGCGACAAGAATCTGTTACACTCTTGTTTCGATCGGAACGCATTTATTTGGCATTGAAATTAAAATTTGACAGCGCGTGACCTCTCGGATGACGTTTCGTCTAGGTATAGCCCGGGCCCTTTGACTGATAGCGATCACAGACCCCCACGTAATTTTTTTGGCGGGAAAAGTTTTGTCGCGTATCATTGGTATTTTATTCTCGATCTAACTGTCTCCAAAACCGTAATCCAATAAACTAAGGACTTGTGCTAGTTTACCTCTTCAAATATTTGTGGTGTATACTTTGGCGGCAATGGCAACGTATGCACTTTAGCAGAATTTTCCCTGATTGTGGCTGGCAATACATTGACGAGGCGTCCAGTATTATAATTACATTCAAGAGTGTAGCTTTTGATGATCCCCGTCATTGAGCGAACGGCTACACGTCCTGATCCTGCCCTACTCATCCCATCACGTTTGTCCCTGAAATAAGATAATCTTATATTATTCAGAAAATTCAGGTGAAGAATTAATAAAAAATGTTTTTGGATACGGGAATGATTTTTACGAAAAAGTAGCATTTTTTCTATTTATTGCAGAACACATTTCATGCCTCCTAAGAGTAAGATCATTTTATCTTAACTCTACCATATCAATTTAAAAGGTCGGTAATAGCAGGGTGTATGGTGCTCGTAATTTTTGGAAACTTACATTATTGGTTGAGCAACATTTTCAGAGATAATTACCATATAACTAAACAAGTTCCTCTTTTTCGACAACCATTCAAAAAAATGTTGAAGTTTTTCCTGGTTTAGAAAGATTGTGCAACATTTTGAACAATGGGGTCGTTGCACTATATCGAAACTTAATCTGATTCTGTGTAGAAGATACAACTAATGTGTCACATGAATGGACAATTCGCACATTTTTTGGAAGTATGAAAAATATAAGGATTAGTGAGTACTGATGCCATTGATGTTTGAAAAATCAACCTACGGTCTCTATTAATGTAGTAATCACCAATTAAATAGCGCCAATCAACATCCACTACGTCACGTTACGTCACAGAATACATTTTCTATCTTTGTCTGTCGTATTGACTGAGATGACTCTCTCCCCGTTTTCGATCATACAGTGAAATTTGCGTTTTCTTTTTATTTATTTAGTATATTTTTGAATATTTTGAAGAAAAAAAAACGCTGATGACTGTCTAATATTGTCTAGAATATGTATATAAAATTTCAAGTCATTTGAAAATGTGTGCAAATTGTCCATTGCATGAAATGAGGCCCAAAATTTGAACTAGGCCACTTTGAAATAAATGGCGCTTCCAGCGAGAGAAAACGCTGATGTTCACGTCACCATCAGATTATACAGGGTGTCCGGTAAGTATATGGAATAATTTCGGTAGCGTATAGGGGAGGTCAAAATAACCCTGGTTAGTCATATTTTATTTTTCTAAAGTGCCTCCCAACGGCGATACTTAAAGGAGTACCCATCGATTTAATTTTTTAGCTCTGAGCTATCTCTTTTTAGCGTAGAGAGTCAATTTCTCGCCGTAGTATTTTAGTGTATTATTGCAATAACGTGTAAAACAAAAAATCATTTTTTTCGAGAACGGTTAGTTTTATATGAAACAAAAGAAGGGTACCTTTTTTATTGAGAAATAGTCAGAGTATTTGAAAACGTAGTTTTCAGCTACAATTCAAAATATTGACTTTACTATGGTTTCAAGAGTCTTCATCACCTACACAACATATTAAGATTTCATCAAATTATACAAGCCGGTGCATAAATTAGAAATAAAAAATTAAATCGACGGGTACCACTTCAGGGCTCTGTATCTCCGTTAGGAGGCACTTAAAAAAAAAATATGAAGGACTAGTGTTATTTTGACCTCCCCTATATGCAAAGTACTTATCGGACACCCTAAATATTCAAAAAGATCCATTTATTTACATTTTGCTTGTACCACAAAATGACGATCCTATTCTAAGGGTCTATGCGGGACAGGACCACGATTGCCATTTTTCTTTAGTTCTCCAAAACTCAAGGTTTGTTTTTGAATTGCCCTGACTATTTAAGCACATATACATATCAAATTTTTTATTTCCATAAATACCTTACTTGCACACACTTAAAATTAACAAAAAGAAAACATAGTACTCATATAAGCACATGAAAATATTATTCAAACAAGCAGTATCATCAGCCAAAAATTTCCCAAAATAATAGTGGCAACGCAGCCGCGCACATTTTGTTGTTGAATTTAACACGCCCGAACGTAAATATCGTAGTAAGAGTAAGACGCCATTTTCATTGTTTTGTTTTGTTGGTTTTTATTTTCAATTCTTTTGAGGTATGGAGTCGTCGTTTTGTTTTGTGAAAACTGTCTAGAAAGGCAAACAGTTTTGGAATTCAAACTATCATGGTGCATCAGCGCACGTACTGCGTTACTGCGTAGTTTCCAAAAGAACCAATATTGGAAAATGTCAGATCATTTGCATCCCCGAAGGACCCCTAACCCAAGCAAACGTTCTTTATAGTTCAGGTCTAATCCTTGGAGAATAGTTCAAAATTATGCAATTATGTCTTCTTAATCAAAAGACAAATTTTTGATCTCGAATTTTGGCTTGAAAGTCTTCATTTGAACTGGCGATGGGCGACCTTTTATGAAAACCTAGAAACCTTTTTTACATCTTTAGCTTTTAGCAAATTCTATTTAACCGGGGTGGTTTATTTTTTGCAAAAATTGATAATCGCTTAAATTCGCATTTTTATCGAAGATCAAAAGTCTTCATGTCAATATTTCCAAAAAACATTTCGTTTTCAGCTCTGAAAATGTATGATGTGCGGCCTAGAAACCTTTCAGTTTTAGTGTTTTTTATGTTTGAAGGTATATGTACAGCTGATTCGAAAAAAAACTGGTATTACTTCGATCAATTCAATATTTTCGCTCAAGTTTCTGGGGGTCAATCATTGAGCGTTCGCATATTTGAAACGTATACGCAAAAATGCGATCACCATGTCATTTCAAATGATGCTGGTCGCACAATTGCGTATAAGTTTTAATACGAAGGCTCAAAAATTGACCTCCTGTAGTCATATGTGAGCAGCCATTTGCAGCAGAAGATTTGCAGTAGAATATGTATATAAAATTTCAAGTCATTTGAAAATGTGTGCAAATTGTCCATTGCATGAAATGAGGCCCAAAATTTGAACTAGGCCACTTTGAAATAAATGGCGCTTCCAGCGAGAGAAAACGCTGATGTTCACGTCACCATCAGATTATACAGGGTGTCCGGTAAGTATATGGAATAATTTCGGTAGCGTATAGGGGAGGTCAAAATAACCCTGGTTAGTCATATTTTATTTTTCTAAAGTGCCTCCCAACGGCGATACTTAAAGGAGTACCCATCGATTTAATTTTTTAGCTCTGAGCTATCTCTTTTTAGCGTAGAGAGTCAATTTCTCGCCGTAGTATTTTAGTGTATTATTGCAATAACGTGTAAAACAAAAAATCATTTTTTTCGAGAACGGTTAGTTTTATATGAAACAAAAGAAGGGTACCTTTTTTATTGAGAAATAGTCAGAGTATTTGAAAACGTAGTTTTCAGCTACAATTCAAAATATTGACTTTACTATGGTTTCAAGAGTCTTCATCACCTACACAACATATTAAGATTTCATCAAATTATACAAGCCGGTGCATAAATTAGAAATAAAAAATTAAATCGACGGGTACCACTTCAGGGCTCTGTATCTCCGTTAGGAGGCACTTAAAAAAAAAATATGAAGGACTAGTGTTATTTTGACCTCCCCTATATGCAAAGTACTTATCGGACACCCTAAATATTCAAAAAGATCCATTTATTTACATTTTGCTTGTACCACAAAATGACGATCCTATTCTAAGGGTCTATGCGGGACAGGACCACGATTGCCATTTTTCTTTAGTTCTCCAAAACTCAAGGTTTGTTTTTGAATTGCCCTGACTATTTAAGCACATATACATATCAAATTTTTTATTTCCATAAATACCTTACTTGCACACACTTAAAATTAACAAAAAGAAAACATAGTACTCATATAAGCACATGAAAATATTATTCAAACAAGCAGTATCATCAGCCAAAAATTTCCCAAAATAATAGTGGCAACGCAGCCGCGCGCATTTTGTTGTTGAA
This sequence comes from Orchestes rusci, assembly GCA_958502075.1. Lineage (NCBI taxonomy): Eukaryota > Metazoa > Arthropoda > Insecta > Coleoptera > Curculionidae > Orchestes > Orchestes rusci. Next base: position 20,017,300 of record OY293305.1, on the reverse strand, counting down.
TTTAACACGCCCGAACGTAAATATCGTAGTAAGAGTAAGACGCCATTTTCATTGTTTTGTTTTGTTGGTTTTTATTTTCAATTCTTTTAAGGTATGGAGTCGTTGTTTTGTTTTGTGAAAACTGTCTAGAAAGGCAAACAGTTTTGGAATATCAAACTATCATGGTGCATCAGCGCACGTACTACGTTACTGCGTAGTTTCCAAAAGAACCAATATTGGAAAATGTCAGATCATTTGCATCCCCGAAGGACCACTAACCCAAGCAAACGTTCTTTATAGTTCAGGTCTAATCCTTGGAGAATAGTTCAAAATTATGCAATTATGTCTTCTTAATCAAAAGACAAATATTTGATCTCGAATTTTGGCTTGAAAGTCTTCATTTGAACTGGCGATGGGCGACCTTTTATGAAAACCTAGAAACCTTTTTTACATCTTTAGCTTTTAGCAAATTCTATTTAACCGGGGTGGTTTATTTTTTGCAAAAATTGATAATCGCTTAAACTCGCATTTTTAACGAAGATCAAAAGTCTTCATGTCAATATTTCCAAAAAACATTTCGTTTCCAGCTCTGAAAATGTATGATGTGCGGCCTAGAAACCTTTCAGTTTTAGTGTTTTTTATGTTTGAAGGTATATGTACAGCTGATTCGAAAAAAAACTGGTATTACTTCGATCAATTCAATATTTTCGCTTAAGTTTCTGGGGGTCAATCATTGAGCGTTCGCATATTTGAAACGTATACGCAAAAATGCGATCACCATGTCATTTCAAATGATGCTGGTCGCACAATTGCGTATAAGTTTTAATACGAAGGCTCAAAAATTGACCTCCTGTAGTCATATGTGAGCAGCCATTTGAAAAAAGTATCAACCTGATAAAAATATGATGTCACATTTTTTTTGTTTTGTCAAAACAAATTTAATATCACACTGCTCAGTTTTATAAAACATTTCTATGAGTAATACCAGTTTTTTTTTCGAACCAGCAGTACATATTCGATTCGTATTGCAATATCGCCAAGAAAAAACAATAGGTAACAAATAAAAATCTGCTACACCCATGTTCAGTTTACGTCCACTTTTCGTGCCAACCACGTGATGTCCCTCAGTTTGATTGATAATACGCACTTCATATTTTGTGGTTGAGGATGCAGTTTTCTGGAAAGTTATGAATGACAGACTTTGTCTATTTAAATAAGTAGTCTTAGACGTCAGCCATGAACGTGGGCTCCATGACACTGAGGCAGCGTTGCAGGTTGTACGATATTTCTGGAATTTGTGCGATAATTTTTAGCTCGATATGATGAACGATAGATGATCTATACATTTAGCATAACTTCAAAATTGTTGATAAATAGACTTTTCTTGCTGAGCTTGGGACGTTTGATGGATACAAAACTTTTTTTTTTCGCCTTTCACTAGAGTATGTGCAAAAGAAGAACAAAGTGACGTGAGCGACGCAATAAACCAATTTATATCTAGGCGGAAGAACAGTTTTCCCAGGTCTAACCTGACATGAACCATCCGTCATAATCCAAGAATGTCCCGTCCAATTCAAATTATAGGATGTGTGAAGTTTAAAATGTCGAGAGACCATTAAAAACCACGTCACTGGCGAGACGAATTTGAAGATCTTAGAGAGGGAGATGAGAGAGAAGCATCATTTTTGCGGGGGAGGATTGGTTTCGTTCCTGTGCTATTCTCTTATTGCACATTGCACACGTAGCCTTATTTCAAAATAATATAATGTGTATCATTCGATTATTTTGAATACAAATGATGATGTAGAGTGAAGAATGTTAGATAACCAAGGACATTTGATCATTTGGTTACTTTTGGACCCATATAAAATAATTGGATACCTGGTATAGAAGTAGGTATACTTTATTCTTTTTACTTGACTCACAATAATTACATACACCTGATCAAAATTATTGTAAACATGATTCATTTCTAATACCCGTATTGCTCAATTGATTTAATTCATTTGTCATTGTGATTTAAACTCGGATTGAAATAGGTACATTATACATTATTATTTGAATTTGAAATAAGAAATATAAGTCAAATTTCCTCCAAAGTAGATAGAGTTTTGAGGAAAGTACAAATAAAAAAACTTTAAAATTTAAGCTTTATCCCGAAAATAGGACACATTGGCTAGGTACCCAATACACACACCTCCAAAAGTCTTGGACTCCCCATGTTTTTTTCCCCATTTCTACAGATATTCAAAATCTGGTCACATTAATGAATACTCTATTCATTTTCCCAGTTTGGGTGCTCTGTCTTTTTTTTTTTATTGGAAAGTCATTGTGCTTTTTTGACCTCTGAAAAAAAAGCCCCTCTGGACGGTTTTTCAAAGTGGTTTTCGAAAAAAAATGGATAACTCCATTCGAAAGAGAGGTAAAAACTATACCTATTCTGAAAATTACACCACGATTGAATTTTTGATAGACTAGATGGCAATTTTGGCTAAAAGCTTGAGAAATGTATCGTTTTTAGCAACTTCAAAACCGCATATCTAGGCTATAACATTGTCAATCGTAGTGTTATTTTCAGGATTGGTATAATTTTTGCCCCTCTTTCGAGTTATCCATTTTTTTTCTAGAACCACTTGGAAAAACCGTCAAGATTGGCTTTTTTTTTCTTTAATAGGTCAAAACGTCACAATGACTTTTCCTCAAAAAAAAAGTCTGAGCACCTAAACTGGCAGAAAGAATAGAGTATACTTATTTATGTGACCAGATTTTTAATCTCTAGAAATGAGGATGAAACATGGGGGTTCCAAGACTGTTGGAGGTGTGTGTAGTTTCTGAAATATTCAATGGAATGGATTCGAGCGATTTTCATAAAGGTTGATATATCCCTTGAAATAACACAAATTTAGGAACAAAAATAATATAAAGCTGCTACCTGGACCCATTTAGTTGATTGTAAATAACAGCAATGTTTTTTTTATAGTCCACCCCCAATTACACATTACACCTCATGTGAAATTGATTGAGCAAAGTTTAATCAGGGTTCAGACAGATATAGCAAAATATTCGGTCGATAGATTCATCCGATCACCGCCTTTATCTGTAAAAAGTAAAAGTAGGTATAGGTGATCCACACCGAAATTTATCCCCATATTGTGATATCCACTAGCCACTGAATCCATTATAACACCTCAAATAAAATGAGTACAGATCAGTTACATCAAAATACAGGTACCTGAGAACCTATATGTGGTCGAAAAAAAAAACCTTTCCAGAAGACAGAATAAACAATCTTGTTATTTTATTAAAAACAAAATAAAAAGTGTGTTTGCTCAAGAAAAAATGCATTCTTTTGTGGTTACTATTAAGGTGGCAATCGGCTTTCAGTAAGCTGATCAGCAGTGATTTCACTGATTTGCTGGTTGCTCTTGGTTTGGGTTAGTTTGAGTGGCGTAAGGCAGCAAACAAAACCCAATGCCAACTTTGCGTTGGTAGTGGTTGAATTTAGTCGAAAGTCGGAATTTTGTTACCTGGTTTGTCATACTGTTAAATATTGAGTAATATAGAGTGAAAATGAAAATGGCTTGTCACGTTTTTCCAATAAGTCCTCCAATTGAACGATAAATGAATATATTTATTTATCGGGCAGTCGATTCACAGAAGCAAACAACACAGAGATGTTGTGGTCACTTTTGTCAATTTTTATCACTTTGTCTTATTTTAATAAGTCAGTACTCAGTTGAAGTAATCTATATCTTCTAAAAAACGAGAGTGATAAAATAAACCAGTCTTGAAAAATTATTGCTTGCAAAGATGATATTGAAGGTGATATGAATAATGTATTCCTTAATACACTCTCAACTACAATTACCTTTATCAATAACATCACTTATGAACTGAAGACGCCGGTTATAACATTATCTTTACACCAATAATAAGCACTTAACTAACATTCCAACAGTTTCACATTATATTCGACAAGATTGTTCTTGTGGAAGTTAACTGATATGTAAATCTTTCCAATTAGTTCAGGCAACGAAGATCAAAAAATGCCGGATAGAGGAAAACATTGGTGTATTTGCGAATTTTGGTATAAGTGTAGGTTGAGGTGTCCTGAACAACATACTAAAAGTCCTGATCGGTGGGAGGCGAACTAAAGTGGAGGAAGGTCTCTGTTGGTCATTTTTCTACGTTTCTCTTGAATAGCTTGAAAACGAGACCAACCAGCGAAAAAATACTGGAGTACTAAATTATTCTATGTGAAATTTCCTACAAAAAAGGTCTCCTGTATTTTTTCGCTAGAAGGAGAAAATAAACTGGAGAAAATGGATTAATGTTGAAAAATCAGATTTTCATATTATGAAAATATAAATTGAATTTTAACTGCTTCCTCTGACGTGCCACCGATCCACTTTCACTCAGTCATTGGCCCCACTCCTCACTGTGTCAGGTGGTCTACTAAGAGTCTTCGTATATCTCCATTTATCGAGGTCTAAGCTATATACTCAACCTTCACTCAACCCTTCCAGTTTGGTACGCCACTGATTGAAATTTCGAAATTTTGAGCTCAAATTCTGATTCAGCTTTGGAAGTTCATGCGATGTATGAAATCTCATGATTTTTGTATGAACGGGTTCAGAAATATTGAGGAAGAAAAGTCTGGGGTGCCCTATTTAAAGGGGCGTATCTCCCGTAGATAAAGTTTTTCGTCAAATTTTTATAGGAACTTTTTTTCATGAGAATCCCTGATGAAAATACCCCGTGAGAATAAATCACCCCACGCATTTTTTCCCCAATGTCTAGGAAACACTCTGTATTATCATATAGACTTTCCTACATCCATATCTCCTTACCTGTCAATCTTAGCGACAATAAGTAGTGAACTTTTTTTGATGAGAATTTCATGTAGAATAATTATGTATTCTTATGTTAATTTGCTAAAGGTCCTGGTTTTCCCGCTATCCAAAAAAAAAAATCTTCAGACACCCTCCACCACCTTAGCTCGCCTCCCACCGATCAGGACTTTTAGTATGTTGTTCAGTACACCTCGCCCTACACCTATACCAAAATCCGCAAATACACCATTTTTTTCCTCTAATTTTCCTTCGTTGCCTGGGCTAAATAAAGTGATCAGGTAAGCTTTAATACTATACTAATTCAATGATATCTCCTTAACAAAAAAGTTCTCATCCAAATTCAATAATTGAAATCTGTGTTTACAAGGTAGATCAATTTTGTTTTGTCGACATAACATTTAAAAATTCATGAGTAAATAGTTACCTGAGATACATATTTCTCTCGGTGAAATTACACCCCTGAAAATGGAAATGATGGTTGTTCACACCCATCAACTTTGGAAGCAGCATACATTCCACTCGCCGATCCAAATCGTCGAAATGATTTCCATACATAAAAACTCCTTTCTTTGAAGCATGCCCGTGTAAGTCCAGATACATAAACAAACCAGATTCATTCGAATTAATATCACCATGATTTCCAACAACCATCGTTTCAAATTTCACTTCTTCTTTACTTTCTGTGTGGGCCAACGAGCAACCACACTGACGGCAAAAATTGTGCCCTACAGAATGTGGTGGAACATTATTAAAGGTAGGAACTAAAGTTGATATGCCCGGCATGGTTTTTTCTAGTTTTATTATGTTTCCCTTACATTTGGAGCACCATGTCATGGTACTACCTTCTTCGTTCAAGGTCATACTTGATAATTTGTTGACATTGTCATTTTCATTGCAGTGAGACTCGTGCAAACTGCCTGGGTTAAGTTGGCACATTTCGCACATTGGTATTTTGTCATCTTTCTCGAAGCCAAAGTGATAGTATCTGAAAATAGATCACTTATCGAATTGTGCTATACAGGGTGTTTACGGTCTTGTGATTTTTTCTTTAATGTTCTTTTCTACACGTTAAAAGAATATGATTAACGCTTAAACGCCTTAGCAAAAGTCGAATAATAATAATAATAATTATTATTATAATAATAATTATAATAATAATAATAATAATTCATGGATACGTCGAGCGAGACTTTGCGTTCAACAACAGGGCGATAACTTTGAACAACTGCTGTAAAGCAGTAATTTTGCAATTTAGTGTCATCATTTTTGAAAATAAAATCGTACAAAAAATTCATTATCTCTCTTATTATTCAACTTTTGCTAAGGCGTTTTAGCGTTAATCATATTCTTTTAACGTGTAGAAAAAAACATTAAAGAAAAAATCACAAGACCGTAAACACCCTGTATAATAAATTACTATTGAAACTATTTTCAAAAATAGCATCAGCGAATTCGTTTTCTGTACCAGATGATCGATAATGAATGCTTCAAAAAGCTTCGCTTAAATAATGATCATACTGGGTGAGAGAAGTCCCTTTTGAAGAAATACATTGACGTTTGCGATGATCATGTTTTCTTTTGATTATTTTTGATCATGAAAACACTTCTGAGCTTATGAATAAGTGACTTGTGCCCGGTTTCTCAAAGCAGTCAATTCCAACTTTATAAAACTGTTAACTTTATACAGAGTGACCCAGTTTTATCAGGCAACATTTCAAATTTAGATTTTACTTATCAAAACAAACAGTTTTTATTCTATGAACATTTTTTCAACTCCTCGTCAGTTTCGAGATATACACCTTCAAAAATGTTTCCACATTATTTATTGATTTGAAACAGTCAAATTACCTACAATTTTTTATGAACCAAATTTAGTCGAGACTTGCTTTTTGTTTTATTCTGAAAGACGACGAGATGTCCTCTCGAACCATGATGAAAACCACTTAAACAATTGGGGTTATTTTCAGAAGCTTGTAAACTCAGAATTGTATTTTTTTTTAATTTCTCCTATTTTTTTGAATGGTTGTAAGCAAGCACAAAAAAAATACGAATTTGTCAGTTCCTGTGAAACTTGCTTCTCATGTAAAGTTTCAGTTAGCGTTAAAAAAATCAAATGTTTTATGCTCCACTTTGGTATAAGAATTTTAAAATGAGCTTTCTGTTCATCTGAAAATACTTCTTATTCCATATTTTTGCTTTGGTAGCTGGAATGAGATCAATTTAATTAAATTCAGTGAGGAATCTTTTGAAAAAATTAATGAAGAAAGACAGACTTGCCCAGTGTTCCAAGAACTGACGAGGAGCTGAAAAAATTTTTATAGAATAAGAATTGTTTATTTTGATTAGTAGAATCTAAATTCTAAATATTGCCGGATGAAACTGGGTCATCCTTTATAATAATCCAAACTAACCCATATTATGAGTTTTTTAATACTGTTGAACCGACAACTATTGTTAGTTCAATGGGTTCAAACCCGTCGTGACAATGGAGTTTCAATCTTCCATTGGCTCCGCCATGTTGCATCTCAGTTGTGCAGAATAATATGTCACTTTCTGACTTGAAAAATCATTAGATGTTATAAATAAGGTTGGGTTTTATTGCCCACCCTGAAATTTGTGTAATTAAAGATTATATTTACGTCAATTTTGAATAAAATAACTATTTAATTCTAAGATGCAAACATGCTGAGTGAGATGCAACATGACGGATGGACGGAGCTTACTCGCTATTGTCGTCAGTGTCTTGTATAGTCAATGTATCTCTGAAGATATCGCTTGCCGCTTGGGGTGTTCAATAATCCATAGAATTCATAACGAGACTACAGAATAACAAAATACGGTTCATTTTTTACTCCTAAGCTAAACTATTTCCTGTCATGAACCTTATAATCTAAGCCAAATATCTGAGTGATTCTCGGAACTAAAGTTCATTTTTCATTTAAGGTTACAGGGACAGATCAAACTTGGAGGTTGAAGGTTGGCAAAAAAAATTGAATGACATACCTAAAGTGCTCGCTAATTGAAATGGAAAGATAAAATATTTGATATAGACTTAATTTTATTGATTAAAGAAGGATTTTGATCATCAATTCGATAATTATCATCACTCTCTGTTCTCGAACGTTTTTTTCTGTCAAATCAAATACATTTTGGACATAGCAAAATAAAACGAATCACAGTTCAATTTATGACTATCGTAATAAAACATGTTTGCCAACCTTTAACCTACAATTTTGATCTGTCACTGTTACTTCAAATAAAAAATGAGCTTTAGTTCCGAGAATCACTCTGATATTTGGCTTAGATTATCAGGTTCATGACAGAATGACAAGAAATAGGTTAGCTTGAGTGTGTAAAAATGTTCGGAACAATAAATTATTCTGAAAATTGTGCACAATAAAAAAAACCTTCCGATATAAAAGTTGTAGGTCTTGAAGAAATCTATCAAACTAGAACTATTGCAATTTTACAGGGTCTCTCAAAAAGTCACAGACAGACACTATATTTTTTTATGACAAAAAGTTCCTCTTCATATTTGTCATCTACGCACGATGTAGAAGGTTTTTGCGCAATATTTCCAAAAGCGCTCATGCAATAGTCATGAAATTCGATACATCATAATAATAATATAAACTTTTACTGCTGAATGAATGTGAACTTCTTACTCACCTAATTAAAGCTCTAGCAGCATAAATAGACGGATGATCTTTGAAATTTGGATTCAAATAAATTCTATTCAAATTAACACCTCTAGTGTCAGTTCTGTAATGTCCATTAGCAACACCGTCGGGATTCAAGAATGGTATAAGTTTGAACACATAAGCTTTCCTGAGAATTTGCGCTTGCAAATCATCTCTATTCAACAGAAAATTGAAGATTCCATTGAACACAAATGAGGATGGCGTTTCGCCTGGATGGACTCGAGCAGAAATGAAAATTACCTGTAAAATAATTTCAATATTTGAATATACACTCAGTGACATAGAAAACGCAACACACGTTTATCTTCTATAAGAGTCAATGTTAACATGCTCAAATACAAAGTTTAATACCTCACTTGGAAAAGAAGCTTTTTCAACTCAAAAATCAAAATGTTCAGATCGTAGCAACCTTAAGAAGATCGCCAAAAACGGTCCAATTTTTCATCTGTGTACTCCACAGATTGTTTTAAAGTTCCAGGATATTGCACGCAATGCATATCCAATTAACATTTTGGCTTCAACATTAAAAAAAAATCTGTGGTGTATACAAATGAAAAATCGACCCGTAGCTTCATGCATTCTGAATATTTTGATTTTTGAGTTGACACGAAAGCTTTTTCTATTAAACTTTGTATAAGAGCATTTTAACATTGACTTTTATGAAAGATAGATTAGTGCTGCATTTTCTGTGTCACTGAGTATTTTATTTCAATTTTGGAAAAAAATTAAACAATTATCATCTCATTGTAAATTTTTTTTGCCGAATTGCATTGAACGATTCGCCTTTATTTCATAAAAGGTATAAGGATCGGAAGGAAGTACAGATCTTTCAGCGTATTTTGAGACAGAAACATAACGTCTCACCAAACAGAAAGCATCAATGAACTTTTTAATCACCCCTGTATATTTGATAGGAACGCAGTGGGTAACAATTCATTTAAAAAAAGATCTCATAGACACGCATCGAAGTTTATTCAACAAGTTTTATATCCAATTCGCAATTGAACTTTCGTGAAATTGGGGACAACATGAATCTTTTTTTTGAATATTGAAAAGAATGAAATAATTAGATCCCGCTATAATTTGTGACTAAAAACTATGTTTGATTGCAGATACAAAGATCAAGCTATTTTCCATTCATTACTACGTTTTCATGTAGAATTGAGTCCGGATTGAGTAGGTAGCGTTTTGATATTGAAAACTCCATGAGAACAGATTTCCATTTCGTTTTGAGCCTCAAGGTCGATTCAGCTTTTTCTGAGATCGGATCGAGATTTGAATATTCAAAATATACCTCACCATAACAACCTCAAGGTTATCGTTTTCATTTCAAATTTGAACACAAAAATCTGTTTGAATATTTTATAACTGTTTGGGTAGGTAGTTACTGACTGTAAAAAGAACTTAAACAGACAGAGCTGACAGTGACAGTTGACAAAAATGTTGGATGGAATCGCAGCTTTCAAAACGATCTGGAAACGATTTGAGTCCCAATCATGAGAACGGAATTTGATTGAAATCGATTTGAATATTTCATGAAAACGTAGTAAATAATAAATTCAATGCGATATGAAACTGATGTCAAACTGTATCAATCTTCCCCATTCTCCTGATGTTGTAGATTTGTGTAGCTTTCAATCTGAATCAATCAACCACTTTAAGATGTGTATAGTTAATAGAGTGTTCCTTTGCAAAGCACGTGCTTCATGAGATATCATTCCATATCAATAAACTGGGTAATTAGAATATACCTTCATTTATCACAAAAAAAAAAATTGGATCAACTTACCTTTTTCCCTACAAATGTATGCGGTCGTATAGTATCTTTTTCAGGAAACAAATTAGTCAATTTTGCCTCCCTTTCAGAGGTCATACCATGAAACGACGTTATGGTAAGCAGTTCCACTTTTCTATGTTCCAATGATAAACAAACGGTTTCTCTTGTGTAGTAAATATCATCCTCAGATATAGGCTGAATTGTTTGATACTTTATCGATATGGCGTCCAACATTCTTTGTAACTCGGTATATGAGAATGGATACGTAAATGCGAAATACGTGATACTCTCCGGGTTTTCGGGGGTGCGATATTTAAAAGACAGAGTGAAAATATCATCAGTTGTCTAGAATGGACAAAAAATGAAGAATATTCATTGTTTCCAGCTGTGGAAAACGTACCGAATATACCGGTTTATCTTGTATTCTCTCCCATTTATTTCTGCCGGGGAAAGTTCGGTATACTGGAGCCATCCCTTGACTGTACATTTTTCCTTGTCTATTCAAATCAACCAGATTTAGTTTAACCAATAGACCAGGTCGTGGAGCTATAGATCAAAGTGAACATCAAGGCAACATTTATCAGAAATCAATTCTTAAAAATGGACAAACTTCAAGGATTCAAAAAATCTTCAGTTGTGATTTTTCAGCATATGATACACTGTTCAACCATTCTCCCTCTTGTAAAAAAAAACATAGACAAAAGAAGTAAAGACCATAATGTCCTGGCGTCAAACTTTCATAAAAAAATAAAGGAATTAAAGCCCAGAGCAATATAAATTTGGTTTTATCCACTTTATAGAATCCCACAACTGAATTCTTAGACATGTACGGATAATCTACATTAAAGATTTCTGATTGAGCTATTTACCTTTCATTCCAAAATGAAACCATGTCCTATTTCCATTTTCAAATTCTGTTCCAGCGCAGTCAGGTTTGGTCCATACATTAAATTCCGCATCAGGTATATCAACCGTGGGCACATTTTTATTGTTTGGTTGCTTTACCACAGCTAAAAACATCTCTGATGAGTTATTAAGAGAATATATCAGACGCCCAAATTAACTGAGGTGTTTTAATAAGGCTGGACGTTTGTGAAAACATATAAAAATAATTCAATGGGAATAGTAATGACAAGTGTAATGACCTGTCAGACCATACCGGGTTGCATCATGATAATTCATCACTTAATGAAGTACAGTTGTGCCTGGAGAAAGAAGGGACAGCAAATAGTTATTTTCCTATCAATTGCGCAAAGTTATTTTCCCTCGTTTAAGGAACAATAGTTTTTCTACGAACATTTACAAATAAGACACGAACGACTTTTCATTTGGATGCATATAAAATAGGTAACACTTGAAAACTACTTTTTTCATTTTGCCTCCTTATCCCTGCGGTTGACAACACTGAATATCACGAGTTGGATGGATGGTTGGCAAGCACGTGACATTGAACCTCAACAGTACAAACATATTTGAGCTCCCTATCAATGTGAATATTTTCTTATTTGATTTTTCTCTAATGTGAACAGTTCAAGCCATTGACGAAAGATAGAAGAGAACTCTTAACTCAAACATAAACGTCATACATCGAAAGTGTTACCGGCGTTTAACAGATTTTGTGAATCCAAAATCTGCAATACCAAATCAATAAAAAAAAGTAGAATTCAAAATATTAACCTAGAGTTTCACAATGTCTGGTCAGCATATGGTTACGAGTACACCTTGAGTTAAAGGTAATAAACTGTTTCACATTCGATTGTGAAGCTTACTATTGAAGGTAACTATCGGTTATGTTTACCAGAGGAGAATCTACTGATGAATGAAGAAGGAACATAACCTAACTATGATTATTTTGAAATTTCTCTCCTGCTTCTTGAATACTGAATTGAATATTTTCACCAATCATGATAAATAAGCACAAGTAGTAGAGTGGAGTGAAATGGATTTAAGGTAAGGTGGGGTAAATGCAACCAGGAAATTCAATTTCAATTTTTTCAAATTATACAGGGTAGTCCAATAAGCGCGCGTCGGTCTAAAGCTTGTTAACCGTTGGACGTATGGAAAATATATCTCAATAAAACTTTCCATGTTTCACCTCTGCTATAATAGAAAAATATTCTTGAGTCTTCAGGGAGTGAGGAAAAGGAGAGAGTGGAGCAAGATGACGATGGTGAGGGAAAAAACTCCGTAGAAAATACAGATACGTTATTTTAACTAGACAAACAAATTGATGAAACCAAACGAAACCTTAATCCTTTTCATACAAGAAAAAAAAACAAACAAAGTACATGTTTCATCTTGCTCCACTAGTGGGGTAAGTTGTCGAACTTATGGGGGCAAGATGACGATTGAGTGCAGAGATCACAGATGAAAGTTCCTTTCTCGTACGAAGTGCACGCCTCATGTCACCAACCCTCCTCGCATCCTCCACATTGGATACATTCCTCAGTTGGAGATTCAGTGTAGGGTCCTGGCAACCTGGACATAAAATATCTTCTTTCTTTCTTTCTTGTGGTGTGGTAGGGTTTGACTCGGATCATAAAACACTTTTTTTTTCACTTCTAATACTTGGACGTTTTTTTGATCTTCTTCATCAATCTTTCATAGATTTTTTTTCTCAATCTCTCAACTTCCTCCAGGGTAAATTTTTTTGGTAAAAAGTCAGAAATAAGAACAAAAAAGGAGCATTCATGTTGTTTTTTATTTTATCTTATTTGAGACATTATAAACAATTACCTTATCACTAACAAAGACTATTGCTTGGATTATTGTTAACTTGGATTTTTTCATAAAAGCTTACTTTCTCGGCGTTGCATGTTAGAAGCGACTGCTCTGACATAGATTATGGACTACTACTATACTGGAAGTATTGCTACTAGAGTCATCCATCTTTAAGCCATCAAACTATGACCTAACAGAGTTGCAACGACGCAGAAATCTCCTGGTTGACACTCATAAATTTTGTTTCAAATGCAATTCGTTAACTTACTCCGTTTGTCATGTTGCCCCACTCTCCCCTACTACAAAAAATGACAAATTTCTTTAATGGACACCCCATATTTTTACATTGGAAACGAAGCACCTGGTCATTGTGTATGCGACCACGAATTTTCATGGCAATCGAATGCTGCATTGACAAGTTATCCAATGAAAGAAAAAAAATCCTCCAAAATCACTTTTCTTAAAAATTATTGTATCTTCCCCAAAATTCCTTATTTCTGCTTCAACATATGGGTGCTATGCTTAAACGTAAGCCTTCTAGAAAATATCATAGTTGGCTATCTATTGCATCCCTTTTTTTTTTCATAAAAACACTTATCATTAAATGATGGATTGCATTTAAAAAAATCAAGAAAAGCTAAAATGAATACAGGGACGTTTGGACAAATATTGGGGGCACTCTATTTAACAAAATTAAATGATGATAAAATTTCAGAAAAAAACACTTTGAAAAAAGAAAGTTTTTTGAGGATTTTTTTTTTCTTGTTTTCGATACCTTGGCAATGCGGCATTCGATCGCCCTGAAAATCTTTGGTTGAATACAGAATGACCAGGGGCTTCATTTGCAATGTAAAGTTATTGTGTTCCATTTAAGAAATTTGTCAATTTTTTGTAATACTCCTTGTTGTCACATCATGTAGACTCACAAATTTCTCTTGGGTTATAGCAGAGGTGAAACATCAAAAGTTTTATCAAGAAAATTTTCCTATACGCCCAACGGTTAACATGCTATAGATCGACGCGTGCTTATCAGGGTTCAAAAATATCATGATATTTATATAAATATCATTATATCGGATAAACAGGGTTATTCACGTTATTCGACACGAAACATTATGGCTGAAGTATCTTATTTTAAAACAGTTTTTTTTTCTGGATGGATAGGGACCCTTTAAAGCTTCATTTTAAAAGTTTTTTCACGTTATACAGGGTGTCCCCAAAACACGAAACGCGTCAAAGTTGTAATTTTTTCAAATGGAACCCCCTGTACATTAATTGATATTTCAATCCATTCTTCAATTTTGAACAAAAATTGTAATAACAACTAATGTTCCTAAATTCAACCGTTATCGAGATATCGCGGTTTAAAAATGTCATTTTTGCACCTTTGACATCCTATAAAATTCAAACTATTCAAGTTAGAGAAAAATGGTCTGCACTTTCCTATCTTAACTTTTCACTAGCTATTCAAACAGATTAAATTCATTCTTGTGAAAAAAATTGTTGAAACATATCCATAACATATTTCCATTTCCCCCTCAATCACCCTGTATAATTTCATTGAAAAAATAAGATTTCAAATCAATTTAAAACGATTTCACTTAACATAATCAATTCATTGGTTCATCAACAGAATCCGAGAAAAATACCTTCAATCAATTTTATTTTATATGTCTTCATGAAGATCCTTTTGCGCATTCGGAAAGAAATACTTTTTTCAGAGAAGCCCTATCGGGGATTTACCGTTCAAAAAAACAGTTAGGCCTCGAATAACGATGAACGACATAGTGAGAAGAACTAAATTGGTCTACAGCTTGGCAAATTTTACATTTCTTATAAATATCCATGACATATATCAGCATATAAATATCATGATAAATATCCTGATATACCTATATCGTGTTATATAATATCGTTGATATACAGTGTGTCCAAGATAAGGATGAACAGCATGGGGATCTCGGAAACTATAAGAGATACAGTGTCGGTTATATTGGACAAAAATTGCGCATTTTGATACCCAACAAGATCCCGTTTCACAAATTTGAAAATTCCAAGCTGTTCCGGAAATATCCGATAAAAACCGAAATATTGCGATTTCGTTTTTTTTTTAAAGATATGAAAAAAACCGAAAACACTTTTTCACTGTCACTTTTTAAGCTCTACAAAACAGCCTTGAGAGATTTTCCGTACAACGTTTCGTTTCGGAAAAACGATCATCAACTTTTTTTTTAAATACGGTCCTGGATTTTTTATGACGGATTTTAAGAGCCTCTTATGTTCCTAAACCAACAATGTATCGCAATTATTCACAAAAATTATATTGATGGATTTTTCCATAAGAACTCATGTGTTAGAGAGAGACAAAAAATACATTTTTAATAGGATTTAAAACAAACACCTCTCTTTCAATAAGTGCGATACATCGTTGGTTTAGGAGCATAAGAGGCTCTTAAAATCCGCCATAAAAAATCAAGGATCGTATTTAAAAAAACAAAGTTGATGATGGTTTCTCCGAAACGAAACGTCGTACGGAAAATCTCTCAAGGCTGTTTTGTAGAGCTTAAAAAGTGACAATGAAAAAGTGTTTTCGGTTTTTTCATATCTTTCAAAATAGCTTTAAAAAATAAATAAAAACGAAATCGCAATATTTCGGTTTTTATCGGATATTTCCGAAACGGCTTGGAATTTTCAAATTTGTAAAACGGGATCTTGTTGGGTATCAAAATGCGCAGTTTTTGTCTAATTCAACCGACACTGTATCTCTTATAGTTTCCGAGATCCCCATGCTGTGCATCCTTATCTTGGACACACTGTAAATCCTTCGAACCCTGGTACTTATTGGTCTATCCTGTATATATTTTACTCTTTTTTTTTGCAATATGATTGAAGGGTCCCTTATAGGGTAAAATAGTAGAAATATATAATTTTTTACAAGTTAACAAGAAAAAAAAATATTTTCATTTTATTATAGTTGATTGCTCTTTCCAGACGAGAGCGGGGAAGTGCAATCAAACTTGAAGTTATGATACGTTCACAGTTAGAGTGTGTTTGCTTGGATGGCTATAGTAGTATTAGCAAAAATAGTCTCAACTTGTTTGTGAGTTGACTGGTTGCATTTTCCCGATAGTTGCACCTACCCCACCTTACCATATACAGGGTTAGGAAAAATCACCAGAACGGTCGATTATTTCAAAAGATTCATGAGTTAGAAAAAAATATCTTTTATTAAAGTTGTTTGGCTTCTAAAAATCTATATAATATCTGTGATAAATTGGAATATACACGGTCGGGCGTAAGGTTATGGCTGATCAGAGTTGCATGTTTTTAAAATGGAACCCCCCGTATATTAATGGATATTTCAATTCCTCCTTCATTTTAGAGCAAAAATTGTAATGAACATAATGTTCTTGAATTCAGCCGTTTTCGAGTTATTGCGTTTTATAAATGACATTTTTACATCTTTGACATGCTATAAAAGCCTATCCAAGGAGATTAATGGCCGATTGCACCAACCTATTTTGAGGATACTCAACGCTAAGCGACCCTTGACTTGACAATTCTGCATGCAAAACTGTCAAGTTAAGGGTTCCTTAGCGTTAAGTATCCTCAAAATTGGTTGGTGCAATCGACCATAAATTAATTCGTGTAAAAAAATGTGAAAATTTGTCAAAAAAAATTGATAGTTGACAGTACCATCTAATCAAATGGCAGAATAGCACTTGAAAAGTTGAGATAAGAAAGTGCAGACCCTTTTTCTCTATCTTGTACCGTTTGAGTTTTATAGCATGTTAGAGGTGCAAAAATGTCATTTTCAAATCGAGATATCTAATTATAGGTTAAATTTAGAGACAATATGTGTATTACAATTTTTGCTAAAAATTGAAGGAACAATTTGAATAACCATCAATATACAAGGGGTTCTATTTACAAAAAAAGAGAACTTATTATGTAGATTTTTGAAAGCCCAACAACTTTTCTATGAGACAGTTTTTTTTAACTCGTGTATCTTTTGAATAATTCGACCGTTCTGGTAGTTTTTCCTATCGCTGTATGATATCAAAGTATTGTGCTATGATGAGAAAGATATGGTACGTCGACCCAAAATCATCAGGTCCCAGACCAACTCAATAGCGAGAGCTGGGAAAATGTATAACACAAAATGTGGCTCAGTTGCCACAATTTCGTTCAAATAAACCAAAACTGTACCTAATAAATCTTACCGTCAAGATACACTCTAAACGACATCGCCAAATATCATAAATTAGAAGGATTTTTAGAAGAATGGTAGAAATAGCTTCTAATTTCAATATTTGAAAACTTCAATAGTTTGTTGTTGCGACATTTGTCAAACTCAACTGCGAATTGTCACACCGAAATATTTAAACTGAGGGGCTGTTTATCAATTGACTTGACCCCTGGGTTCACGAATAATAACCTCAAAGTGTTTGACATTTGTCCATTTGACAGGGGCTAAGTTGACCCAGGGTCAGCTAACCCATGGGCTACATCTCAATTATTGATAAACAGCCCCTGAAAACTCTGCTGCTAACAGAAGAAAAATTATAACAGACTACACTCCATTCACAACTAATAGTCACCAACGTAAACAAACGACACGTGATCGAAAAAAGGACAACGATTGAATCGGCACGTGAAATAAACCAACACATGTGATCAGTTCAATCGTTTCGCTATGTCTAATCACGTGTAGTTTGTTTACTTTTGGTGAATTGGAAATTAACTGTAGTGGTTAATTGAGCAACACACATTTTTTTGCTGTGAAACGATACATGCTTTAACCATTGATTACTGTGAACGCATTTGGTAAGGTCACCAATAAGGTGACCAGACATTGTGAAACTGGGCTTAAGTATGTTTACCGCCCGTCCCAAGAAAATTGTTATCTACTTTGGCACTGACGGCATTTTTCTGAGCCAAACTAGTCACAAAATCACTCATATTGCGCGATATCATCTTTTTTTTCTTATCTGAGGTTCAAGCAATAAATCAGTAAACTCTTACTCCCCTTAAATCTGTAGGTCAATACTTGGGTCTAACTGCTATTGGGAATCACAAATCTCGACTTGATTAAAATATTTATTTGTATTGATTCCTAAGTTCTTGTCAACTCAAAAACCAGAAATCTTGAAACAAACATCGTCTATCTCAAGTCGGTATTAAAGTTCAAAAATATTATTAAGATGTTAATATTTTCCAGGGTCCGAACTCTCTTTACGAAATAGATCAAATAGACTACTTATAGTACTTATGCTTATGATGCCTTTTGAAAGGACATACATAATAATATATTTAAAAAATTGAGTTGAATGAATAAGATTCATCATTTGTATTTATAATTATTGTAAAATTCCAGCGCAAAACATTTCATAGTTCTTGTAGGTAGCTACTTACATACTTTATATTAATTTAAAAAAAACTGAATAAAATCACAGAGCGAATTTAAAAAGACGCTAGAAAATCTTGAATTCTCAATATCTTCATCTTCAAATCCAATAATCCAAATATAAATGAAGTTGACAATACTACTTACATAGAGGATGAGTTTCTTTTTGATGTCTAGGATAGGGATTTCGGAAACTATACAAGATACGGGGAAGTTTAAACGAGCAAAGAATTGCAGTTTTGTTAAACATTTTGAATTCTAAAAAATTTTGTCAAAAGTAATTTCAGAACAACTGAATTTTAGCGTTTTTTTTTAAACGCCCCTAGCTTCGCGAATATTGATTGTTAAGCCCACCATTCATTAGCCGATCGGCTCGCCGGATCGGTCAGCCACGGCACTTTCGCCGACCGATCCGCCAATGTGTGGTGAAGAGAGCTGGGTTCGGATCGAGTCGCGGGCACGCCGGTAATGACGGCTAACTCCCGACTTTTACTTAATATAACCGATTACAGCACAAGACACGCCCTCCAATATTTGATTCTAAACTATATCCGAATAGAGCACACTGCTCTCAAGTCTAACCGATGACAACTCACCTTGAATAAAAGAAAAATATGGCACAGTGCAAATGGATAGAGGTTCATCAATCGATGATGAAAAACGCTGAAATGCTGAGCGAGTACACATTTTCTTAAACAATATATGTCTCATTGAAATAATACAGTCTCTTTTGAATTTAATCTTATTAGCCATACATTCAGAAGATAATGAATGTTTAATTTAACCGCTAAATGATTTGTAGTATGTTTTGTAGATCGTATAAATATAATTATATGTCCACATTACTACATACAAAACTTAAAAAATGGGGTTAGCACAAAATGAAATCTGTAATACAAATTTAATAAAGAACTTTGTGGGAGGTATGGAGGTTAAAAACACAGGGAGTCGATTGAATTCATTTTTAACTGACAAACAATGGATCAGGCGAAAAGGAAAATTAATAACAGTCCAACCAACGTAGTAGAAGAAAAATACGCCAAAGCAAGGGAGGAAAAAAAATCAAAATCAAACATCCATCCTGAATTTATGGCTCGTTAGGTAGGTGGAATTCAAAAGAGACAGGATTGTTTCAATGAGTCATTTTTTGTTCAAGAAAATTTGTACTTGACTATAAGTATGCACCTTTATCTAAAAGCACACAATTTAAACGCCTTTCATCATGCCTCAATTGATGAACTTCTATCCATTTGTACTGTGCTATATTTCTCAATGACTTACGGTGAGTTGTGATCGGTTAGACTTAGGCGTGGTGTGCTGTATTCGAGTATAGTTTAGAATCAAATATTGGGGGCGGTTCTTGAAGTGTAATCGGTTATACTTAGTGAAATCGCGACCCGACCGTGTGTGGCACAGCCAGATTTGTCCCGCGACTCCAACCAAACACAGTTGGTTTGAGGTTCATCAAAAAGACTTTTGAAAACAACAAGGCATTACAGCATGATTTTATCGTTCTTTTTCAAGAAAATAAATTCCTATGAGTTCACAGGGTTCGACTAATGTGTGTGCGAGCATGGATGGGTCGCGAGTCGGTTCCAGGTTGGAAGTCGGGTCCGGGCTCGTAGATGAGGCTTTAGAGAAAATGTTATACAGGGTTTCCCTGAAATGACTGTACAACGCTTAACCACAAATTCCTTGTCCAACAATAAGACAATCTAGGCAAACTTACCTATATCCAAAATTGTTTTGTTAAGTCTACAGAGGGCGTCAAAGATTCATAAAAAATTTGGTTTTTCCTACATTTTTCAAAAACGTACAAATTGATTTTGATAATTTTTGGTAACTAGTCTTGGACCATGAAATAACGTTTTTTGTATCTATAGCGAACGGTTGTGATTGATCGGAAGAGTTATAAAAGTGACTTCACATGTTGTTATTTCTTTTGATTTTTTTTGGAATTGAAAAAATATGCTGGGATAAGTAGTTAGTCAATGCCAAAAAAAATCAAAAGAAATAACTACATACGACGTCACCTTTATAACACTTCCGGTTAATTTCAACTGGACGCTACAGAAACAAAAAACGTTATTTCATGGTCCAAGACTGACACCAAAACTTATCAAAATTGATTGGAACGTTTTAGAAAAATGTGGAAAAAAAAATATTTTTTTTGGATTTTTGACGCCCTCTGTAGACTTAACGGACCAATTTTGGATATAGGTAAGTTTGCCTAGATCACCTTATTTTTGGTTAAGGAATTTGTGGTTAGGCGTTGTACAGTCATTTCAGGGACACCCTGTATACATAAGTATTAGGAAATTTTACTCTAGATAAAATGACATCAGAACATTTTTCGTCACACCCGTCATTTTTGACATAATATTATTACTATGGAGGTCTTTAACTAGGAGACAAATCAACAAACGAATATCCTTGAGATTCTGTCCCTCTTTTTCCTTAGTTCATTTGAGGGCGCTGTTGCTAGTAGCACTTTCATTTATTCATTGTCATGGTAAAGTTTATTGCTTGTCAATAATTTGTCAAGAAACTTTTATGGCAATGTCATTCATTTTTTCCAAATTTCCAGTCCATATTCCACGTGCAATGGATTTTCTGCAAAGGCAAAAAATTGAGGTTGAATCATCGCAGCATCGTGTTTCAAGTCCATGGTTTGTTCAATGATGACTGTTGTCAATGAAAGATATGACGTCACTTAGTTACTCCATCAATTAAAGCAAGCAATCCAAAAAATATGAAAGTTCTAGACATTTCACAATAATGTATAACAAAAAATAGATTCATGATACCTAACTTTGATCAAATAGTGGGAGTTTTGATGCAACCCACCTAATAAAAATGTTTGCATTTTGATAGAGCATTCATATGGAGGAGTATAACTAGGAGACGAATCGACATTTGAATATCCCCTAAATTCTGTCTCTCTTTTTGGTTAGTTCATTTTAGGGCGCTGTTGCTAGTAACGCTTGTATTTATTCATTGTCATGGTGGAGTTTATTGCTTGTCAATAATTTGTCAAGATACTTTTATCACATTTTCACTCATTTTTTCCAAATTTCCACTACACATTCCACATGCAATGTATTCTCTATAAGGCAAAAAATTGAGGTTGAATCGTTGCAGCATCGTGTTTCAAGCCCATGGCAGAGAACTAGACGAGAAGCGACAAACATTTTCCCGCCAAAAAATTCAGGTGGAGGATCCGATACTTTCTGTCAAAACATTTGTCATCTGTTTATTAGTCCGAGTGTTTAATCAGTTTCGACTGTCAAATTCAACGGTTACTATGGTTACCATTTGTAGTGATAATTTTCAGATTTCACATAGTTTATTTAATCTGAACCCTGTGCAATTGAATTATCCATGTCCCCGGTTTCCCAAAGATTTTGTCTTAAAATTATTTATCAGAATGCGAATTTTTTATACTATAAAGTTTTTCAATAGAGAGCTCAAAGACGATACAAAAAATAATAGAAAATTGAATATCTTATCGCATAGGTATTTGATATTATGTATATGTAGCTTCATTGTAGAATATCTTTATGTTTATTTGGTGGACCGGGTTTTTCCTAATAATTTGCCACTCCTTTAAAAACTCTACATAGATGCAAACAAATTGTTCGAATGAAAGTTTCATGATTTTTCCTGAATATTTAATAATAACTAAGTGAAAGAACAAATCACCATTGAAAATCAGAAAACTTTGGAAGGTCTCATTTCTTAAAATGTAGTGATATTTTATTACATATTCAAGATCTCCTCATTTTCCTCTTTTCAAAAATATATAGTCTGCCTATGTTTGTACTAGCCGTTTTTGAGTTATTCCACTTTCAATATCCACCTGCAAAGTTCGGTATATTTTATCGCAACTGCCATGGATCCCCCAGAGAAATAACAATTGTCACTCATATCAAGTAGTTTTCTGCCATCAAATATTTTGTGTTCCTTGGTTCATAATGGTTTTCCATAACGGGCATTATTCGCCCGCATTGCAACTTTACACTATGTTAATCAAAGTGAAATAACTCAAAAACGACTAGTCCAAACATAGGCAAACTATGTATTTTTGAAAAGAGGAAAATTAGGAGATTTTGGATCTGTATTAAAATATAGGGCATTCCATTTAAAAAAGTTAAACTTCTCCACATTTGCCCGATTTCCAATAGTGATATTATGTTCTTTCTCTAAGTTATTATAACATTTTCAGGAAAAACCATGTGAACACTTTTGTATCTCTGTTAAAAGGGTTTCTAGAGTGGTGGCAAATTATAATGAAAAACCCCGTACACATGAGTTCATATTTTTGATTGTCAAATAAACGTTTGATTTTTCAATCATGCTTTATGTTTATTTTTGTTGAATGTTTTTGAGAACCTAGTATAAAAAAAAACATATCAGGCTTTTTTTCTACGATTGGCCTAAGTCTTATTTTTGTTTAACAGGATCAAAAATCCTCCTATATCAAACTTCAGAATATCTCACAATTTTTATTCTGGGCCCGGACGCCCGGACTATAAGTATTCGTTGCCCCGCGTTTGACAGCTCCCATCGTATCAAATAACTTGAGCTAAGTTCGAAAAGTCCACATCTTGACATATGAGATGTTCGGTCAGGTGACAAACGATTTCATTTGCAAATCGTCTATCACATGACCGAACATCTCATATGTCAAGATGTGGACTTTTCGAACTTAGCGTTGGATACGATACAAGCTGTCAAAAATTTCAATGTCAAGGCTAATAAATGTGTTCTCATTTAAGGCCCGTATTCTCCGATTCTACAGATAAACGCATTCAAATAAACGCGTTCAAATAGTTAAACGTCCTCGACTTTTTCTTGGTATGCACCGTGCTAATTTTCGCAACGTTTAGTTAAACCTAGGGAAAGGTCGGCAACGTCGGAAATTTGGGAACATTTTGGTGGTATTCAAGTTGATTGGAGACCAAATGATGTTGACAATTGACATTAATGCCTGATTTACATTCAATTTTTCTTTGAAGTGCAAGTGATGAATTTCCCCTTGCCAAACGAAAATCATATGCTACCATCTACATTGTTTTGGCGTGAGCGTGACTTTGAACACATATTCGATGTAGATGGGTACCATATGATTCCCGTTTGGCTAACGGAAATCTGTCATTTTCTCTTCGAGGTGAAATTGAATATAAACTTCACATAATGCATGGTATATTTGAAATAATTTGAATATTTTTTGATAAATAATTATTGTTTTAATACATGGACGTAATTATGCTTAATCTTGATGCAGAAAGGAACGAAACGAAAAATCATCAGAAATGAGATTTTTATTCAGGATGATTAAAAAATATCCATATTTGATAATGATCATGCAGAAGTGAACCACACGAAAATCTCAAAGGCATTCATAAGGTTGAGGATTATTTTCTTATTATTATATTGAATTATTTCCGCCATATAAAGTTTGAACCTATAGTTTTTTCCAAGTTTAATATTTGTGTCTGCGTCAATTTCCGTAAGTGTTTAGGTACGCATAGAATTATTATTTTTTTATGATACGCGATTTGGGCTTGATATTTCTTTTCCCCTCAGCCACCACCTATAGAACCAATAATTTCAGTGCTATTGATAAAATGATAATATCTACGGGAAGCTAATTAATTCAAATTAAAATTACGTGGTGAATTATTATTTTACGGACATCCCAAAACGTGATATCATTTGAATAAAACCATTTTGTACTTTAATTATTTCATCAATTATTGCAAATGGCATTTTTATTCATCTTGAAACCACACAATGGCATTGCTGACTTTGTAGATAACACAAAAAAAAAATGAAATCTCCTGAAAAATGACACAACGTTCATTGAATTATAAAAATGGTATTATTGTATTTTTTATTTTTATGTAAATCCATGCAAAAACTATTATTATGACAAAAATATCGGCTTCAAGAAGTGAATTCGTCTTCAGACTCCTCCTAGTAAAAAATAAAATAAACACAATCACAG
This sequence comes from Orchestes rusci, assembly GCA_958502075.1. Taxonomy (NCBI): domain Eukaryota; kingdom Metazoa; phylum Arthropoda; class Insecta; order Coleoptera; family Curculionidae; genus Orchestes; species Orchestes rusci. Next base: position 19,992,852 of record OY293305.1, on the reverse strand, counting down.
TGGGATGAAAAACAATTAGGTATCAGCACCTAATATCCGTTATATATAATAAATAATATGTTCGGTGGTATTAGTTTATATTATGTCATGATATATTTTTTCAAGACGCACGCATCTTCCGCCACAATTGAAGCCGTTTAAATCCTTAAACGCTCCAAACCGGGCGTTTAACATTGAAGGCGTTTAATCGACTTGAACGTGTCTAATTTCGACGGTGCATACGAAATCTTGTAAATGAACGCCGTCAAATCTTAAACGAGCTTAAGTACGAACGGAGAATACGGGCCTAAGCAATGGGAAAAACAAAAAACTCGTCGTTATTTAGTTCTCTGCCCATGGTTTGTTCAATGATGACTGTTGTCAATGAAGGATATGACGTCACTCAGTTACTCTATCAATCAATGCAATCAAACAAAAAAAAATTGGAAATTCTAGAAATTTCAAAATAATGTATAACAAAAAATATATTCATGATACCTATTATCATCAAATAGTGAGAGTTTTAATGCAACCTAGCTATTAAAAATTGTTGCATTTTGATAGAGTATTCGTAACGTTGTTTCAATTATGTTACCTAGGTAACATTTTTGTTTGACATGAAATCGCTAACGACTCTTCGCCATCTGGAGGTAACAATTGAAGCTGGATCACGATTTGAAACCTGGACCACTTTTATGGATTTCGATCACTCTCCTAGTTACAGACCTCCATAAGAATGGACTGAATTAGTGTGACGTCATTACAAAGGTTGGTTTTCCTGAAAAGCAGCGGCTATTTCCAAACAAACTATTTTCCATGCGTTTCTCAATGGGGGTTTTGAGTTATCGTCGATAACTTGCCTATTTAATACCTGTTTATTTAAAAAAGTAAACCGTCAACGCCGGTAAAAATATTCTTTATTTGATTACAAACTAAATAGTCACTTCCAACTATCTGGCTTGTCAAAAATAGTGGATTTGGGCATTTTGAGGTTATGTCTTTCTATTGATAAATATTCTATGAACAGAGTGGACGGGTAGACAGACTAGTTAAGAACAAACAGTCTTTATATAGTGGGGATGCAGTCAGAAAGTGGCCAGGGGAAGTAAAAACAACCCTTTAATGCTAAATCAAGCTTTCGAGAACTTTATTTTCTCTTTATCAGGATTTTCTATAAAGTAAAAATGACAACGTGTTATAAATGCAATTAACATTTTTTGTACAAAAACTCACCATTGCGGGTTTGAACTAAAGAAGGTTAACATCTATGAGAGAATACCGAAACCTATCATCAATCACAGCTTACAATTTCACACATCATGATGCAGGATTTATTTTAATCTACTAGGTACATTACGACCAAACTCTGGAAACGTGAAGGAGGAAATGAACAATGAACAACGAACATGGTGGTCAGAGAGAGTTTTTTTTTTGTAAAAGAAGGGAAATGCGCAGGACTCCACCGGAAATCCGGCTGCTGTTGACATATATCAAATATTCATAATGTGCTTGAACTCTCATTATTCACGTGAAATCAATAGAGAATGAAAATCACCCCGCTAAACAACCATTTCTAAAGTGCATAATTTCGATATTTTTATACAAAAAATCATAATTATTTCACAAAACATGGATATCATAGTTTATCACCCACCACCTTCAGAGTACTTCAAAGTTCCAAATAAAATGACTAGTCACCATAATTCAAGTTCACTCTATCCACAGCAACCTGAAAAACTCGAATACTGGACAAAATCCATCAACGTCTCTCCAATATTTCCAAAAAGTGTGTTCTTAGAAAATGTTATGTACTTAGTTTTACATGGGCCATTAGTTTATTTGGAAACAGGCATTGTCATTAGTGTCACCTTTGACTTAAATTAAGTGCTACCAACATGGTTATAACGTCACGACTAATTGAGTATTCTTAATGTTGTTTCAATTTGGTTACCTAGGTGAAATTTTTGCTTGACATGAAAGCGCTAACGACTCCATAATTATGACATAAACTCAAGTCTTTTTTTTAATGGAAACAATATTTAGTATTTTATCCTTATTTAATAGAGAATTTTACCACGATTCTAACGATATATCATATAATGGTTTTTTTGTTAGAAATAAAGTTTTTATGGGCATTTTCTGTTTTTTTTATCTGACACATGTTCTACCTATACGTAGTAGATCTAGTAATCTATGGAGAAATACCATAAGATGAAATAAAGAATTATTAGAATTATTGATAGTATGATGACCATATAGTGTCACATAATAATATTGTATATTTTGAGAATTTACTTGGTTGAAAATTTGCTCAAATCGATGGCCCAGAGCACAAATGTTGTAAGTGGTTTTGCTGGAAAATGTCCAGCAAAACTGAGTTAATCACATTAACATATAATTTGAGACATATATTTTCTTGCACACAAATGCAAATTGAAATATTCAAATTGGTAGGTGCCAGTGCCATCTTCCAGTCGTGTTAAAACTGTTAAGTACTTGTAAACCTTGTTCCTAGGGTAAATAACCATACCCCACATGTGGTAATTGCGTACTTAACAGATATTGTGTGCTAAATCAAACTGCGCTAACTGTACTTAACACATTTGGGTCTAGTGAAAAGTTAGGTTACAACAAGATTATTTGCTCAAATCCCGGTGCAAGTATGTCAAATGAGTTCAAAATAATTCATGTTATATCGAAAAATCGGTCAAACAAAAAATTGTATAGCGGCAAATGTGGCATTCAAGATTATTTTTCAAAATTTTTGGTACATTATCGATCAAATATCACAAATGAGCATTCTCAGGCTCAAGGCAATACTACAGCCCGATTTGATAAAGCATATTTGATCTTTAAAAAAAAGCGTGTGAATCATGGCGAACTTTTAAACATTAAACTTCAAATACCTAACTCAAAACTTTTTCACTTACTGCATTTGTGTACTAGACCAACGAAATGGAGTTTTCCAATTTTAGAAAAACGCGATATTGTAGAATGCTACATAGGGTGCAATAAAATGCTGTAAGATCTGCTGAGAATTAAGTACTCTTGTTTATGGCCACCATGATCCCCCGATCTTTAGGTTTTAGATGTTTTTTTGTGGGCGCTGTAAAAAACAAAGTTTACAAAAAAGCTTATTCTCAAGCTTATTCTACTTACAATAGATGAACTTCGAGCTGCTGTAATTAAAGCTTTCAATATATTAATGAGCAATCTCTAAGAAAGGCAACTAATTCAGTTTTGTAAAAGATGCAACGTTTGTATCGAGGTTTGTATCAACATCTAATAACGGTGGAATTTCCGAAAATATTTTGTAAAAACTGAATAAATAACCATGGTAACCGTACCATCGATGCTTTATTTCAATTAATAATCTTTTGCCAAAGGTTGGAAGCTGGATTAACCACCTAAAGTTAGAACGTGATTAAAAAAAAGCGCCCATAAAAACTTCATTTTTAAAAATAACCCTACCCTTGACCCTACCATATGATATATCGTTAGAATTGCAATAAAATTCTCTATTACATGAGGATAGAATTTAATATGGTTTCCAATACAAGAATAGTATTTTATTTAACGAGCATATAATGGGCCAAATATTACACGAGATTAAAATTTATATCACGAGCCGAAGGCGAGTGTTATTAATTTTATTCGAGTGTGACATGTTCATTATATGCGAGTCAAATACAATGCTTTATATACAACTGTCAAAAAATTTGGAAAAAAAAAGTCACTAAATAAAGCCAAAAATAGTTGTTTAGGCCCACTGCCCGTGATTAAAGAACCTGCCCGTGGATAAAGAACTATATGATCGCTGCGTTACTGGTAATACTCGCTTAAGATTGGCCCACTGCCGAGCCCACTGCCCGTGAATAAAGAACCTGCCCGTGGATAAAGAACCATGATCCACGGGTTTCTCTCAGGCCGTGTAATATGTGGACACTTTATATCTGTAGATGGTTGCATAAAACAACTATTTTTTGACAGTTCTAGATAAACATAATAATATCATTATGTCAAAAATAACGGGTGTGACGAAAAATATTTTAATGTCATTTTATTTAGAGTAGAATTTCCTGATACTTAGGTCATTTCAAAAAATTGCTGAAAATCAGTTATTTACAAATATGTTTTGACAGCTGTCAACTTTTTCAAAACTGCAAATCTTTGCCCATTTAAACTTTCTCGTATCTGCAATACCTAGTTTCCGAGATCCATGGGCTAGACATAAAAAACTCACCCTGTATCTAGAGGTTATTAATCATTGAAGAAAGTTTTTCTCTCATCTAAGGTATTGATAGGTAATACTGACATAACCCTAAAATCAAACAGGTGTTTGCGAATACCATTTCTATTGGTTGGTTAACTACCTATCAAAAATGTCACTTTTCTTAATAGTTACCAATAGGAATGGTAGGTATGGTGGTCGCAATTCGTATTTATACTTGCAAAGTAGGTATAGCAAGATGATGAATATAAAAATACCGGGACATTTAGGCATATTTCCATTAAGAATTTGACATCATAGGAGAGAGATATTGATCTCAAACAACCTTCTCTTAGATTGACAGGATGCCGGATCTGAGATCGGTATAGTGGAAAAAATAGTTAAAAATGATTGTTTAAAGTTCATGTTTCTCTCGATGTTTCTTCTTTTTTAAAAAGGTAATATTGAAAATGAAGAATTAATCGATGAAAATGAATATTCAAGCTAAAAGAAAGTCAAAACATACCTGACTCAATATGTGGCACCAATTCCACTTTGGCCATATTTGCAGAGTCAAAGTCATTGTAAAACATAAAATGTGCACAATCTATACCATCCATTCGAGTATCCATGTTCACAATTTTTCAATAACAGTCTAATTTATTGCACATTAGGCTGAAATTGTCCTGAAAAGTGTGTCCTTGTGAATAATTTCGTCAAATTAAAATTTGTTTTTTGATAGGAAATACTTATCAACAATTAGATCGGCATTCCAAATGATGCTAATAGATAATGAGAAACTAACTAACTTCACAATGTGTTATAAATAATAATTATGTAGTGTTTGTGAAAGTATTCGAATTAGAACATGTTAAATGTTGACACCTAACAGCTGATTTTTATGTACAAATACATGACGATCCAGATACAAAAGTAGTGAATTTGTAAGCGTATTTTCATTAGTGAGGGGCATGGGCCAGTGAAAAAGAATTAAAAACACTCACCTGTTTTAAATATCAATAAATATTTTCAACTAAACACACAAAAGAAAATTTTCACTTATGTCATCCCTTACCAACTGTCGGCACTGTCAAAATCAAAATACCAGGAAGGTATACAGAGCCGGCTCAGTTATACTTACTATCGATCTCCTTAGGCTATGACCTCATGTGTTGCATCGTTTTGTTACTTGGAAAACGCGCGTACCCAAAAAAAAGTTTTGGTAGGGACAAGCGGACAAGTCTTGAGATTAATAAGAAGTATTCCAGTCTGTGGATGAAAGTAGAATGTAGAATGGAGTTATTATAGTTATTATTCCAACTTCCTAATAAAAAGGCCTATACTTTTTTTAAGTTACGATATTTGGTTTCAAATATTTTTGCGTACTTTACACTCACAATAATATTCATGAACAAGTTGGTGAAAAGTGTGGGTGTTCCCGTATATTTTTGCACCCCACCTAGAAAGTTTATTTGAAAAGATATTGAAATAAGGTTAATACAAAACTTTTATGGTTTTTCATGAACTTTTAGAATCTGTAGGCAAAAATGTCAAAAAAAGTAAGTAAATGTCAAATATTGACAGGTTGATGATTTTTTTCAAATGAACGAAAACTTATGCATGAAATGCCACAAATATATATATATTTAAAAGCAAAAAAAAAAGGTCTTGAAAAATTTGAAATAATGTACAGGGTCATTATTTCAAATTTTTCAAGACCTTTTTTTTTTGCTTTTAAATATATATATATTTGTGGCATTTCATGCATAAGTTTTCGAAATATAAGCGTCCAAAGTTTAAAATGAATGTCACATATTAGCATTGACTTTATGCATATTAGCCATGATAAAGACCATAGCAACGACTCAATAAACTATCAGGTTTTCTTCAACTTGCCCAAGGTTAATTGATAGTAAGGTTGCGTCGTTATACGTTCGGGTCTTCGACGAATCAGAATTCAGACAATATTCACGTGAAAATGACGTCACTCGGCTCCAAAAGTCGGTTCCGAAATTCAAATAAACATATTTTTAACGCGTTCACATTTAAGACGGCATTGCATGCACGAAAATTAGTAAAAATCGCGTTCTAAGCCTGTAGCTAGACACGAGATATGGAAGATATTATTTTAATAATATTACATTACATTTATTAAATAGGTATTATTGGATATTGAATATCTAATTCTCAATTTATTGATATTTTTGTATGACTTTCAGGAGTATGAGCTTGAATCAGCTTGTCCACTGACTGGCGTTCTTTTCTGCGAGAGTCAACATTCCTACAGGAGAGAACGCCCGTGTTTCCTGTCGGGTTTGAACGTCGATACCACAACAGGAAAGATGAAATGCGCACTCATCTAATTACCCACTAACTGGCGTCCTTTCTACCAAGATTCGACAATCTCGCAGGAAAGAACGCTTGTCTGTGGGTAGCTAATAAAACAACAAAAATTATTGAAAAAAAAACAATTATTTTATTGGTGATTATGTTTTACCTATTTCATGAGTAGCACACAAACAAGTTTATAAAATGGTACCGAATATAAAGTACCGAGCAAAATTAGAGTAGCCTAAAATTTGATAAAACTTGGATCCTGCATCGGTTAAAGAAGTAATTATTGTGCATTTGAAATCTTCAATCCATTTGTCAGTTTACGTGTCCTGGTGATCTTTTCAACAAAAATGTTCAGTGTACTTTTGTCACTTGGAAAAAAGGGTTGAGAAAAACTTTTTTCTGTGTAACTTTTGGTAAAAATTAAGTTTGGTGAAAATGAACGCTATTCGAAAGTGAAAATGTCATTATAATTGAACAAAGGACAATTTAGCTATAAAATTTCGAACTTGACAAAAATGAACCATTTTTGAAGAGATCATGAAAAATGGTAATTTTTGCCAAGTTCAACATTTTATAGCTGAATTGTCCTTGTTCAATTATTGTGAAATTTTCAGGGAGTACATAATACTTGCCCCCCTTTGGAATGATACTAGCCATTTTTAACAAAAGATACAAAGAATAGTTTTTTTAACCCTTTTTTTATGTGACAAAAGGGCACTAGACATTTTTTTGTAAAAAATAGCCAGGTCCCATGAACTAACAAATGGATTGAGGTTTCTAATTGATAATCGATAAAAGATGCATGTTTTATCAAATTTTAGACTTGGAATTGAATTAATTGAGAATTTTTTTCATTTTTTTTTGCAATCTTTGATGAGGAAGCTTGCACTGAAAATAGCATCCGCAAACACACATTCTGCCCCTTCCTGAAAATCATAAGTAGAAGGCAATGTTACATTTGCTCTACTTTTAACAAATCCAGGATTTTTACCCAGAAGTATCATTCTGATGCGATAAATAGCATTTAGGGAGATGGGTGATCATGTAGACCTCCTCTGCTTCTCAGCTAGAAAACAATTCATAATTATTAACTCTGCCGAACTTCATATAATGGAACATACTTGAGAAAAAAAGTTTTCTAGAAAGTCTTGATTTAATCGATGGGTCAGTATATATTTAGAACCATCATATTTATCAGACAGATGAGTGTGGAGACACAAAAGTGAGTTGATAGACACCAAGACTCCTTTTTGAAAAATTTGCAAGCTGTTTTTTCCCATACATAACATTTCGTTTATCGTACACTTCATCTTTTCCAAAACTGCATTTTGGCGATCCAGGCACAAGCCATACGGTTTTTTCAGATCCAGGACTGCAGATGGCGTATAGCTGTTCATAACGTCAAACCAATTATTAACTAGATCAATAAACTCCCCTACATCTCTTGCTAGTTTCTTATTTTCCCCAGGAGTATATTACTTCAAAGCAGTTGCTGTGGAATGAGACAGTAACTCAGCTGCCAACCGACCATTCTGTCTTTGCGTTCTCACACATTTAACATGTAGTTCAGTCAATTTATGGCATGAACTCACTTCAGTATTGCAGATGAGCAACAGTTTTTGCACAGGTTCAGCATTTATAATGGTTCCATCTTTTAGAATGAATCCGGTATCCAGAAACCAATTTCTCATTAATTTCAGGAGATGAGGGACATCAGCAAAGAAATATACAGAGTCTGCGGTTATGGGGTGGATATAAAAAGTATGGTCACTTTTAATATTTAATGCACTCCATAAACCTTGATTCCCACCGCCACAGTCCGATACACAAGCCACCACGTTGTAGTTTATTTTATCAAGACGCGTCAATAAGTCATCTAAAATCTCTTTAGTCATCTAAAATCTCTTTTTTATTAAATTATTTTCTTTTTCAAGTTGGTCTAGTTTCATTTTTAATCTATCAAACTCAATTTGTCTGTTTCTGATTTGTAACTTATTTGCTTCTTGCACATTGTTCAATTGCAACATAAGCTCTTCATATTTCTCATTATGAGAAGAGGAAGGTAACGGTTTCCAGAATAGAGTACTATGGTGTGATCTGTCCAAGTCTGTAATTAAAGACAAATTAAGGCTACTGTTTTCTCACAAGGCACTTTTATACATATTTCCGTTTCCTCACCTACTGAAGATGGATTTTGAATTGTGTCGTTGTAGAAGGGGGAAGACATCATTTCAGTTGGCAACTTTAAAAATGGTATGGCTGGAATGTTACAGTACACTGTTAGGAACTGTTACTTCGATGCCTACTTCAAGTTTACTGACCATTTTTTTTCAATATCTTTGGGACACTGCTCATGATTTTTGCTTTGATTCCATCCTCAAAATCACTAATTCGAAAATGTTTTGAACATATTCTCTTATTGATCTTGGATGCAAAAGTCGGAGGTTGGTTACATAAACGGACCCATTCTCTGCAAATCAGGTCATCTTTTGGAAAATGAAAAAAGGTTACTCGTTTACCATTATTTTCTTTTCCCAGTTTCCTATATTTACTCGGACAGCTTGAGACTCCACATGAGTGACCTGGCATCTAAAAAAAAAGATAAAATATGATTCACACTTAACAATGAGAAGATATTCCACTGTATATCAAAAACTGTGTAATAACACTAATTACTTACCCTCAAGCACGTTTGAAAATGGTCGACACTTGGTAAAAAATGTTTTTAAACCGTAAAATATGAATATTTTGTCAATTACCGCTTTTGACATTAATAAGGTGACACACCGATGACAGGAACGTCATAATATTGATGGAGCCGAGTGACGTCACCAATATCGGAACGATTCGGTTTAAAGTTCGGGAATTTCCGACTCCCTAGTTACGGCGCAACCTTCACATATCAATTAACCTTGCAACTTGCCAAATAATTATAACCCATGAAGAAGATTCTGAACGTGCTTTATCTCCTGGCAGTTAACATGGTTTTAAAATTTGAATTGAATGTCATTATCGTTAAAATAGACGTCAACGAATCGCAATTTATTGTATTATTTTAAACAATTTAATACAAAATAAAAAGAATCAGTGCCTAACATTGCACACACACGAACATTGGTCCTACGAGCCTGGATACTGGAGAAAGGAACGAAGAAAATCTTCAAGAAGCGAGTTAAGGACGATACGTAAAGCTAAACAGCGAAGACGGTACTGGCGAGCTGGTTCTTGGTTCTGGCAGAAAAGCGCATTTACAAGGTCAGGAGCTCTTCTTCACCTTTATTTCCTTCTCTGACCCCCATATGCACTGTAGAAATCTAATCCGGATGAAGTCTTTATCGCGATTATCTTCCATACAACCTAATGGAAAATAATCGCGATGAAGTCTTCATCCGGATTAGATTTTTACGGTGCATAATAATATGGGGGTGAGTATTTTATTTGATCCGTAACCATTTTTTAATCACGTCAATCATTATTACTTGTCATTTTTGACTTTTAGATAATTGAGCTTTCGCACGTTTTAATTTATCAATTTCACTCAAGTATTCGTTTATTATGGCCGAAGGGGATATCCTAAAATCCTCAATAAAAAGACGCGGAATTATCAAATCAAAGTTGACGCTTTTTGAGAAATACCTCAAAACGTTTGAAGGTTTGTATGAAGATGTAGATAGATCGGTTATTATTGAATTGGAACAACGTGTTCAGGGCGCTCATCAGATTTTAAGCGATTTTAACGAACTTCAAAATGAAATCGAGTTTGCTGCGGATGATTTTGATAATCAAATCGCATCTCGTGAGGAGTTTGAAAACAAATTTCATCCTTGCTTTGCTAAATCAAAATCGTTACTGGAAAAATACAATGTCGTTCATTCTGACGTTCAATCGGTTGCATCGTCAGAAAATAAGCGTTCATCTGTTCATGCATCACACCTGACTCATTGGGGGTGAAACTGCCTGAAATAAAATTACCAAGGTTTAATGGATCCTACGAAAGTTGACTCGAAATTCGAGATATTTTTGAGTCTATGATCCATTCAAATAGTCAATTAAACAACATCCAGAAGTTTCATTAGCCTAGTTTACACCGATAACTCGTTTAGTTTGGTCCGATAGGACCAAGTGGGTGGGGATAGTTCGGTAGAACCAATGCTTGCTTCTCGTCCGTTTACACCGTCTTGCAACGCGTGAACTAAATGAGTACGCGCTCAATCCGTCAAACGTCAAAAACAAGTCGAAATTATTTATCAACACAATTCGTCATCAAAAAAAACATAATTGAGTACGCTCGGATTGCCTTGAGAAACTCAGAACCAACACAATTCACAATAATAACAATCAACATAACCCCATAATTTTGATCCAGATCGAACCAAATTTAGTTCGGTACACCTGCTGGCAAGTACCGAATCAAGAGCGGACCAGCTTAGTTCACAACTGTTTACACCATTCGAACCAAATATTTGGTTCTGATATAGTTCGAATTTAGTACCTGGTCCGCGGACCAAGTTGTCGGTGTAAACTAGGCTATTATCTTCGCGCTTCTCTCTCATTGGTTCTGCCACACAAGTAATACAATATTTGGATTTTAGTTCAGATAATTATATCATTGCTTTGGTCCGCAGTATGCGAGCGGTTCAACAACAAACAGCTTCTTATTCAGAACCATTTAAGAGCAATTTTTGACATGGAAATTATTGATTCTGAATCGTCTGGGAATATTCGTTGTTTATGCGATAATGTGTTCAAGTATTTGAATAATCTCAGGCAATTAGGCGAACCGACAGATTCATGGGACACGTTGTTGATTTACATAATGACAGGTAAACTTGATAAAAATTCGGCCCACGATTGGGAAAAATACAAGTCAAACCGCGATAAAGTCACTCTGATCGAGTTCAGAGAGTTCCTCCAAAGACGTGCGACTATCCTTGAAACGGTTGAGCTAAGTCACAAGTTTGCGAATGAAAAGCAGAATGTCACGCGACATTCAGAGCAAAATCAAAATAAGCGTTTTCAAAATCAAAAATCAAACCAGCGCTCACGAGGTTTGATTAGCAATACAGAAACCAATTCATCAAACGATGTTAGAAATCCAAAATCACAATATATACGTGCTATTACTGTAAAAAGGATCACAGTTTATTTCATTGTTCGGAGTTTCTTGAGCTGCCGGTGAAAAATCGTATTGCTAAAGTCAAAGCATTACACTTATGCATGAACTGTTTGAGATCAAACCACACTTTTGAGGATTGCACGTGGAGCAGATGTAAAACATGTGAAAAACGGCATAACTCAATCCTTCACGACATTGCTTTAAATCCGAACAATCTGACAGCACCCCCAACAGTAGCCGTAGCAGCTATTCCACAAGAACGCGAAGGCGATATCGATGATGATGGTCATCTTATTTCAAATACTAGTATGTTAAATACTAACGATATATCGAAATGTTCGTTTGTTATATCACGTCAAACTATCTTATCTACAGCCAGAGTTAAGGTGAGTTATCCTGCAAATACCAATCAGTTCGTAACAGCCCGAGCGTTGTTAGACTGTGGCTCGCAATCGAGTTTTATCACTTCCGAATTATGCGAAAAATTGAATTTATCGAAAACCAAAGTTAACCTAGCGATCTCAGGTATAGGTGATAAACTTTCTTACGCGAATTATAAATGCGAAATAAATCTTCGTTCGATGAGTAATTCATACTCGTTCAAGTGGTCTTGTTTTGTGTTGGACAAAATAACTTCTGATTTACCAGATAGACCGATCGATATTGGTGATTTTCATATACCAATAGACATTCAGCTTGCTAATCCAGATTTCGATACACCTCAGCCAATAGATATATTAATCGGAGCAGACGCTTTTTGGCACCTTTTATGTACTGGCAAAATGAATATTCGCCATTAGTCGCCAATCTTGCAAAATACACGCCTACGATGGATTGTTGCTGGATCTTCATTCGTTACAAAAAATGTTACTAAAACTCGATGTAACATTAACACAATTTCAGTTCAGGAACAGTTGGCAAAATTCTGGGAAGTGGAGGAAATTGATCCTATAAAATCGTGGTCCACAGAACAACAGATGTGCGAACAACATTTCGTTGAGAATTTGAAGATCAATGAAGCCGGTAGGTACGTCGTTTCACTTCAATTGAAGGATAATCCATCAAAATTGGGAAACTCACATGATTCAGCGATTAAACGATTTGTAGCATTGGAACGAAGATTTGTTCAGAACGAAAGTTTGCGAAATTTGTATATTCAATTTTTGACTGAGTACGAGCGATTGGGTCATATGACCGAGGTTCTTGACATTCCAAATAATGATCAACCCGAATACTTCATGCCTCACCATGGTGTATTGAAAGAATCGAGTACTACAACTAAGCTTCGCGTAGTGTTTAACGCCTCTGCGACCACGTCGACAGGTATTTCTCTAAATGATATACAAATGGTCGGGCCTACTATACAACAGGATTTGTTTTCTATTATTCTGCGATTCAGAATGCGCAATATTGTGTTGTCCAGTGATATAAAAATGATGTTCAGGCAAGTCTTGATTAACCCAGAACAAAGATCGTTACAAAAAAGTGTGGAGGCCTAATCCAAACGACCCTATCAAAACTTTCGAATTAAATACCGTCACATACGGAAACGCCGCCGCATCTTTTCTGGCAATTCGGTGTCTTCACGAAGTTGCGCTCGAATGCGAAATCGAACATCCGGTTATTGCCAATATTATCCGAAATGACATGTATGTAGATGACTTGCTCACGAGCGTTGACACACGCGAAGAAGCGGAGTACGTTTGCGAAAATATTTCGAAAGTATTTCGTAAACGAGGTTTCATTTTACGAAAATGGAAATCCAATGACGAAAGCGCAATTAATTCATGGCTTAGACCCAGAGCACGAATCAAAATCGATCGAATTCACAAATAATAAAGAACACGCCTGTAAAACTTTAGGTCTTTTGTGGAAATGTGAACGTGACATTCTCTCTTACAAAATACAACCCCGTAATTTCGATGATGAAGGTAAAATTACTAAGAGAGTTATTTTATCCAGAATTGCGACTATTTTTGACCCTTTGGGACTCGTTAGTCCATGTATAATAGTCGCCAAGGTACTTCTTCAGAAGTTGTGGTCCGAGAAGCTCACTTGGGACCAACCTCTACCCGAGCACATACTTCAGTCGTGGCTAAGTTTTTCTGCTGAGTTGGAGCAATCAAATCAACTTGTTATTATGCGAAAGGTAGCATGCGAAAAGCCTACGAGAGTGTCGCTTCATGGTTTTGCGGACGCATCGGAAACAAGCTACGGAGCGTGTCTTTATATTGTAACAACAAATGCAAACCATGAACGCGCTTCAAACTTGTTATGCGCGAAGTCCAAAGTAGCGCCACTGAAATCATCGACAATGCCGCGTCTTGAATATGTGCTGCGTTGATTTTATCACAGCTCATTTCTAAGGTGATAAAGTGTTCGACCCTTGAATTTGACAAAGTGTACTGCTGGTCAGATTCAACGATCGTTCTGGGATGGTTGCGAACCCCCCTCCCGCACATCTTGAAGCCATTCATCGCAAACCTTGTTGCGGAGATCCAGCTATTGACTGGTTCGCTTGAATGGAGACACGTGCCCACTTTGGATAATCCCGCAGATATAGTTTCCCGTGGTATGGCGCCAAAGCATTTGATTATTTCAAATTTATGGTTTCATGGTCCATCCTGGATCAACGTTCAAGAAAACTGGCCCATATCTCATATCCCTGATACGGACTTACCTGAGAGACGAAATTTGTGTTTCGTTACGCATATCCCCGAGGTTTTATTGAATTTCAATCGGTTTTCAAGTGTGAACAAACTAAGACGCGTCGTAGCTAATGTTTTTAGATTCATTAATAATTGTAGACAAAAATCCAGAAATTCAAGGAGTTTGATTCATTTAACTGTTGATGAATTAAACGTGGGATTTTTGAACCTTGTAAAACATTCTCAACGGGAAACGTTTTTCGAAGATATCACCGATCTTCAAGAACGTGGTCAATTAAGACCTAATAGTAAAATTCTAAGTTTACATCCGTTTGTTGACCAGCAAGGTATTTTACGCGTTGGTGGAAGGTTGACTAATTCCGATTTTCCATATGAAAAGAAACATCCAATTTTGTTGTCAACAAAGCATCGATTTACTCAACTTATTTTTGAGAATGAGCACCGAAAATTGTTACACGCAGGTCCACAACTAGGTACTTCTATCACGAATTCGAGACAAATTTTGGCCAATTTCAGGTCGTAGCTTTGCTCGGAAGATCGTGCGAGATTGCGTCAAGTGTGCTCGATTCAACGTCACCAAAACTCAGCCTATTATTGGAGATCTGCCAAAAACTCGAGTACATCCCACTACCCCGTTCTCCGTGGTAGGTGTCGATTACGAAGGTCCATTTCTAATGAAAAACCAGCGCGGCAGAGGTAACAAGGTCATCAAATGTTGGGTGGCACGTTTTGTATGTTTTAGCACTCGAGCTATTCATTTAGAACTCGTTTTTTCTTTGAGTTGTGACGACTTCCTTCGGGCCTTCAACCGTTTTGTGAGCCGCCGTGGCAAACTATTGGAAGTATTTTCCGACAATGGTACCAATTTTATTAAGGCCATGCAACAAGGAATTGAAAGATTTTGGAAAATTTCTGCAGGAGAGTCAAAACGAAATTTGTACAGTCACCTCTGAACTTGAAATTGAATGGCATCTCATTCCAGGAAATTCGCCACATTTTGGAGGTATTTGGGAAGCGGGTGTGAAGAGTTTGAAATATCACGTGTGTTAGGGAATTGTAGTATATATTTTTTTTTATTTTCAAACATTGTTGATATACGGATCGAATCAATACTCAATTCTCGACCTTTGTTTCCTCTGAGCTCCAGTTCCGATGACTTGACTGCCCTTACGCCAGCCCATTTCCTCATCGGCAAATCAAGCATGTCTGTATCAGAACCTGCTGTACCCGATGTTGCAGAAAACAGACTATCGAATTTCCAGTTATTACAAAAAATGTACGAATGCTTCTGGAAACGATGGAGCTGTGAATATATCAGTGAGCTACAAAAACGTCAATTCTGGAAGAAGAACCAGGGTAATCTTCAAATTGGACAATTAGTTCTTGTTAAAGATGATAACTTGCCTCCCCCAAAATGGCGCATGGGAAGAGTTGATGAGCTGATTCCAGGAAAAGATGGGGTGAAACGAGTGGCAACCATAAGAACTTCAGGTGGAATCATGTCAAGGGCCGTGGTCCGTCTTTGTCCGTTACCCGTAGTCAGCTAATCTTCCAAGGCCGGGGGCATGTACAAGATTCTGAACGTGCTTTATCTCCTGGCAGTTACCATGGTTTTAAAATTTGAATTGAATGTCATTATCGTTAAAATAGACGTCAACGAATCGCAATTTATTGTATTATTTTGAACAATTTAATACAAAATAAAAAGAATCAGTGCCTAACATTGCACACACACGAACAACCCATCTTTCAAATAATAAGTAAGGTAAATAATAATAAATAATAATAATTATATTATCAGAGTTATTATTATATTTGACAAGTTGAAGTTAAACTGATTGTTTATTGACACCAGATTCCCTTGTCAAATATAATAATCTCAATATAATAATTCTGATAATTTAAACAATAATCATTATTATCATGGCTGAATATGTGACAGTCATTTTAAACTTTGGACGCTTATATTTCGGAAAGTAATGCATGAAATGCCACAAATATATATATATATTTGAAAACAGAATAAAAAGGATTACAAAAATTTGAAATAATATACAGGGTGTTCCATTTGAAAAAATCATCAACCTGTCAATAATTGACATTTACTTACTTTTTTTGAAATCTTTGCCTACAGATTCTTAAAGTTTATGAAAAACCATGCAAGTATTTTGTATTAACCTTATTTCAATATTTTTTCAAATAAACTCTCTTTGTAGGTGGGGTGCAAAAATATACGGGAACACCCTGTACATCTATATTCCTTAGAGATACCAATAATTCATTCAAGAGTTTACACAGCGAGATTTAAAACACAGACACAGACAATTACTTATATTAAATTTCTATTAATACACTGTGATTAATCTATGAATTTCTCCATACCCTTGTGCATACCCTTTATCAATTTCCAATGATGTGATGTACTATACACTACACATTATCAACACAAATGAATAGGTATGCGTATGTATACATGGTGTCCCCTATTTGATGGTAGAGAGCAAAACCTCAAGTTCCGTAAACTTGGTCCCTCGCTTGGTCCGAGAGTTGATGATAACCACAGAACACATACAAAGATTAGAAGACAAACTGACGTGTAAAAGTTTACGGAACAATGAGCCACGGAATGAAGTGGCTAATGCGAATCGAACTATCAGGCTTGGATAATGTTATTATTGAAGATTTCTGTAATATAATATACAGTTCCCTTTACAAAAAAGCACTGACATCGACTTTGACGTTGAAAATGTCTTTATTTATTGAATAAAGACAAAAACTTTGAATAAATGTAGTTTTTCCGGTTTTCTCTTGAATGTCCAGGACTGATGAGGATGCACTGAGAAATCTTATTTATGTTCCTTGCTGCCACAGCCAAAATTCTTTTTCTACAACCGAGCGCAAAGTACCATGTTTGCGCATCAAAAAGGAAGCGCAAAGTGTCACTTTTCCGCGGAGTCTACTTTGTCGCTCGCCGAGCGGCAAAGTAACTTTGTCGCTCGCTGAATATGGAAACCATATTAGAAAAATGTCAAAAGTTTCTGCGACATTTGACAGCACAGTGGGCATTGAACGACATAATGGATTAAAGATGTATCACTAAGAACACTTCTTTTATGAAATGATAATGAAATTAAAACTGAGAAATACAATTAGGGTTAATTATAACCAAATATTTGTTGTTGTTCACCGCTATGCAAGTTCAAAATGCGTTACTAGATGTCACCCCTTTTGTCAACTTCTCCCAATCTAAATTACTGAACAGCATTTAACAGATTATCTCAACAGTTTCATGAACAACGCGTATTCGAAGATCGTCATCGAAAATAAAAATATCTATTTCGTGAAAATTCAATGGATATCGAAGAAATTATACGGGAGTTTCGTGCACTCCGCCGGAAATTGCTCAAGCGGCAAAATCAGTTGCTCTTAATTTACTCCCAGAAAAGTCGAGAAGCAAGTATGAAAAGCAATATGAACTTTTTAATAAATGGTGCGATTCAAAAGGAACCAAGAAGATATCAGAGAACATTCTACTTGCGTATTTTGCAGAGAAAGCCAAGGTAATGCAATCCTCTACACTTTGGTCTATATACTCAATGCTGAGATCTACGATATCAGTAAAACATGATGTGAACATTAGTGAATACAAAAAACTATTGGCTTATTTAAAACGTCAAGCTGTTGGCTACAAACCAATAAAATCAAAAACCTTAAATTTTGATGAAGTCAAAACCTTTTTGAAAGAAGCTCCTGATGAAATATATTTATTGCAAAAGGTGATCTTAGTTTTCGGTATCGCTGGAGCGTGCAGGAGGGGCGAACTTGTCAAGATGGTAACGAACGACATTGAAGATAAAGGGTCAATACTTATTGTAAAAATACCTGATTCCAAGACATACAATAGCAGAACATTCATCGTCGCAAATAATGAAACACTGGACTCTGTATCAATTTACCGAAAGTATATGAACATCAGGCCCAAAAATTGTAAAATACAGAGACTATTTTTGAAATATTCGAATGGTAAATGCCACAATCAAGTTGTTGGAATGAATTATATTGCAAAAGTTCCAAAAAGCATAGCGCAGTATCTTGGACTTCCAGAACCATGCAAGTATACAGGTCATTGCTTCAGGCGAACTTCTGCCACTCTTCTAGTTAATGGTGGTGGCGATATCACGCAATTGAAAAAACATGGAGGATGGAAGAGTACTAACGTAGCAGAAAATTATATAGATGAAAATATTCCTAACAAAATTTCTACATGTGAAAAAATTATGGGACCGACACCGACGGTAAACAAACCACCAATAATTGTGGAAGCAAAAAGCTCCGAAAATATCCCGATTCAGTCACCACCAGAACCTTCGAGTCAAATTATCGTCAAAAATTGTGAAAATTGCACATTTACCTTTAATATTGTAAATAATAAGTAAAATTAGGATTTTTAGTTATAGGTAATAATTGTATCTAAAAAACATTAATATAATTTCAAAACAACTCATGTTTTTCTAAAATCTGCGGTTGTAGAAAAAATCTTGTGTGTAATTCGAGTGCAAAGTGAGATTGCCGCTCTCGCAAGGTGGCCGCGCTCCGCTACGCGTCGCGCGTCCATCTCCTTGCTCAGAGCGGCAATGTATCACTTTGCGCTCTTGATACACAAATAGCTATTTCAGAATAGGCGCCAGCCAAGCTCTTTGCTATTCCGATAAAGTTCACTTTGCTGAACACACTTCACTGTGGTAGCCAGACTAACTTTATAAAGAACATTTTTTCTGCCAGTATAAAGTAACTTTGCTGTGGCTATAAAGTTACTTTGCAGTTAATGATAAGCGATTTTTCATAGGGCAGCGAAATTTTTTCTATATGTAGGAAAAGAATCTCCTACAATAACAAAGAAAATATGCTAGTGCAGGAAGTTGTTTTCTTGTTGCTGAAATTGATTTATCCTGTTATAGCAGTTCTCATCTTCATCTTTATAGGTTTCACCTTACTTATTAATAACAAATAATTCCAAAGCAAGTGTTCCAATTTGAACTGATGATGCACTGAGAAAATGACCAGCCAAAAACACTTTACTAGTGTATTTTTGGCTGTGACAGCATAAATCTCACCCGAAATAGTAAAGCAGCTCTCTTCTGACAGCAAAAAGCTCTTCACTAGTGTGACTTCGTTATGATTATAAAGTCATTTGCTACCATCAATAAAACATTTCATGTACAGCCAAGTTCTTGGCTGTTGCAGAAGAAAACTCTTAAGAGATTATTTCTTGTAGTCCCTATGAAGTTTTTTGCTACCCCAGCAAAGAGCATATTTGAAAAAAAGACGTTCGGTTGTTTCCGCCTTCGACGAAATTGTTTTGGACCAATCGCATATCATAGTCGCCCTCCTCTTTCAGTTTCAATTCAATCGTGTTTTCATAACTTTGTGTGCGAGCAAGTTTCTGAGGGTTTACTCTGGTTTGGTTTCCACGGTGCTCTTCTCTTGTTGCTCTAGGCTCTACAAGACTTTGGGAGAGCAGAAATGTCGGCAAAGGTGAGTGAGTATTTTGAATATTATGATGTGGCTATATTTCATTAAATACCTTAATATTTTGGCTATAAAAAAACTTCAATCATTACTCAAGCGAGGAAATTCCCGCGAAAGATAAAATATTTTGGCCAATTTTGTTTTCAACTTGTCTCTTTCTCAGCAGCCAAAGAATTAAAAGCTTTGCTATTTTGGACGGCGGCGGCGGAACCATGCATAAAAGCCCTTATTCCAAAAAGCGGCCAGCGAGGATCATTATCAAGGAAAAAATCGATATTTTCCGATCCAGATCGAAGCAGAAATCAGTACCATGTAAGTGAAGTATATTAAAACATATGGAATATTCAAATGTTATTAACTATAAACTGGTTTTTAACTTGAAATCCATCATTAACAAAACAATTCATATTATTTTTGATCCCCACAAATATGTTTTTTAAAAAAGACCTTTTGTTCCACAAAGGTTGCTATCTGCATATTATCACAATATCCTTAATCATCACAATTGATTATAGTTTCTATTTTTAGGTTTTTGACACATTGCCGCAAGAGCATCTACCGATACTTTTGATATTGGAGGTCTATATATTTGTCATTTGAATCGGATGCCAATTTCCCAAACTCCTTGGCTTCTTTTTACTTCAACTTTTACTTTCAACGCCCAATTTCACGAAACAACTTGAAACATTTCTGGAACTAGAAGTGATGGAAGAGGCCAGGCCAGAAATCTTAGTCTTATAACAAGGTACAACCCAACTAAGGAGTTTTGTAGATTATACCACCTGATTTGGTAATTCAAAAAGAATAAATTATATTTTGTTGTATTTCCGATTTTTACTGTCCATTCACTTTCTCCAAAAATGACCAATGTTTGGTGTGGTTTCTGCTTTAATAAAAAAAAAATTACAAATTTGATTTTTTTTTCGAGATTTTTTGGTTCCAATATTTTTCAAAATAACCCTTCTGCTTCTATAGAAAAGTCACTTTAAAAATGTATCGATTTTTTTATCGTGATTGTAGCATTTTCTATTTTTATAGGATTCTTCCAATATAGCCAGTGACAAATAATTCATTGTAAGACGTTCTGATTTGTACGCATCATCAGTTCAAATTGGAACACTTGCTTTGGAATCATTTGTTATTAATAAGCTAGGTAAAACCTATAAAGATGAAGATGAGATTTGCTATAACAGGATAAATCAATTTCAGCAACAGGAAAACAACTTCCCGCACTAGCATATATTCTTTGTTATTGTAGGAGATTCTTTTTCTACAAATAGAAAAAATGTCGCTGCCTTATGAAAAATCGCTTTGCATAAACAGCAAAGTAACTTTATAGCCACAGCAAAGTTACTTTATACTGGCAGAAAAAATGTTTTTTATAAAGTTAGTCTGGCTACCACAGTGAAGTCTGTTCAGCAAAGTGAACTTTATCGTAATACCAAAGAGCTTGGCTGGCGCCTATTCTAAGAAGAATTTTGGCTGTGGCAGCTAGAATTTCAGCAAGGAACATAAATAAAATTTCTCAGTGTGCGTACAAATTAGAACATCTTACAATGAATTATTTGTCACTGGCTATACTGGAAGAATCCTATAAAAACGTCAAGATAGAAAATGCTACAATCACGATAAATAAAAATTGATACAGTGACTTTTCTAAAGAAGCAGAAGGGTTATTATAAAAAATATTAGAACAAAAAAATCTCGAAAAAAAAATCCAAATTTGTATATATTTTTTTTTTATTAAATCAGAAACCACATCAAACATTGGTCATTTTTGGGGAAAGTAAATGGACAGTAAGAATCGGAAATACATCAAAATATAATTTATTCTTTTTGAATTACTAAATCACGTGGTATAATCCACAAAACTCCTTAGTTGGTTTGTACCTTCTTATAAGACTGATTTCAGGCCTGGCCTCTTCCATCACTTCTGGTTCTAGAAATGTTTCAAGTTGTTTCGTGGAATTCGGCGTTGAAAGTAAAAGTTGGAGTAGATGGAAGCCAAGGGGTTTGGGAAATTGGCATCCGATTGAAATGAATATATACAGACCTCCACTATCAAAAGTGTCGGTAGATGCTCTTGCGGCAATGTGCCAAAAACCTGAAAATAGAAACTATAATTAATTGTGATAATTTAGGATATTGTGATAATATGCAGATAGCAACCTTTGTGGAACAAAAGGTCTTTTTTATATGAATGTTAAAAAAAAAACATATTTGTGGGGATTGAAAATGATTGTTTTGTTAATGATGGATTTCAAGTTAAAAACCAGTTTAAAGTTAATAACATTTGAATATTCCATATGTTTTGATATACTATACTTACATGGTACTGATTTCTGCTTGCATGGATCTGGATCGGAAAATATCGATTTTTTCCTTGAAAATGATCCTCGCTGGCCGCTTCTTGGAATAAGGGCTTTTATGCATGGTTCCGCAGCCGCCGTCCAAAATAGCAAAGCTTTTAATTCTTCGGCTGCTGAGAAAGAGACTAGTTGAAAACAAAATTGGGCAAAATATTTTATCTTTCGCGGGAATTTCCTCGCTTGAGTAATAATTGAAGTTTTATATAGCCAAAATATTGAGGAATTTATTGAAATGTAGCCACATCATGATATTTAAAATACTCACTTACGACTTACCTATGCCGACATTTCTGCTCTCCCAAAGTCTTGTAAGGCCTAGAGCAACAAGAGAAGAGCACCGTGAAAACCAAACCAGAGTAGACCCCCAGAAACATGCTCGCACACAAAGTTATGAGAACAAGACTGAAATGAAACTGAAAGAGGATGAGGGCGACTGGCGACTGTGATACGCGATTGCTCCAAAACAATTTCGTCCAAGGCGGAAACAACCGAACGTCTTGTTTTCAGATATGCTCTTTGCTGGGGAAGCAAAAAACTTCATAGGGACTATAAGAAATTATCTCTCAAGAGTTTTCTTCTGCAACAGCCAAGAACTTTGCTATACATGAAATGTTTCATTGATGGTGGCAAATAACTTCATAATCATAATGAAGTCACACCAGTAAAGAGCTTTTTGTTGTCAGAAGAGAGATGCTTTACTGTTTTGGGTGAGATTTATGCTGTCACAGCAAAAAATACACCATTAAAGTGTTTTGGTTGGTCATTTTCTCAGTGTGGGGTCACTGTGGGCTTCCTATCTGTGCTGCGGGGCGAGCGCTGAACACATCAACTGTGATATTGACTATGAGAAAATTCCACTCACTCCGGAGGTCTCGGGAAGCGTTGCATGGCTCCATGTGGTGTGGGACGGCTGGGCTGTACGAAACTCGTCGAGAAACACTTCTTCTGTTTCTTCCCCATTGTTCGACCTTTCCAGGATAGTGTCATTTAGCCCCACTGTTTGATTTGTTGTAGAATACACTGAGCGAAATCCCATTGGTTCGTCTGGCAGAAAGTCTTTTGCCATCGTGACTCTTCTTATTTTGTGGAGGATGCATTTCTCCGGAACTTTTCCGATGGCAGCTGGAACATTGATGAGCCTCTAGTATTCCGGGTTGTATTCTGCGTTCGGCTCTGGTAAAGTTAACGACCCACAGAATTTCACAGTTTTTATTAACTTTATACAAAGCTTACATCAAATAGAGACGAAAGGAACATAAAAATCGGCGGATCATTCGGTTTTTCACCTTAAATACGAAAATAAACCTAAAACATGTTGATCTGTTTCCGGCAATTTATAAACAAAAAATACCATTATCCCCTGATAATTATACATGATTCCACTTGAAACACACACATACAGACCCATTAAGGTACCTTGGGAAACCTCAACCAGTTATTTTTGTAAAATAAATGAATATTTCAGGCTAGCAAAATAAAGTATGTATTTCTCTTACCGCGCGGTTTTCTAATATCCGTACGCTTTCCACTTAATTGAATCATGTCGGACGTTTTTTTGTGTGCTTCTAGTATTACTGTATTTGCAATTTTCAAAAATGTGTGAACATATAATAATGTCTGTAAAAATGAAGCTTGGCAACACTGCAAGTGAAGGGTCAGGTTATAGAGCATCCTTCACTACTGCGTTCCGTGAACGCTTGTTTTCATTAAACATTTAATAGTTTTTTTATTTTTTTTCTTACAAAAGTGCTTCATCCGCAATTTTTTTTCTCTTTAACTGTTCTATACCAATTGAGCTTTCTACTAAAAAAAAATTTTTTGCGAAATTCCGTGGGTCGTCAACTTTACCAGACCCCTGCGTTCTTATAGGTTTTTTGATGAGGATTACCAGGGCATTTTTTCACTTAGAGAGCAAAGACAACATCAAGATAAAGGTTGACGTTCAAAAGACTTCATCTATCATCATGACAAGCTGATAAGCTGTCATGTGGCATTCCAAATACCACCATCTTTTCGAGATCTATTGAACTTCAGTCACATCAGCGCCTCTCCGTGGATGCGAATCAAAGCTTTCACTTAGGCCCCGCCCTCCATTCACGTTTTTGTTTTAAACTTTGTATTTGTGTTCTCTGATGATAACCATATCGATGCTTCAAAGAAAAAAGGGCATAAGCGACATTATTCATCAAAATGAATTTCAAATTCTACCAAGAGCAGTTTTTTTTCTGTTTCGATTGGTCTACATTTGAGCTTGCTACGAATAAATTTATGTCGCTCAACTCAACAATGTTCAGGAAAGTATTTAAATTTGTATTTAACAAGCGGCCATTATTTGGGCGCTTAAAGTGTTACTTAGACTATCCAACTCGAAAACATTTTCAGTTGAATCTTTTTAAAATCCCATGTTTTTTTCAGAAATGGCGCTTATCCTGTTTTACCTTGAAAAATTATTCTAAGTTTATAAACTTGAACTATTTTTCTTTCATCGTGAAAAGAAAGTATGTGGCGCTTAACCTTTTTTACCTTGAAATGTTTTTCGAAGTCTATGCCCTGAAACCCTGATTTGAGTGATTTGTTTATGGATCCTCAGCTTTTAATTTAAAGGACATTTTTGAGAAATTTTCTTCAGGTTGTTATCCCTTACTTTCGTTTTCCATAAGTTCTTGCATAAGACTTAAATTGTATCATCTGTCACTTATACAAATGTTTTACATAATTTTGTTTTTATCAATTAATGGATTAAATTTTGTATCACCTGTTTCTTAGACAATGTTTTGTTGGCGGTTCAGACTTTTCACATCAACTTTTATATATTAATTATTGGATTTAAGTTTTTATACCTAAATTTCCTTTAGACATGTGTCTGGAAGTGCTTCATTACAGAGCTACAGGGTGTTAAAAGTTATTATTTTATTTATTTTTTTTTCAGTTTTTGAAATTGCTTTTGTTTAGATAATTTTTGAATAAGAGTTATTGATAACATTACACACAGGTCGACTTTCATCTTTTTTACTAAAAATCTGAAGCAATCATACGAAAATGTTATAACTGCGAGCAGGTTACCTTCGCCATAATTTCAAAATCACATGTAATAATTTATTTCAAATCCAAATATCTCGAGAATGGTTGCACGTAGCGACCTCTAACAGATCCATATTTCCTACGTGAAAATAAGCAATAAATCCGTTTTTTTACTTGAAAATATAATACAGGTTCGTCCAAAAAAGTTATTGCTGTTCATAGCGGAAAAAAATACGTGTAGGTAGCGCCCTCAACAAGTAAGAGTCATACCAAGGTCAAATTCGAATTACGCATGATAAGAAACCCCCAATCACCAATTTTCATCAAAATATCGACGTTGGTTCAAATATTATCTAGAAAAAACAGAAATGAAAATAAAATTTCAACACCCTCTGTAGCTCCGTAACGATGCATTTCCGGATACATGTTCATACACAGTCTTGTTCTAATTTTGAAGCTGGGAAACCCATCCCGAATTGTTTCGCAATATTAATGAAACACCCTGTATAATTAATTAGCAAAAAGTTTTTTTTTTCAAAAAAGTTCTTTTTAAATCGTTCTGCTATAAAATCCACCAAATGTCGCTTATTACCTTTTTTCCTTTCAAGCATAGATATGCAAGAAAGACTTTTATCAAAGTAGAAATTTGATTTTCTTTTTTTTTTTTCAACAAACTCCAAATTCTAAACAGAGAAATGAAAGTACAAGCTAGATAGGGATTCAGGTGGTTTTTGATCCGAAAACCATCCAATGCACATATGGCATCTTTCAAAGGATACAACTATTTTGCGGTTTACTATTCAGATATCGATTCTTCATCTTGTTTTACGTTCTAGCGTAGCGATAGATCAATGGTAGCGGTGGGTTGCTTAGTGGCTCGCGGAATGAATTTTGGGAGTAGAGTAGCCCAAATGATGCCATCAATAACGGTGACGTCGCTAGAACAGTGCTCAGAGACTTTGCTAAAGTTTTTGATCGCGTGAATGTGAAGGCAGTGTCAATAAGAACAAGAACGCACATTTTAATTTTGAAATAAAAGTCATAATCTATTTCAAAGTGAGTGTTATTTATATTTTATCCAACGCATGATAGTTATAAGTGTCATTATTGATTTTAGACAAGTGAACTATCAAATACACACGTTCCCGCGAAAACCAAATAAACAATCTTCTTTACCAAAAGGTAAAAAGAAAATCACTGTAAAGCCTTTTTGACACTGAAAATTATATTAAATCATTATTATTTCATCAAAAATGATTTCTTTCGCTTGTTGGATGAAACATGGTATGCCACTTGTGAAAAATGCCACGATGTAGGACTAGCATATCATAGAAATGTTTTCACACCATCCAAACAAGTGTGCAATACGAGTTTTATTTTATAATGTTGTAGTTGTTTATTTAATCTGTGATCAATGTTTCTATACAGGTGAAATATTTTTGAGATCACCAGTAAAGTCTGACAAATACGTTATAATCGATTTTTATAGATTTTGAATCTGTCAATCTTTCGTCAAAATAGAGCTTTCCTATTACGAATTCAGGAATTTTCACTATCGAGTTGATAGAAATATCACACCACAAAGCAAATACAAATGCAAAATGCTAAAGTAAAAACAATACATAACATGATAATAGTAAACATTACGTGAACAATTACGTGAACAATAGAACAAAACTAGTACAAATATATTTTCCCAATATTTTGTCAAATTTAAATTTATTTAATTGTAGCACACTCCCAGTTATGTTATGATGACAAGTCAGTAACACAATAACATTGCAAAATCAACAATTATGGGTAGAACAATAATACTGCGGTGTGAAATATCGAACAAGGAACCAACGATTGCTCAAGTTTTTTTTTCGTTTCGCATTCAAAAAATAAACATCAGGTGGGGTGAGCGAAATCGGTGAACTCGAAATTTAATTTATAAATCTGAAGTCATCTTGTTTTTGCCCTGTCTGCAGCATGTAATTATTTTTGATTTAAATATCAAACAAGGAACTTGGGGTTGTTTACATTATTGCAACCAAAACGTGTTGATATCCATTTTCTATTCAGGCAATAAACAACAGTCGAGATGCGCGACCTCAGTGCAATTTGAACTTGACCCTACTAGTTTCCGCTTCGCTTGCAATAAAGCAAAGTTTAGTTGGTATTATTTACAGAGGAGGTACCCAAGTGCTGTATGAATTACCAAACTAGGCGATTGTTGGCCCCTAAAAAATACTCCAATGTTCACTGAATGCCCTGGAACTTATTGTGTTATTGTGAAACTGCCGCCTATGGTGCCCAAACAGAGATATGGAACTATTCCGTGAAAAACTCATTTATAGAATAAAAAGGTCTTTCCAGATTTCGCTGACGAGTACTACAGTCCATCATACGGCCCGAGGGACCCTGTCTATACTTGAACACCAGGCAACAGGTTTCAAAAATATGAAGAGATGCCAGGGTCAGAATCCTGCAACGAGCAAATAGAGGTCTGCAATGGTCCCCTCTCCTGGACCCCGCCAGACATCGCACTGCTCTTTTCTGAATAACAAACAAGGTGTTCATAAGCGATTTGCTCGCAAAACCCCAGAAAGCAACTCCACAATATCTAAGTCGGGACTCTATTAGGTCAAAGTAAACTCTCCGTCCAATCCCAGACCCCTGTTCCGCCGTCACTGTTCTCACCGCGAAACAACCGGCTGCAACCCTTCCTTGTGATGTGGGTATTAAATTTTAGATCTTTGGCAATAATGTCATGTGAATATACGAACGGATCAAAGGAACATGGAGTAAATCAACCCACCCAAACGGACGACGCACAACCAAGCCATGCTTACTCGGCACTTTTCTGGTATAAATAGAAGCCCGATACGCTAATCAAATGGTTGGAAGAAACGTGATCTACTCCGATCCTCCTTCCCACGAGCAGTGCCAGTCGCAAGACAAGAAGTCCTCTCGTATTCACTGTACACTTCTGCCCCCGCAGCGAGTCTACTGTTGGGACCCGGACTGGCCAAGGTCCAACATGCTCATCCCACTGTGTGTGCTGTAAGGTAAGCTGTATTTGGAGAAACAATAGATGTTGTTATGTGCTGCCCTAGTTTCACTCCCGACTGACGGCTACGTCCCTGTAGCACGATAGGTGAGGGTCCAGTCGAAGACCCAATCCTACGCCTATTGTGACAATAAGTCTCAAAAAACTGGATTCTTGTGTTGTGGCACTGAGAAAGCCGAAGAGATAAGTTCTCTTGTCCAGGTTCAGAACAAGGCAATTAGCATCAGACCAATCCTTCACTTTGTTCAAGTCCTGTGATACTAGCACTGAAAGAAACTCCATGTTATTCGTGTGCCATAAGCAAAATGGTAAATCTTGTCCAGTTGCGAAAGGTCATTGATATGAAGTAGGAATAGCATAGGTCCTAACATTGAACCCTGAGGAACACCCCAGTCAACTGGTAGCTCTCCCGAGTTCGTTGCTCCTAAATTGACGTGCTATGTTCTTCCAGTCAAATATGATTGAAACCATGGGAGCGCTACTCCACGAAAACCATAGTGAAGTAGCTTCCGGAGCAGAATCCCATGAATGATGCAATCAAAAGCCTTCGCAATGTCACAAAAAACGGCTGCAGTCACTCCACTTCCATTCAAACCTGTATACAATGTCACTGAGGAGATTGTACATAGCATCAGTTGTACTTTTATTTGCTAAAAACGCGAATTGAACAAGGGAAATAGTCTTGTGTTGACATAAATAAACAGCACACGTGACCACAAGCTTGGTCGCCTCCCTTGTGAAACGATATGATTCTCGCATTCTTTAGGCAAGGAAAGAAAAAACCCTCTTCTCACGATCTGTTAATAGCCTGCACAAGTGTCTCTAATGCTGAATCAGGAAGGCTCAGAAATATTTTTGCTGAAAGGTCATCCCCTGAAGTGTTCTTATTCTTGATGATTTAATGGCACTTGATAATTCCTCCACATCTGTCGATACGAAGAAAAAGGAATATTGAGTCGGTGTACCAAGATAGGCCAAAGAGTCCATATTGCACTGTATAACACTGACTAAATTTTTTGCAATGGAGCAGTAAAAGTTGTCGATTGAATCCGGTAGAAGCTTTATCTCAGCCCTCTGATCAGGTGTACCACATTGCCTTATCTCAGTGACTCCAGCTTTCTCTCTGGCAGTTGGATGACTCGTTCATACGGATCGTGTAGTACATCTCCTGAGCAGCCTTTACTGTCTTACGAAAAATGGCCCTATAAGAGCAGAAATACTTGTACAAAGAGGGACATTTACTAAACTTCCACAGAAGTCTGAGATATCTAAGGTTCCTTGAAGATATCCTCAAACCCTTCCTGGACCATGACTTCCGCAGACTTCCTCCTCCTTCTCGCTTTCAATGTCATGTTTGAAAATGCCTGGTTGAAATTGGCAACCACGGGTAGAGTGAAAACTTGCTACCGGATCACCTGTGTCCAATCCAGACCAGTCGGTGGAGTCACACACCTGACGAAAACAGAGAAAATTGGTTTTGCTGTACAATGTCCTCGTCGCCGTCATCTTCTCTCCACTCTATACGGAGCAAATTCCAAATCGCACTACAATTGCCTCATGGTCCGAAAGTGCCGCAATGTCCACCGAGCAATCGACAAGTTGTGTATCAAAATTTGAGCAGACATAATCTATTAGCGAGGAACCAAATTTAGTTATACGAGTGGGGTATTCCACACGAAGTTGATATCTAAATCACCAGCAACAACAGTTTTAGCAGCCACAGGGATTCTGTCCAAAAGGATATCCAGTATTTTCAAGAAAGCCGCAACATTATAAGCAGGAGACCGATAAATATATACAATATACATTTTCAAGCTAACCGAAAAAATTGAAGAGCATCCGAATACACCTTCCACCTGGAGAATGATTATGCTGCACAATTCGTAAAAGGCTCGAAATATATTTCGAGCCTTTTACGAATTGTGCAGCATAATCATAGATCCACCATTGGAGGCTACTGTTCTGTGGAAACTGGACGCAACAGAATAGTCACGAATAAAAAAAGTGTCTCCCTTTTTCACCCAGTGCTCGGTGATTAGAGAATGTCAGGAACTCGTGATCATTCAGAAAGAGATAGTTCATCACATATTCATTTCGCAGTGACTGAATATTGAGTACCAGCATACTCAACGTTGAGAAGCCTGTCCTCCCTGAGGGCGGTGTTTCTTTTAAAAAATTACAGGATTTCCCAGAAAACCTTCGAATTCCTCACTTTAGTGACAAGTAGTATTTATCTTTTTCTGTATCATCGTAAAGCATCGAGTAAAACATCTATATAGTGTGAGTCCTTAATGATGAGACATTTGAGAAAAGTTCGCAAGGGACGAAAGTTGTGCAGAATTATATTTGCAGCAGCTTCTTTTGCATTTATTTTTTTGCTTGTTTTATTATGAAATGATATACAGGATTTGCTACAATATGAAACAAAACGAATGTTGCATGCAGTTACTATTTCTTTACTGAGGGCCTCTGTTTATCAATTGAGTTAACCCCTGATTAACGCAATAACCTTAGGACAACCTCAAAATGTTTGACATTTGTCCATTTAGCCCAGAGTCAGCTGGGTTAACACCATGGGTTAACTCCAATTTATGAACAGCCTCTGATTCAGGTTTTGTGAACTGCTTTGTTCGCACGAGTTTTCAATGCTTGATGGTGATGGTTGGCATCTGAAAAAAAAAGAAAAACAAATATTGGACTGATGTGCATTTTCTGTGTGTAACGGTGTTAGCAGGGGAGGGCATCAAAATAAGGTCTTTAAACGGGTTTTTCTACGACTGCAAATTGATTTCTTTATTTTTCAGGGTACCTATTTTTTTTGAAACTCACCACCTCGCTTATCTCGCAGTAACATACAGAAAAATGATCAAAATACGTCATCAATCATTCGGGTAAAAAGTTTTTTACGAGAGATTGGATGACGCTATAGTTCAACCCTCCAACCTCCAATGGTACCACCCCAAAATTTTCAAAAAGTAGAATGGGACGTGAGTGATAAGTTTTGGAATGAATACCTTGTATGTTTGATGAGGATTTAGAAATGTAGTCCATTGATACTTCTTTTTGCTTTCATTTCACACGGGTTGTCTAGCAACGGGTACACAATATTATTTCGCACTATCAAATAATCACTCTGTAGATTTTGTATTATTGATTCAAGAAAAAAAGTTTCAAAGAAGAGCTTTTGAGAATATGATTCTGACCAACTTTGGTTTCATGATATTTTATCGAAAGTCTAATAGGAACGGAGAAAACAATTAGCGCCTTTCTTAGGGGGCGGGGTGAGCTGCTCATTTTCGACTTTCTCGAAAACTGAGAGTTAATCTTCTGAGAACCCCATCCACAAGTTGAAAAAAAATGCGCATTTGCCGAAATTCTCAGATGACTCTATTTTGAGCACGGATTTACTGTTTTACAATTAATATACGATTCCTAGAGTTCCTTTTCACCCTTAACCTTCCCTGTACGTGACGGTCAAAACCTTATTTGAAATTTTTTATCCTAAATCTCATTCAGCATCAAATGTTTATACAGCACACCAACTTTCGAAATTTGATTCCAAAAAATCGCTTTCTGGATTCCCCCTTTAGAGGGGCATCGGACCCATGTTAATAGGAAATTTTTGTCTTATTCTTATGCCCGAATTGTCTGGGACACCTTAACATGATTTTGTATTTCTTCATGAATCATTCAGTATGCTTATAAAGAGTCTGCTATTGAGAGTTTTATATTATAACTATTTTGTACAAAAAATGGTATGCGCCTATTCTACATTACATATTATTATAGTCAATGCGGGCTCATAATCATTGCAATCGGTCGGTATCATATTATGGACTGAATCTATGAAATTAATTTTGATGTTTCTCATGTTCATTCACTTTATGATGACGATCAGAGTGATGAGCATGAGATTTCTCCTGTGGATGTTCGTGCTCGTGGTGGGATCTACTGTGCTGATTCTTGTGATGTTCTTCATGCGCTCTATTTTGTTTTGAAGAATGTTGAGCATGCTTCTCATGTTCTGAAAGACTTTATATGAAAACTTTTCCTAGTCACACAAGTTGATAATACCTTTCTCTGGGTGTACATGACTGTGTTTGGTATGGATCTCATGAGAGTGATGACTTCTGCTACCTAAAAATAATCACATTTTTCTGTTTAGTAATTTTGAGGATATTTCACAGTCGAATATTTTTAAGAAAACATACGATATTTTGTTTTTTTTTAGGTGAAGAAAAATCTTGTGTTTTGTAGTCTAGTATAGTGACCAATAATATCGATCATTTTTATTTAGTACGTACTGCTCAAAGCTGGTCCTCCTTTGTAGGTCTTTCCACCAGCACTGCAATAACAGGGACAATCTGGCCAATCTGCAAACAATGTGATGATTTATTATGGTTTCTGATGAGGAGCTGGATGTATCTTGAATTGAAATAGGACCTTCCACTTACTCTCAGTAGTAGTAGGTGCAGCAGTGGTAGTTGTAGTACTAGTAGTAGCCTCAGTTGTGGTAGTGGTACTAGTAGTAGGCTCAGTTGTAGTTGTGGTGCTTAAGGTAGTGGGATTATCTGTTGGTAGAGTTGTCAAAGCACTACTACTGCCCAAGTCAACTGTCGTTGGAGTCGTTTCTGCAGTGACAGTCACTGACGCAGGTGTGATGGTTGATGTTGACGTGGATGCTGCCGTTGATTTTGTGGTTGCTGCTGATGTAGTACTAGTACTGCTGTTGAGATCAAAAGCTACGATGACCAAGTTTTACATTTTATACACTACCCAGAAGTCGATGGAGTGCCCTGCGATGTTGTGGTTATCGACCCACCAGTGCTTGTACCTGAATCAAACTATCATTAATCGACATCCTCTTCGTAGTGGTAAAAATGTTTCTTGGGGTGAATAATAACTAGATAATTATTATTATCGGTATTGATTGTTAGCTTCTTAAGTATTTGTGCCCTTCAGTCTGTCTTGACTTATTGATAAATAACTGATATTTTACTTACATACGACCTGACATGTTCCGGGAGTTGACGCACGAGTTTTCAATGCATGATGGTGATGGTTGGCATCTAAAACAAAAGAAAAACAAATATTGGACCGATGTGCATTTTCTGGTTTGTGTTCGTAGGTCGACTGAGACCAATGAAAGAAAACATTGGTTTGAAAGAAACGATAAGTCTCAATATCTTTATTTTCGTGTTTATAATTGGAACCATTTGATTACAACATTGATACAAAAAAAAAATACGGTCATCAATTTACCAAATGATGTATAATAGTCATACTACCATTTTTTTCAATAAGGATATATTTGAGTTGCTCGAAATCCTGAAAAAAATCATGAATCATAAAATATATTATCATGAATCATGATTAATATAGTTTCAATCTTTTCTGGAATCTGGAACGTAAACGCGTATCGTACTCATTTGTTCGTATATGTTAATTACGTAGATGTACACTCACCACAGATAGCAACAAGTATCAAAATACTGAAAATGGAAAGCTTGAATCCCATTTTCATTTATTTTTTATAGCCAACAACTTGTCAGCTATCAATGACACAACTAGTTTACAAAATTCAGGACGGTTATTTTATAGTTTTTTTTTCACGAAAGAATGCTAGAGGTATGATAATCACAACATTGACGTTGGATTTGCCTTGTGATAACACAAAAAATGCATTGCGCATTACCATAATAATTTGGAAAGTATTTCAGGAAAAAAGATAAATTTCCTCATTAAATCTGTTTTTATCATCCGTAGAAAAAAATGTATTCAGATCATTTTTAGATCGGTCATCAAAGAAGATAGGAAACTCCTATCAGTGGCAGGGGCAGCATGAGGTAGAAGGTAAACTAGTAATAATAGGGAGTTTTTGAAGCTCTTATTTGACCCGTTATTAACGTTGCCGGTTATTCTGAGCTTGCGCAAATGTCTGAAAATAACCGAATCGGTTATTAACCGATAACGTGTTACGTTATCTACGGAGCCTTAACGTTTTCTTAATAACCGTCGGTTATTTTCTCATGTTGTCATATTGATATACAGTATTATTTAATTATTACATGAGATCGTTAAACATACAAAGTACAATTTAAATTGTTAAAAATGACTACAGTTGCACTGGAATTGTGAGATTCTTGTCTTTTTATTAAATATCCAACAGAAACTGATCCTATGTTCTACAGCTTATTGGCAACAGTGTAACTGATGCTGATGGAGATCAGCTGTTCATCATTCCAGTCGGTGTTTTGCCCATGATACTCGTAGTTTTGCTTGAGTTACATTAAATTTAACTTCGAAGTGGAAGTGACAGATTTCCGCTTGTCGAACGGGAATTATGTACTACCATCCACATTGAATTTGGCGTAAAAGTAACTTTGAACACAGATTCAATGTAGATGGTAGATTATTATTATGATTTATGTTTGCCAAGCGGACGTGAAATAAGATGTAAACCTTACATTTGGTAGCCTGAATCTTCATATCTATCTTCCGTCATATTCAATTCGTGCTGCTCTGCTAGGAATTTGGCAAAAATATCACAAAATCAAAATCAAAACATCAAAAACCAAAAACACAACAAATCTGATCACTATGATGACAGATGACATGGTGATGACACAACGTCAAACGTTAAATAGGAGTTTCAAAATCTCTTTTTTGTGTCCTCTCCGTTATTAATGTTTTGTTTTCTGCGCATGCTTAGTATAGCGGGATACGTTAATAACGTTGAAATAAATAAGGGGTTCAAAGACTCCCTAATAAGAGGTTCAAAAACTCCCTAATACTATTTTGCGTTAGTCTTTAGCCCAACACTCAGATCCACGTCGAAGGCCGAGTCGAAAGCTATATAAACATGAAGTTTTCTGTGTGTATAATTTTGATTTTGTTACATACTCATTTCATAGTTTCGAAGTTTTTCTTATCGATATTTTTGATGAATTATGATATTTGTGGAGAATATACCAACCAATCAACATTATTTGGATATTTATTCAGGATTTATTAGTCAGTGCCCCTATTCTTGAAAGTGAATTGAGAAAATTTTCACTAGACTTAGACTTAGTCTCCATGGAGAAACGTCAAATCTCTCTCATAATCTCTACTCCCTGAAATTCAAGAATGGGGGCACATGATATGTTAATAGCAAAAATGAAAAAAATTGCAATCATTGAGATTTGAAGTATTGAACGAGATATATTCATATACTCCATGCATAGCCGATAATGCTTGAGACTATGCTAAACACCACACAGAAGAACTTTCTGCTCGTGAATTAATATTTCTGTTGGTGAATTAATTTAATGACCTCATATTGTTGATGCTTCTTTTTTATAATTTACGTTATCAACGGACATCCCATTTGGATAGAAAGATATCTTGGCTGGACATTAAATAACGCTCAATTGGAAGTTGATTGGGTTAAGGTATCTTAGAAATAAAAATCATATCATTCGATTGATTTGTTTCTTAGTTTATAAAAATTAACAACAACTCGAGAAATGGAGGGAAAGGATCATCAAATCATTATGATGATTGTCGTACGAAGTTCATCGACATACAAGTACAATTGCGTATTAAAAAGCTGTCAGCAAGACACCTTCTCGGGTGGCACTATAGACTTAATATCAAGTGGCACAGTGTATCAATAGATGTTCAAAAAATAAAACGAGGGGTATCAAAAAGAATGGGACTAGGGCTTCGCGAGACCACAAGACTAGTCTTGGTCTTGGTGACAAGACCGAGACCAAGACCAAGACCAAGACCTAAATATCTTCGCAAGACCAAGACCAAGACCTGACGTTCAAGACCAAGACCAAGACCAAGACTCTACCACAAGATCTCGTCTTGGTCTTGGTCTTGAAACGAAAAATCGACATAATAATCAATGAAATCTGCAAAAATGTTTCTATCTTCTTTTAATAAGTAAATCAATCCTTCAAAAAATTTATCATTGTGATTTTCCAATCCACAATAGGTATTATAGACCAGTGATGCCAAATCATTGAAACAAATATCCCAAATTCATCAAGGGATGTACTAACCTACATGGAAAATAAATAATGTGTAATGGTTTACTGAATATTGAACCAACGCTATGATGAATATACAAGTATAAAAGACATTTCTAGGAGGAATTGTTTCTGATTGATAGACTGTGGTGAAATCGGTTGATCGGAAAATCGGATGTTAAAATGTCTTACGCATTTTTAAGGCGTTTTTTTTCATTGACAATAGTTTTGCATATTTTATTGCCTATTAGGCCAAACTATACAATGAAAATTCATTTTTTTCTTTGGTTCAGGTTCAGAATTGTGATTTCAAAAAAAAATCCACTGAGTGACGTTTTATAAAAAACATCTATTCTAGGGTTGTAATGCTATACAGTGCGGCTCTGAGAGGTCCCTCCTCCTTCTAACTTTTGGACCGTTTGATTTATGTGGACGAAATTTGAACACACCATATGTAAGGTCGTTCTGCATTTCTTGACATAGTATAGTGACAGCTCAAAATGCCAAAAAGACAGCTGGGCGCCATTTTAAATAAAAAAAAGTCAAATGGAAAGGGGGGTCGAGTGATACCCTATTTTCAAGGCACTCTGACCCTGATTACAACTTCCGAGTTTCAAGCCTCTGCTATCATTCCTATTGATATATGAGCTATTTCTCAATCTTCCTGACGAGGGTTTTTTTTTTACCCCAATTATTTTTTTTTGTGAGATCATCCTCATCAGAAAGATTGAGTGATAGCTCATTTTGAAGATCTTCTGCACCTCATCATATCCTCTTGGTCCGGAAAAGTTAACTCTTGCAGATTGGTATTATTAAAGTGACAAAAGAAAATCTAACACGATGTCATAATATCAACATGGATGATAACAGAGGGTTGCGACTCGGCAGTTGTAATCAGGGTCAAAGGGCTTTGAAAATAAGGTATCACTCGACCCCCATTCCGTTTGATTTTTTCATTGAAAATGGCGCCCAGCTGTCATTTTGACATTTTCAGCTGTCACATATCAACTATGTCCAAAAATGCAGAACTTTCTCACATGGTGTGTCCAAATTTCGCTAGCATATATCAAACGGTTCAAAAGTTTTTGAGCCGCACTGTATATTGTTATGTGTATTAAAAATTCGGTATATATTTTTCCAGACCAACAAGACCAAGACCAAGACTATCAAGACCAAGACCAAGACTGACCCAGTCTTGTCTTGGTCTTGATATATCGAGACCAATACCAAGACCAAGACTAAATTTATTTTTCGAGACCAAGACCAAGACCAGCCAGTCTTGGTCTTGTCTTGCGAAGCCCTAAATGGGACAGACGGTAACAGCAGATTCCTCACATAAAAATATTGCGATCGACCCGAACTTGTCTATTCCGAAAATTCATATCAAGAGAGATACAGCCGGGTGTCAAATTTGAATTTTGATATTTGAGTTTTTCAAATAACTTTTGAAATAATCAAGTTATTATGATGAAATTTGGTAAATGGGTTGTTTGATATGCAAAATTCATATCTGACCTTGGTATGGCTCTTACATGTCGGGGGCACCACCTACTCATATTTCCACTCATTCAAATAGTCATAACTTTTTTTTACGCGTTGAACATTTTTCTTTATCAAAAAATCGATTTCTTCGTCATTTTTATGTGGAAAAAGTGTACTTTGTGCAAGTGGATAGGAGTAGATATTTGAACTCAAAGGAAAACTGAATGGGGGAGTTACGACCACTTCTACAGCGGACTACCCAAGGAAAGCAGAGCTAAGCAGGGAGTATCCATAATAATCCACAGGAGAATGAGAAAGAATATCTCTGAATGGGAACTGATAAACGAAAGGATGATAGAGGTGAATCTAAAAATACACTTCCCGGCAATAGGCCCCTTGCATGTGTTTCAATTTCCACTTGAAAACCTTTTAAAAACTTTCTAAAATGTAAGAGATATCCCTTTCCAATATTTTGTCCTAATAAAATCTCCGAATTACTGTGAAATTGTTAAATTAGGCTTCACTCGGGACCTTTAAATTTCACGTGACACGGAAACACTATGCTATTGGTCCTAAGCCGGTGACGTCAAACCGGACTTGGATCCGTTGTCTACAGTTATCAGCTGGCGTGAATAAGTGAGTATTTTATTGGTTTGAATATCATGATCTTTTTTATTGTTATCCTACTAACCTTCTAGCTTCAACTCTCCGATGTTGAGCACATGTAAAGAAATAATCTTTGGCAAAAAATCACCACAACATCAATGAATTCATCAAAGGCGATTCTTCAATTTTGCCTTTACAAACCCTTCAGACATTATCGATAATAATTTTCTTATAATACTGTTTGGACAAGAGGATTGACAGGGACGAAAATACACTAAAAAATCACGAAAATGTAGTGAAATTCAAA
Source organism: Orchestes rusci (assembly GCA_958502075.1). NCBI lineage: Eukaryota > Metazoa > Arthropoda > Insecta > Coleoptera > Curculionidae > Orchestes > Orchestes rusci. Next base: position 19,954,157 of record OY293305.1, on the reverse strand, counting down.
AAAGTTGCGTGTAAGTGACATAACATTTGTAGGTTAACTGTCATGTCTAGGCAGGGACGGATTTTAATCGAGGTTGGGCAACAATGTTGCCGTTTCTCTGTTTGTAGTGTCGGTTGGGGTTGGCATAGGATTGAGATTTCAATTTTATCAATATGGGATAGGATTGTTGAGGTGAGTGGAGGAGGTTGTTTGTCTATTTTGATATTTCAATTTTTGAGTCTTGTATCCCATCGGAATCCAGAATCAGCATATAAAATAACTAAGTTTCGTGATTTGATTTCGTTATTAATCATAAATCTAAGATGGATAATAACTATAATAATTATTGTGCAATGTGCTGTGTGTCAAAAGTCAAAACACATTTTCAACTTAAGGGAACCTAGCGTACATGGAACAGTGTGGTCAATTTATCTTGTCCACGTTTTAAACCTGTCTGACTCGTCATATCTAATGTCCTATCGAAGCGAAGAACCAAAGAATATGTTGTAGGGCTACCTGGCAAGTTTTTATTTTGATATCGAAACCAATGATATACAGGGATTTAAAAAAGTTATTCACCTAACCGACTTTTTTTTCAAATGGAAAGGGGAGTCGAGTGATACCTCATTTTAAAGGACTTTACATCCTCAATAAACCCTGAAAGTTTGAGGTCGCTGTTTCGTTCCAATTTTTAAATTTTGGGCCAGTATTATTTTCCAAAATGACACTCAATCGACGTTTTGACATTCTCAGCTGTCACTACTGTGTTGAGAAATGCAGAACGTGCTCAAATATTTTGTTTTGTTATAGCGTTTTCAATTGGTAAAATCGGGCAGCACTGGTGCAACACTCGAGCAATATTTATGTTCGATTGGTAGAAATCGAGTGGATTTTCATGTTTGATTGGGGAACCGGGTCAATGAGTTTTGCACTAAGTGCAGATTTTTCGGCACGAGGTCTTTGAGCTCGTGCTGGTATAGTGCAATTTTAGTGCATTAGCAAAATTGAAAAAAATCATGAAAAATGGTGGATATAAACGTCGCGTGAGGTGATTCTGTGAGTGGACAACAGATTTCGAGTTAGAGTTATTATTGTTGGAATCTAGTAGTGCCGAAAAAAGAAAATACTGGCGTTGACGAGTTATGGAAAACGAGTACCTACACAAAACTGAATTAATTTCATTTAAGAGCTGGTGCACATACCTAATTTCTCCAAAAAGTTGTTCCTAGTACCTATCTATGATCTGTATAATACAAAACTATTGATTGGTCTCAAGATTTTGTCATTTGACAATGAGAAATGGACTTCTAATTAGTTTAGTTCAGAGTCACTTCAGCCGCTACGCAGAGACAACGTAATAGGTATTAGATTTTCAAGTTCAATGATTCCAATTTCATTTCTATCGGAATTTCACCGTGCAATATTATAGCACTCGATAAAAAATGTATGTTCGATTGGGCTTACCCTAGAGCAAATTTTCATCATAACTGGTTTTGCCCGAGGTCAAACCCAGTGCAACCCTTGTTTTCCCAATCGAAAACACTATTAGTTGAATCATCAAGAACACGAAGTACTATTCACATGACTATTTATAATTTTCGATTCAAATAAAGTTGAACAACATTTCAATCCCCAATATATGAGAACGGTATGCATTTTTCAACCAGTAGTGACAGATGAGAATGTTGCATTGTTATCAGTTATCACTTGAAACGCCGATATCTGGGAAACAATGAATAATTAAGGCATAATAATACCATTAATGGAGAAAAATATGTGAATTTGTTTTTTATTGACTTGACTGAATTTTACACCCAATATCAATCTTGTCAAATGAATAAGATAAAGATTTTCCATTATTTGTAACCAATAATGTGTGAATCACGCACATCAAATTTTTTCATTTCGATTTTGACGACCGCTTCAAAATAAAGGTAAGTTTTATTTTCTTATGAAAAGAAGAAAAAAAAGATTTTCTTTATTAAAAAGAAAAACAGACTTAAGAGCAGGGTATTTTATTATATAAATTTCATAGTTTCAAGTCATTTACGCATTAATAGTGGAATAATCTGAATTCTAAATACAAAAAGGAAAAAATAATGTGCAGCATCGTACACGTGGCAGAAGTGAAACTTCTTCCCTCACTATTCAATTTTCTTTCAAATTTTTTGATCAAATTCCAAATAGAACCCACATACCTGATTTCAACAAAATCCTTCGGAAAATAAAAAAACTTCGTAAACATAACCTTACAAAATATATTTTTTTTATTTTTTTATCAAATCGCAAATAGAACCTACATACCTAATTTGAATAAAATCCTTTGGAAAATAACAAAACTATGCAAACATAACCTATGTAACTTCCTATGTATTTTTTTTTTCAATTCCTTAATTAGATCCCAAATAGAACCTACATACCTGATTTGAATATAATTCTTTGGAAAAAAAACAAAACTATGTAAACATAACCTCAATAAGTTATTTTCTTTTAAATTTTTTGATCAAATTCCAAATAGAGCCTTCATACCTAATTTGAACAAAATCTTTTGGAAAATAACAAAACTATGCAAACATAACCTAAGTACCTATGTATTTTTTTGTAATTCCTTAATCAGATCCCAAATAGAATCTACATACCTAATTTGATTAAAATCCTTTGGAAAATGACAAAACTATGTAAACATAACCTCACTAAGTTATTTTCATTTAAATTTTTTGATCAAATCCCAAATAGAGCCTTCATACCTAATTTCAACAAAATCCTCTGGAAAATAACAAAACTATGCAAACATAACCTGACTATGTAATTTTTGTGAACATATTTTGATCAAATCCCAAATAGAACCTACATACCCAATATAAGCTAAATCCTTTGGAAAATAGCAAAACTATGTAAACATAACCTCACAAAGTTATTTTTTCTAAAATTTCTAGATCAAATTCGAATCTAGAACCTACATAATACCTAATTTGAACAAAATCTTTTAAAAAATAACAAAACTATGCCCTCTATAACGAAATCTGAAAGCGTTACCGTTACATCGTTACATTTGCGTTACATTTTTTGCAGTTCGCTCCCCATTGCCGACAAAATATCAGAACGCCGCCAATGAAGTTTCGCTTCAAAAATAGATGCAAAGACAAGATAAAACGAAAAAAAAAGTTCGCATAAACAAATTGAATTGATTTTCTTTTTATTCAATTGATTTCAATTATTAAAAAATTATTGTTTAATAAACATTTTTTCCTCTCATTTCTCTAAAAAAGGCTGGCGTTCTATGGCTGATAACCAGCTTTCTCTTTGTTTATCTTCGTTTGGTAGGTTTTTCTAGGAGTGAAAGTTGTTGTATTTTCACAATCTGGCACGATACAATAATGATAAACCATTATAAAACTCGACTCAAAATCATACACAAACCACAAAACACATACCAATAATAATAACCAGTTTTTCAAGAGAAACATAATGAACAAAAACTGTACAAGGAAAAATCCGGCCCTGGACGACACGCCGTCAGCAATCCGCTGATGAAAAAACCTTCCACTCTATAATCGGAACGCAACCTAGGCCGATAGCGTCACTCGCCGTTTTCGCGGGTATTTGGCCACTTTGAACTTTAGTTATTTATTGCGACGTTAAAATTTTTCGTATGCAAAAAAAAATTTTGTAGGGATACTTTTCAAGTCTAACTGATCATTTTGATGCAAAAAAAAAATACGTGCAAGGGGCCTATTAATTCCGGACAAGAATAATTTGAGTCAATTTGATATCCCTGTGAGTTTTTTAATTTTTGTCCGATTTTGGCAAAATTTTTATCAAAGTGTAGCCCTATGTATCGAGATATGACTCTTTATTTTGGTTTTGGAAAAATACTGATGGCTTGGTCATTATACAGGCAGGAACAAAAGCTACTTTTTTACCCTCAAGTTTTAACACCCTGTGGAAAAATTGAGCGGCAAAATTCATCTTTATTATGTTCTGTTGTGAAGTGCAATCTTTTCTCAACAAAATGTTTTTTTGGTTATGTCAATATCTGCTTTTTTAGAGAAGATACATTTGTTTGAATAAAATGCTGCAGTTACATAATATTTTATCAACAACCACCAAAAACATTCTTATAGACTTGCATGAAGCTTAGCTTAAGTATGAAAAATAAAATGCTGAACTCGTTCGCGCGATAACTCCAGGAGTCTCGCTGTATTTTGACTGTGATATCCCATTTGGCAAAGTTACATCCCCTGAACGCAATTATTTTAGTAATCTAAAAGAAACACAAAACACCCCTGAGTTTTCTCAGAAAAAGACCCGCTTCAAAGGCCATACAGGTCGAATGAAGCTAAAGCCCCTTCCCAATAAAACTCCCCTGAAATCCCACCCGACAGAATTCACTCCCCTGAAATCCCATTATTTAAGCAAATAAGAATACGAATTTTCTTCGGAAACAGACCCGATTCACAGGCCATCGGGTCGAATGAAGCTTAAGCCTATTCCAAGAAAATTCCCCTGATCTCACACCCGACAAAACCACTCACATCACAGAAAGTGTCACCTCGTGGTAATAGAAGCAGAAGAAATTCAAAATAGCCAAAAATCGTAAGTTTCGTCGTACTTCGCAACGGGCCGGATCGCGTAAAGACGAAACGTACCATTGCATAACATAGTAACGCGTTCAGTCGTGGTACGCTTTGGCTGGAAATTCACGGATATTTTTGCCCGACAAAACGTACCCCGCTGCAACGCATCTTACGCTTTCTATGTACGTTCAACCACATAATGTGCGTACAACAAAATGTGCAATTAATGTTTATGAACCATCATGCCGATAATAATAGGACAGAAAATGTCTTTTTTTCTTTTAGAAGATTAACAATGACCTAGTATGGATAATAAATGAATTTAAGAACTATTTAAAATAAATTAATCTAGGTTACTGTAACGTGTTTTCACCATTCCTTTTCAAAAATTTTTCACAGAAAATGTTCATGCTTTGGCCTCCAGCTGATCTAGTTTTCAATTTTCTACTTCTCTTTACTTTACAGGGTGATTCACGTAGGTGGTCTAACAAAAGTATTTCAAGAACGGCTTTTCCAGACGTATTGAACTTTGGTATGAATCGATATGGAAGTGTAATGCAGCTTCTAATAATTTTTTGGGGATTCCGGCATCTACTAGTTTTTCCTAGTTAGTTTCTTATTTCAAATTGAACAACCCATATATATTATTTAATTTTCGAATTCTGTATGAAATGTTGAACAACTTTTATGGAATATGTTATACAGGGAGTCCCAGCGAAAAGGTCGCACCCCTATCTGTGACTCTCTTGGTATATTTTGGAAAAAACGCTCGGACTCGTCAATTTTGACTTCTAGGCGTAATTTTATGTATAGCCGTACAATACAGAGTGATCCAAAGATAAGATATTGCGTTACACTATATTTTTAAATGGAAACCCACATTATTCCAGATCTAGATTCCTTTCTGAAAATTGAGTTTAGTCTATCAAATTATATCTTTAATCATATTTGACCGTTTTGGAGATATGTATTTTCATTTAAAGAAAAAAAATTGACAGTGATTTGACGCTTTGTATTTCAGAGACTATAAGACGTAAAACAATGAAATTTTGGAGGTACCTATAGGAAATGCGGACCATTCAAATGATCTTGATCATTCTGTGCAATAATCTACAGGGTGTGACAAATCATAAAAAATATCATTTTATTTTTGAACTCTTGTTTTTTTAAATGGAATGCCTGTCTTTTTATTTTATATAGTTCCCTAGCTAAAATTGATAGTTTTCAAGGTATTTACGTAATAAAACAATATATAATACCTTGAAACCTATAAATTACAGCTAAAGGACAATGTAGTGCCAATCGAGATAAAATTTTGTCTAGAATCAATATCTGAAATAAAGACAGGCATTCCATTTGAAAAACCCGAGTTTTTTTGAAGAACTAATATTTTTCGTTTTTCATAATTTGTTAAGACCCTGTGGATTAGTAAGAATGATGATCAAAATTATTTGAATGACCAGCATTTTTTATAGGTACCTCCAAAATTTCATTGTCTCATGTCTAATAGCACAGCATAAAGCTGTGCTAATAGTCTCTGAGATACAAAGCGTCAAACCACTCCTCTTTTCTGTAATTTTTTTTCTTCAAATGCAAATATCTCCAAAACGGTCAAAGAAGCTCATTATTTGATAAACTAACCTCAATTTTCAAAAAGTAATCTAAATCTGGAATAAAAAATGGGGGTTTTCATTTAAAAATCTAAAGTGTAACGCAATTTCTTGATCACCCTGTATTGTTTTGTGTTCTGTGGTAAAAAGATGAAACTTATGGGGGTGAGCGCTCCCTTCTCTCATTCTTTCCACCGCACTGTTATTAATTTAATGTTTAAGTTTCAATATGGGTGTTCCTTGGATCAAAACAAAAAAAAAACAGTTGCGTCAAACATCTGGAATGAACCGCTTCATAATTTTCTACTGGTTGTTAAAGTTTAGAAAATATTGGAATGATTTGAACTGACCTGAATATTTTATCGTTTCTTGATAATGTTATGAGGTGTTTTCTGAAATTATGATTAAAGGTAGAATGATTTGGAAGAAAACTTAATACAAACAAATTGAAAAATGCTTTTTCCAACATGTTTACAGATGGGTAAGTTTAATTTTCTTAGTGGTGAACAGAGCGGAATGCAAAAAAATAATAAGGCAAAAAAAGTTGTATTGTCAAGAGATTCATTTGAGGTTCAGGTTATTTTCATAGAATGTAACAAAACTCTGCCCCATAAGCACCTACGTGATGTTATTGGACGCAAAGAACATACAGTTAATAATAGCGCCATTAGAAAATTGAACAAAACTTTGATAATGAATCGGTTATCAGGGAAGTAATAATGCATTGAAAAACTTCAATCCATTTAGCAAATCACTTTTCGAAAATTGTTTAGTACGTTTTTCTTCCTTTCAAAAAATTGTTAATGAAACCTTTTTTCCGTGTAACATTTGATAAAAATTGCTCTCACCATTCGGAAGAGCGTCAAAATTATGTACTTTCTGAAAATGTCATAAAAGTCATGCAACAAAACCTTGGGGTAATCTAGCCAAAAATGGCCCATTTTTGAATAAATCATAAAAAATGGATAGGTAATTCTTGCCTATAAGTTACGAACACTTTTTTCTCTACTTTTTTTTACCGTGACTGAACAATTTTTTGAAAAAAATCTCGACGAACAACTGACAAATGGATTGGAGTTTTTGGATACACCATCACTTTGATAACTGATCCAGGATTTTAAAAAAAGCGTTTCCTTTTCGCTTCTTGAAAAATTTGTTTTTTTGATGAGACACCCTGCATTTTATTTTCCTTATCGGTAGAGCTCATTTGTCTAATCTCAAATATACAGTGTGTTTCATTCGGTTTTGCGACAATTTGATATTTTTCTATAAATGAGCCGATTTAATTTTTTATAGTTTATCGCAAGTACCCGAAAAGCTTTATTTTTTTAAGATATAACACAAAATATACAGCTTCGTATACTTTAGCTTATATAAAGCGTTCAGAAATAAAGGTAATTATAAAAAATCTATATTTTATATTATTAGGATTAGAGCCAAGAAATGACGTGCATGTTATAAACTATCATGAAGTATTTTTTCAAATACCAGTACCTACATTTGAATACACATCCGTTAATTCTTGTCACTCTTGTACTACTTATACAGAGACTATCCAAAAATAAAGCAACAAAATTTGTCTGATGTTCTTTTTGAACAGGCCTTGTATAGGCTAGGTTATCAAAACTACTTGGATGTGTACTCGTACTTGTAGCGAAATATATGCTAGAATTTTTGAAGGTTTGTTAAAAAAATATATTTTTTTCCCAAATTTGAAAATCGAAGATTTTGAACGGTACAGGACACCTGTAAAAATTTGCTAGAAAATCAGCGCTATTGTGTTTTTGGATAAGCAAAAATCAGAAATACTATCTGTTTCTAGATTCAAAAAATGTCTATTAACTTTTCACGTCTTTAAAGGCCTTCTATTATTCGTAGGAAGCCATGAAAAATTGAAAACAGTAAAATGAGTTCCACCAATCAGAAATCGATTAGAATTTGATGTAGTTTCGCCCCATGAAAGTTTTTTGTTAAACCAATATCATTGAGTAAAACTTGAACAATTATCCCTTGATTATAATTCCACATTTTGCCCTGTACGCCTACAAAAAAATCGAAGGAGCGTGTTGCAGCGAGGTACGTTTTGTCGGGCAAAAATATCCGTGAATTTCTAGCCAAAGCGTACCACGACAGAACGCGTTACTGTGTTGTACAATGGTACGTTTCGTCTTTACGCGGCAGGGTCAGGCACTTGATGCGGGCTCCCACGTGGAACTGCTGTTCTCGGTACTCTCGGTACTCATCATCATAGAAATATGCGAACAAAATCAGCGCTAACCATTCTTGATTGGCATTTCCAACACCGCGACATCCATAAAGCTGGACACAGCCAACAAGGAATCTGAAAAGCGTTATTGACTACATAATAATAAAACAAAAATCCAGACTTAAGTTCTCATGTGAAAGTGATCAATAACTTTTGAAAGGAAAAATAGTGTCACCAATAAGAACAAAAGAAAAACCAGAAAATCCCAAAAGAAAGGATAAAATAACAAACGGAGAAACACCAAAAAGATCCAAAGACAGCAGCCTCGAACACGAAAGTACAAAAATACAATACAACTCTAGACTTGACAGCAAAATTCAGAATACAGAATTCACAAACATAGAAGATGAATTCGAATACATAAAAAAAAACAGGTATACAATCAGTGGCAGAGGAAGCATTGGGTTATGAAGAAAATACTGCTGGGACGAAGAAATTTAACACGAAATAGTTGAAAAAAGGAAAAGGTACCACGTTAATATAAAAAACTATGGATGACAAGACAAAATACAAAGAATCACAAAAGATAGCCTGGAGTAAAATATGTGAGAAGAAGAATGATAAATGGAGAAGAACGTGTTCAAGACTCAATACAGATATTGGAGGAAGCAGGTGAACAAAAATTGGATGCTCCTCAAAAGTATGAGAGGCGGCCGAACGAAGGACATAATCTCACCCATAACACCTAAAAATGGAACAAATACTTTGAAGATATGCTGACAGAAGACCTCAATTTAAAGATATCCAAATGAAATTCAAGGCATATTTATACAAGGATCACCATTCAGAATAACTGTGGCAGAGGTTAAAGAAGTCTGTGATACTTTTGAAATACGGCACAGAGAAATTGATTTCAAAGGAGGCACCTTTGGCACGAAGTATCTGTTGAATCAAAGACATCACACCTATTTACGATATACAAGCGGGAGACAAGAGTAACTGCGTGAACTATCGGGAAATAGCCGTCACAAGCGCTATTACTAGAGTATATGGGAAAATCTTGAAGAACAGGATAGAAAAAGAATATGCAGATATGGAGGCAGAAGAACAAGCAGGCTTTAGAGCAGGAAGATCCATAGTCGACCACCTGTTTACGCTAACTCAAATTGTAGAAAGGAAAGCAGCACAAAACCAAGAGGTTCATCTCCTGTTCGTAGATCTGAAAAAGGCCTACGAATGAGACGACAGTATGTATACCCTCAGTAAAGCTTTGGGAGGCTCTTCAACATAGCCACATAAACTGGAATTCATGAGAGCTGTGAAGTCTTTACGCGGGGTAAACATCCAGAGTCAATACCAACGAAGGATCAACATCTGGACTCTAAGTAACCAAGGATCTCGAACAGGGTTGCTTGATCGCTGAAGACATGGAAACGGAAATACAATAGCATAGGCATGCTAGTGGATGATGATACGACAGTATACAGTGTGTCCAGAATAAAGTGATGAACATTTGGAATATTGTGAGAGATACGACGTCGCTTAAATGGAAGAAAAGTTGCGTATTTGTAAGCCCAAAAATAATCTACTTTTGTCTGGACGCAACATCGTAGGCCTGGAAATTTTTTTGACGCCGTTTTTAGAATCGTCGTATCCTCTCCTCTAACCCCGAGTCTTACCCATATCCTGAAAGTTTGTAAGTGTTAGGTTTTATAACAAGCAAAAAACTTAATACTGTTGCTTGTAACCCCAATTTTTTCAACTTGTACAATAAAATATCACGATCAAGTCTCGAATGCTCGTCTAAAGTCCAGAAATACTGCCAGAACACAATTATCACAGTCTATAGATTTTTAAAATTCATCACAAATATTTATCACGACAGACTCGGTAGCCCAAAGTCTTCGTAATTTTATTTGTATGCACCTATAACTATAGATCATTGGTATGCACTTTTCAACACAGCTCAGTTTTTTTTATCTTTGGAGTGTAGGTAGGTAAAACTTTTTGGAAAATAATATGAATTGTGATCTTGATTCCTATTATTTTTATTCGTATTTGACTTCGTTTTTGACAAAAGAAATTTTCGTGAACAATATTATCTATTGTTTAAACCCTTTTAAACTGAGATCTTGCAAAGAACATCTCTGATGAGGTATTTTTGATGACAATACTACTAACAAGTTTATATTAATAAAATGAATTGAATCTCATCAATGGTTAAATCCCTCAGTGAAAATAACGTCTTATACTAATTTCTTCACCTAATATATTGAGTAAAAAAATAAAAAATACATGCAATATGCAGAGCAAATACTAGTCTAGAAAAAATCAGATCCTCTCTCTCCTCTCTGTATTCATGGATCTTCACCCTGGAAACTTGATTGATGACCTTAGAGAAGCTAGTCCGGCAACGTTATTCCAGAAATATACTCGCATTTTATCCAAGAGGGCCAAGGCAGAAGCTCATATCTGGTTTAATACCACATGTATCAAACACAGGCTAATACCGAACTACGTCGAACATAAGTTCAAGAGAAATGCACTCCTACCTTTTAGAGCAAATTTGAAAATCCAAAATTTGAAGCTATCTATCTTGAAGGAAGAACGCAGAAGTTGCTACTCTAGAAAAGATCATTTAAATCGATTACTCAATTTCATTTTCGTTACCTTGAGTGCTAAGATTGGAAGCGGCAAAGCTGAGACTTTCCGCAGGGGATTAGAAAATACCGTGGAAAGAGAAAAGAACCATCACTTTCGAAAACTCCATAAAAAGATAAATGCATTAAAGGACTCAAAAGCAAGACTTTCTCCAACCAACAAAAAGTTTTCTGACCACATCTTCCACCCCCGCATACTCAACCTTTCTGACTGTCCTTTTTCGGATTCGGAAACTACTCTACTCGGTAAGGGCCTAAAGTTCTCCCCCGTTCGATTCATCAATGACACTGATATCACACATCTCATGGCCGACATTGAGTTAGCCTTGTCTTCTACAGGTCCTGACTTTATCAATTCTATAAGAGGACACTGTAGACATATAATTGGAAAATCTAAATCGGATCCCACCTTCTCAAGGAACCAGTATATAAAAGTGCAACATAATACTATTAAATCTATCAAGCAAAAAGTAAAGGACAACAACCTGGTATTGGTCAAAGCAGATAAGGGGAATTGTTTGGTAATTTGCAGCAAAGACACATACATTACAAAAGTGACCGATTTTCTGAACACCAATGAACAATTCAGTGAGGTTCAGAGAGATCCCCTCAAGAAATATGTAAGAAGCCTGAAGACGAAATTGGATCGGTTACATTCAGTATTTGAGAACATAAAATACAACAAACCAATCATCCCCATGAATCCTATGACCCCTAGCCTTTATGGTTTGATGAAAATTCACAAAAACAACTACCCTATCAGACCAGTAGTGAGTTTCGTTAATTCTCCTATTTATTTCTTGGCCAAGTGGTTGAATAGAATCTTCAGAGAGAACATAACCTTTCTCAATAAGTTCAGTGTCAGAAATTCGATCGATTTAGTGAATGAACTCAAGAAAATCGTACTACCGAAGGATTGTATACTAGTATCCTTTGATGTGGTCAACCTATCGCCAAGTGTTCCACGAGGAGAAGTTGTGACATTGGTGAAGGATCTGCTGCATACACAGGAGGTGTTTGGAATTGAAGATAGAAGTGAAGTGTTGAATCTTTTGGAACAGTGTCTGGATTTTGACTACTTCAGGTTTAACAATAAGTTTTTCCGTCAAAAAGAAGGACTCCCTATGGGATCTAGCCTGTCGCCATATCTAGCAGAACTTTTCATGTCTTCCTTTGAAAGCAAACTTTTCAGGCTTGATCATGAGCTGATCAATAGGGTGTTCTTCTGGAGACGATACGTTGATGATACGTTTGTCATTTGGTCGGGATCTAGGGATGAGCTGGATAAATTTTTGGTTCTTTTGAATGGAGTACACGACTGCATTAAATTTACAATGGAAGTCGAAACAGAAAAGTCCATAAATTTTCTGAATCTATCGATCTCAAGAGAGGACGACACATTGTCGTATTCAATATTCAGAAAGCCCACTCAAACAGATCATAACATTCCAATTGACTCTAACCATCCCTTTTCCCATAAAATGGCTGCGTTCTATTCATTGATTCATAGAATGTTCATGGTTCCTCTGTCTCCTGTCAATTTTGTCAAAGAACTCGACATAATCTACCAAATAGCTACTAACAACGGTTACCAAAAGCACATTATCGACAATCTTGTTTCCAAAAAGCACAAAAAGCTTCAAAGGACTCTCCTGGATACTCAGGACCAGACTATTCCACCTTGGCAACCCCAGATATCTGAAATTTAGCTACCTAGGTCCTATTTCAACAAAAATTGGCAATATCTTCAAGAATTTTTGCAACGATGTTAAAATTGTGTATAGTTCTAGATCTAAGTTCTAGACAACTTTTTTCTAGAGTTAAGGATAGGGTGGATACTTCAGATAAAAGTGGCGTTTACAGACTTTCATGTAACGATTGTCCTGCCAAATACGTGGGAAAGACTTGCAGAAATTTCAAGATTAGGGATCAAGAACACCTCAACTCTTTGAAGTCCCCAATAGACAATAGGTCTGCTTTTGGTGTTCATCTCAGGGAGTCTGGACACATCTTTGATTTTTCTTCAAATTTTGAAATGCTACACAATGTATCTGTGGGGAGAAGATTGGATGTTTTGGAAAATTTAGAGATATCCAAAACTTTGATCACCGGTCATGTCACGCCACTGAACGAACAAGTGGGTGCGAATTTTGTTGAAGCGGCCAAATTGATCAGGCTGTTCAGATAGTTCAATTGAACCAGTAGTAGTGAGGTTAGATCTTGTGTTGTTTACATTGAACTCGATACTACGTAACTGGAAGGGCCCCTGTCGTGTCGACAACTGAGGCAATTTTAGTCGTATTTTTTTGGCGCATAGGTATATTTTGGTTGGACTAAAAAGGTGTTGCTATCTTTGTCACACTCATTGCCCTTATGCGAAGTCGGAGGTTTTCAAATAGTTTGAAGATAAATTGAAAAAGCGGTTGATTTGCTTGGAAAAAATGACTACAATTCTGTGCATACTTAGTAGTCTTAATTATCATGATATAATGGATCTATATTATTTCAAAAAACTATCTGGAAAAATGCTAAATAAGAAACAAATTGGTAAATAATGAAGTATACTTAGATGATCCGTAATTCGATTAAATAGTGGAGAAAATACAGGGTAGGTATAGCTAGGTAGTAGGTGCAGGGTGATTTATATGTTTGACCTGTGTATTGAGTAAAGTGAAGGTATTAAGGTATAAACTTGGAAAACTATAATAGCTTAAAATAAAAATGAAAATATTTTTATTTTTGAGGTCACATTAAAACTAATAAATATGGTGTTTTTTGATAGGGGGCTTGAGGAATGTCCGAATAATTGCATTTCTTGGAGTGTTTACCATCGTCAATTCCTAAAGGGCCCTACTCACACGCCTGCAGCAGGAGCAATCTAAGAGCCAGGGCGATTGGGGCAATTTTCTAGATCGCCTTCTAAGCAGGGCGGTAGGGGCACCTTCATACCTTTCTAGCATTATTTTAAGCAAGATATGAGAAAACAAACTTTAGAAATGATGTTAGTAGTACCCAACGAACTCGAACAGGATGTGAAATTGTCACATTTTCAAAACAAAACGTACTTTACAAGGAAGTTTCTCCTGCGGCAGTCCTAGATTGCCCCTGCTGCAGGAGTGTGAGTAGGGTCCTTAACTAGGACAATTTCGTGTAGGTAGGTATACTTAAGGTGCCCTTGTCCTTAATAATTGGAGTTATATCACTTAGCCAAAAAATGAAATCTGCTTTTCTGGAGTGTATTTATTACCACACCCAAATGCACTGCAGAAATTAACCATTTTGTTTGTCACCGAAACTATAAAAAGCTACATATTGATTGAACATAATATTAGCTGCAACACTCAGTGTGGCTTTCTTTGTGAAATATTTGTCTGGTTTTTAGGATAGAATATCTTTACTAAACGTACTAAGATTCTATCCTAAAAAACAGACAAACATTTCACAAACAAAGCCACACTGAGTGTTGCAATGTGAAAAAGTGTGCACTAGTGGTGCATAACAAACACAGCTAATATATCATGTCAACAGATATGACAAAGATAGACACCCCTTTCTGTCTCTATCTCTTTCTAGTCGAAAATTTGTCTTCAGTCAACTCGATGTAAACAGCACGGATGGGTCCCTTCCAGGTACGGTAGTATCGAGTTCAATGGTTGTTTACAGTTAGCGAAATGTGATAAGTGTTTGAATTTTGTCTTATATACAATGACGTCGTAGATATCTTTGCTTATATACTCTGACCGTTATTTGTTTTAATGTTTTCGCCTCTTATATGAAATGTGATTGGCGATTCAAACAATCAGCGAAGCGGCGTCTGGCGTTTTGTGCTCGAACTTTCGAGAGCGTGATAGACATCAGCTGTCTCCATGCTGTCTCTATTGGCGATTCAAACAGCTCAAGCAGCGCCACAGCGGAACGCGCGAGAACTTTCGAGAGCGTGACAACTGCATTTTATACATAGCCCGTATTAGGTTTTCGCGCGTGAACTTATATCTGTTGTTCGTATCAGTCGAGTGTTTTGTATCGGCAGAGTGTTGTCAATGGAGAAATAGCGCCTCTAATGAACTGGAACATTTATTGGACGCTCTGAATGGATTTTACCGGCCTCTTCGTGAAGGAAGATTAGCTGTGGAAAATTTAGTGTGTGTCGGGATTCGATAAAGTTTTTTTACGACGTGGGTCCTTTGAAAAATTATGCAGATGATTGTCTTCTCATTGCAGTGAGGTACGCGACAACTATGCCTATTACGAAGTTTCTTCGGATATCGGCGAACATACGTATGATCTTCCATTGTTGATGATGATTTTTATCACCAATATCGGTGAGATCTTTCAATCAATGAAATATATACATTTAATAAGAGTAGATTACTTTGATCTATGCACTATAATCGTCTATTTTCTTGGCTAAAAGCCACTACACTTGAGGCATTTTGATATCGACACCCTTAAGACTGCTGCCGATAAGTTTATGATTCCAACAATAATAACAAAACCCGAAAAATACCATTCAATTAGCACACTATAATCATTTACCAACGTGGTTTATCAAAATCTTCGCATAAATAATAACAAAATCGGGAATATATCTTCAAGTTATCAAGATCCCGATAGAAACAGCATGGAGACAGCTGATGTCTATCACGCTCTCGAAAGTTCCAGCACAAAACGCCAGAGGCCGCTTCGCTGACTGTTTGAATCGCCAATTGGGATCTTGATAACTTGAAGATATATTCCCGATTTTGTTATTATTTATGCAAAGATTTTGATAAACCACGTTGGTAAATGATTATAGTGTGCTAATTGAATGGTATTTTTCGGGTTTTGTTATTATTGTTGGAATCATAAACTTATCGGCAGCAGGGTGTCGATATCAAAATGCCTCAAGTGTAGTGGCTTTTAGCCAAGAACATAGACGATTATAGTGCATAGATCAAAGTAATGTACTCTTATTAAATGTATATATTTCATTGATTGAAAGATCTCACCGATATTGATGATAAAAATCATCATCAACAATGGAAGATCATACGTATGTTCGCCGATATCCGAAGAAACTTCGTAATAGGCATAGTTGTCGCGTACCTCACTGCAATGAGAAAACAATCATCTGCATAATTTTTCAAAGAACCCACGTCGTAAAAAAACTTGATCGAATCCCGACACACAAAAAATTTTCCACAGCTAATCTTCCTTCACGAAGAGGCCGGTCAAATCCATTCAGAGCGTCCAATAAATGTTCCAGTTCATTAGAGGCGGTATTTCTCAATTGACAACACTCTGCCGATACAAAACACTCGACTGATACGAACAACAAATATAAATTCACGCGCGAAAACCTAATACGGGCTATGAATAAAATGCAGTTGTCACGCTCCCGAAAGTTCTCGCGCGTTCCGCTGTGGCGCTGCTTGAGCTGTTTGAGTCGCCAATATATTATGACTGTGAGCAGAGACAATTTTAACTTTGTTTCGTTTCATTATTTTCTTACTGTTTGTTTCAGTCTAAATGCTTTTGATAATGGCATGTTGCCGAAACGCGTTGAGCTAAGAATTAAAAATGTTTGTGAAGACTTTTGGATTTTTTTTACCTCCTCTCTATCTGCAAAATCAGATCTTATTGGCAAATAGTCGTCTAAAAAAAAATAGATCTTATTGTGTATACAGTATGTTTGGCGATGGGGTATCCAATAGGTGGATTGAACCAAGAATCTTATTTTTCGAAAAAAGTCATTCTTCATAGAAATGTTAGCTTGTTGAAAAAATACGATGGTCGTTGAAAAAAAAAAATGGAAATTTTATACACTGTCTTCAAAAGAAAAAAGTACTCATATTCAAAAGTTTTTGGCAAAATTGACTTTCAAACATTTGAGTAGTTCCAAATCTTGCACACGAATCAAGAATAACGTGGATGGCATTCACCGGAATCATCACTGAACAGTTGAAGACGGCCCTCTTTCTTCCTTCAGTTTGCCTCCACATAACGAAAAATCAGAATAAAAATTAGTCGACCAAAGGACCGAATTAGGGCTTCGCAAGACCAAGACCAAGACCAAGACTGGCTGGTCTTGGTCTTGGTCTCGAAAAATAAATTTGGTCTTGATCTTGGTATTGGTCTCGATATATCAAGACCAAGACAAGACTGGGTCAGTCTTGGTCTTGGTCTTGGTCTTGAAAAAATATATCCCGAATTTTTAAAACACACATAACAATATACAGTGCAGCTCAAAAACTTGTGAACCGTTTTATATATGCTAGCGAGATTTGGACACACCATGCGTGAAAACGTTCTATATTTTTTGAGATAGTTGTGACAGCTGAAAAAGTCAAAATGAGAGCTGGGCGTCATTTTCAATGAAAAAATCAAATGGAAAGGGGGGTCGAGTGATACCTCATTTTCAAGGCCCTTTGACCCTGATTACAACTGCCGAGTCGCAATCCTCTGTTATCATTCATGTTGATATTATGACATCGTGTCAGATTTTCATTTGTCACTTTAATAATACCCACTCGCAAGAGTTGACTTCTCCGAACTAAGAGGATATGATGAGGTACAGAAGATCTTCAAAATGAGCTATCACTCAATCTTTTTGATGAGGATTAATTTCACAAAAAAAAATAATTGGGGTGAAAAAAAACCCTCGTCAGGAAGGATTGAGTAATAGCTCATATATCAACAGGAATGATAGCAGAAGCTTGAAACTCATGAGTTGTAATCAGGGTCAAAGGGCCTTCAAAATAGGGTATCACTCGACCCCCCTTTCCATTTGATTTTTTTTTTATTTAAAATGGCGCCCGCTGTCTTTTTGACATTTTGAGCTGTCACTACTACGTCAAGAAATGCAGAACGACCTCACATTATATGGTGTGTTCAGGTCTCGTCCACATAAATCAAAGGGTTCAAACGTTAGAAGGAGGAGGGACCTCTCAGAGCCGCACTGTATAGCATAACAACCCTGGAATAGATGTTTTCTATAAAACGTCACTCGGTGGATTTTTTTTTTCAAATCACAATTCTGAACCAAAGTAAAAAATGGATTTTTATTGTACAGCCCGTATAGTTTGGCCTAATAGGCAATAAAATATGCAAAACTATTGTCAATGAAAAAAACCGTTTTAAAAATGCGTAAGACATTTTATCATCACCTGGGATGGCGGTACGATTTTGACAACTCTTTCTCATTTTTAAAGCGTTTTTCTCCATTGTGAATGGTTTGCCTATTGGACAAATAATTATAATACGAGATCTACTTTATTACAACCATAAGAACAAACCTATCTGGGCATCCATGTCAGACAAAGGTTTCCAAAAAGTATCAGATAGCTCATTTTGCATTTTATTTGGCTATTCACAGTGAGTATATTTTGATTTGTTTGTGTGAGATGCGGGGTTTGTGTAACTTTACGGCGCTACCATGCATTCCGATCAACCGATTTTACCACAGTCTATCAAGTCAGGGAATAGGTACAATTTCTCCTAAAAATGTCCTTTACTCCTTCATACTTGTATGTATATTCATCATAGCGTTGTGTAACGAGTTTCGCCATAGAAAACACTGTTCAGCTTTGAATAATTTATTTTACAAGTCACTATGTACAGATCTCACTATTCACAAACAAAATCACAGCTTATTTATGTTTTACGATTTATATTTCACGACGTATTCAGAACTGAACTAACTCACTGAAATGACGGATCTCATTATATACCCTGGCCAGGATTAAGAGAACAATCCAGATCTTTTTAGAAAAGCGAAGAATGTTCGACGCCATCTAGCCTTGCTAGAATGTACCAGAATGCCAAACAATTCTACACAATGTGGTGGCTGCGGCGGCGCATTCACCATGCAACGTCACATTGCCCCCTTCTTAAGGCAATTCGTCCCGAATTGCCTTTATGTCGGTATCGGCAACTGTCCCCAAACCGGCAGCCTGATGTCCTATGGAAGTAGCAGTCCACTGTCCTCTGGTTCGTCCTCCGGGAAGGATAGCAGCACACCAGGATGTCAATGCCGCTTTCTTTGAAGATTACCTCCAGCATGCTCCGTACTACTCTCCAGTCCAGTTGGTCGTTCGTCATTTTCGGATTTGCCAGATGGGTCAGGTCCTGTGACAGCATCAAGTCACGAAGATGACTCAGGGCTTTCCAGACATCACTGTAGGTGGTCAGATGATGTGGAAGCTTCTTCGTCACAAGGTAGAACAGGTGTCGTGTCCCATTCGAGATTTGGAGCGGCTTCCCTACCTCTGGCTTTTGTCGTCGCAGATGGTCCAATCGTCCAAATTTTCGTTTAAAAACTGCAGCAAGTCCACTCCTCATACTGAGGTCTTCAGTGACCCAGTGAGCCAACGAGTATTCGGCCGGTGCTTCAAACAAATCCAGCTGCCTCTCTTGGACAACGCCATTCTGGACTTTCTGGCCATTGGAGTGTAGAGACATGAAAGTTTCCAATGACATGTCTTCCTTGGCTGACCTGATCTGCCTCACTTCAGCGTCCTGATCGTCGTGGTTCCCAGCATACCGAGCTAAACGATTGAAGTGAACAACCCTCGGTTTTCCTCGTGGTGGCTTTCGAATCCTGTAGACGACGTCATTGATTCGCTCCAGAATCTCAAACGGGCCCTCCCAAGAACTTTGCAGTTTTGTGGAGAATCCACGTCGCCTCTGTGGGTTGTGAAGCCAAACCAAATCCCCAACCTGGAACCCTCCTTCTTCGGCCTTCACGTCGTACGCTTCTTTCATCCTGTCGCTGGCACTTTGGATGTTTAGTCGGACCCGTTGATGGATATCGTCCATTTTTCTACGAAGATCACTTGCGTAGTCTTCGCCAGCGACATCCTCACCAGGTGGACAGCCAAACTTCAAATCACAGGGCAGCCGGAGTTCACGACCCATGATGATCTTGGCAGGTGTTTCGCCCGTCGATTCATGAACTGCTGACCTGTACGCCATGTGGAATAGGGGAAGATGTTGATCCCAGTCTCTTTGATGGTCAGAGACAACTTTGGCCAAGTGTCGATTGATGGTTCGGATCATTCGCTCCACCATGCCATCCGATTGTGGGTGTAACGCCGTTGTCCTTGTCTTCTTGATCTTCAAGACATCGCAACCGTTCTGGAATAGCGTCGATTCGAAGTTCCTGCCCTGGTCCGAATGCAGCTCCAACGGGACACCGAAACGGCAAAACCATTCCTTAATCAAGACATCGGCAACGGTAGCTGCCTCCTGGTTTGGCAAGGCATACGCCTCAGCCCACTTGCTGAAGTAATCCATGGCGACCAAGATGTATTTATTTCCTTTGTCCGTTTCAGGGAACGGTCCAGCCACGTCGATTGCGATCCTTTCAAAGGGGCTTCCCACGTTGTATTGGCGCATAGGAGCTTTTGGCCGTTTCTGGGGTCCGTTACTTGCCGCACATACGGCACATTTTCTGCACCATTCCTTCACATCGGCTTGACAGTTAACCCAGTAAAACCGTTCTCGCAGCTTTCCCAGCGTCTTGGTTACACCCAAATGTCCACCCGTGACGCCATCATGGACCTCTCTCATCACCTCTGCCTGTCTGTTTCCAGGAACGACTAACTGCTCGCCTCCTTTTCCTCGGCTCTTTGACAGTGCTTACATTGTTCTGGACAAGGTCTCCTGGATAGGGCATCAGCGTTGTTGTGGCTGGATCCAGCTCGATGTTCCGTGTCAAAGTTGAACTCTTGAAGTCTCTCAATCCAACGAGCAACTTGACCCTCCGGATTCTTGAACTGTAGGAGCCATTTGAGCGCGGCGTGGTCGGTTCTCAGCAGAAACTTTCTTCCGTAGAGGTACTTGTAGAAGTGCTCTACCCCTTTGACTACTGCCAGTAGTTTCCTTCTCGTGACGCAGTAGTTCCGTTCCGGCTTCGACAAGGTTTTGCTGAAATAGCCGATCACCCTTTCGTGTCCCTGCTGGATCCGGGACAGCACTGCACCAAGTCCTACATTACTGGCATCTGTATCCAGGATGAAGTTCCCCTCAGGTAGTGGGTAGCCTAGGATGGGCGCGGTGGCAAGTGCCCTTTTAAGCGTGTCAAAGGCCTCCTGACAATCTTCGTCCCAGTGAAAGCGTCTCTGTGCCTCTGTGAGCCTGTGAAGAGGCCGGGCGATGTTCGCAAATCCCTGGACATAACGCCGGTAGTACGTGCACAGACCCAAGAAACTTCTTAGCTCGTGGAGGTTCTTTGGTACTGGCCACTCCTTAACTGCCTCCACCTTTTGCTGGTCAACGGCTACACCCTCAGCCGACACGATATGACCCAGGTATTGTACTTCCCTCCGGAACAGTTGGCATTTCTTTGGACTCAGCTTCAAACCGGAACTTCTGAGTCTCTGGATTACCTCTTCCAAGTTCTTCAGATGGTCTGCAAATGATTTGCCAACCACAATTATGTCATCCAGGTATACAAGACATGTTGACCAGGATAGTCCTTTGAGCACAGTCTCCATCAGCCGCTCGAACGTAGCAGGTGCGTTGCATAACCCAAATGGCATAACAGTGAACTGCCACAGCCCAGCTCCAACGCTGAAAGCAGTCTTCTCTCGATCTTCAGGGGCCATTTCTACCTGCCAATATCCGCTTTTGAGGTCCAGGGTTGAGAAGATCTTCGATCCGGCCAAGGTATCCAAAGTGTCGTCGATCCGTGGTAGCGGGTAGCTGTCCTTCTTCGTCACGTTGTTCAGCTGACGATAGTCCACACAGAATCGAGTTGAACCGTCCTTCTTTTTAACCAGAACAACTGGCGATGACCACGGACTACTAGAAGGCTCGATGACACCGCCTTTCTCCATGTCCTTGATGATCTTGTCCGCCTCCTCCTTCTTGGCCAAAGGTAGTCTTCTAGCTGTTTGGCGGATCGGTCGTGCTCCCTCTGTGTTGATGGTGTGCCGCACCACGTTCGTTCGGCCCTTTTCCCCAGTCCCGTTGTCGAAGATGTCGCCGTAATTCCTTATCAGGTTTCTCAATCGTTGTTTTTGTTTCTTATCCAGATCTTTTGAAGAGGTGACAACTAACTTCTCCATCTCTCCGGTGAACTCAGAGATGGCTTGCTCAGTCTCACATACTTGTCGCACCACAGAGGAAATTGACGAGCAGAGCCCCAAAACTGTGTCCCTTGCCAAACTTACAGAGTGATAGTTGACGTTCATCACTCTCACGGGCACAGTCTTTCCCACATGTACCAGGCTCTTTCCACATGCAATGCCTCGTCCTACTTCAGAATCGTGTATTCTAGGCTCAAACATCACGATGCTTCCTTCTTTCATCTTCCCTTCCAGGCGAGCCCACAAAATCATCTCGCTTCTCTCAGGAATTGAGGAATCCCCAGCCAGCAAAACACGAACTGTCTCTTCCTCTCTACCATGCATTATCACCTCTTCGTTGTTGGTTTTCAGTGTTCCATATTTGAAATCTAATTGGAAGCCTTGGGTGTTCATGATGTCCATTCCAATTATGATTTCTTCTTCAATATCGGCAACCAGCATTGGATGTTCGAAGCTGGTGCTTCCCAGAGTCACTGCTGCCTCCACTTCACCATGTATCCTAGCCAAGTCTCCTGTTGCCGTCCGTAGTCGCCACTTTGTTGGTTTAATCATTGTCGGTGTTGTGACAATGTCGGGCCTGATGATAGACTTTGTCGCACCTGTATCCAGCAGCATGGTGCGTTTCTCTCCATTAACCCAGCCATCCACAAACACGCTGTTCAGTTTGTGTCCTAAAGAGGCAACTATGGCGGTTTTCCTTGGGGCATACTGGCTACAGGTCAACGATTGCCCCTTCGCATCGACCCTCTCTAGTTTTCCGACGTCGAAGAAGGTGCCCGTCTCTCCTTCTTGCATCTGCTACGAATGTGGCCAAGCTCTCCACAGTTCCAGCATCGCAGCTCCCTTCGCTTGGACGCCTCTATCTCTTTGACGACCCTCCTCACAGTTGCTTCGACGGTGTCTTCTTCCAGAGGATCTTTCTCCTCCACCCTTCGCACGCGTGCAGGAACCTTCACAGACTGCTTCGCCGCTTCGAATTCCAAGGCTTTGGCCAGTGCTTCAACCAGTCTATCGGGACGATGGAGTATCAGTGACTGCCGAATCTCCTGGTCTCGAAGTCCATCCAAAAAGGCCTGAACTGCAAGCCTCTCCATAACGTTCTCTGGCGTGGTTGGATAAGCCAGTCGTGCAAGGCGAGCAACATCCGCTTCAAACTCCTGCAAGGTCTCGTTGGTCTTCTGAATGCGATTTTTCAACTGAGAGTGGTAGACGTGCTCCAAGTGAGTTTGCCCATATCGCAGTTCCAGATGCTTGACTAGTACATCGTAGTCCTCCTGCTCCTGGGTGTTGAGCGTCTGCAGGATTTCTGTAGCTTCCCCACGAAGTGCCAGAGTCAATGCCAGGGCTTTTTCCGGTCCAGTCCATCCATTTGCCCTTGCTGCTGCCTCGAACTGGCGATGGTAATTGTTCCAGGACAGTTTGCCATCAAACTGTGGGGCTTTCATGTGGATTCTGATGGTATCAGCTTCCATCTTGGCACTCGCACCGTGATTCCCGAAAGTAACTTCCGGTTGTTGCATGATTACTGCCACTTGCCTTCTCACTTCGTCGATTTCGTCTTCCAGAGCCTTTGCAGTCTCTCCTAGTTGTTTCTCCAGATTTCCGATTTCCTCTGCTACATGAGCCTTCAAGCAGTTGTAGTTATCCGCCAATTGCTCCTTGATTTCTTCCATAGCTCTGGAAGATTCATTAAACTTCTCTTCCAATTTTCCTTCCATGGCTCTAGAAGATTCTTCCAGTTGATCCTTCAAGTTCTTGGACAATTTCTCAACTACTGCGTTGGGATCGGGAATCTCAAATTGGAACGTATCAGGATCCATGCCTTCTTCCATTAAAGCCTCACGAAGCCTTGTTTGTAGATCAGTTTTCTTACCGCTACTATCCAGGTCACGCTCTTCCAGCTCCCTCTTCAACTCAGCGACCTTCAATCCGGTTAAAAACACTAGTTTCGCAGCCATCACAGCGAATATTTATGTCCGTTTCTATAGCACACAATAAATCCCACTTTTGACACCAATGTAACGAGTTTCGCTATAGAAAACACTGTTCAGCTTTAAATAATTTATTTTACAAGTCACTATGTACAGATCTCACTATTCACAAACAAAATCACAGCTTATTTATGTTTTACGATTTATATTTCACGACGTATTCAGAACTGAACTAACTCACTGAAATGACGGATCTCATTATATACCCTGGCCAGGATCAAGAGAACAATCCAGATCTTTTTAGAAAAGCGAAGAATGTTCGACGCCATCTAGCCTTGCTAGAATGTACCAGAATGCCAAACAATTCTACACAATGTGGTGGCTGCGGCGGCGCATTCACCATGCAACGTCACAGTTGGTTCAATATTCAGTAACCCATAACACATTATTTATTTTCCATGTAAGTTAGTACATTCCTTGATGAATTTGGGGATATTTGTTTCAATGATTTGGCATCACTGGTCTATACCTATGGTGAATTGGAGAATCACAATGATACATTTTTTGAAGGATTGATTTACTTATAAAAAGTAGATAGAAACATTTTTGCAGATTTCATTGATTATTGTGTCGATTTTTCTTTTCAAGACCAAGACCAAGACGAGACTCTTGTGGTAGAGTCTTGGTCTTGGTCTTGGTCTTGAACGTCAAGTCTTGGTCTTGGTCTTGCGAAGATATTAAGGTCTTGGTCTTGGTCTTGGTCTCGGTCTTGTCACCAAGACCAAGACCAGACCAAGACTAGACTTGTGGTCTCGCGAAGCCCTAGACCGAATTTCCAGTACGCAGTACGTCGCAGAAAAAATAACCATTGGACGTGCTGGGTACTCTGTTTCTCTCTTGAAGTAATTTCAAGTGAATAAGTGTGTAAACTACTTAACAAAAAAAACGGTACACCCGAAATTTGCGCCAATGTTTGGACACTCATAATTTTTAAACCAATCGATGAAAAAATATGCGGTTTGCACCACGATGCAGAGCATTTCTTTGCGGTTTATGCGGAAGGTCTAGAAAATTATTTTTTTCAAAAACTTCTTTTATACAGGTTGGTGAAAAAAGTACTGTAAGTTTTATTTTCCTTTACTGTCCCCCCATTTCCACAGACATTTTTTGGAGTTTTTTTTCGATATGCCCAAGTGCTTGTTACGTCCATACCTCGAAAGGTTTTTGGATTTTTGTTGATATCTTCTTTGAAATATCGAATATGTTTGAACATTTTGACACATAGGGCTTTGAATGGCTGTTCTGCGAATTCTTTAAGTTTATAACTGGACAATGTTATGGCATGGATCTATTTTTTAGCTGTCTTCCTGATGACTTATTGTTCACTCCGCAATATTTTGAGTATACAGGGTGTGTCAAAGAGTTTTGATCATAAGTAAAGCACTTTTTAGTTATTTTGTCAGGTTTTCTCTTAATTAATTATTGATTGATTGATTAATTCAGGTTCTTCGACATAATAATTTTGAACAAAACCTGATAAAATAACTGAAAAGTGCTTTACTGATGATCAAAATTCTTTGGCACACCCTGTATACTCAAAATATTGCTCAGTATCCTATAAGTCATTAGAAAGACAGCCAAACAATAGATCTATTCCATAACATTGTCAGTTGTATACTTAGAATTAGCAGAACAGTCATTCAAAGCCCTATGTGTAATAAAAATTTTCCAAGGTATGGAAGTAACAACTTGCTCTGTGGAAAAGGGGGGACAGTAAAGAAAAAGAAAATTCACAGTACTTTCTTTACCACCCTGTATAAAAGAAGTTTTTGAGGAAATTAATCTTTTGAACTTTTAGCTTGAACCGCAAAGGAATGCTCTGCATCGGGGTACAAACCGCATATTATATTTTTTCATCGATTCGTTAAGAAATTATGAGTGTCCAAACACATACACATCTTGCTCCAACAAAGCACAATGATTGACCGATTCACTCACAATTTTGTTGTGGGGTTTCAACTTCTTTGGATCTGCGCATTGATGAGAATTTTGAACTACGTGGTTGGCCTCCTGATTCAACGAAGCACTATGATAGACTGATTCACTTTCAAATTTGTTGTGGGGTTTCTGCTTCTTTGGGTCTGCGCATTGATAAGAATTTTGAACCACGTGGTTGCGCTTTAACCATAATTATTCAAATACACGTCATTATCCAATGAAGCGCAATGATAGACTTCGGGTGTACCGTTTTTTTTTTGTTGAGAAGTTTATTTCTTGTATAACATTTGTACAGTAATGAAGTATTCATGTTATATTTTGCTGAAAACTTTTGAATATGGGTACCCATTCTTGAAACAGAAAATGATTTTTTAATATTTTGGAAACCCTGTATAAAATTACAAACTTATTTCATCGACAATCGTATTTTTTGAACAAGCAAAAATTTTTACTCGAAAAATTAAATTTTTGGTTCATATCACCTATTGGATTGGATGCCCCATCGCCCGACATTCTGTATAAGAAAAACGAATTTCATATCTTACATATTAAAATAAAATCACAGCTGTATCAGTGAAGTCATTTTAGACGTTGTAGTGGACTTAAGTCCCGGGGCAGAGATTAACACGATCTGCATATTAAATTAGGTACCCTGTCGGAGAATTTCAAATTTAATGTGAATGAACCATTGACTTTAAATACTATAGACTGGGCATCCCATTCATAAAATGGTATTAGTCTTGACGCCAACATCACAATAAGTGCGAAAGAGACAACACTATGAGTGGAAAGAGATAAAACGAGGAATCCGAACCCATCGGGCAACACCGCATGAGAACATGTGATTCTTATAATACGTACGTCCGAACTCGATTTTCATCTGGAACAGCGGCGGCACATTTCGAGTTTCTACCGTTTTGTATGAAAAATATAAATGAATATTAATTTGGGTAGGTACCTATGTCGTTATTGTTATATGACAGTATATCACATTTTTGACTTTCTGAATCAATAAAAATTGAAATTTTCATAACATTGAAAATTAAATCTCCTGATGTTCTTCCGACAATAATGAATTACGGTTCCGAATAAAATGACAACCAAAATACAAAATATATTTCGCCTTTCTTACATATCTCTAAGGCCATTTTACTCAATTTGCCATATGATTTTTGTTTTTGGAGACGGGAAACTGTATGGTCTGCCGGTGAGTCATGATTGGCAAGCTTCCCGGTTTTAAATATTTGATTCCATCAATGTCACGTAAATAGTCTTGTGGGTTAAAATGGGCCGAACACAAAAAGGGAGGTTTGATTCGAAGTCGGTCCTCGTCAATCCTCACCAAAGAACACCAAATATTTCGCAGCTCTTCATTTTTTGGAAATCTAAAATTGGATAACAAGAAAAAAATATAAAAAATAGGAAACAGCAACGTTTTACTTTTCTTGTTTCTAATACAAAAGTATAGTACAGGCGAAAAGTATTATAAATAAATGACCGAAAAACTATTTTTAACTATACCAAAATGATTATCAGTGCTGGAAAGTGAGTGGAGATAAATTCAAAGAAATATGGTGCAGGAGTCATACTAAACAAAGACCGCAAATATTGGTATACCTGCAAATTGAAGCAGGTAAGCAATATTGTTTATTGGTCTATTCTTCTTTAAATTAATGTCTAAACATAAATTTAATTTTGTATGTTTGGACATAAATTTGGCCCAAAAACATTTATGTCTAGATATACATTCAAAGAAGTAGGGGCAAATAAACAATACAATTGCTGCTTCAATTTGCAAGTACCAATATTTGCAGTTTCTATTCACTTTTCGCATTCTCCAGAAAATTAAACATTTTTTATATATCCTATACCTACCTTAAAAACAAAATTGCCATTTTTTCTGGCACGTTTTAAAATGTAAAGGTTTATTCGGAAGCCTTGGGAACAGGGTAAATATCTATTTTCAACCATTGAACTTTTATTTAAAACTTTTTTCCAAACGTCAAATTAAAAAGTGAATTGCGGGGTCCATTTAGCTGTGCCCTGTACAAGGTTTTTTTATATATTAATTTAGACCCCCTTTATCTTTTTTATTTGACGTTTCAGACAAAAATGTCCCTTCATAAAAGTCTATTGATTGGTTTCGAGCAAATTGTTGGAAAAACTATATTTCGCTTTTACAGGAAGAAAGACTGGGCGTCGTCAAAATTTTTAATTCCAATTGAAAGGTACAGGCAAAGAGGGCGATATGTCAAAAAGTTAATTTCGAGATAAACGCAAGGTTTTAAGAGCTCTAAAAAGTGATTATAATAATAATAATTGTAAAAGTAAGCATTCTCACTGAAGACTTCAACCTTATTGTAATAAAAAAAACGAAAATAAGACAGTTGAGGAAGTATCCAATAAATAATTCATCTTGACTGTGTATGAAATAATCGAGGAAATAATGGAATAGGTATTCAAGTAATATGAATATCCTTTCTTATTTGAGAACAATCGGTTCCTATTGCATAGAACACTACCATTCAGGCTTTTTTTTCCAAATCAGTTTCATTTTTTTGTTGTTACCTATTCACGAATAAAAACAAACATTTAAACTTCCTGAAGATTGAAAAATCCTCATTTTCATGAATGAAGTATGATGATGCCTACACTCTACACCACTGGATCCGTCTCCAGTCAATGCTCAATGCAAATTTGACTCTTACCTGTGAATGGTGATTTCTGGATCCGAATGGTCCAGTTTTTGACACAGGAAGCACAATCTTACCATTTTTCACAAATAAAGTCACAATACAACACTTCACAAGCACGAAAGTAGAAGTTTTCAAGTTGAAACCCCATGGCATCACCGCACTACCTTCAAAATCGGAACCAGCTGTTTAAAGGCAGCGTTTCCGTGTACTAGGACCAATATTTACTATGTATCGCCTGTATCCAATGCACAAAAAATCATTATTTAATGAATGTTAGTAATTAAGCTTTGAGTAGCACAAAAATTTTTCACATTATTTATGATATGAAATAATATCATCATTAGACACTATCACCGTTGTTCAACATTGAGTTGATTCACACGAAATCATGGTTGTAAATGTGTCTCATTATGCGATAATCTAGAATAGTGAACCTTGTTGCACCTTCTTGAAAAATGAACAATACTCAATCCTCCTTAATTTTCATTGTATCATGTCTTATCAATCAATTTCGTACACAGAGGAATTTTCATTGATGAAGATTTGCCCAAATCGGCAACCGCGTCCAAAGCAGGTGAGTTTTCGGCGACGCAGATAGATATAACTCGACAAGGATAGCGATACAGTGAATGTCTCAAGACATACGTCCAAAATTGGATGATGGTGCCATTATTTTTGAAGGTTTCCTTCTCTAAAGCCTTATAAAACTCAATGGAATGAACTCTATAAAACCAAAGTGTAAATTTCTTGTAATGGTCATTTTTCAATAGATAAAAAGTTTTATGGCACTGACAATTTATCGAAAAAATCAAATGAAAAACCTTTTTATTTAAAAATGAGTTTTAATAATATAGTCTAATATGACGCAACTCGCTTAATTGCATATTTCTGAGAGAATGGTATATGTCGTCGGCCATCTGGTATACTCTCTCAGGGGACCAGAGTAAGACTAAATATATAAGCAATACCTTAAACAAAAAGAAAAATATTCTTGTTGGAAGAGTTACAACCATAAAAACTATTTTCACTGGTGCCAGTATGATTTGAATGGGTAGTAATGCAAATGTCAATACTAATGAGCTGCAGTATTCCAAAAATGACAATGGGTAGTATAATGTCGTGATAATCAGGCTGGATAAGTGATAAACGGCTCGTAGAAAAATGATGACGACCTGAGTGAAGATAGCTGGAAAAGTTTGAATGATTAGACAAATAATGTAGTTTGGTTAAAGTTTGCCTCACCTTCCATTGGAAAGTACGTGAAATCTACTGGAATGAATACTTTACATGACTGTTAATTTTGATTTTTGTTTTGATAAATTGTTATGACTTATGACATTCAATGAGTCATTGCATGTTCAAAAACTGAAATGGGGTCGTAGAATATTCAGGAGAATACCACGAGTGCCTAAGAATTACCGATAAATTTTCACGAATGCGTGTTTTCTCAAAATTTGTAGAGAAAACACGCATGAGCGAAAATTTATCCGGTTAATTTTAAAGCACGAATGGTTAATTCTAGAACAAAACTTCACTTAATTTGCTTTGCCATATTGATTGCCCTGACAACGTGGTTATTTGTGCCAAGGTGTTTATTTGTGTTGCCATGACAGATGGGTATTATCGGGGGTGATACCACGAGTGCTTAAAAATTACTGATAAATTTTCACGAATGCGTGTTTTCTCTACAAATTTCACTCGACCTTCGGTCTCGTGAAATTTTGAGAAAACACACATTCGTGAAAATTTTACCGGTTAATTTTAAAGCACGAATGGTATTTATAAGAATATTTCACGAATTCTAGAATACAACTTCACTAAATTTGCGTTGCCATGTTGATTGCCCTGACAACGTGGTTATTTTTGAAAAAAAATTGTCGTTGCCATATCGATTGCTCTGACAACGTGTTTATTTGTGTTGCCATGACAGAGTGGTATTATCGATTTGGTGTTATCGGAGGTAATACCACGAGTGCTTAAAAATTACCGATAAATTTTCACGAATGCGTGTCTTCTCAAAATTTCACGAGACCGAAGGTCGAGTGAAATTTGTAGAGAAAACACGCATGAGCGAAAATTTATTCGGTTAATTTTAAAGCATGAATTGTATTTAGAAGAATATTTCAAGAATTCTAGAATATAACTTCACTAAATTTGCGTTGCCATGTTGATTGCCCTGACAACGTGGTTACTTGTGTCAAAAAATGGTCGTTGCCATATCGATTGCTCTGACAACCTGGTTATTTGTGTTGCCATGACAGAGTTGTATTTTCGATTTGGTGTTATCGAAGGTAATACCACGAGTGCTTAAAAATTACCGATACATTTTCACGAATGCGTGTTTTCTCAAAATTTCACGAGACCGAAGGTCGAGTGAAATTTGTAGAGAAAACACGCATGAGCGAAAATTTATCCGGTTAATTTTAAAGCATGAATTGTATTTAGAAGAATATTTCAAGAATTCTAGAATATAACTTCACTGAATTTGCGTTGCCATGTTGATTGCCCTGACAACGTGGTTATTTGTGTCAAAAAATGGTCGTTGCCATATCGATTGCCCTGACAACCTGGTTATTTGTGTTGCCATGACAGAGTGGTATTTTCGATTTGGTGTTATCGCTGTAAGCCTCCGAAAATTCAACTGCTCTTATGGGATTTTTTGTACATGAGTGGAATATTCGCTGTAAGCCTCCGAAAATTCAACTGCTCTTATGGGATTTTTTGTACATGAGTGGAATATTCGCTGTAAGCCTCCGAAAATTCAACTGCTCTTATGGGCTTTTTTGTACATGAGTGGAATATTCGGGGGAAATACCACGAGTGCTTGAAAATTACCGATAAATTTTCACGAATGCGGTCTCGTGACTCGTGAAATTTGTAGAGAAAACATGCATGAGCGAAAATTTTACCGGTTAATTTTAAAGCACGAATGGTATTTGGAAGAATATTTCACGAATTCTAGAATATAACTTCACTAAATTTGCGTACCATGTTGATTGCCCTGACAACATGGTTATTTGTGTAAAAGAATTGTTGCCATATTGATTGCTCTGAGAACGTGTTCATTTGTGTTGCCATGACAGAGTGGTATTATCCATAGAGAAATAACAAAAAAAGAGAGTTACTGATTATATGGTACACTTTGGAGACAGTGTTACGCTGGCGCCACCCTTGGCTACAGGAGAAACTAACAGTCTTGGCGGGCTTTTTGAAACCAACATTTTGTATTGTTTTTTGTTTCACATCAAAGTACCTATCATGTGATATGCGACTTGTTTGCCTGGAGGATGCTAAGAAGGTCAAGTAAGTAGCATGCTTCCTGGCTGCAAGTCGCACCTCGCATGCTACTTCGATGTGAAACAAAAAACAATCCGTGATCATCTAACAAGATTTTGCACTTTTCTGATGGATTTTGTGTAAAAATAAATTTTAGTTCAAATTCAACAATAGTTACCTGAGAAAAGTGCAACATTCTTTTTAAAATAAAGAACCAATGTTTTTTTTCTTCATTGTAAACATATTTTCTATAAAATAAAGTATTTAAATAAAACAATTCTAGTATCGAAAAAATGTATTGAGAATAAATTAATAAACAAATAAAAATCTCTTCACTTGAAAAATAGGAACAGTTCTTACCCTATAAATGGTTATTACAAAGAAAATAATTATTATTCTTACCTCGTAAATAAGTATCACAAAAAAAATTTTAGTTGATGAGAAAAACGCCGATCAGCTTTTGAGAGGACGGTCGGACCATGAAGGGTACTTCTCGCTTTTGATGGTCTTCTAGGGTACATGTTTGTAGATTCCTTTAAACAGACGTCTATAAAATAGTTCTACTGTCTTTCCCATGGTGATGCCTGTCCAGAAATTCTAGTCCATTTCCTCGAAGGAATCATTTGAATCTACGTACTCCACATTGTTAAAGTTGTACAGTACAACAGCCACCTCAGGTCGGAGAGGGAGCGGAGTGTGTTTTTTGAAGGTAATCGTCAGTGGAGGATGGTAAGAATCGACAGACACTAGAGGATCGTCAGCCCGGCATACTTTGAAGCGGCACATAAGTTTCGGACGCCATTCACCTGATTGAGGTCCAGATGGCTCATTGATGATAAAAGAGGCTCGGGAACAGCGTTAGTCTGCAAAGGTTCCAGAGTTTCATCTTACTGAGTCCAGTCTATTGACGGTGAGTTGAAGTCGCCGTAAATCAGGAATGTTGCTTGATCGTATGTATTTCTTAGTTCTTCACAGACATCATAGAAGTGTTGGTGTTGGTAAGTGTCAGCCTTGGAGCGTGGTGGAAAGTACACACAGCAGGCTATCAATTTGAGCCCATCGAAACCAATGCTTGTCCAGACGGCGTCGTATTCTGGTATAGACCTACAGGAGACGATGAAAGACTCAAGACCGCGACGCACCGCATGCAGAACACCTCCGTCTCTCGTACAGCCCAATTGATCATAGCTTTTGTCTTTGCGGTAGATGTTATATTCATCGGAAAAGAGTTCCGAGCTCCCTATTTGTTCGTTGAGCCAGATTTCACTAAGCGTAGCGTTTGATCCAGGAATAAGTGTAGTATTTGAAAATCCGACACAGAAGGGTAAGGCAGCACCGGAGAATTGACCGCGAACGTCTGCAATTTTGGATTTTCTTGGCCAGGAACTCGGTGGCTTAGCCGAGTGACTCATTGTTCCATAAGAACTCCTTTCCCATGCAATTGTCGATGAAATCGTCCAAGTTCACAAAGAGAGGAGCCCGATCGACGGAGCTCAGCACATGACGCAACGTCTCAACAAGGTCCTTGATAAAGTCGTTGAGAATAGGACTGAAAGCCGATAATGATGGACCGGTGAGTAGCTTGAGCTGGTCAACACAGGTCTGCTGATTCTAACTCCTCTGATGGCGTTTTCGTTGCCAATGCATATAACAATGAAATCATTTTTATCAAGCTATCTCGTCAAGGAAAGAAATTCATCAATCATCTAATCGAGAGTGGCCCTTGACAGATACTGTGTGTTGGTGTCAAATCTCGATTCTGTCCTTGTTTTCAGCAGGATTCCCATTCCCTGAACGCAGGACTTGTCCCCAACAAGTAGCAACTCACGCTCCCCATGGCTTGCTTTAACGAAAGTCGGTGTAATGGGATCGACAGTAACGGCCAAATCTTTAGTGCAACCAGGCCTATTGGCCATCTCATCAATCTGTTGACTCTTGATTGTAAAGAGTTCCAAGTTTAATCTAATTGATACTAGTCAGCATTCCTTCTCTGATCGTCTTCAGGACCTTCATTTCTGAGTT
Organism: Orchestes rusci; assembly: GCA_958502075.1. NCBI lineage: Eukaryota > Metazoa > Arthropoda > Insecta > Coleoptera > Curculionidae > Orchestes > Orchestes rusci. Next base: position 19,920,133 of record OY293305.1, on the reverse strand, counting down.
TATGTTCGATAGCTTTTCTTCGATTTCACCAATGGCACTGGTCAACACTGTCAACAGGTTGTTTTTGTTGAGTGCAGAAACAACCTTCTTCTTAAGAGTCAAAATCTGTGCCCTATGCTTTCCGAATTCCTTGATGTACTCCTGCTCAGTCTGTTGAACAGACTGAACAGACTACTCGAACACAGCGGAGTTAATTAAGTCTCTTAATATGGTTGTCTTTCTTATTTATCTCACAACGCAAAATGAAATTTTCTTGCCGAAGTTCATTTATTGTCCCAGAGGGCAAGTCGTTGCTGTTTTGAATTTTCAAGGTTTTTAGTTGGTTTTTTAACGAAGGGAATCAAGTTTTTGCATCAGACTTCCGAAAGTTCGTTGAATTACATCTAAACGGCCCGAGAAGTATAATATTGCAATTTAATGGAAAAATTCCTGCAAGAATATCGGTAGGTTGAGACTATTGAGAATGATTGATTCCAATTTCAACATGACCTCTTTTTCAGATATGATAGAATGCAAGCACAATTTTTGAAGATGCAACATATTTAAACTAAAATTTCTGATACATTTTATTAAATACAATAGAAGCAACTTGAAACTTTGGGTTTTAATCATGATAAAAATACCTAACAAGTGATGTATTACTTGATCCCCCTTTCCATTTAAAATTCTTGAGGTACCTTTCACTTCCGGGGTACACAGGTAAAGGGATAAAATTCAAAAAAAATGTGTCATCAAAAATCAAAAAATTGATGTTTCCAAGCGATTTTTGATTGATCATCTAACACCCTTGGAAACATGGGTGGGAAGTTTTTTGTCAACATTCTGTTTTATTTCTAGAGAAAAAAGTATCGATGTAGAAAGGTAAGAAGCATCTTGGTCGGAGAGCTGTTTCTCCCTCGAGAACGGAAAGAATATTTGCATTATGGGTATTAAACGTCTTCGACCTTTGACTAAATTTCGGACGAACTGGAATTTCAAAGTGGTCGCTGATGGACGACCAAGGATGATCGCTCAGTGTAAACAAAACCGTGCGTTTTGCATTGTTTGTTTTTTGCTTGTTCAAGGACGATCGATAGTGGACGCTCAGTCCAATTCCTATCTAAGGATACAATCGGCAACCCGTCGAAAACTCTAACTAAAACTTCTTAGGCTTACGTGTACTAAGTTAACACTTGTGGTGGGCTGCTGACACTGTCACCTAAGAGTACATATTATGATGAGGCGGGGTGCCTGCCTACGATGATCCCACATGCTGCAGACTATGTGGGGAAGAGGACCAGACTACCTCATACATCATCTTCAACTGTGAAGCTCTAGCTCGTAGAGGATGCGATATTTACGGTTGGACAAACGGCGAGAGTCGTACCACTCTCCTATGAATTACTTACTGGTAAGGTATTGGACCTGATTGTAGGGACAGAACTAAAGGATTAAGGAAAACGCGGAATGGTACATGGCCCATTTGCTAAGCTCAATGCATCATCAACCTAAATCAAATAATCATTGTAATCTCCATGCATGAAACTCTCCGTTGATCCCAGAAGTTGGGATGAAATTAGGTTTTCTTTTATGTCGCAAACGAAAGGAATAGACGAAATCTCAGGAGAAAGGTAGTCCTAATTGGCAAAGTCTTTTCTGAGATTCTTCTCCAAGACGCCCGCCGGTGTACCGCAGGGAATAATCATCACATTTTTGTATTCAATATTTTAATTCACGACTACGACACTCCTTCCCACGTAAAAACTGATGTGGCACTTCATGCGGACGATTAATTTGATCTATCATAGCCTTATGAAGCTGTACAAGAGACTCTAAGATCCCCTTGACAGCATCGATGAGTTTTGCTATGCCAATATAGAGCTAAATACTAGAGAAGATGACTTTAAAAATGCTTAAAAGGCGAAGTGGTAGGAAAGCAGTCATTGATATCATTGACCGCTTCCCTACCACTCCGCCTTTCACGTTAAACTTGGCTAGTCACTAAACCACTCACTACATTTAAAATTGCGCACAAACCCATTTTTCTCGTGAGCCTGCCTTCTAGAAGGGTGATGTGTGGTAGAGTTTAGTAGAGTGACTATATTATACAGTATAGATAGTCCGATGATGATATGCCCATGCCTTAAGATTTGAAGGGCGTGGAAACATCAATACCATGACAACATTTATCCGACGTTTTGGACCGAAAACATCATTATGTAGACAAAAAAGAAACAGATACTTGAGTACCTCCTGACTAATAAGCTAAAGGATTTATCCCGCTCGCACTAGGTTGCAGAATGTTTGCTTTCTACAAGACGGAACACACTCTCAAGTCACAACAGAATTTGGAAATCCATTGGATAAATATTTTTCACTTTTTCCAGAAAGATGGATCGAGAATAGTGAAGTTGTGGAATGGCCCTCTCTTCTCTCCAGTTTCCAAGATACCAAGAAAAGGTTTTGAACGCAAGAAAACGATGTCAAATGATTTATAGCGAAAAGTCAATTAAGAATGAAACCATAGATAAAAGAAAAAAAAAATGAAACTTCTACTTTGAACCGTATATGTTATGTCAAATAAAATAAACTAAGGAATTACTGTGATGTGATGTAGATCACAACGCCATCTATCTTGAGAATCATCAACCACTAGATGCAGATATCGCAACTTGAGCGGTATATCTCCACCATTGTGACATCAATCGACCTAATAACAGTTAAGCGGATTAATCCTCTCGGGGTGAAGGCAAAGAAAAATCATTTCGAGTCATTTCCTCATTCAGACCGATCTACGAACGTTTCTGCTTACTAAGCTTCATCAACGCCGCTTGGGTCTGACCATTTTAGTCTATGGGTCTGACTGAAGAAGCAACATCGAAATGGGCTGCGTCTATTCGACAGGTATAGACGGGACCAGTAGGTACTTTCAGTTGCTCAGTTTGTTTTGACGTCACGGTAGTGGTAGTGGTAGTGTATCAGCTGAGACCCATAATGACACTTAGCCTTATCACCGCTGCTGGACCTTGTGATGTAGCGCCCGTGCCTTTACACTTGAAGGGCATGGAAACAATGACAGCAATACAATACAATACAATACAATACAATATATTACTGTCAAAGCATACAATAAAAGTAACTTACAGACGTCAATAGTATAGATACATACAAAAGTAAAAACACATTATCACTGCAACATTCCAAAGCTTACAAGATTAAATAAACAATCAAAAATTAGACGATAAAACTCCTCAACGCTGTAAAAGGAGGAGTGCTTAACTAGTAATGCCCTTATATCTGGTGAAAAATGCAACATATTTCTACTTTTTGTGCCATCAGGTAGCTTATTATACAGCCTGACAGCAATGTGGTTGAGGTGGCTTTGACTCTTTTTCAGCCGCGAGTATGCAGCCACAAGATTCCCCTCACCACTGGTTTCATAGCTGTGAATATCACTGTGTTTTGTCAAATTTATCTCATTCTTTTTGATGTGTAACAAGCAGTCATATATAAATTGTGAAGGAAGCGTCAGTATATCCAGGTCCGCAAAGGCTGTACGACAGTCCTCCCTGTAGCACAGATTTCCCAGAACCCTGACTGCCCTTCTCTGCAACCCAAATACCCTATCTGTCTCTGCTGCCATTCCCCAGGTTATTAAACCATATGACATCACCGAGTGGAATAAAGAGAAATACACCATACGCAATACGTCCAATGAGACGCATTTGCTCAGGCTTCTCAAAACAAAAATGCTACTTTTTAAGCGAGAGCATACCCTCTCTTTGTGTCTATTCCACTTCAGCTTGCTGTCTAGGTGTATCCCCAAGAAACAGACCTCATCAGGGTTATCAATACCATTTAAGTTTTTTAAACTGAAAATCATCTCTTTAGTTTTGTCTTTATTCAACAATAATTTGTTACTATTAAACCAATTCTCAGCTCTCGCCTTCGCCCCCCTGACCTCTCATCAACCTCGTCAATGTGCTTGCCAGAGACAGATAGCGTAGTGTCGTCGGCAAAAAGAGTATAGTGATTGTCAGGATCCCACAAAGGAAGATCATTTATAAACACCAGAAATAGCAAAGGTCCCAACACAGATCCCTGAGGGACTCCAACACTCACCAGACTCTCATCGGACAAGACGCCACCATACCTTACTATTTGTGTCCGGTTGTTTAAATAGGAATCCAGAAGTTTGATACTATTCTGGTCAAATTTGTAGCACCTTAGTTTTCCAACCAGAAGGGCATGAGAAACACAGTCAAAGGCCTTGCTTAGGTCACAAAAAAGAATAGAGTTATATTCATTATCTTCCATGGATGCAAATATTCCAGTTATCAAGTCAATAACTGCCAAGATTGTACTTTCACCTTTGCGGAATCCAAACTGACAAGAAGAAAACATGTTGTATGTTTCAAAAAAATTGACATTTGAATTACCATGCACTTTTCCATGACCTTTGAAAGTGTTGGCAAAATGGATATTGGACGGTAATTCGAGACATCCTCCCTTCTTAAAAATGGGTACAACCATGGCTCTCTTAAAGACGTTAGGAAAAACATTGGCATGGAAGCAATGATTTATAAGCTTAGTCAGTGGTATTATGATAATATTTTTTATTTTTTTGAGAAGCATTACCGAGAATCCATCTATGTCAGAGCTTTTTTTGTTTTTGAGCTTATCTATAATATCCCTTACCTCAATAAAAGTTACTTCCCTAAACTTAAAAATATTTTTAAAGAACTTATACTCTTGATAAATATTAGGGTTATTATATTGCTTTCTTACCGAATCCAAAAATGTTTGATGTTCTCTCATTAGTTTTAATCTTTCATCATACCAACTGACCGCACCCAGCTCATCCTTTCTGACCCTATATACCTTTTCTGGAAAAGACCATCTGAAAGCCTCCGCAAGCCCGGACACAAAGACACTTGCCTTCTCATCCACTGGAAGACTACCATCAACAAAACTCCATGAAGTTTGCTCTATAACATTTTAAAATTCAAGTAATCCCGATTGAGTTATCGGGCGGAAACAGCGAGTTGCTGTACCATGTTGTTGAACCTGCCTCTGCTCAATGGTCAACCTTTGTCCAAAATGGTCAGACAGGGAAAAGTCAACTACCTCAGCAGAGACCCCTGGGGCAGTGAGACTCACAAAGAAGTCGTCAAGACAGGCATCCTTCCTGGTTGGTTCAAAAATCATCTGCTTAAGGGCAAATGTTTCTACTAGATCACAAAGTGAAACTTTATCTCCATTGTTTGACTCAAGGTGAACATTGAAGTCACCTGTCAAGAAAACCTCTCTGCCAGCCCCAACAGAACTCAAGATGGCTTCCAATGTGTCCAAAAATGTATAAAAACAGCTCGAGGGTGATCTGTAAACCACCAAAACTACCACATTGCTATCGGTCAATTCAACACAACAAACATCAGCATCAAAAACCTCCCTGGCAGAATTAGTAGCTGTTTGGTATCCAGAGATGCTAAATGCTCTTGCTTCTGCCTCCTCCAGTCAGTGTTCAGTGAAACACAAGACATCTATACATTCACCTCCCAGAGCTGCTTCCACTTCAATGGCTTTGTTTTTTATAGACCGCACATTTTGATGTAAGATAGTTAAAGTCTCTTTGAAATTTCTCCTTGGATTTTTATAAAGCTGTTTCTTCTTTCCTTTTAGAGGTACCCACTCTGTTGGATTCACTTTTGAGTGTTCCGGTTGTCCAGGTGACGTTGTAAGTTCCGAAAATGGTTAACTCGGACTCCCTCAGGCCACAGCTCTGCACTCATAACTTGCCTGGATTTCTCCTTAGGTGCACCCAACTTGAATGACCCAATCTGTTTTGATTTTGTTGCCATTTTTTCACAGATACATCCCTGAATATCATTTTCTTCTAGAAAATGAAGTAAATCTTTTGCCTCTGTCTTTGAAGCCAGTCCCGACACAAAAATCCACTGCAATCTTTGAGCAACCTGGAGACTCCCATTGTTTTTGTTTTTCTCAACTGAAGGTTGCGCAAGCAAGAGAACGTCGCGCATTCACGGCCCTTGTCGTGACTTCTTGAGTAAGTACTTCAGATCTAGAAGCTGAACAGCTTCCATATAACAAAATCTATGCAGATGACTTGTTACAACTATCATATCGTAAAGAAAGCTCAACTCAGATCTTAGATATCGACCTACGTCTCTTCTCATGGAAGTAGATTGACTTGTCAAAAATTGCCACCAAGCCAATAATCATGGTATTTTTTGCAAAAAGAAAAAAACTGGGATAAGTTGGTCCTTCGAAGTGGAGAAACAACAAAACTCAATATTCAGAAATTGACCAAATACAGGCCTCCAAATATTGGTGCTGGTTAATCCATTCAGAATTTAATAAATTTGTTTTCCACTGCTTTTCATGATCGTAGCACAGCAGGGTAGAAGACAAAAACTTCCCACTCAGGATTTCTGTCGGGTAAAAATCTCTCGGACACGTCAATTTTTGTTCTTTGGAAGACGCATTGTTTTGTTATTTTCACCCTCTACCTGTCAACCCTTAAGCGTGGGCCACAGGTATCCCCAAAAAATAAATTAATAGTTGATAATAATGGAATAGTGGATAATGATAAATAGTAGCAACTTGGCTTCATAAAACAACTTCGGAAAGATAATGTTAATGAAAATACCCAACCATAAATAAATAAAGAAAATAAGTAAAATTCTGGGGGTACCTGTCAAACCCGCTAAGGTGCTGAAAATACTCAAAACCTCACAAAAAAACAAAATATACGTGTTCGATCGGGTTTTCATTTATCACCTATAAAACTCGAGAAAACTTGGGTGAGTAGTTTTTTGTGCCACATCACTCTGTATGTGCTTGTTCAGAATAGAGGTTTTTGTCTATTATCAGGTCAACAATCCTGTGATGTTCATACTTAACTTCTCTTTCTATCGAACCAAAAAATATAAGTATCATCGACGTAATATCGATCAAAGTTTGGGCTTTATTTTTGCTATATACATCCATTTCTTGTGATTCGAATAAAATCATCACTATGGAAAATCTGTGTCTCATAATAGCTCTCTGTCTGTATTTCTACATTCACAATACGTGTAAAAGAAGACCGTGGCGAATTAAAATCATATTATATGACGTGGGTGTCGAAGGATCCAGAGAGACAATCAAAAAATATAAGAGAATGTTTCATCTAAGCTCGTAGATATGGGGCTGGGAGGGGTAGAGGGAGTAATTACTCCTCCCAAAACTTAAATATAAAAATTATACAAGAGTGAAGTACCCTCATTTCAAAAAATGTATTGAAATGTTATATAGAAAAGTTGTTCATAATCAGAAGCTATGAATATTAAAAACATGGCGTCTCAGAAAAAGATAACTTTTTTCTTTATTTTAAATAGGTAATGGAATTGAGTATATAATTTGAAAAATTGCACTTCAAATGAGAGTGTTTTAATATGCATATTAAGATCACTGATGTTTCACCATATTAAAAAGATTTTTTGCGAAATTTTTAAGTTGTGTTTGATATCGTTGCAACAAACATGAAGTGATTTATTATGTGATTCCCTGAAAAAAAAAATCCAAATTAATTTTGAAAAAGTGCCTGAATTTGAAAAAGTTATGAGAAGTTTGTTGATGTATTTAGGGTGAATATGAAAAAAAAATGGGGAAATTGTAGGTAAATGTTTTTCATAACAAAAATAATATTTTTTTAGAACACATTGTTTTTGGTATTAAGGCATTACTCTCAATTATTCTGAACAACTTTTCTCCGCAACATTTGGTAAATTTTTCCAAATAAGGGTACTACACTCTTGAACAATACTTATATTTTTTGTCCCACCGTGTATATATATATATATAAGCTTTATTCGTTACCGAATATATACAAACAAAACATATAATACAGAAACTTATGTTGTTGTCTCATCTGTGTGTTCTCCCATGACTGAACATTCCTATTCTGGATGAGATAATTCGGCCGCAGTCTGGGCACTCGTAGTTCTCCTCCGCATTCGATCGCGATCTGATGTTCCTGGGGACAGCGGAAAACCTGGTGACGGTATTTCTCCACTCCTTCCGATCTTTTGCCAGTTCTTTCCATTGTGTCTGTTTGTTCATAGACTTCAGGTTCTCGTGCAGGATGTCTTTATACCGTTTGAGCTGTTCTCCAGGTTTTCGACGACGCTCATCTATCTCGCCGTATAACGCACACTTCGGCAGGCGATTCTCTGCCATGCGAATCACGTGACCGATCCAACGAAGGCGGGACTGTGCAACAATATCGGCAATACTCTTGGAAATCGATCTAGATAGTACTTGGATGTTTGATACCTTGTGGTGCCATTTGATTCGCATAATTTGGCGTAGTTGCCTTTGTTGAAGACGTTCCAGAGATTTAATATGCCTTCTATAAGGTACCCAGGTCTCACAGCTATATGTTAGCGCGGAAATTATGACGGATTTATAGACTGCCGTTTTGGTGTTCATGGATAGGTCGTGGTTCTTGCCTTGCCTCACGCCTGTTTGTGTTAGAAACGGGTCTGTAGGTTCTCCATGGATCAAGACTTTTGCAAAGTTGTCTTGGTGCAGACTCTTGCAAACCTTTAGGAATTTATTCGGTATTCCAAAGCGAGCCATAATCGTCCACAGCGCTTTTCTATTGATGGAATCAAAGGCTTTTGCGAGGTCGATAAAGGTCATATGAATCTGCGTCTGCTGTTCTTTTACTTTCTCCTGCAACTGTCCTAAGGTGAATATTAGGTCCGCAGTGCCCCTATGTGGTCTAAACCCGCTTTGTGTCCCGGGTACTATTTTTTCAGCATGTTTCAGTAATCGAGTGGCCATTATTTTAGCAAGGATTTTACCGCCAATGGACAACAACCAAATTCCACGATAATTACCACATTCAGCTGGACTACCTTTGTTTTTAAATAGATTGACGATATAAGCATCTCTGAAATCTTGAGGTACCCCGTTAGACCAGATTAGGTGGAAAAAAGTTGTAAGGTTTTCCATGGTTTGCTCGTGTTCCACCAGTGCTTTGTATATTTCGGCCGGAATATGGTCGGCTCCTAGGGCTTTGTTATTTTTTAGGCTATTGATAGCGCTTTGTATTTTCACTAAAGATATGGTATCGTCCATTGAATCTTCGTATTCGTACTGCGGTATTATTTTTATTGTGTTGTAATCTATTTCACTGTGTTGGTTTAAAACGTCCATGTAATATTCTTTCCATCGATTTTTCATGTCGTGTTGGTCTTTTAACAGATTTTCATTCTGGTCTTTTAAGGAACAGGACTTTTTGTGAGTGACACCGTAGACTTTATTGATTGATTCGAAAAACTGCTTTTGGTTGTGTTGGTCTGCATATCTCTGAATTTCTTGAGCTTTTTCTTTCCACCATTTATTCTTGATTTCCCTGATTTTATGTCGAGTTGCTTTCTTTATTTCATGGTACTCTGTTTGGATAAGTATATTGTTTGGGTTGCTTTGGACAGCTTTATGTTTTTGATCAAGCATTTCTTTTATCAACTGATGATTTTCATTGAACCAGTCTTCCTGTTTCTTGCCTTCTGTTACCCCCACAGACAAAACGCTAGCTTCGTAGAATGAATCCTTCAGGTCTGACCAGTAATGTTCGATGTTTTCTTTTTTGTTGTTTGTTATGTTGTTGAGTCTTATCTGCATCTGTTGTTTCAAGCTCGTAACCGTCTACTGAGATAGATTTTCTATCTGGATTCGTTTCTTATTGTTTGTTTTTTTTTTCTCTGAAGGGTGATCTAAGTTTGGTTGATAATCTAGAAATGACAAAACGATGGTCGGTCCAACAGTCTATATTTACAATAGCTTTAGTAGTTTGCACCTCTTTCAGATGTTTTTGTCTAACTATGACGTAATCAATCATGTGCCAATGTCCAGAACGAGGGTGACGCCATGTGCCTTTGTATTATTTGTTTCTCTGTCTGAAGTGTGTGTTTGTGATATAAAGATTATGTTCGGCACATTTTGTTAAAAGAAGTTCACCGTTGCCGTTTATATTGCCTACACCATGTTTTCCAATTACGTTTTTCCATATTTCGGTATCCTTGCCTACTTTTGCATTGAAGTCACCCAGTAGGATGACGCGATGGCTTTGAGGTATATGTCTTAACACGTCTTCAAGTTGTTCGTGGAATGCTTCATTCGTGTGTTGGTCAGCATCCAAAGTTTGAGCGTAGGCGCTGATCACTTGAACCACGGATTTATCTTTAAGCTGATATTTAAGCGTCATCAGACGTTCTGATATTCCGTGGGGCAATTTCGTTAGACGTGCGATCAAGCTATTATTGATAGCGAAACCAACGCCATGCAGTTTTCTAGATCCATCCGGAAGACCTTTCCAAAAGAACGTATATTCTCCATCAACCATGCTACCCTCATTCAGCAAACGAGTCTCGCTTAATGCTACGAGGTCTTTATTCAAGCGTTGTAGTTCGTGGGCAGTAATGGCAGTTCTTCTTTCAGGTCGGTCGGACACTGTGGGGTCCTGGGGCGTGCGAATGTTCCATGCGGCGCAAATGAAAGCTTCTTTGATATTGCGATTTCTGCAATGAGTATAGTTTGTTCGAGTAGACACCCCCTCCCGAAAATCCGAATGAGGATGTGTTTATAGCTAGGAGTAGTACGCGGCTATCCTAGCTCTGGTTGCAACGTAGTTATACCCTTGGCACAGAGGGTCTGTGACGATGAGCTGTACGTTAGGTGGTAAACACAACCAAGTTGCCTCTGGCCGTCAGTATTATCCCTACGGACGCTCTTCAGAGCCTGAGACGTGTCTTTGCTACTGCGCTAAATCCACCGTGATCTTATGCCTATCGACGCTGAACGCCTTCAGTACCGCGGTAGTTTTAGTGCATATGAAGAAAGAGATATTCCTTTGGCCTCCTTTAACTGAGCCTGCCTCGACCAGGTTTAACTCGCCGGTTTACCGGTGTGTGGCCGGTGCTATGCACAACACCTACTTGGAGCCACTGTCGAGAACTTGTGGCTGCCTTGAGGACCAATAGAACGATGCCCAACTGCAAGCAGAAGTGGTCAGCACCATCCTAGAGGTACTACCTCTAAGAACAGCTACGACACACCCCACCGTGTATGCTGTTAGACTTGCAAACATTCTAATTGCACCTAATAAGATAATCGAACATGCACCAACTTTCGGCAATATTTGAATTTTGTTGTGCCAAAAATTAAAAAAAAACCATATGTTGCACAGTTAAATGACCATACTTACTTTGATGCCTTCCTGATAAGCCGTTTAGGAAATATTTTAGAAATGTATATTTATGTCGTCATAAAAGGCTGAGAAATTGTTGAGACTAAATAAAAAAAAAAGAACTGCAAGCTTTTTTGAGATAAATGAATTTTCTTGAGTCTTAAGTAAGAACGTAGATTATAGAGTTTAGAATTACAGAAAAGGCCTCACATATCAATCTCTTTTTTTCTATTCACAGTGTAACTCAATTATTCCATGGTTCTCCTGCCTCCCATCCATTTTCCAAACATTCTTTTTTGTGTAAGTTTATCGTGATGATGACGGATGCTTCCAGACCGATTTGGTTATTCATCGGTTGATTCAAAATGGTCAAGTTTTAAAATCAAATATTTCCTAAACTGCTCATCAGAAAGGACTCAAACTTAGGTATATATTTCTGAATATAGGTAATGATATACAGGGGTTCCATTTAAAAAAACCTATGTTGGCTTCTCATCTTTGGAACGCGAACTTCATTCGTTTTTTTGATATAATAGCAGTAGAAAGTTGATGATACCTACAACATTTGTCTCATCACTATTTTTCGTTAGTTGAAAAATAACAAAGTTATGAGAGATTCCAGTTTTCGCGTGACCACCCTGTAACAATACTATAGAATAGACACAAGCCCTCCAAATCAATCCGATAAATACAAATAGAGAGCTAACATTGATAAGAGGTGGGGTACCTCCCACAAAGACCCCACTCTCGTCGGTGAAAGGACCTTGGCCCTGAATCTTTCATGGCAGTACATACTTACAGAGGAGATCTTCATGAGTGACCACTACAAACGAAAGTAACCAAACAATATAAAACGTGATCCGGCCTCACCATCATCGGGCAAATGAATGCCGAAAAGGAAATACTCCGAAACAAATACAGAGGAGAATTGAGTGACGCAGTTTGATGGCTTACCAAAGGGCCCCAGAAAGCCTTCAAGAAGAGCACAAAATATAAGAAGTGTGCCAAACTTCCGTATTGGTGGAATGAAGATATACAGGAAGGGATATTACTAGTCAAGAAGAAGAGAAGAGTACCAAAAAACAAAGACTGGCCCAGGAGATAGAGAGAGAATAAGAAGACACAAGACACAAAAAATAACTAAAAAAGAAAATTAACAAAGCAGAAAATGCATGCTCGAAAAAGATCTGCAACTAGCTGGAAAACGCAAACTTCGGTGGAGGATACCCAATCTCAGAGTAAATAAGCCTAAAATAACCAACCACTAACTAACCACTAACGCAAACTAACCCAGAAAATAGACTCTGTTCACGAGCCATTCATAGTGAAACGATAAAACAACACAAATTGCCCTCATGTCGGTATCGGCAACTGTCCCCAAACCGGCAGTTTGATGTTTGGTGGAAATAACAGTCCACTGTCCTTTGGTTCGTCCTCCGGGAGGGATAGCAACACACCAGGATGTCGATGCCACTCCCCTTGAAGATCACCTCTTGCATGCTTCTCACCACTCGCCAGTCCACTCGGTCATTAGTCATCTTCGGAATTGTCAAATGAGTCAGGTCCTGTGACTGCATCAAGACTCGAAGATGACTGAGGGCTTCCCCGACATCACTGTAGGTGGTCAGATGTTGTGGAAGCTTCTTCGACACAAGGTAGAACAAGTGTCGTGTCCCATCCGTGATTTGGAGCGGCTTCCCCACCTCTGGCTTTTGTCGTCGCAGATGGTCCGATCGTCCGAATTTTCGTGTAAAAGCTGCAGCAAGTCCACTCCTCATACTGAGGTCTTCAGTGACCCAGTGAGCCAACGAGTATTCGGCCGGTGCTTCGAACAAATCAAGCTGCCTCTCCTGAACAATGCCATTCTCGACTTTCCGGCCATTGGAGTATAGAGACATAAAAGTCTCCAGTGACATGTCCTCCTCGGGTGACCTGATCTGCCTCACTTTGGCGTCCTGATCGTCGTGGTTTCCAGCATACCGAGCTAAAGGGTTGAAGTGAACAACCCTCAGTTTTCCTCGTGGTGGCTTTCGAATCCTGTAGACGACGTCATTGATTCGCTCCTGAATCTCAAGCGAGCTCTCCCAAGAACTTTCCAGTTTTGGGGAGAGTCCACGTCGCCTCTGTGGGTTGTGCAGCCAAACAAGTTCCCCAACCTGGAACCCGCCTCCCTCGGCGTTTACGTCATAAGCCTCCTTCATCCGGTCGCTGGCACTCTGGATGTTCAAAAGGACTCGTTGATGAATGTCGTCCATATTTCTTCCAAGATTGCTTGCATGATCTTCCCCAGCGACATCTTCACCAGGTGGACAGCCAAACTTCAAGTCGCAGGGCAGCCTGTCGATTCGTGAACTGCAGATCGGTATGCCAAGAGGAACAGGTGGAGATGTTGATCCCAGTATCTTTGATGGTCAAAGACAACTTTGGCCAAGTGTCGATTGATGGTTCGGTTCATTCGCTCCACCATGCCATCCGATTGTGGGTGCAACGCCGTTGTCCTTGTTTTCTTGATCTTCAAGACATCGCAGACGTTCTGGAATAGCGCCGATTCGAAATTCCTGCCCTGGTCCAAATGCAGATCCAATGAGACACCAAAACGGCAGATCCATTTCTTGACCAGTACATCAGCTACCGTTGCCGCTTCTTGGTTTGGCAAGGGATACGATTCGGCCCACTAACTGAAGTGTTCCATCGCGACCAGGATGTATTTATTTCCTCCGTTGGACTCAGGAAATGGTCCAGCTACATCTATGGCGATCCTCTCAAACGGGCTTCCCACATTGTACTGGCGCATAGGAGCTTTCGGGCGTTACTGTGGTCCATTGCTTGCAGCACCAACGGCGCATTTCCTGCACCACTCCCGGATATCGGCCTGGCAGTTGATCCAGAAAAACCTTTTCCGCAGCTTTCCCAGCGTCTTGGTTACTCCCAGATGTTCACCCGTGACGCCATCATGGACCACTCTTATCACCTCGGTCTGTCTGCTCCGAGGAACCACTATCTGCCTTCGATCCGTGTCATCCAGATTTTTCACCAGTCTCATCAGGATGCCGTCGCTTATAACCAGTGAGTCCCATTGAGCCCGGTAGGATTTCACTGTAGTTGAAAATCGTGCCACTTCTTGCCAAGTTGGTCGTTGGCCTGCTAGCTTTCATCCAATGATGAGCTTTAGATCTAGATCTTCCTCCTGATCCTCGCGAAGCGCCTTAGATTGCCAGTAATCATCCACTACAGTTGTCCTTCGAACGCTTGCTTCCTTTTCGTCGGCTTTGTGAGAAAGCTCCGGTCTCCTGAACAAGTCATCAAAGCTCTTGAGGCTTGATCTCGTTCGATGATTCTTGTTTTCCCATGCCAACGCAGGTACCCGTATCTCTTTCCTACAGCGGCCACGCATATGCCCTAGCTCTCCACAATTCCAGCATCGCAGCTCCTTTCGCTTGGATACCTCCATTTCCTTGAGGACTCTTCTCACAGTTGTTTCGACGGTCTTCTTCCAGATGATCCTTCTCCTCCATCATTCGCACACACGTAGGAGGCTTGCAGCACTGCTTCGCCGCTTCGAGTTCTAACGCTTTGACCAACGCTTCAACCAGTCTATCGGAACGATGGAGTATCAGGGACTGCCGAATCTCGTGGTCTCGAAGTCCATCCAAGAAGGCCTGAACTGCAAACCTCTCCATAACGTTCTCTGGCGTGGCTGGATAAGCCAGTCGTGCAAGGCGAGCAACATCCGCTTCAAACTCCTGCATGGTCTCGTTGGTCTTCTGAATGCGATTTTTCAACTGAGAGTGGTAGACGTGCTCCAAGTGGGTTTGCCCATATCGCAGTTCCAGATGCTTGACTAGTACATCGTAGTCCTCCTGCTCCTGGGTGTTGAGCGTCTGCAGGATTGCTGTAGCCGCCCCACGAACTGCCAGAGTCAATGCCAGGGCTTTTTCCGGTCCAGTCCATCCATTTTCCCTTGCTACTGCCTCGAACTGGCGATGGTAATTATTCCAGGACAGCTTGCCATCCAACTGTGGTGCTTTCATGTGGATCCTGATGGTATCAGCTTTTATCTTGGCACTCGCACCGTGGTTCCCGATAGTAACTTCCGGTTGTTTCATGATTACTGCCACTTGCCTTCTCACTTCGTCGATTTCGTCTTCCAGGGCCTTTGCAGTCTCTCCGAGTTGTTTCTCCAGATTTCCAATTTCCTCTGCTACATGAGCCTTCAAACAGTTGTAGTTATTCGCCAGTTGCTCCTTGATTTCTTCCATAGCTCTAGAAGATTCTTCGGATTTCTGTTCCAGTCGATCTCTCAAGCTCTTGGACAATTTCTCAACTACAACATTGGGATCAGGGATCTCAAACTGGAACGTATCTGGATCCATGCTTTCTTCCATTAAAGCCCCACGAAGCCTTTGTTGTAGATCAGTTTTCTTACCGCTCGTATCCAGGTCACGCTCCTCCAACTCCCTCTTCAACTCGTCGACCTTCAATCACATTAGCAGAACAAGTTTCGCAGTCATTATGATGACTATTTATGTCTGATTCTATAGCACAATAAATGAACCTCACTTCCGACACCACTGTAATATATTTTTCGCTATAGAAACACCAGTCCAGTTTCAATGTATTTATTTAAAGTCACTACACACACGGTTTACAACACCACAAATATTTATGTTCATAATCAGAGGTTATTTATGTTTTGCGATCAAAATCTTAACTGAACTATCTCGCTAAAATGACGGATCTCATCATATACCCTCGCCAGGATTGAAAGAAAATTCCAGAGATTTGTAGAAAAGTGAAGAGTAGCGCCATCTAGCCTCGCTAGAATGTACCAGAAGCCAATCGATTAGGCGCGTTCACCATATACTGAACAATGTTTTATCACAATATGTTTGATCGGAGCCTATGTCGTATAACTGTATATATTCACTTTCACCATTTTCATCACCCATTTTTATTTATTTGGTAAGCTTCACACTGATTCTTCACAACAATTTTCCTTTTTGTTTATTTATTTTTATTGTTCGTTGGTTTGAGACATGGTTTGTTCACAAAATACACGAAATAAGATCCTCACTCTATTCCACACTACGCTACACTTGTCACACCTCCTCTTGACCTGGGGTAGCGAGTGCAGCAATGGGCGACCTACCCTGATATAACAAACACTCTACACTGTTTGCACTAACAGCATAACAAACGCCGCAGGGTAGAAAAAGTGTAGTTTCGTGTGCACTAGTGCACACCTGCAGCAGGGCGAAGCCCAACTCATATCGAAGCTTTGCCAACTATTTAGAGCAAGCCTGGCAACGGGACACATACCCATGATATGGAAACTCTCACGAGTGGTCTTTATACCGAAACCCGGGAAAGATAGCTCTCAGCTCAAGGCATTCAGATCAATAAATCTCTCGTCGTTTCTACTCAAAACGATGGAGGAAGTGATTGAAAGGCACATTAGGGAGACCTCCCTAATAGAGAGGCCACTCCACAAAAACCAAAACGCCTATTAACCTGGTAAATCATGTGAAACTGCTCTGCATGAACTTGTTCATAAAATAGAGCAACTACTGAACAACCAAGGAGTTGCCCTAGCTGCATTCCTTGATATAGAAGGAGCATTTGATCACACCTCCTTCAATTATTCAATGACCACCGCAATCAATCGGCGTGGAATTAAAGACACAGTTTGAAGGTGGATAAGAAACATGCTGGAAGGTAGGAGAATTCAAGCAACTTGGGAGCATATAGACTTAGCAACACCGGGAACTGGATCCACTCAAACGCCCAAGGACACACCAAGATAAACAGCACAGTCACGAACCACTTAGTAACAATGAGGAGTGATATCATGTTGAAAAATATCAACTTTAGCACGTCTTCCAAGACCAAGCTAATATGGGAAGAGGAAACGGTGAAACAACTCCGGATGGCTAATGGGGCAATATGGTACACAGACGGCTCCAAAACAAGCCGGGGGACTGGTTCCGGAATCGTAGGTGAAAATCCAAAGTGGGAAACATGTGAACCACTCGGGATGTACGCTACAGTTTTCCAGGCAGAAGTACATGCAATAAACGTATGCGTGCAAGAGAATCTCAGGAGAGGCTACAGAGGAAGGAAAATCCTTATCCTTAGTGACAGCCAAGCTGCAATCAAAACCATCTCCTGTCGGAAAACCAAATCTAAACAAGACATGGACTGTCAGCAAAACCTTGTCACACTGGGAGTATCTAACGATGTCACTCTTGGATGGATACCATCAGGACACACAGGGATAGCTATTGGTATTACAAAATCCTCTGTGAGAGGTTGGCTGAACTGTTGGTCCAAAAAACAACAGAAAGCTAGATGGTGCCAATCACCAGGTCTGAAACACAGTAAATTAATGATGGCAGACGAGATCGAATCATCATTTTCTGGAAGCCTACTGAAACTCAGCAGGAATCAGCTTAGGAAAGTAACAGGTATATTAACTGGACACTGCACTCTAAGGAAACGCATGCATATCATGGGTCTTTTCAACGAGGAACCCAGATGTAGGCTGTGCAACGAGGAGGAGGAAACAGCCTCCCACATTGTATTAGAATGTGAAGCGCTGGCGTACTGGAGAAGAGATAATGGGAAATTCACAACCACTCCTCAAATGACGGACAGGGAAACAGTAGAACGAGTCATAAACCTTATTCGGGCAATGGAGCTCTTCGACTGAGAGACAGGCACAGAGAAGATACAATAAGCCCAACTAGAGGCTGCGGTGTCGGGGCCAACAGCCCGAAACTCGTAGCGCCTGTACTTCAGTAATCAGTAATCAGTAGTATCCATGATAATCACAAACATATTTCAATTTACCCGATAGGTAATTGGGAACTACACCATTTCCAACAGTATTTCAGAAAGTATCATTTTGATTTTGAAAAGTATCATTTGTATTTTAGAATAAACATATGTATTTTAGAAAAATCCATTTGTATTTTCGATTTGTCAAGTGTATTTTAGACATATTCAAAAGTATTTTAGAAACAACAATTGTATTTTCGATAATGCCAAATGTATTTTAGGAAAGCCACATGTATTTTAGATTGTAACAATTGTATTTTAGAAAGACCATATGAATTTTAGAAAACATCATTTGAATTTTAGAAACGATCAATTGAATTTTAGATTCCAAATTGTGAGGACGATGCTTGAACCTTTTCGTTGAGGTAAGCCCACAGGACAAAATCAGTGTGGAAGGTTAAAGTGCCGACAAAGGTATACTGATACGTACAGAAAAGATATCTAAGAAATAGAGCCATACATGATAATTCTAAACTACAATTGAAACTTTCTAAAATACATATGGTTTAGTTTATCAATTCGAAAATACATTTGTTGCTTTCTAAAATTAAATTGGTTCTTCTAAACTACATTTGAAGCTTTCCCAAATTAAAGTGGTTATTCCAAAATACAAATGATGTTTTCTAAAATACAATTGACTATTCCATTATTCATATGAAGGTGTCTTAAATACAAATGACTATTCTAAAATACATTTGGAGGTTTCTAAAATACTGTTGGAAATGGTGTAGTTCAAGTTTCATTTTATGTATGAAAACTTGACATTCATCATATTCAGAGTATCAAGCATCAATTTGATTGGTGTATCATTGCAATATTCTGGATCACTTGAACTTGAAGCTGTTTGTATTTTTCTTGAGTTATATTATATGGAATGCTGGAGCAATATTATAAAATTTCACATAATTGAATGAACATTCACAGATGCTTTTCAATTCTTCGCAGGAAATAAACTTTTTGAGACATTTTAGCCGAAATATAATCGACGTGATTAGTAATATACAGACGCTCATCCAACATGACTACCAAATAATACTTTATCACTCTGGTCATTTCGATGTTTTGTCCATCTAGTTTTACACTTATATTTAGCTCGATAATCATGGTACTTTGACGCTGTGTGTATGAATTTGAATCAATCTGAATATCAGTTTCTTCAAAACATATTCTTCTATATCAGTAGTGTTGTTCGGTTTGTGATGAGCTAAGATTTCCAAATGATGAGAAATAAATTTGATAGCTAATGAGAAAAAGACGCAGACAAATGTTTTTCTCAGAAGTAGCTGTCACTTTTCCATCGACGTGTGATTAGTTGAGTTGATGACACTTGGCCAAGAAATGCCATGTTTGTGAACAATCCAGCGTTTCAAAGACTTTAACTAAAATCTCTTGATAAATAATGTGAAGAACTGATTTGTTGCAAAATCAACTTTTATGCAACTATGTTCAATGATTTTTTTCTAATAATATTCATTGATTATTAACAGTTTTTTTTTTAAATCTTCGCGAAAAATATATTTTCAGAACTTGACAGAGGAATAAATCTACATTGATGTGTCGAGTTTATAGGTCAATCATAGCATCAGCATCCCTAAAAAAATCAGGACTTCAAAACTCTAATATGAAAAGGGCCACCCACATATTGGATAATTATTTTACTTAAGTTGTACCCTCGGTTGTACCTATTGTGAGTTAATCAACAAACATTAGTAGGGTCTCCAGAAAACTCATCTTCTTTTAATGAACCCTTATTGTGAAAACACGTACAGGGTTATTCATTATAAATGCCATCCTCTCTAACTTTTTAATTTGACGGTTTAGAAAAAGGTGTCTCAAATAAAAGTTTCATGGTTGAAAATGAAATTTTTGAATAACCTGTTTTCACATATACAGGGTGCTCCAAAAAGTCTGGGCGAGGTCCAACTTTCTTATTTCAAATTGATTTCTTTATTTGATATTTGGATTCTCCTTTTAATTCTAAACATTTTCTGTGCAGCATATCCTAAACCTAAGTTTAATGTATAGAAAGATATTTTGGTATTTATTAATTGAATAATAGTAGTTTATTGTTATAAAAATGTGAAATATATCTATGATTTCGAATTATTGACGCTCGTATTGACGAAAATGTCACGACATTAAGTACTTTTAAAGTGTAGAAGTATCAAAGTATAAATAATTCTGCATTTAATTCAATATTTACCTGATTTTTTGAGTATTTCGCCACACCCTATCAAAAAACAATCTAACTAGTGTTAATATACCGGATCTTCTATATTACCTGAGAAAAATTCTATTAGTAAACAATAAAACCTAACTTTATCAAACGTTTCAAAAGCGAATCTGCTTTCGTCGTCAGTGGAACCTAAAAAAGAAACAATTAATTCAAATTCAAAAATTATTCTACGTTTTTTTAGGATTTCGCAGTAAAAAATTGTGTTTTTTTGTGTTTTTGGCACAAAATGTCACTTTTACTCAAAAAGTAAAAGAATTTGAATTTGAAATTGAATTAATTGTTTCTTTTTTAGGTTCCACTGACGACGAAAGCAGAGTCGCTTTTGAAACGTTTGATATTGTTAGGTTTTATTGTTTACTAATAGAATTTTTTTCAGGTAATATAGAAGATCCGGTATATTAACACTAGTTTGATTGTTTTTTGATAGGGTGTGGCGAAATACCCAAAAAATCAGGTAAATCATGGATGCGCCACAAAACTACAGAGCCTATCTATTTAATTCAATAGTTTTTTTTTTATGTAAGACTTGCATATGCTGAGCGAGTTCATTCGAAGCAAATCATGTAAAAGCTAAAGGATGATGACATAATTTCCAATAGTTGTTCTGAGTATGCCAGCCCTGGTTCTTGTAAAAAAGAAGAACGGTATTTCACGCCTGTGTGTCGAGTACAGAGATTTAAACAAGAAAGTCGTGAAGGATAAGTATCCCTTACCTATAATCCAGGATCAAATTGACGCTCTTTGTAGTGTTAATTATTTCACAACGCCAGACATGAAAGACGGTTTCCATGAAATACTCGTTCCAGAATACCGACATCTACTGGCCTTCGTCACTCCAGATAGTCATTTTGAGTACAATCGCATGCCGTTTTATTTTCTGAATGCCCCTGCCTGTTACCAAAGAGCAATCTCTGGATCCATTGAAAGACGGCCTACGTATACTTGGACGATGTGCTTATACCAAGCCGAACAATATCAGAAGGACTGTTGCGACTACAGGCTGTTTTGAATGCCTTAGCATTCAAACTGAATACTTGGGAGTGCTGATCGAGAGAGGGACAGTTAAGCCGAGTGTCACCAAAGTAACCGCTCTCCACCGCCAGTTGACGTGAAAGGAGTTCGCCAATTTATGGGTTTGGCGGGCTATTTAAGACTCTTCATTCAAGGCTTCGCAACAGAAAAACAGCCATTACACGCCAATAATTGAATGGCAAATCAAGATGCCTTTAGTCAACAACTTTAAACCAGAACTCAGGAGTTGCCGCAATACTATAGAGTGGACGATTAAATTCTTCACAAAGAAAAATGCTTCGCACGCCTGATTGCTATGGCAAAATACCACGATGAATCATCTCATCCTGGTGCTGAAAAAATGATCAAAGCGATAAAACCGGATTTAGATTGGCAAGGATTGAGAAAGTGTGTACGAAAATATGTTGCAAATTCAAGAAGTTGCCTATTTGGAAAAACACATACTGGAAAACGAGCTGGTTTATGTCAACAACACGGACATGGACACTTGGCACATTGATCATGCAGCGCCATTGGTTCGATCACATGGAAAAACGCAAATCCTCGTTGTGATTGACGCCTATACAAAGTTTGTACGTTTTGCTGCATTCGCAAAAAAAAGCCAAATGTACCATCACTGTTTTGAAAGAAATTTTCGATAAAATAGGCAAACCACGCCAAATTATTGCTGATCGAGGCCTCGCATTTGTTTCCTGACATTTCAAAAACTTTTTAAAACAGAGCAAGTCGAACTTCACCTCATTGCTACTGGCATTCCTCGAGGCAATGGACAAGTGGAAAGGGTAATGCGTACACTGTTCAACATGCTACGTGCAACTCCTAATGAGAAAAATGAGACTTAATGGACGCAATTTTTACCAAAAATTGAACAGGACTACAATTCTTTAGTCAACAAAACCACGGGAGTGACACCCAATGAGCTCATGTGGGGCAAAAACAATCGCCTTCAGGCATGCAGTTACCACTTTGCTGGACACCCTCCCAAAAGAATCAAGTCCCATTGATGAAACACAGATCCGATCCAAGATATGCGCCTCAACCGACGCAATAAGGCAGATATTTAATGAAAAACGCATGATCGGTAAACCCTACTACATTGGGGATATCGTGCTGGTAGAGAATACCCAGTTTAGTAGAGGCAAATTATAGGCCCTCGATACAAAGGACCTTTCGAAGTAACCGCCCGTCTATCTAACAAGCGCTATGATGCATCGAAACGACCAAAAGGATCTTGTCATACTGTCGCCGGGCTAGACCAACTTCGGCATTGGCTCATAGATAAAAAATATATATATACGGGAACATTGGCCCGAGAATATCGAATCAGATGATGCGGGCAGAAAAAGCCTAGAGTACGAACAAATCATAGCGAGAGGTATGTTCTACCTACAGAAACTGTTTTTCTTTTTTCTTCTTCCCTTTTCATTTTTCATTTGACTTGATCACTCAAATGGCTTAGGCCCGTATTCTCCGTTCGTACTTAAGCTCGTTTAAGATTTGACGGCGTTTAACTACAAGATTTCGTATGCACCGGCGAAATTAGACACGTTCAAGTCGGTTAAACGCCTTCAAAGTTAAACGCCCGATTTGGAGCGTTTAAGGATTTAAACGGCTTCAATTGTGGCGGAAGATGCGTGCGTCTTGAAAAAATATATCATGACATAATATGAACTAATACCACCGAACATATTATTTATTATATATAATGGATATTAGGTGCTGATACCTAATTGTTTTTCATCCCACTGTGAGTGTGTTTATTTTATTTTTTACTAGGAGGAGTCTGGAGACGAATTTACTTTTTGAAGCCGATATTTTAGACATAATAATAGTTTTCGCATGTATTAACATAAAAATGAAAAATACTATAATACCATTTTAATAATTCAATGAACGTTATGTCATTTTTCAGATTTCATTTTTTTTGTGTTATCTACAAAGTCAGCAATGCTATAGTGTGGTTTCAAGATAAATCAAAATGCCATTTGCAATAATTGATGAAATAATTAAAGTACAAAATGGTTTTATTCAAATAATATCACGTTTTGGGATGTCCGTAAAATAATAATTCACCACGTAATTTTAATTTAAATTAATTAGCTTCCTGTCCTTTTCCCGTAGATATTATCATTTTATCAATAGCACTAAAATTATTGGTTCTATAGGTGAGGTGGTGCTGAGGGGAAAAGAAAAATCAAGCCAAAATCGCGTATCATAAAAAAAAAATAATTCTATGCGTACCTAAACACAATTGACCCAGACACAAATATTAAACTTGGAAAAAACTATAGGTTTAAACTTTATATGGCGGAAATAATTCAATATAATAATAATATAATCTTCAACCTTATGAATGCCTTTGAGATTTTCGTGTGGTTCACTTCTGCATGATCATTATCAAATATGGATATTTTTTAATCATCCTGAATAAAAATCTCATTTCTGATGATTTTTCGTTTTGTTCCTTTCTGCATCAAGATCAAGATTAAGCATAATCACGTCCATGTATTAAAACAATAGTTATTTATCAAAAAATATTCAAGTTATTTCAAATATACCATGCATTATGTGAAGTTTATATTCAATTTCACCTCGAAGAGAAAGTGACAGATTTCCCCTAGCCAAACGGGAATCATATGGTACCATCTACAGCGAATATGTGTTCAAAGTCACGCTCACGCCAAAACAATGTAGATGGTGGCATATGATTTTCGTTTGGCAAAGGGAAATTTATCACTTGCACTTCGAAGTGAAATTGAATGTAAACCAGGCATTAATGTCAACTGTCAACATCATATGGTCTCCAATCAACTTGAATACCACCAACATGTTCCCAAATTTCCAACGTTGCCGACCTCTCTCTAGGTTTAACTAAACGTTGCGAAAATTAGCACGGTGCATACCGAGAAAAAGTCGAGGACGTTAAACTATTTGAACGCGTTTAGTTGAAGGCGTTTAACTGTAGAATCGGAGAATACGGGCCTTACAATCTTTTAATCTATTTTCTCAAACAAAATTATTTTTCTTTCTTCTCAAATTAGCCGTCTTTGGACGAGAGTACCCGTAACATTATTGTTAAGCCGTCCTCGGACGAGAGTACCCGTAACATTATTGTTCAGCCGTCTTCGGACAAGAGTATACCCGTTACATTATTGTTAAGCCGTCGTCGGACGAGAGTACCCGTAACATTATTGTTAGCCGTCCTCGGACGAGAGTACCTGTAACATTATTGTTTAGCGTACCTCGGACAAGAAAACGCGTAACATTTTATTGAGCCGTCCTTGGACGAGAGAACTCGTAACATTATTTTTGAGCCGTCTTCGGACGAGAGAATCCGTAACATTATTTTCCAGGTTCCAGCTCGAGGACGATCTGGTGTCAGGAAGGCCGTGTTAGATACTCCCTTTGCTAGATACCCCCTTGTTTGATGTCATAGCCACATTACAGAATTTGCCTGTTGAACGCAATGCCTTTACCTTGATGATTGTATAGTCAGTGTCAATCAGAATAGATTTTTGTAAAAGAATCGAGTATATCAATGAAAAAGCTTGGTGCAATTCAAGT
The DNA here is from genome assembly GCA_958502075.1 of Orchestes rusci. Taxonomy (NCBI): domain Eukaryota; kingdom Metazoa; phylum Arthropoda; class Insecta; order Coleoptera; family Curculionidae; genus Orchestes; species Orchestes rusci. The sequence goes on along the minus strand of OY293305.1, from coordinate 19,895,228 downwards.
AGTTTTGCATCAATAAAAACAAAATCTTACATATATATCTTCCAGTAAGACAAAGGAGTGTAGTAAACTTATAAACAAATCGTCATGTTTAATTTGCCTTATTCTTATTTAAAAATGGAATGTTGCGGTTTTTATACCTAACTAGGAACCTTTATTATCTTTTATGAGAGTATGAGGGAGACTAAAGCTAAAAAGCGATCTTTATTAATATACTTATCAAGATGCGAATCCTAAAATTTGCACATTTTGACATTTGTTCACAATAATGGATTTAATCTTCTTGAATAGCTCTTGAAAAGTTAAGATAGGAATGTGCAATCCATTTTTCTCTAACTTGAATAGTTTGAGTTTTATAGCATGTCAAAGTTGCAAAATGCCATTTTTAAAACGCGATATCTCGATAACGGTTGAATTTAGGAACATTAGTAGCATCACAATTTTTGTTCCAAATTGAAGAAAGAATTGAAATATCAATTAATATACAGGGGGGTTCCATTTAAAAAAAATCATACTTTTTCGTGCCATACTTTTGTGACGCACCCTGTATGTTTCCAAATATTTTCAGAATGTGCGCTATTTACACCCCTAACCTATGACGCATATTGATATTGATATTTTTCATATCCTATATGATAAAACCTACTTTACTCTATCGTTGGGAGGGTGATCAGTTAAGGATAGCGAGCGGCCATATCCTGGAAAATATCCATCGTAGAGGCTTGCGGGAAAAAATTTTATTACTAAAACGGCCAGGAGAAAAACCTGAAAAATATTTTTAGGTTTCTGAAATGGTCGCCAGGGGGCGTAACAACCAACATCAAGTAGAAAAATATGATTTTTATGGAATTTTGTCCAATGAAAATATATCGATGAGCTCATTTCCGGATTAACTGACTATTTACCTACATTTTTTGTCAAAAATGTTTTTTTCTATCTATCATAATAAAGTGGTGGGGGAAGTTCAATTGTTTTTTTAAACAAACGGAGATTTCTCCCGTTTCGCTTGACCGATTTTAACGAACTTGGGCTCATATGAAAGAGAATAGTCTGCGCTATGAAATGCTCATTTGCTTTTTAATTTGTGACATTCGCCGTCGCCGCTAGATGGCGTTAACTGAAATGGTAGCATATTTTTGAGTTTTTTCCAAAAAAATCAAATGTGATGGTATATTCATTTTTATATATTTCAAAAGGGGAAACATTTTCCTATAAAAAAAAATTAAAGAAAACAAAAAAAAAAAAATCATTAATTTTTTTGTTTTTTTTATTTTTTTATAGAAAAATGTATCCCATTTTAAAATATATAAAAATGAATACACCATTACATTTGTTTTTTTTTTTAAACTCAAAAATATTCTTCCATTTCTGTTAACGCCATCTAGCGGCAACGGCGAATGTCACAAATTAAAAAGCAAATGAGCATTTTATAGCGCAGACCATTCTCTTTCATATGAACCCAAGTTCGTTAAAATCGGTCAAGCGAAACTGGAGAAATCTCCGTTTGTTTAATAAAACCATTGAACTTCCCCCAGCACTTAATTATGATAGATAGAGAAAAACGTTTCAGACAAAAAGTGTAGGTAAATAGTCAGTAAATCCGAAAAAATGAGCTCATCGATATATTTTCATTGGACAAAATTCCATAAAAATCCTATTTTTCCACTTGGTGTTGGTTGTTACGCCCCCTAGCGACCCTTTCAGAAACTTGAGAATATTTTCCAGATTTTTCTCTTGGCCTAAAATTTTTTGCCGCAAGCAGGTACGATGGATAGTTTTCGAGATATGGCCGCTCGCTATCCTCAACTGATCACCCTGTACACCTTGTTGAAAATGAGTTATGAGGGAGGGTCAATATATAGTGAATCACACTGTACCCAGTGTTATCACTTTCATAAATTCAACTACTGAAACCAATCTTTTTTAACACTTTGGAGTACTCCTGATCTTTCAATTTTCAATGCGACACCTTTTATATTTGCTGAATGTCCAATTATCTCGGTAAAACTCAACATATCCTACATGTTGAGTTTTTGGCGTTTCACATCGAAAAACTCCATGTCGTCCTTGATAAACGTATGCCAATTTATCCCGAACGATAAGTACTTCAAATATAATTATTTATAGTTTTGATTTATTAAAATATCAAGAATTTAGCTGTGGATCGACGCATTTGTATTGGCCAAAGTAGACTCCAATAAAACCTTTGTCAATAATTATTTTGGTATCCTAGATATACCTATACAGAAGGTAAACACATCCTCAAGTTTTTTACACCAAAATATTCATTTGTTGAGTGTATTTATTCAAGAACACTTGACGAATAGATATTACCGAAATAAGTCTATGAAGACTTTTAAACAGAACCAACAATAAAACATATTATCTAACAGGCATCTTTAGTTAAATTTTGCGGATTACTCGTTGAAACTACGGTTACGGTAATACTTTCTTCTTTTGGAAATCAAATCAGTTGAGTATGTATCTACGAACATAGATTATTTTCAGCTATAATAATTATCATGATATTTTCACCGTGTCGTGAAAAACGTCAATTAAAATCTGAAGGCGACTATATCAATTAAGTTATGCCAAAACAGGTATCTCGATTGTCAGTTCCTTAGGCCCTCCGGTTCGGTGAATCCTTTGTAGTATAAAAAGTGAGTGCCTCTTTGGCAACATCGGAGTCGTCTCAACGAACCGGTCTAGCCGCAAAACGGTGTACCCCGTTGCCCCCTGATCCTCCATCCTGACTTTTTTCCGCCCCGAGAGCTTCTTTTATTTCATTCTTTACTTCTTTTCTTGTCCGCGACCACGACTACACAAGTACTCACTATGTCCGAGGAGTTTTAGCATATCATCACCTATATCTTTTAAGTTCATTGCTACAATTTGTCAACTAAAATCAGCAGCAACTATTCATTTCTATAAGCAAAATACTGTAAATTTATTTATTCAAGCCCGAATGAAACCTAGAGTTTGCTATTCCAAATCATGGTGGATTATTTTATAATAGGGATGTTCAAGTTTCATCTATTTTTAATTCATTATAAATAATTTATTATTATTCTTCTACTAACAAAAGTCTCGAAGATGGTAGGTGAAACGCGCTGTTGCTGTCCGCATAGTCACCAGCCAGATACCCTGATAGTCGCCACTAACTTTTATTAGCTGAATGAATAGAAATTTATGAAAATGAGGAATAATTGAAGAATCTGATGTTTCTTTTGGATTAAAATGTGCTACGCATCCGTTAATTGCACCCCATTAAGCGCTATCCATCATTTGGGTAGGTAAACGGTAAAGTAGCCGGAATTGCATCGATCAATACCTATGTATATTGTCCTACCTCATATTTGACGTAGGCACCTTGGCATAAACTGGCAATGATGATCAGATATCGGTCATGGTGATATACTGAAATGTGATGTGATTTTTTAACTATCTCACCCTTCTCTAGTCTTGATTGGACTAGATATTTCCAAGAGCTCAAGTGAAGAATTTCCTGTCATGTCACATTAGAATCAAATGTTGGTGCCCATCTCATCTGGTTTCGATTATCTTATCTTCATTGGGTTAGTTTGGGTTAGTTTGGGTTAGTACTTAATATGTATATAGGTATAAATATATTCAGGAGTGGTGATCGTAATTAATGCAATAATAATTATTGTGGAAGGAAGATGGAGATCAGAAAACGGACAAGATAATAATATGATTTTACAAATTAGAGGATCAGTAGAAATTGCTCATGTGCATGATATGATTCCGATTTCATAAATATATCAATGATCCAGGTGGAATAAGAACTGATCTGAATGGTACTCTGCTTTCATAATTCGAGATTTGTCAATCCGTATCCAGTAACAAAGCTTGATTGTTTTTAATTCAATATGCTCGAGTTTAAAAAGAAAATCAATTTGGCCTCACATTAAAATGTGAAACAGTTGTCTTAGACCTGCTACCTCATATATGATCAATAGGTATTTGCATTGATATCACAGAACATGCACATTGTATATGTGTTCTGTGATTGATATTGAAGTTCTTCATGTCATTGGAGTAGATTTTTGTTTTTCTGCAAAGCATAACTAACCACCCCCCTGAGTGTTAAGTTCTCCATGGCATTTGTAGATTTTCTTCGAAAAAATATACTATAGTATGCCTTGGATTTGCATTTCAGTCTTTGGTATATTCTTGCTCAGTTGAACAGACTAATAACGTTGCACCTCAGATGGCTAACGCCCGTAAAAATACCATGCAAAAACTCTCCTGGCGCGGAACCCCCACCTGTTGCGGTACCACGCTTACCCGCCACGGACGAAACCTGTGAGAATACCGTGAATTGACCACAGTCTCTCTGTGGCAAGTCTCGCTAATATTTTTATAGTACTGACCGGATCATACCGCGTCTTGTTCATGCCCTACAATATGAAATATGAGTACATCATTTTTTGAAAATGTTTAGACGTTAACCTCCGTTACGGTACAATTCGTCCAATACGAGTTGAGTTTCGAAAATCCGACGCGAACCGGTTCACAGCGAACGTGGGACAGAAAGAAGAGAAGGTAAATAAATGTTTTTTTACACATACTTTTGAATTTTTTATATTCGAAAATAAGCATTTTGGATTCTAATTGCGTTCTTTGATTTCATGATTTTGTATCTGAAGTAGTCTCAATATAAAAACATACAATTTGAACATCATGATCATATGAAATATGATGATTTATAGCAATCTTTGTTTATATTATGAAGGTGCAGAATCTACTAGTTTTGATAAAAAAATTGCACATTGCAATATATTTTCTAGAATAGAGGTTTTGATAATTCATAAGGCTGGGAAGTAGCGTTCTTCGTCATGGTCTGCTCCGATGACTGTCTAGGTACGATGGCTACGTCACACCGTTTTGCGTCTGGCAGAGTCTACGGTCTACTGAACCGCACATGAAACTTATACATCATGATAACTATGTACTGATTATTTTTCATCTATATTTACCAAAGTCTGTCTAGAAAAACTTTGCTTTGTTAAAAAAATACACTGTAGATATCCGTCAAGCCAAGTTACTGGATATATACATACTGTGTTCTCAATTCATTGAAAGTCAGGAAAGTCTTAAATATGGAGTGGCTCAGTTTATGGAATCAGATGCAATTTTATACCTTGAATGCCAATTCAAATGAGTTTTTCAAAATTCAACATCATTTAGAGCCCTGATAGACTTACAGTTCAAGTTTCCGTCTTTAGTCGATTCATAATTTAGTTCCGATCAACTCAAAATGATGCCTCAGAGTTATCCATAACAAAACTTCGCGATGTACCAATTTTATTATCGCTGCAGAGCCTAAATAAATGTAGAATTTCTCGAATTTATGATGGTATAAGAATTTGGCTAAGCACGTTAATTTGGATATCAAGGGGGACAACTCTTGAGGCTTATATTGTTTTCTTGAATTATTATCCTTCACTCCTATACTCTAGAACTACACCTAAAATTTTAAAAAGCAACTCGCACTTATGCTGTCATTTTTCAAATCTGCAGGTAATTCTAAATAAATATTCATAAGTTTTTTTTTTAATTAGTGAAGTACACACTTTGCAAATAAGTTTTTTTCAAGTCATTCGCAATTTTCGACCATAACAGTCGGCTCCTAAAAAAAAGTCATGACTTAACTCAACCTAGTAATTACTTTATGAATTGTTCAAAATGATAACCATTGTATTCTAAATATAATATGTACGGCCTATGCCGAGGCTCAAACTGTTCACGAACCTATCGGAACGTCTCTGTTGAAATAGTTCTCTGTCTCGTAGCGTTTTCAATACAACAGATCTCAACCCCAAGAAAAAATAGAGTAGTGTGAAATCTGGTCATTTAGTAGGTCCTCTCCTACTAAACCACTGCTCCCGATGATGGTTATCCAACCTCTCTCTCACTGGGCGTACATTGTGAAAGGGTGCTCTTTTCTGCTGGAATGAATTCATGAGATCTTCAGGATTCCATCGACGTCCTCTTAATTTTGCAACTCGTGAAATATACGAGGCCCTATTTTTTCATGCGTTTCAGCATACATTTCATCATTGTCGCCCAATATTCCAGATCAAACATTTATTTTTTGCAGATATTGTGTATGTCCTTCTGACCATTTCTTATAGCGTGAAGATTGGTGTTACTTCAATAGCGTCAATTTTGCTTGTTCACCTTTGCATTTAGGAAAAGTGCATTCATCAATGAAAACAAATATATTTTTTTTATCAACTGGGGCTGAGTACCCTCGTTCACGATTACTGTGAAACATATTTTATAACATGAATGAAAAAGTAGACAACTATTTTATTCTTACTTTCACGGATACTGATCCAATCAGAACTTCAAATTAAATAAATATGGACACAATTCATCAATGTTATCTGAAGTTAGTAAAGCAGGAGATATTCAAAGACCTATATGTACAAAAAATTGTGAACCAGCATGATTCAAGAAAATAGTTTCAAATATTTTTTGTCATTGAATATATTTATTTGAATACTTAGATGAGAAAGCTTGAGAACGCAAGACCCTTGAAAACTTGAATTATTTGAATGAAAATGTTCAGTTATTTTTTTGTTGAATAGGTTATTTTACCGTATTAACCATCTTTGCCTGTACAAAATTCACCTAAGCATGGTTTGAAATATTTGGTTTATTTGTTTCAATTTTGACACTCGGTATTTTTTTCCACCAAGTTATAATGTTGAGGGTACCTATGTATTTTTTAAGCTCCAGCATTGATCTTAAACCATAATTATTATTATTGTGTGGTTTGATGATTCTCATTTTTTATTATCTTGTCTCGTCTTGTATCTTTGAGATTATCCAGTTCACCTTCGAAAATACCTTCTTCAGAATATTGTTTTATAAAAACAAAGAACGGAAAAAACAACTCAAATGTCGGTAGATTGACATTTGCCATAACGTAATAATGACTAATGACTACAATGAGACAGTGTAATGATCATATTTTTGCTACTGGTCAGATCTGAATAAGATATATTTTTATTTATTATTATTATACAGGTGTATAAGTCTGTAGAGCGAAACTTTCCTTGACTATTATTCATAACCGAAAATGAAATATTAGGTTTTGTGTGAGCTCTCGCTATATAGACTTGATAATTTTTAAATTCTCCGATATTTTGTCCGTAGAGCATCTGCAATGTATCTTGTTTTCTCTGCATTTCACAACATATGTTGCCTCAAGAGTAATGCTTATTTCGTATAAACTGTTTTCAAGCGGTACTTCTCTTCATCCCAGTAGCGATGCTTGGAACGACAATTTGACACTTTCAATAAATTATTATCACATAATTCTATGGAGTGACTAAACAGTGCACATAAATGAGGTATGTAAGTACTCAATAATAGTTTGAGATGAGTATTTCACAATAATTGACATTGAAAAAGCACCAGAAGAACCATTATCAAAATCGGCTCTAGATACAGCTCTGGCGTAATTTATGCAAACATGTACCCACCTATGCCTTCTTCATGTGTAACCAGTGAAACATTGCACAAACTTGGTTCACCCAAACCTCATCCGTTTGTAGAACATTCTTCCGTTTAAGAACAAAGCAAAATGTTAATGTTTTTTGCTGATGATCTTCCAAACATGAGGTGTAGAAAATACTGAATCCCCGATTCCCGGATTCATTTTTTTTCCTTGCATAATGAAACGAACGGAGAGCAGAATTTCGAACAAGTGATCTTCTAATGATTTTGAAATCGTTTTGTGCTTCTTCGAAGGGTGAAAAGCATCCAATGCTACATATACTCAGTGACATTAGAAGTGTTACCCCGACTTATTTCCCATAAGACTCAATGTAAACATGACTTCATACTAAGCTTCATATCTCCTTTGAAAAAATAAATCAAATTACCAAAAAAAAACGAGATGTTCAGAATAAATGAAACTTCAATATTTTAGCATAGGAGAAATTCCATTTCTACCAGGAAACTCTATAGCATGTCTTTCGCAACCCATAGCCTTTGAGCTTTTGGTTATAAAAAACGTTGGCAGTACTCAACTGCATTGTTGCTATTGTGTGGGATAAAAACGTTTATTCTTGAAATTGTGGCCAATGCCTTTTCAAGTTTTCGACATCATGTGAATATCACGTATGTTAGTTCTTGATAGTAGGTTTCTCATCACCACCAATAGATGGAGATCATGTCTCCAAACCTTCGTAACTCTATGGAGTGTTTTGAATTTCCAGCACATTCCACCCAATGCTGATTGCATTGCTGCTTTGACTACTCAATTTTAAAACACTTCCTAGTAGAAATAGAACTTCTACTATGCTGAAATAATGAAGTTTCATTCATTCTGAACATTTTGTTTTTTTTGATAATTTGATTATTTTTTTTTTAAGGAGATATGAAGCTTTGTATTAGGTCATGTCCACATTGAGTCTTATGGGAAATTAGTGGGTGTAACACTTCTTTTTAAAATCTGGTGAAATATCTCTATTTTTATAAATTGGGTTAGTGCTCCTACAGCAGGAATTCTCATTTCAAAAACATCAAATTTTACTGGAACCACAACTTTTTTAATAATAATAATTTAAAATAATCAATGGCCCCATCAACAATGATGATTGATCCTAGAAAAACGGGATGGAATAAACGTTACTTGAGGGAGTTATAAATATTTTATTACCATATTAGGTATTTGTCGACAAGTACAAAGTATAAGAAAAGTATTTTTTTTAATAGGTAATACAATGAATCCGTGTTAATAGCATCTTATTTTTACACACCCATTTTTTATGTAGATATTGTTCATGTATTGAATTGAAAAAAATAGCCGTATCTCCATCAACACATCTATAAAGCCTTCAGTAATATCCAATAAATAATTGGGTAATCAAGATTTATTAGCAATCAATTAAGTTTCTTTTTCACCAATTAAATCCAAATCATCTTTTGTTCAAAATATGAAAAAATGAGAACAAAACAAAAATGAAAGGACTCGGCCGTGACTTTCAAATGTCGATTGTTTTTCAGTGTATAATAAATTCACCTTAATTGCCTTTGATGCAATCATGATCCTACTGCAGAAATATGGGATTTAGAATGTTAAATGCAGTGATAAACCACTTATCAAAAAAGGTTGCTTCTGGTGTATCCATCTTATATTTTCGGAATTCTCGAATATTTATGCAAATTGCTTGAGTTATTATGATGTAAGTTCAAGAGACCAGAGAGTACCACTGAGTGATTCTTATTTTTCTTTCCGGTTGGTATCAAATAAGAAAAAATAATTACGAGTTTTCCTATACGGTAATGAAAGGCTTGACCTTCACCGTCGCCGCTAGATGCTTGTTCTAGTGGTTCAATGTTCGAAGATTGCAGCTTTTATGATGACGATCTCACTTTTTATACTATCTTTTCATCTTTTCGCCTTTTCAGACATTCGCATTGAATTATCTTGAGAAACTGGATAAAGCTCTTTCCATGAACACATATGTAGAATAAAGCTTGACAGACATAAGTTCAAGATTTTTATCAATTGACCAGAAAATATGAAATTATTTTTTGGCATCATTTAATAATTTTCACCTTCACGTCATGATGATCTTAATCAACGTTTTGAAGAAATATCAAATGAATAGAACATTCGTATAGTTCGGCATGACATTAACGCATAAATTTAGTAATTTTTGTCTGACCCCCCATTTATATCAAAAGTTCGACTCACAATGTCTTATTGTTTTAGATGATGTAATAGTTCACATACATGACAGCAACATTTGATGATTTGACATACTTCACCTTGAATATTATGACGAATCTGAGCAACCAAAGTGGAACTTTTTCATTGTTCAATGAAGTGTTTTTCTTTATTTAAGTTTTTGACCTATAGAGAGTAGTGATAATTATTGTCACAAGATAACCATAATATTCTTTAAGTATATTTAGAAGAAAGTTGGGTTAATCACACCATCATAACTCAAGAACCGCTAACACGATTTTTATGATTTTTGAATTGTTTCATTTGTCTCCGCACCGAACAGCAAAATAAATTAAATAAATTAAAACGTCGGACAAATTCAAGAAAACCAAAAAGTTATGAAAGCAAATTTCTGTAATAGACAAAATATTCTTTCAAGAATATGCGACGGACGTGATGTGGTATGTTTTGGGGTTATTTCGAACATACCTATGTATCATCTTTTCATCAGTTCTTCGATAACTGATGTAGGGTGAAAGTTTTCTCAAATTTTAGTAGGCTTTTTTGTATTTGTCCAAAAGGGTATGTTTCTATTGGAATATTCATAGCACAGTCGTTATTTGTCCTAGCAAGAATATTTTTTGAGAATATGCTATAGACATGACACGGCAGTTCCTCAAAGGATGTACTTTTCGAGTGCATCTTGGAATATTCCCCGCGCATGCGTTATCAGTCTGAGAAAGATTATACATTTGAGAATATTCGATAGACATATGATAGTTCCCTTGAGGATATATTGTTTTTGACTATTTTCTTGAGAATATGCAGTGGACATGCTGCTAACGCTAACAGTCCACTGCGAATGTACGTTTGGGAACATACGAGGCATATTCCCATCACCAGAATATGCTTACTGTGCTGCGCGGAGGGTTAGTTACACCATTCATAACTCAAGAGCCGTTCGACAGATTTTCCTGATGTTTGATTAGTAGAATAATTAATAAAACATCGGACAATTTCAAGAAAAAAAAAATTCATCAACAAAATCAATCCATATTTATTGATGATCGATGAGGCGGTATAAAATTCGCCGGGGCTATTATGATATAAATGGACATTTGCCTAATCAGTACAGTCATTTGGTGCGAAAACAAGGGGTTACCTGGAAAGTTTCCCGGGAGTTTTAAAAATTTGTGATTTTATAGATCTCGATGTGCTCTTTCCGAATTTCAACTTTGCCCCCTCGTATCTTTGCCGCTCGCGCCGCGATATTTGAAGAATGGTATACCCAGTAGCAGTTTTTTGATAATATCTTTTTTCCGCCTCATTTCAAGATGAAAACATGTATATACAAAATGAAACTTTAGAAAATGTCTTACAATTTATGTGATAACTTTTTTTTCGTAGAATGAATAGTCTTGACGTACGAGCGCCGCAAAGTTTAGTTCAACATGTATGCGTTTTGAACAGCGAAGCGAAGGAGAATACTATACATTTTGTAATTGTGTGGTCCACTGGAGATACCACGATTGAAAAAAAACGTTGCACACTCTACCTCAAGCCTCAAGGTAGTGTGGGTATTTGTTTCACGGCCAAAACGCCAAAACGCATGTTGAACTAAACTTTGCGGCGCTCCTACGTCGGGACTATTCATTCTACGAAACAAAAGTTAGTACATAAATTGTAGGAAATTTTCTATAGTTTCATTTTGTAAATTCATGTCTTCATCGTGAAATGAGTCGGAAAAGAGACTTTGTCAAAAAACTGCTTCTGGGTACCATTCTTCAAATATCGCGGCGCGAGCTGCAAAGATACGAGATCTATAAAATCACAAATTTTCAAAACTTTCCAGGTAAAAGTACCTAATGATTAAACTAGATCAACTATCCACTTTTTTTATTAAATTAGCTCACTGCCACGACATAGAGATGAAGTTTCATTAATCAAATTGATCGCTCCTTTCTATTCAAAATCTTGATTTGGCACTAAAACTTTATGCATGATATAGAACATCTCCGCCACCTCCAGAAAACCCCTAGGCTAAAATCGCTTTCAATCAAATGTCAATGGGGTCGTTGCACTATATGAAAATTAGAGCTGATTTTGTGTAGAATATATAACTGTGGGTTTGTTAATAGAATGGGTGACATGAATTGGCCAAAATAATGCACAACATTTGAACTAGGCCTCTTTGAAATAAATAACTCCATCAACCTGGGCCCATTGCCTCATTGACGTCACAGATCAATATCCTTTATCCGCTTGACACTGAAATGAACGCGCGCTGCTTGATACAAATGCGGCGTTGCGAGATGTACTATTGATGGTATTTTTACAAGAATTACCAGCTCAATATGATGAACGCTAGATAATCGGCACATTTAGGTTAACTGTAAAATTGATGGTAAATAATGTGATTTAATGCAAAAATTAACCAGGAAATTATATACGACACCACCCAGACTGGGTGTTTATGATACCTTTGACCGTATCATAAAACCCTCAAGATATTTATTTTTCTCAGACCCAAATTAATGCAGACGCATAGAATAGTTATTTATCAGACGTAGGGATAAATTCAAAAACACAATTCTTTGAATTTATCCCTACGTCTGACAAAGAACTACCAGGAGCGTTGCATACTAAACAAAAACTGCAAATATTGGTACCTGCAAATTAAAGCTGGTAGGCAATATTATTTATTGGCCCATTCTTTTTTGACGATATTGAATCGTATATAAGCAAAGTTGATCCAAACCACGAACGTGAATTTGAAATTGAGAAATCCCTAGAATAAAACACGCTTTACACTCGACCCCAAGCAAAAAGCATCTCGGCAACGTTGCGTTCTCTACAGTTATCGACCCACGGGAAGAGCTGCGCCGGATCCAAGAAGCGACGCCATATTTTGTCGTACACGCGTCATCATTTAAAAGGCTTAAAAGGACTGTTGACAAACTTCGACGCTAGTTTATGCCCTTAAAAATCGATAAAAAAAAAAAAAAAAATACGGGTCTAATATTTTTGATTATATTTTCAGAATATGCAATAAAAAAAGTACGTGCAACGACCCCATTGTTCTAGAGCCAACTACAAGGAAACTTATTTGACGCCCCGAAAAAATCATTTAAAGTAGAAAATACTCGATTATACAATAATTAAACATTGTCGTGAAGATATGGTCGGGTTTTTATTTGACTTTTTGCTTTTTGGTTTCGATGTTCAAATTGACAAAACTATTCAGATCATCAATTTGTGAAAAGCATCAGCTTATACTCCCATCCCATGGTATAATAAACAACCTATGCAAACGATCAATTAATGTATAGTTATAATCAGTGGCGGATCCAGAAATAAATTTTGGGGGGGGCCCGTTGACGGAATTATTTTTTATTTAATTCACGTGCCACGCCCAACAAATTGTTCACAATTACCTTCATAACTCAATTATTTAGTTAGTTTAGTCATCGTCACCCATGATTAGCTCTGAAAATAAACATTAATCCCTCTTTACGGAAATCAAGACCAATTTACTTTTTACCATAAGAATTCGCGGGAATCCCCCAGATTAATAAATTGATCATAAGTACTTAAGTAGTGCATGAATGCAAGTTTTCAAAAAATCCATAAACAGCTGGTGCATTATTTTAGAGAAAATATTCCGTTCATTGAATAAACGGAAATTATTAGTTTATTATTATTAGTGCCGAGAAATAATAACCTCATACGATCATAGCCCAACACCATTCGCAATGATGCATTTTCTCATTTGAATATCTATTGTGCTTCTAAAAATACGTATTTTTATGTACTTACTGGCAGTAGGTATGCAATAGCCAAAGCCCATAGAAACTTCACACAATCTCAAAAAAATTAAAATCACCCACGGCTCACGGCTTTGTGTCTTTCAACTTTTGACAGTATGACAGATCAAAAACATAGACAAAGAGATTAAAGAGAAGTCACTCCGCTAAAATTGTGCTTTGTTACAGCGGCGGCCATCTTCTTGAAGTCATGAGTATGACTGTTTTATGAAAAATATAAGTCAGTGTCGATGCAACTGGCCAGTATTTTAATGGTTCGTTAGCTCCTGACTTTTGCTCACTGAATTTTGCTTAGCGGAAGGTCTATGGGGGGGGCCCGGGCCCCCTCGGCCCCCCCCTGGATCCGCCACTGGTTATAATGCTCAAGTTAATATGGAACTAGTGCAGTCTGCAGTGAAGGAGAGTTCTTTTCCACTGAAGTTTTAGATTTGGCATTTCAACTACTGTACCCACATAGATCATGATTCATGAATATGTAAGTAATTGAATCTGTCTGTACATTTAATTTGTCTAATAAATAATCATCATAATAATTCTTATACCTATTATGATTTAATGAATTTCAAACCGCTCAGAAGTGTGAACCCAAACAAAACATTTATTATGTATTACATCCATAAGTACATTTACATTTGAACTGTTCGAATAAAGTCACCTAAAACTTAGCTTGCCACTTTCACAGTTCCCAAGAACAAAAGAGAATAAAATACAATCGACAGCACTTAGCAAAAACAAACACAAAGTATTGAAAGTAGATTCAATGTCAGAAAGGCCTGGCGGAAAGCGACACAAAAGAATAATGGGAAAGACTGCCTTGTCTGGGGCACTCGGCAGTCTCGGCTCTTTCAGAACAGTTTTGTTGTCGCACTTGATCAAGGTAACAGGGTAATTCTTCATGAACTGCTTTTGTTGACGCAAGAAATTGAAAACCAAGGAATAATCATCGTTACTTTTTTTAGTCACTGCATGATCCGCATGAGCGGAGAAATGTTTATGTGAGACTTATTCATACAAGATCATGTATCTTGCAAGTAGATTTGCTATCTCTTTTTTTATTATAATATCTTGAATTTCCATTATTCAAGCAAGAGTATTCATTTCAAGTTTAGCGAAAATCACCTTTAAAGAAAATTGCTTCCAAGTGGTTCAAGTTCAGTATTGATGGTACACTAAACGTGATGCAAGAGAGTAGACAGAGATCGAATGAACAAAGTGTGCAGAATATTTGAAAATAATGAAATTACGAGTATTTTGAAGAATTATGCAGTAAAATCAACTTTTATTATGAAGTCGACTCAAAACATAATCTACTGGACTTTTTCTACTTCATGTATCAGTATATTGTGAAGCCACACAAGATACACGTTATGTAAAATATTATTTTTATGAGTCTCCAATATTTTCATGATATTTTGGAGCCCCTGTAATGATACCTACTTGTTTTGCCTAATTAGTTTTCGTTAAAATGAAAATAAACTAAGAACTTTTATAACAACCAAACTGTTCACCAGTCAAAATAACACAATCTGCATACAAATTAACCAGTTTATTTCAGAAGACTTATTTGTTCTGGCTTCGTTAATTCTTTCTCTTTCTTGGTTAAAGTCAACGAAATAAAGTTTTACAGGTGATTTATCTGCGAATTAGTAGAATAATCAAATTTAACTTTTTGGAAAAAATAATGACATTTTATAAAGCTCAATGGTTTATTTGATAATAGTCGCATTGATCGGATTTGTCTTTTATGACGAGCAATTGGAATTATTTTACGTAAAATATGAGATTTTTCCATCAAATTGTTACAGACGAAATATTTATTTTAAACTCGACCTCCACATCATAGCACTCGAATATTATTTAGTGAGGATTTTCCCACACATATATACTATTATATACTCCTAAAAGTGAAGACACCGGTTGGAGTGGAAGTTGCTTAATCGGTAGACAAAAGTTTATTCAATGACGTTGGGTCGGCGTCAGACTCCAATTTGGCCGAAAAATAAACCGTCAACATGCTCCGAACTGATGTCAAGTGGTATTATGGGTGATAGTTTTTGTTGTTTAACATTCTTGATTGCCTATCTGCACGCGAACTAGCATTTCCTCTTCCTTATAATAGTCTTACTGTACTGTCATAAAGATATCAAATCTGGCCCTTAAAGATTTGCTTACATTTTCAAATATCGTAGCTGGCGCTTTCATACTGCTAGAATATTTTCTTCACTAGGTTTTACCCCGATTTATCAAAATGGGTTTTCAAGTCCCTACTACTATATAATCAAAATATTTACAATGATCTCAATATATTTTTTTAATACTTACAACGCTTTGAGATGAGATTGTGAGGTGGAATGCCGCACGAATAAGGAATCTCACCAGTCTTTCGTCACTTCACGAAAGACAGGTTATCTTCCGCATACAGACTTGGATTATAGTGCTTAAGTTTCAAGGTAGTATGTCGGACGTGAATATATTATAGCTCAGGACACTTTCTTCGAAAAATTGTGGCTCAACTCTGTGCATATTCTCTATTACAGAGAAAACTATAAATGAATCAGGTTTTGTTAAATTCCAAACATGGTGATTTTGTACAAAACACCATACACCAGAACTGAGTCTTGTTTCTATTGTAATGCAAAATGTGGCTACTAATAGTCGAGACTTGACTCGAAGTCAGGCTTGACAACAGCTTGAAATCAATGCCTACAATAGACTAATCTTGGTCCAGTATCATGAAAACTGCGTGTGCGTTGTTCAAGTCGTATCAAACTTATCGAAGCAACGACTTAGACAAAAATGATACGGTACGGGCATTAGGAACAGGAACTTCTACAAACCAAACTGTAGTCGTTCAGGAACTGAACCTTTGTCTAGATTTTCAAGCTAGGCACTCTAGGATTACTCGTCCATAAGACATTCTGGCCCAAATGAGAAAACTTCAGGTTTTTTCCAGTTCTTGGTAGAACCGTGAACAATGAACACCACTCTCTCCCAAGCTGATGGAAAGTGAACCTGAACGAGACTCTACAATATACAAGGATGTTGACTGACTTGTACGGTAGAAATATCAAAACTTATTTCTTCACGGCCGTATCCAGTACAGCGGAACTTTTTTAAATGTTGCTTTGAGGATAGGTACTTGACGGCACTTTTTCAATCGAAGATTCTAAAAGAAATAACTTCTAGATTTTCCGTGAGAATCAGTGTAAGCAATTCCAATCCTACCGTGAATGTGGAGATATCTATTTCTTTAATTCCTACGCAAAAAGTCAGATACCACTTTACAAACATTTCTGGTAGATGTAGATCGTCGATGTGCTCTCCGTCCGTTTGTTGTGCATATGTTACAGTGAATGTTAGGAATTCAGTGAAAGCTAGCTTTTACTAGTTGATGCTAGCAATCACTTGATCCGTTAGGAAATGTTGAATTTTGAAGAATATTGTACACTTTCACTAGTGAATGTTGGAGAAACTTTATCAAATCAACTTTTACTGAAAGCAGTTAGGAAAAGTTCTTGTTAAAACTTATTTCCGCCATTTAACAAACCCAAGGTGCACGGGGCACTAAATGATGTCGCTCACGCGACATCAAAATTTTTGCCAAACCCAAACTAACCCAAACTAACCCAGACTAACCCCTACTGAGAATACTTGAGTATTTTCTATAATACGGTATCTGAACAATGTTCACATTGTACACCTGCGAATCATAAGTCTCGTATTTTCCAGAGCGTCTAATCTGTCGGCGAATTCCAACTCGGACCAATAAGGATATTTATAATTACGATAATAATTTTCAGTGTAGCAGCTTTCACTAGAAAAGTTACGTGAATGCTAACAATTACTAGTAAAAGTATGATGAAGTCGATCGAATTCAACTTTCACTAGCTAAATGTTTCCAAATCAGGAAAAGCTTACTTTTCCTAGTAAAAGTTAGCTTTCACTGATTACCAGGTTTCACTGTGACACATACAAGCTTACTATTTCTCTTTCTTTCTTAGAAAACCAGTTACCTATATCGTGGCACTTGACTTCTTTACAACACTTTTATTGCAATAGTTTGTATCAGCAAACGTCATTGACCATTGATTAATTCTGCATTTGCAAATCAAAACGGCTTGGCGATTATTTTTTTTTTATCAAAAAAATCGGTAGCTCTACTATGCATCATTAATTATGGAACACTCTGCAGAAAAGAAATCTTTTCAAAAGTATTTGTTGAATCTACTTAAATTCAGTTCGACCTATTTATCAATTCAACAATTGTTAATAATGACTCAATAAAGGAATAATAATTTGATTTGTTTTCAATACTTCCCCACATAAATCCAAAGGTCAATCTAACCAGAAAAATCTACACCCTACTGTAGGTATCTATGTCGTGTCGATAAATCCGATAAAAATAAATTGTTGAAGACAATCACTCTATGATCTCAATTAAAAACTATCTATTTCAACATGCTTATAACTTAATTTTGTAGTTAGAAATACAAATAACGAAATGTCATGGTAGATATAACTGTTGGAAGATATTGGTATCGCGATAATTTGTAATATTCGTGACATACCATAATCTCGATTAAACTTATATAGGTTATAAATTATTTTCAAGCGTTAGGAGAATAAGTAATCGTCAACATATTCATTCATGTTCTCAATATTGTTGTGTGATACTGTGATTCCAGATATTTACTAATTGAAAATGTCTCATGCACGTATGGTAGGATTGGTAGGTAAGAAACATTGTCTAATTTTTTGCCCAGCCAATGTTATTTTCCAAAATTCTAACATCATTAAGTACTGTGATTTGGTAAAGTTCAGGTTGTAGAACCTTCAACTGACTAACTATTGTAATTCTTAAAGCATGTTCTCATGCATTCTTGAGGTCCTCCATATTATTTACTTACTGTCAGAGCTTCATTTTGGTCGAGATGAATTTGAACGGTTTGATGTCTCTTTCGTCTTGAGATTATCGCTATCGATGCTTCTTTGAATGATTCTGATTTCTTGTTACCTATGATGATTGGTGCCTACATTGCTGTTGAGCGATGAGATTTGGAAAGGTTGGTTAGATCAAATCAACTCCTCCTCCAAATGATTTTTGACATTATGAGAATCATCAGAAGTATATCAACTCTACATCCTCTTTTCTCTTGGTACTCTTTGCGATTATATGCTCAGATTCTTTAAATAGGTAGTCTTAGATTATATGTATACCTACGGTCGAATCGGGTCGAACAACGAATTATTAACTTGAAACTCACTACAAACATGGAGAATATTACTCGGAAACAGCTCGCAAATTGAGTGGCATTCTTGGTCAATCCTTTTTAATCCTTTGCCAAACACTGTGTATACATAGAGAACTCTTTTTTGAAGTCACGTTTTCAATCATGTCTTTTTTAATTTCAGAAGCCACAATGAGTTTGGATTATATTATCTCACCTATCGAACTATATAAGGTAAGTAGGTAAGTGAAGAGATAGAGAGAAACTAAAATCAGAATCGGCACCAAGCAAGAACTACACCATAAATCACATATTCTAGGTATATCTTTCCACTTTCCACCTCTACAGGGTGTTACTTAATTTTAAGTCGAAAAGGTCATATAAACTTTGGTCTAAAAAAGCTTGGTTTTTAAGATACAGGGTGTTAAACATTTATTTTATTTTCAGTTATCAATACATTTTCCAAAGACGGTTTAAGATAGTGAACTGAGTTTTGCAACAGGATATTATGGTATAGGAACACACTTTTTTTATTTTATTTTTTTTTTATTTTATTTTATTTATTTTTTTTAGACCCGAGTTTATATGACCTTTTCGAGCAGTATCCAGGAACTCCCCCTTAAAATTATGACATACCATTAAGTAACACCTTGTATACAAGTATTTGTAGTACATACTTTTTCTTTAATTTTTGTCACTTATTTGATACTTACCCGCAAGAGTTGACTTCTTCAAGCTAAGAGGATAATATGATGAGGTACAGAACATATTGAAAATGACTTATCACTCAATGAATCCAATAAAAATATGTCTAGGCCTCATATACTTGAAAAAAATTGCGTACTAGCTAATTTCGAAGATCATCTGTACCTCATCATATCCTCTTGGTTCGGAGAAGTCAACTGTTGCGGGTAAGGATTAATTGATCAACAAAAATGAAAAAAAAATTGACACTCTGTCATTTCAACAGGAATGATAGCAGAGCCTTGAAACTCGGTAGTTTTAACCAGGTTCAAAGGGCATTGAAAATAAAGTATCATCGATCCTCGTTTCCATTTGATTTTTTCATTCAAAATGGCGCCCAGCGGTCATTTTGGCATTCTCTGCTGTCACTACTATGTCAAAAAATGCAGATCCTCACATATGGTCGTGACTCCAAATTTCGTTCGCATATATCAAACGGTTCAAGGGTTAGAAGGGGAGGGGATTGTAATCAAGTATAAAATTTCGAAAGCTGGGCCTGTCTGGTATTATTTGTGAAGATGTCTATAACAGAAAACAGAATATATTGTATCTGGGTAATATCATTTTATATTGAAGAATTTTCAATTGCTACTATACTACTGTTGCTTATTGACATCGCTAAAAATTGATGTGAAGTAGAATAGATTTGAGAAAAAGTTCGTAGCCCATCTGAACAAATCAAAACTGTAGTTATTACAATCATTGCCAAACTAACCTTTCCGGTTTGGAAGTTTTTTTGAAATGTATATTGTTTTTCAAGCTTATTTCTTGACAGTAAGACGTTTTCAAATTTACGTTTTCCTTGATTATTCACAGTTTCGAACCAAAACTGAACCCAGTCTCGATGATCGGGATTCAGTAATGATAAGGATGGAAAAACATACAGGAAAATCTAGACATTGCGGAAAACATATTATGCAGAAGAATTGAATACCATTTCGCATTTTTTCTCAATATGATTTGAAGTATTCGAGACATTTCTGGAATGGAATCGTTTCCGAATTCTGGGACTAACTGACAAATACTTTGAGTATGATATACGGATACAACATTTTAGACTTTTGTTTGAAATTGTTCAGACTTTTGTTTGAAATTGTTGAAACGGATGAAAAGTGTTCGTACGTTATTATTACAGGAAAATAAATATTATCAAGGCTTTTCAAAGACAAGAAAAAATAATCCAATAACTAAAAAGAATTTTTACCTTTTTGTCAAATCTTGAGTAGAAAACTGAAAAATGATACCAATGAATTTCAATCTACCTACGTCACAGACCACTTGAAATTATAAAAAGTGAATGTTAGGCGACAATTCAATGAATATGTATATTTGAAAAATCTAAATTAAATTATAAAAGTTTGTTTTTTTAATAGGTAATAATCAATTGCTCACCTGCTGAAACGGTACAAATTCGAATATATGAAGACATACCTACAGGGGTTGCTATTTAAAAAAAACTATGTTGAAGCCTGCTCCGCAAAAACGATACACCCCGTATATTGAAAAACCTTTTTACAAGGGCATCCCGTATTCAAATCCATTTTGTCTATTTCGATATCATTAATTAACGGTGTAGGCGCAATTTAGCTTTCCCATATCAATAACTCACCCTATAACACAGGTCGTTGATTTCAATCAACGCCCAGGTTGACATGTTCGTATTTAGTAAGTAGTATGTTTTGTACGGTGTTTTATAGCAAGTTTCTTGTGTTTTTTAAGGTCTGATCCAAATCTGTGGTTGAACCAAGTAACCTGTTTTGTTCAAGATCATTATATCCTACATATTTGAGGCCTTTTTTTAACGAAATTATTCAAAAAAATATAAACCTATGTTTTCCTTGAAATTAACATTTTTTTCGCAGGTTGATTTTTATAAACATTTCAAGGAAAACATAGGTTTGCATTTTTTTTCAATTTCGTCAAGGACGCCATTTTGTTTTTTTCCAGAACGGCTCATTTTATCGATGATGAACAAGACTACCTTCTCTTTGGTTCAATGTTCAAGCTATACATTTTTTTTTCAAGTCTTTATCTGTATTGTAACAAGTTTCGCTATAGAAAACACTGTTCAGCTTTAATCTATTTATTTTACAAGTCACTATGTACAGAACTCACTATTCACATACAAAATCACAGCTTATTTATGTTTTACGATTTATATTTCACGACGTAACTGACTGAACTAACTCCTTGAAATGACGGATCTCATTATATACCCTCGCCAGGATTGAGAGAACAATCCAGATATTTTTAGAAAAGCGAAGAATGTTCGACGCCATCTAGCCTTGCTAGAATGTACCAGAAGCCAATCGATTCCAAACAATTCTACACAATGTGGTGATGGCTTGCGGCGGCGCATTCACCATGCAACGTCACAGTATGTAAAAAATGTAAGCATTAAAATTTACAACGGACTGGGTTGTATACTAAATAAAATAAATGTGTTTTGAGAACACTATTTCACGAGGTCCTTAGTAGAGTCCATCATATATCATTTTTATTAAATTATATTGAGCGCTTTAAAAGTCATTTGAGAAAACCGTGGAACCGGTTCATTATACCCATATATCTATACTGAAAACGTCACAGGCACCATATGATTGGTCGTGGCCGAATTTGGTATCCAAACAAACTTTTATGACATTTGATTCTGTATTGTGTGAGTTTGAAATCAGTTTTTGTGTTTAATTTGGACTTCTTTGGACTATATTTTTGGGTGTATTACATATATCGTGTGTCCCGTTAGTGCGTATTTGATTAGCCGAGTGGAAAGTCAGCTTTTGAGGTGATAAAATAGCTATTTACCTAACAAGTGCGCAAAATTAGTTTTTCCGCACGAGTCTGCCGTTCACCGACCGACGCGTAGCGGAGTTCGGTGAAGCAGCCGAGGGCGGAAAAACATTTTCCGCAAGTGTTAGGTACAATAGTTTTTCTACAGACGTGCGGAAATAAGGATATAATTCGTTATTTAAAAGTTTCTGATGCAACTAATGACAAATAAATAATAATGAATGTCGAAATGTGTAACTAAGCGACCAAAGTTACCTGGAAACCTGGTTGCTGTTTGCTTATGATATTGTTAATTTTGACATATCCGTGCGGAAATATTTTTCCGCACGGAAATGTCGTGCGGAAAAAATTTTCCGCACTGGTGCGGGAAATCTGATTTTCCACACGGATATCGGTGCGGAAAATTGAATTTTCCGCACGGCTGTAGGAAAAATAGTTTGTTTGGATATCTCCGTCTGACAGCTGACGTCATGACGTCACAGAAACCTAGCGTAATAACTCAATATATGATTATACCACGATCACGCACTTTGTAGACCTATCACAAAATTTCTCTGAATACCATGGAAACAATATTAACAGTTGCCTCGCAATCAGAAAACTTATATGATTATTATCATAGAAACATATCAACAAACTCAAAAGTATCAGTGTCAAACGCGTGGTGATATGTATTTGAACTGAGATGGATAAAAATGTAATTGAAATTCTCAAATAAATGAATTGGTCGTGAATAAAGTAGAGTATACTACTCGCAATAATGGCTATTAATCCCTTGGAAAGTTTCGCTCGTTGCTACCAGCAACGTGCAAAACTTTCATTTTACCGCACGTTGCTTCTAGCAACGTGCGAATCTTTCATTTTACCGCACGGTGCTGATAGAAACGTTTATTCTGTCAAGGGCAATGACGTGGAGAAATAGACCGTTCGTCTTGGATATGCATTGATGTCGTCGCAGTGCGAGAGAGATGGATAGAGAATGTCAAGTGATAGAGAAGGGTGGAGCTAGAGCAGGCAACAAGAAATTGATGTTAAAATTTAGTTTTTTCTTTGTTTTCTAATTTAACGTCACGAAACTAGCAAGCACTTATCGGAAGTGACCGCGCGGTCCAGTTTCTCTCTTTAGCACTTCCATGGTCAAGGTTGGCAAGATGCCTGAACGGTTGTGGATGAAATACTGTATACAATCCGTATGGTTATTATAGGTATGACCGCCCCCCTGTGATTACAAACCTCGCCTCACCGGATCGGTTTGCAATTTTCACACTGGTGCGGTAATACCCTAGTTATCACACTTATTATATCGCCCCCTTAGTGCAATAACTAGATAACTTGAAATTCATAGTTTTGATAAAATTGATTTTAATGATTGGAAACGCAACAAAATTACACTCGTGGACTAATCAAAAAAACTTGATATCTATACATCTATGGTAAACGCCAAACAACTTTGAATCTACGTCATCGATGGCACCAAGCACGTTGTTATGTGATTTGCTGGTGACCAAATGCGGCCACCAGCAAACTTCATAACAACGTGCATGGTGGCAACGATAACGTGCATGGATTCGAAGTTGTTTGGCGTTTACTATATGATTCATATAAATTTATGATTTGCTAATTTTGTACCAAATTAGGTTTCATATCTTTGGTAAAAAGCTTTACATATATCTAGTTGCTGTTGAAAATCTTGTCTTAGAGATAAAGTTATTATTTATAACCACTTCCAATCAAAACCAAATTACCTACTAAATACAACTTTATCTGGAACGAAAAATCAACACACATCAGAAAGTTTGAATAAAACCCAAAAGATTTCTCACTCAAGAAACTTGAATGTCAATATCACTGATGTAATTTTCGGAAACCTCCAGCTGGAGAATTCACTTTCAACAAATACATAAATAACTAAATAAGGTCGCCATATTTTTCTTTTATAAGAGGTAGTTGACTTTGATACAGACTGTAGGTTATTGTTCGTTGGGGTTATACATCAACACTGTCTCAAAGTCTCAAAAGAACCGTAAAACAATTCAGCAACACAGAATTGCACCTGTTGTTTCGAGAAGTCAAATAAATATCTCATATAATGACCAAGATAAAAGTACCGGCTGGAACTGGAAACTCAATAACGCCAGTGCTTCAACTAGACATATCAAGATGTCTAGTTATAGAATGTACATCTTGGAAATTGTCTATTTGTGATCACTCTTTAAATGAGTTTGGTTGCTCGTACAAGATATCTAATTGTTGCACTGAAAAGAGCATACAGAATAGGTCAGATTTGGCTGGATAACTCAGAATGCGTAAATTTCGAGTTCTAGTTGTTGCACTAAGGAGACGATATAATTTATCTATTCAACTTCTAACCAAAAGTTATTTCTTGGAATGTTGTCACCATTAAAATAAAACTAAGACACCAAAATCACATAGGTACAGTCGGGATAATCAATTATGTTAACATTTTTATCAATCGGTCTTATCCTGACAACTAGTAAACACCTAACGCATGCAGATAATCAAATTTATTAATCCTGTATGTGCTAATGGTATGGTTTATGGTCTTAATTAACCCGACCTACTGAATGGTATAAACATTTCGCTAAGTACTTGACTTTCAACTCTGCATTATTATTAGTATAAATTTATATACGCCAACTTACTGTTTCTTCTGTGATTGATAACAATAAATAAAAAGCCACGATTATTGCATAAACGGTATACCGTTTATTGATTGTAAAGATATTTTGCATGGGCGGTTCTGCACTCTAGAAGGCTTAACGAATTAGTTGATCAAGGATAATTACTTACGTATGATGATTATTGTCAGTTATGTTGAAATCGGTGTGAAAAAAATGGTTGCTACTAAAAAAGGTTAAACTTGATGCTTCCAATTAACTGAATAAGCTACTAGCAAATTGAAGAATAGAACTTATTAGAATCGTGAATGATCTAGAAGGTGTCCAATCCAATGATGTCAATGAAGAATGAACATAGCAGTTTTTATTCCTCAACTCCAGGATTTCTCCATTACATTCCTGGGAATATTGTCGTACTATTAAAAATAAATATTACTTTGAGTAATTAACCCATTGACAATGTGTTATTTCTGGAAAAAGCAGATGTTTGAATAATGTTGCATGTTAAGCCAAACTTGATTTTTTTCCCTATCGTTATTATGGAAGTATATGCATATAGGGGTATGTTTTTTGATAGAATTTAGGATTGTAGTTCGATGACATCTAAAATGTTAGCAAGTCGTCAAGTGCCATTGAAAACCAGTCTGCTGACAAAAGATTTGTGAATATTGTCCATATCGATCATTATTAATTTGAAAATATTGACCTTTCAGAAACTTGGAAATCTGAAGATTTTTTTCTCTGAACTATACTCAATTCCTGTATTCCAAGACAAGGTAGAGATGGTCTGAAGTTCAGTTTACGTTGGTGAATAGAGAATTCGATGATCAGGGTCTATTCAAATCGCAATTAGCATACGATTCAACATTCAATCCAAAACCGTCTTTTTTTTGTATCTATGGATATGTTGAAAATGAACAATACAAGTCATGATAATTTGAGTGTGGGTACAGAAAATAGATCTTGATGACATAACATAAATTTCCAAGTTGAAACCAATTACTCAAGAGCCAACTTGACTAATAAAAATAAATAAAATACGCATAGAGGGACGAAAATCTGTATGCGCGGGTAAATGTATTTCGAAGACAATAATAAACGGTTTGAGTTTCATTCTAAAGTCAACTGTGGAAGAATCCAAAACCGTTACACACTTCTTACGAAATAAGATTTGTTGATTTTAACATTCGTTTTAAACATTTTTTCAAGAAAACAATATCCTTCATTTTATTTTTGTAGAGCACACACTTCCTAACAGGAACCATTATAATAATGCATGGATAATAAATACTATCATTGAATAATAATTGATATAGTAATAAGTAAACTTTGCTAAAAGATAACTTGAATCTTTGAATCGTTAGCTTTCAATATTAAAGGAATGTATAGGTAACCAATTTACAGTGAGATTAGGAAAAACAAGTAGAAATAGGTAGATTACGTTTAAAAAATATTGAAGCAATGAAAAGGATGGAAAAAAAATACATATGTTAACAAGAATAAAATAAGTATGAAGTGAAAGTATCATGAGTATGGTATATGTATCCTACGTAGATTAGGTATGTGAAATTTTTCATGGCAGCCTTCAAATGTCAAAATAACAAAAATCATAATATATTTATCGTAATGTAATGATATTTTTGGTTGAAGCAGTTTCTCGAATTTAATAAACTTTTTAAAAAGCGTATTGATCACTCTTTTTTTGGGAAATCCCCAACTGTTCCAATTCTTCGTGAGCTCGTCGTCGCATCTTCTACTAAAGCTAGAACATTTTCAATTTCTTTTAAGTCCTGTCGAATGGCTCGTCCGGCTGTTACATTCTAGTACTTGGAAGCGTTCCGGTCACGACTTACTTATAACTCATAAACAAATGAATATTGGATAACCGCATTTGAGTTTTTTCTTATTATTTTGATGCATAGACTTTATCCTTAGATATATTGATAAAATAATTTCATCATATTATTGAGAACTAAAATTATTCCATATAAAGTCTCCAACATACCGTTTAAGGAAAAGATGTCTTGATTGCGGCTGAGTATGTGAATGTGCTATTATCGTATGATTCAGTCGTTTCTAATCCGAAGGTGTTAAAATTGTTAATGGTCGTAATGTTAATGACGATAACACGTTCCAAGATATGTGTTGATTATTATGTTACATTGATTATTCAATAAAATAAATACATTACTAGAATAACTTGAAATATTAAATAATTTTAAGAAAAGTGTGTTTTGGTACATTAACTGATATAATAATTAATTATTAATCTGCATCACATAAACTTTTTGTCAAACTTATGATAGTTGTCGGATCCTTTCAAATGGAACAATTTTTTGCAGACAATGAATTAAAAATGTTTTCCCTATTGGCGTCAATATTTGGTTTCTCAGTTGTTCACATTATATCAAGATCTACATGCATTTTTATATTATATTATTATACCAAGGATTGATTATATTTTTGTTTTATAAATCTTGTCATCGAAATGACAACACTTCGAAGATATAGGTAATATATAAGGGTCTAAGAGTGTCCCATCTTAAGAAGTCGCAACTTTTTTAGCAATAGCTCTTTGTTCAATGTTTTTCTTCCAATTTAAACAAACCAACTTGTTTTCATCATTTATAGCAGTACTGTGAGGATAAGCTTCACGCTTCGTCATTGTTCATATCACCACATCACCACTATCAGAATTCTTTTGATTGCGTCTTTTGACATAAGAAAAAAGCAAGTACCTACTTAGTTTAAAGCTAAAAAACCTCTCACAGACTTTCTCCTCTCATAACTAATATCGAAATATTTTAATCATATCTAGTAAGTATGTGTATTTTTTTGAATTGATGAAGATCACAAAAATAAGACCGATGAGCTTGATTAGATTGATGGTTATAATGTGAACAAAAATTTAAACGACCATATTTTTCGAATTGTATGACATAAAATAGGATGTGATAAAATGTCATGTCGTTTATCATATTGCCACCAACCCTATAACAGGTTTTTTTAAAGAGTTATCAATAAATTTAATGATGAATACAAAAGTTGAATGTTTTGCGACTTATTTCAGTTTAAAGTTCTTCGTCTATCTACCAAACAATGGTTTGGTTGTAAAATAGGAATTGATTCAGATAGCTTAAATGAAATGATAGACTTATATTATTATCTAATAATAAACTCACCAACCTTGACTCAACAAGATTGAATTTGTAAGATTTATTTCTGAAGCTCTATTCTGATCAAGGTGCCGCTTGATTAGATGCGAACTTATATAAAGTATAGTCTTATATCTGAAATCACTAAATATGCTGAAAAGGCATTATACAGAGTTGTGAGAAATCACGAAAGTAGTGTGCCCTCGTTATATCTCGAATAAGGATCATCTTGTATGTGTGTCAATTATTTAGCTCTCGATAAATACAAATACTCATTCTTGGGTGATTGTCGAGGGTTACATCTGTGTGACAGTGTGACTACTGTGACTGGTGCTTACCTGATGATCCTTCGAGATGAAGCCGGTATCAGGAAGCCACACTCACACCAGCTGTGACTTCCGAAATCTTTTACCGCCCTTCAACAACCTTTCATCTAGTCAATTCATAATAAGACTCACCTAATATGTTGAACCTAAACATGTACCCAAAAAGCGAGAGGCATTTAAAAGAAAACAAATAATGATTAATTATATGATGTGCAGTAATAAAATCTCACATCATATCAGTAAGGTTAACGGGATCCACCATCTTTTGAGAGTTTAATGTATAGGTCATTCTCACGATACTAATAATTACTGTACATTACTAGATTATTACATAATATTACATACCAGCAACATAGGATATCAAAATTGAGCAAGTTAAAACTGAAATTTGGGATAACCAATCAATACATTTATCGTTATACATGACCTTCATATGTTTTTAAATATGTTATAAATAAATATTTTCATCTGTAAATTCGGAGTCAGGGCTAAAACTAAATCTGAAGCACTGTTTGCTTTTGTTTCACTTCATGTTTTTAAATCAAGCCCTGTATAATTTCAAATTTAATTTTCTCATCGCAGTTCCTATTTTTTTGGCATGCAGAATTTTTTATAAAGAATCACTCTTTTACCTATCTTTCAATTTTTAGTCCTCTTGTCATCCGCGGACATACTGTAAGTATTCTCAGGTGCCAAACATAATGCATTGTAAATATATAATACTTTTCTTGTGATCACCATATAACGAACAATGGATTACCTATCTATGGCTGCTGTTATACCCATATAATCTCTGCTGGTTGGAATACCCATTATACTATCCTATAAATTAACAAATTGTAATTCGGAACTATTCATCAATATTTTTGGTAGCGTGATGTTAATCACATCATATTGATATTTTTTTTTGTACCTACCAGCGAGACATCAGGGTGAATGTGAAAGCAAAGCAAATTTTCAAGTACAATGAGAAAAGCTTTTCTTTCCTTTTTACTTTCATGAGAATTAAAAAAGTGATGTTGACAAAAAGTAGCAAAGATTTCGATATAAATATCAAAAATATCAACAAAACACATACATATTTTTGATCTTGCGCCAATCCTGGATCATAATTTCCTAAGCTAGAGTTATTCAACCTTTTTGAATTACCAACCACATTAGAATCTCAGGATTTCAAAGTCAGAGATGAGATGCTTGAATAAAACTGGACGAAAAGAAATAAGAACATGTCTAAAGAGAATAGCGAAAAAATTGAAATCATTGTTATTTTTTTCATTCTACACGGTGGTCCAACTTCTACCTGCCTAAATTTCATAATCGATAGATAATCGAAAAATAATGTGAGTCTCGTCAATAAACTATGTGCAAAAAATGCTTCGTTACAAAGTTACAGGGTGTTGAAATTTGAGAAAAAAAAAACGATTTTTAATAATATCTTTATTACCAATCGATATTCTCAAATGAAATTTGGCACGTGTAGGGAGGTGATCTGGGTAAATTTTTTCATGTAATATTATCATTTTTATTTCCACCAGTGGCGTGCGTACGGGTACCCATTGCGATATTTTTAATGAAAAAACAGATACGCCACTGGCTTATCTCAAAATAAAAACCATATTTGCAAAAAAAGTACTCCTGGCTTTTTTTCGTATAACCCAACTTTTTCGAGTGAAGTGCAAACTCCCTTGCGGCTGCTACTGCATTTTCTTCGCAAAAACCGTGAATTAACTGAATGTCTGCGTATTCTTGGTGAGTAAATAGCCGCTGCATTATTAATAACACTAAAAAGAACACTGGAATGCAACAAATGATCGACATTTCTGTTTTGTGACCAAGTGTTTTGTTTTAATCAAACCTTATGTGATGAGTATGCGCCTATCCCTGATGATTTGATTCCGACGATTTTTATTTTTTCACTCGAAAATGTTGCGTCATTTCATTAAAAATATAGCAATCGGTACCCGCACGTACGCCACTGTTGAAAATAAAAATCATCACATGAAAAAATAAACCTAGATTACCTCTCTACACGTGCCAAATTTAATTTGCAAATCTCAATTGGTAATAAAGATATTAATAAAATTCTAATTTTTTTCTTAAATTTCAACACCCTGAAACTTGGTAACGAAGCATTTTTCGCACATAGTTTTCGAACAAACTCACATTATTTTTTGATTATCTATCGATTTTGAAATTCAAGCAGGTGAAAGTTGGACCATCCTGTATAGAGATATACAGATGGTCGTATCACATTATGTTGGCTTATATCATTTTTTGCATCGCTTTTTCACTTTGCCTCTATTTTTGTTGACATATTTTGATACAACAAGAAATCTCTTTGATATTTTACATTCTTTTTCGATTTTAATGTCGCTTTCGGTGGCCTTTTGATTGTATGGCGAACAGATAGGCGGGTTTGAGTAGGTGAATGCATGTAAATTTTGACTAAATAGTGAAATTTGTAAAAAAACTGGAAATGTTCTTTTTGTATGATTAAAGCGCTTTCGTGAAAAAACTAAGTATAATATGGATATGCTTTTCGCAGGATTACAATACTTTCGCTTTTATTATCATCGACATAAACTTAACATTATTGAATTGTGTGCTTATGTGGAATAACTTATGTAGATTTCTACTTCAGTGATATTTAATCCCATGCAATAAATAAGCAAATAGGAAACACAATCATCGAAACATTTTGGGCATAGAATTTGAAAACTGGCCAAGTTTGAACTTTTGCATCTACTCATTTACGAATGAATTATCAAAAATGGAATAAAAAAACATGGTTGTTGAATCCGGATTATTTTTATGGCATTTTTATTAAGTTATCAATGTTTTTCTTAGAATGGGATTTTTGCTTGTTTGTAGTTTTTTCAATCTTCTTACGTTTCTAGACCTATTATCCCAACGTTTTACGTATTTTACGTATTTTAAG
The DNA here is from genome assembly GCA_958502075.1 of Orchestes rusci. Lineage (NCBI taxonomy): Eukaryota > Metazoa > Arthropoda > Insecta > Coleoptera > Curculionidae > Orchestes > Orchestes rusci. The sequence continues at coordinate 19,863,875 of OY293305.1, read as the reverse complement.
TTTTAATTTTTTAATCTATGTATGACAGTTTTTTCAACTTATCTAGTTTCATGGAAACTTTCTCTTGATTTCCCATATTTTCACAGGGTGATTACTATACATCGTTATTTTCTTTGATTTTTTTGAATACCTATCTATCTTACCTTCAGTGTTTTAGATTTTCTTTATAAAACATCAATAATTCTTATTTACTCAAAATATTTGTATAACATATATAATCAAAATAGTTATAACTAGAACTAATAAATTAAAGAAAGAAAACTTCATCCAATTGATGCTGTTCCGGAATTGTACCCAAAATTGAAGCCGCATCACCCCTCGATCTGAACAGCTAAACTAATTTATTGTTTCAAAAAAAATTCTGACCTTTCCTCACCAGTCTTCAATTTGAGTTTCGAACCAAGTTGTTTTATAAAATGTTTTGCTTCATTTCCCCACGGTCCAAAAGTCTCAACACAAAATGGAACAAAAATATAATTTTTAGAAATTTCCTCATATTTCCTTTCCTTTTTTTTAATAATAATAATAATTAATTAGTTTATGGAATCTCGGTTGCCTATGTTTAGTGAACATATTTTTTTTGTGATGTTCGTGAGTAGTTGTGCATTCAACATGAATTCATGTATTTACGTCTTTATATCTCAATCCGATAAGTCGTGATACCTTTATTGAGTTTGAGGTTCAAAGTAAAAAAGTCTGTGCCACAGACGGATGTCTACCGTCGATAAGATGCATTTTCTCGCTGATTTTACTAAAGATAGAATAGATGGAAAACGAATAGGAAAAATGATACAGAACAAAATACAAATGCCAATAAGTGCAAAAACTACACATAAGAATCGCGAAAAAAGAAAAGAATAACATCTAGAAAAATGTGTGCACTGCATTGATTATTGTTATTCAAAAAATACTACGATTGGAGGAATCCTCTTTATTGTTCATATTTATGTAAACTGAGCGTGATTGGACTAAAGGACCAGAAGCATGACTTCCTATTTTCAACATAGCAAATTCAATTCCTGAGTGGTGGTGAGATTCACCCCCAAAATGGTGAATGGTCCGAGTGATACCTTCTTTTGGCCCCGATTACGACTGCTGTCATTCCTGTTGATATGACAGCTTGTCAAAATATTGTCTTTTGAATGTATTTTTTTGATTTAATAAATCGTCCGCAAGAGTTATCAACAATTTCTCTTGGAGGTCATGTGCTTCACCTCAAAAATGTTGAATTTTTGGTTGTTTTCCTTTCATCCAACGAGTACCAAACAAGTAACAAGAATGCAAAATGAAAAACTTCAAAATGAGAAAATCGATGTTTTCTTATTCATTAAACGATACCACTTTCTGCAAAAAAAAAGTGTACAAAAACTCATCCATCAATCTATGCAGTCCGAGTACGACCGACGGCAGCAAACCAACGCTAAATCAAACTCATTGACATTCTATCGTTTTGTGAAAGGACATTCTCTTGGTGTATTTCGCCTCATGGTCAAGGTAAATGGCATCAAGTTCAACAATCGACGATCGCGGTGTGGCCAACTTTATTTATATTTTGAAGTCATCAATAGTCAGCTGCCGCGTGATTTTTATCAATTTTATGTCATTGCAATTGGTTTGCTGTTAATTGCCTGGGTGTTGTTTATTCGGTTTGACTGATTATCACCTTAATGTGTTTAATGGGAATAAATTAATGGGTAGTCCAAAGTAAACTTCATACCAAATGATTCACATATATACATCGATTTTGTGATCAATATAAAATACTCAGTCATCATTTTTATTGTTATGGTCGCGAATAAGTATGATTATATGCCTTTACCATATGGATTGTCCTTTTATTCGAAAAGCTTTTGAAAAATATTGTTATGATGGAATAACCCGTAACAAATCTTCAATTTCCTCGTCTATCTTGAATCTGGTATCATTCAAGTCGTCTACTTGATTACTTAAAAGGAAGATACCTATCCTTTAATATTTTCGAATGAAGTTATGATTTTCCAGTATTTCTGTTCATTTTTTTTCAATTCGATTTATAAGCAACTACATTACGTCAAGAAATAAACATTTTGATGTGCCGCGTAAATGTTTTTCATATCTTGAACTACTTTTTCCATAGCAGAATTTTCAAGCGCCGAGCATGAAATGGGTTGCATAACATTTAAATCAGATTTTGAGTAGGTATCTAATCTATCCATTTGATATTTTCAGAATCATATGGCTGCTTCACCTACGCTTTTTTTATTATGGTGACTCACTTTTTCTTAAATACGACAACCGAAAAATATTTGCGGTAGGTAGGTACTGCTGTTCCCGATGAATCTCCTTCTTGAAAAGTTTTTCTGGTACGTGCTTATTAGATGACGTTATAATTTTCCAAATGCAAATATATTCGAGTCTTTTCATTATTTCTACGAAAAAATATGTATAGCGTGTTTCTGGAAGTAATAATAATAATAAGTTGTCAATTTTTTCCTTTTTAGTTTTATATTTTGCTTTTGTGTTCTTCACAGTCTTTATTTGATAAACTTTTTCTGTTTCGTGACTATTGGAAAAACGTTCAATGTCATCGGCAAATCAAAGATAAACGAATTGACATTTATTTTCATAAGTTCAGACTTCTAGACAGCCGCTTCTTTCAAAACTTTGGTTTCTTTCAGTTGATTTATGTTAGTCATATAAAATTTATAATGTTGATCTCAAATCTCTTCAATCTCATTTTAGGAAAATGTTTCTGCATGTAAAAAAAATATATTGGGTGCCAACAAAGACAGACCAATAATATATGTAAGAAGATCCATTTCGCTTTTCGGTTCAGTAAATGAATATACAACTTGAGCAACATTTTGTAACATAATCCACTTCTAGTAAACCAGCAACACTAAATTCATGTTCAACAATCGAATTGGACATATATTATACTTTTTTTTCTTCCACCTCTATCGCCATCGACTTGATCAATTACCAGGGCTGGAGCCACATACATTTTTAGACATGAGCAATTTTTTTCCAACGATCAGTTGACATAACTGTATCGATCACTCAGCTTAACGGATGACCTTTATTTTTATTGCTCATTAAAGTAGAACTGGACGATCATCGTTCAAGTTTACTGACAATAAACAATGTCTCGAAGTAAAAGTAAAAATAGAATAAATTACAGTTACATAAGAAGTCGTATAAGACGATAAACTAGAAACTTCTGGATGTTGTTTTAGACTGGGTGATTTCCAAAAATTCTTCAATAAAGATCTTGTAACAATGATTTTATGCCTATAAATACGGAAACCATCTTCTAGTCCTCTTTCACATAGTTTCCTGATATTTATGAATCTATTAACGAATTAGTTGTGATTATTGAACATCCAGATGGTACGTACCAATTTTTTGTGATTAGTCACAAATATTATTTGTTTGCAACCTCTGAAAATATATAGCACGAGCGCACGAGCCGCCGTTCCATGCATATATTATAGACTACATCTTATTAGGGTTGGGCCCATTTCTTAATTCCGACTTATCCTGTATATTCTGTATAGTTTATCATCACTGCTCATTAATAATTATTATGTCATCATAGTGATGAAAAAAGAATCGCGCCACGCTCTGATATTATGGTAATTTTGTATTCGGTCTGTTTTTTCCTATAGGTACCTTATTTTGTATTTAAGGGCAAGTTGAATAATTACTGTGTGAAAATTAGGTATACCTATAGTCTGCTTCCGCTTCCATATTTACAATCAGTTATCAAAAACATTACCAAAAAGGTAGGTAAACGAGAATCTGGTATTTGTTTATGGTTGATTTAGTGTGTAAGTCTACGAGACAATCCTATATTTACTATACCGTCGTTTTCAATGCTCTCTAATAAAGTGTGAGTCCCTACCATATGATATGTAGTATCATGAGTCCCTACTGCTTCAACACTTCTGTAAACTTCTAATCGACTATAATTGAAAACATCCACTCATACAATGATTTATCTTGACCTTTCCATTTCCAAGAAGCGTAGGTACTAGGTACCATCTCAAATACCCACTTTCTGGTTCTGGTTAAATAAACGTGAACTTCATCTATATTTTTGAGCTTGACCACTAATTTTTCTTTTTCAAGTCACGTTCTAGGTGAATTGGTCTCCGGCTGAAGTGGCTTCTTCAGGATTTGATGTTTGAATTTAAGGTGTCAACTGGTAGACAAATAATGATGAGTATTACAGCTGAAACATCTATAGAAAAAAAAAGTTACTAAACTACTATTAAACATGTGTTTTTGGACTTTACCTGCACGTTTAACGTAACATGTTAACATACATTATCGTATGTAACTGCAATAATGTATTTGTTGTGAAGAAATGAATTGATATTGACTAATAGGAACTTCATTATTGACTGATTTTTTATCTTTTCATTGTACAATGTTTCAAAATTATTCATTCCCTGATTCTACTATTTTCTTAAGTTTTGATGTTTTAGTTTGGGCTAAAGATCAACAACAATAATAATTATTGACAAGAATAAGAAATTTCCACGATATGTTGTCTTAGATGTCATAAACAATTTTTGAAGTGGAACTTGCGCGCGAAACTTCAAGTCCGTGACACACGACCAGCGCAGCGGAACAAATAATTTTGTCACGAAAAACCTAATAAGGTTATGACCATTGCTATGACACACAACTTGGCAGTATTTTCCAAAATTTCATGTCAGTAACCTATTATTATGAAATGTTTTTTAAAGGAGCCCCTTGCCCCTTCAAATGTGGCTCTCTGAAGATATGATTTCTTCAAAGTGGCTTTTTCAATGGTGAATTTATATAGGTACAGAGTGATTGTTTAAATTTGACTCAGAGATATCTCGGTGGATTCTGGCTTAAAAAAAAGTATAAATTATTAGCAAATTTGAAGAACTTTTTATGGACATTCAGAATCTGATACTAAGAAATGCGAAAATGCATGGAAAACCTAAAAATTTTACACAACATGGTATTTTCAGAATGGGATACCCTGCATATTTTTGGATAGAATGATAGATATTTTTCTTCTGATTTCAAATCCTACCATAAATATGTGTTGGTATTTGGTTCAGCGGTTTTTGAGCCATTCAAGGTCAAAGACTCATAAAATAGTATATTAATTATATGCCGCGGGACTAAAGTAGCACTCTTAATCCCGAAGGAAAAATTTATGGCCTGTCCAAAAGGAGGCCATAATTTTCCTGAGGTATTGGAAGTACTTTAGTCGCAAGGTATAAACGATATTTTTCGTGCTTTCGGAAATAAATAATATAATATAAAAAAAGTACAAGACAACTAGAATGACATTATCATTATCATTCATGCTGTGATGGCGAAGGCGTTGTGAGGCCATGCACTGATTGACAAGTTACCATACTAACCGTTGCGATTCATATCATTGCCAAAAGAAACAAGAGGACTCGTTATTCGAACATAAACATCATACATCGAAGGTGTGACCGCTTTTTTTTTGAATGGCTCGAAAAAATGTAGTCCCAGAATGTGGGTTTCACTGATTTTATGTAATCCGTTGGGCCAGCCTTACATTTTTACCATGAGATAGCCAAATCCACTTCACTGCTCTTATTGTATTACACAATTATTACTATTACAATAATTTCATTCCGGGATTTTCGTCGATCGATATTATATCCCGGAGAGATAAAAAGTGATACTTTAGTCCCGGTAATAAGTGACTAAATTAGTTACTTTAGTCCCGGAAATACGAAAATTTCATAATGTTGATTGATTTGGTTTCTACCATCTCTTGGAAACCCAAATCAAGGTAATGTCCCAGTAATAAGATTTGTAGAGACTTTGAACTGAATATCGCAAAAACGGCTGAGCCAAATACCAACATAATATATGATATGCATTTTCGCATTTCTTAGTATCGGATTTTGTACGTCCATGGAAAATACTTCCAATTTGCTTATTTGAACTTTCTTGTAAGACCAAAAGCAACTGAGATATCTATTGAGTTAAATACACTCCCCGACCAATAAATTCCGGACAAGAATAATTTGAGTCAATTTGATGTCCCTGTAACTTTTTTAATTTTTGTACGATCTGACAAAAATTTTACCAAAGTATAGCCTATGTCTCGAGATATTACCCTTGATTTTGGTTTTGGTAAAGTACTGAAGGCTTGATCATTATACAGGGTGGAACAGAAGCTACTTTTTTACCCTTAAGCTTTTAACACCCGGTAGACAAACTGAGCGGCTAAATCTAGCTCCATTATATTCTGTTGTGAAGTGCGATCTTTTCTCAACAAAAAAAGTTTTTTTTGGTCATGACAATATCTGCTTTTTTAGAGAAGATACAGATGTTTAAAGAAGATGCTGCAGTTTTCCGATATTTTATCAACAATGAATGCAAACATTCTTATAGACTTGCATTAAGTTTAGCCCTATGTCTTGAGATATCACCCTTGATTTTGGTTTTCGAAAAATACTGATGACTTGGTCATTTTACAAGGAGGAACAGAACATTTTTAACGTTGAGCTTTCAACACCCTGTGGAAAATCATTCCTAAGAGATACCCATGTTTCCGAAACCTTCTATTTTGTTTCTGTGGACGTGTGTGGACTGATAGCAATTATTGAGAAGATAAGGAATAGAAGCTCGGGGCATGACGAAGTCTCAATTGATGTTTTTCGGAACTTCTCGGAGACCATGTTGATTGCGCTCTGTGATTCAATTAATGCCTCCATTGGGACAGGATGTTTTCCAGCTTCTCTTGAAATGGCTTCCATATAGTTCCACTTTTCAAGTCTGGAGATATGGATTGTCCTTCAAATGTCAGGCCAATCTCTTCTGCCGACTTTGAGCAAAATTATTGAAAAGGCAGTAAAAACTAGAATGATAAGCTTCCTCACTGCCCTTAAAATACTGACTCCTAAACAGTTTGAATATGAATCTGGAATCAGCACTGACGATGCAATTTTTCACACACTGGAGGAACTCTATTGCTCTCTCAACTTGGGTGAGGCGGCCTCAACAGTTTTCTGTGACTTAACAAAAGCCTTTTATTGAGTCAATCATGACATCTTGCTTCGAAAACTGGAAGTTTATGGATTCAGAGGCACATTCCACCATTGGTTGAGGTCTCACCTCTCACACAGAACTCAGAGGGTCACGTTTCGGGAAACAGTCTCGAGAGAGGAAAAAATCTTGGCTGGCATTCCACAAGGATCAGTTCTTGGCCCCCTTTTGTTTCTGATATACGTGAATGATCTCCCTACAGTTGTCAAGCATGGTCAATGTACAGGGTGATTCATTTTCAGCGGCAGGGTGCCAGTTTTCGTAAATCATTCATCGTAGAGACTTGCGGCAAAAAAAATTATTACTAAAACGGCCAAGAGAAAAACCTGGAAAATATTTTCAAGTTTCTGAAATGGTCGCTAGGGGGCGTAACAACCAACACCAAGTAGAAAAATATGATTTTTATGGAATTTTGTCCAATGAAAATATATCGATGAGCTCATTTTCGGATTTACTGACTATTTACCTACACTTTTTGTCTAAAACGTTTTTTTCTATCTATCATAATAAAGTGGTGGGGGAAGTTTAATTGTTTTATTAAACAAACGGAGATTTCTCCCGTTTCGCTTCATCATCATTATTTCAAATGAAAACCCCTGAAACCCCTATTTTTTATTTCATTTGTGAACTCTACATCGAATTCTAACTATGTTACATATTGTGATTACCATATTATGTGATATATACAACCTCAACTGTGAAATCTACTCGCGGGTCCTATTGAAACCATATCGAATTTGCCAGTATATTTTTTGTAGCCTGAGTTAGTGGGGTTAAACTGATGGGTACCTATTATGTGATTTTGTAGTCGGAGTTAAGATTTCCCTCAATAAAAAAAACGGGCTAGGTATGTACGCATGATTCGTCGCATACGTTCAATTTCTGAGGTTCTACACGCGCATGCGTCAGCGGTAACGGCTTAAGCTCTAGAGGCTCTGCTAGACGGAACAGTCGACATTGAGCAACAGTTGCTCACAGACACTTCAACTGATCAAACAGGTGTTTACCGGTGTTAAGTTGCTGATGAATTTTGATTTTAATGTGTTTGGAAGTGCAACTTCGATGAACAGTGATAAAGTTTTTGTGAATGTTTTTTGTCGTACATCCTGGCTGTAGTAAGTACTTAATACTCGGCTTAATATTTGATATTGTTCTAGATTTTGAAGAATTGGATTATAGTACAATAATTTGTTTCATTTTTTATTATAATAATTATTTTCTGAGCTGCTTCATTCAAACGGTTCTTTGTCAGAGTTATACTACGTAAAGCGCCAGTTAGTACCTATCATTCATTTTCAAGTATAAGTTGTCTGACAAGAAATTGAAATATCTTTGGATCGCCAGTGAACAAAAGGGAGTATCTCATCCTCAACTCGTGATATCAATCAAAAATAATCAAGTTAATAAATATAAATTACATAAAACGTATAGAATTCAAAACCAGTTTTCTTCCATAACAAGTCGTTGACCATTTAGAGGACATGGCAGAATGAAGATCAAACCAGAAGGCCGTTGAAATATACTGATGCGATGCTAACATATAAAAGCATTTGGTACAATTATCATTATTCAGTTGGTGCAGTTTGTTTAATGTCAGAGACATGCTGTGAACATGGACATTTGCAATAGAATTAGTTCAACATAGTGATTTATGGTGTGCAATTAAAATTACGGAATATTGAACATATAATTTAAATCTGTTATTTTCGCTTCTCAGCGCTGGTTATTAGAAAATGATTATGTGGAGAAAAAGGATTTATCTACGGAGCTGTTGATGTGATAATTGTGAGTGAAGATAAATTGCCTGAATATTGCTGAAGGCGAATGAAATAATAAATCATCAGGAATGAGATCTAGTGAAAACCGTGTTAGCTTTTCAGGGTACGAGACAGCCGTGAAGAAATCGGTCGTTGGCATTTAGTGAGGAATGGTAACTCCACCACCGTTGGCGTGATATTCAAACAGCCGGCGGTCGAGGAGTTCCTGAACCTCGCTGATGTTACTCCAATTTGATATGAAAGATATCATTCTAGTTAAAGGACCCATTGGAAATTATTTTGAATTACTACGATGTAATATTTGAGTTGAAATGCACAAAATTTGAAATGTGATTGATAATGTGATAATGTACATGCAATTTGTCCGCGGATAGAGTGAGTACACAAAAAAAATCTCCAAATCACGACAATAAAGTTCTGCATATTGACAAGATGAATTAACAACATTAAATTTCTTTATCGGGTGTACCTAGAGTGGGAACAGTAGAAGGTTTATTCTTCTATTAAGAACAAGATCTCTTTTAGTTGCGATGAGATTTCATTGAAGATTATTTTGGCACTTCCAAATGGGTATCAGATTCTAGTGGATGCCTTAAATCATTCGTTTGTGAGAAGAGTTTTCAGAGAGCGGAGATTATCGTCCTATAACTCTCATTTTTTTTTTGTCCAAGGTTGTGGAGGAACTGTTCAAGATTCGAGTGATGTCTTATTCAAACATAACATCATTTGTGAACATCAGTTAGGTCTCCGCCAAAATAGCAGCAATGATGATGCAGTTTCCAATTTTATTGGGCACCCTCACAGGGAAAATCGATGTCGGAGAAGTCGCTGCGGAGGCGTTCCTGCGATTCGTCAAAGGCATTTGACTGCGTGAGCCCCATGGAATACTACTGAGGAAGCTGGAAAAACAACGTGAACTTAGGGGCAATTCATTGAAGTGGTTTGAGTTTTTTGGTGTGTAATCGAGTCCTAACAGTTTCGATTAATAGTGTGGATTCTCAGGAAATGAGGGTCGATATTGGGTTAGTTCCTCAAGGCTGTGTTCTTGAGGGGCCCTATATTGTTTTTGCTTACGTAAACGTACTATATGTTTTGGGATGGCACAACGATTTTGTGGCGGGATATGAATCTTGCAGCCGTAGTCGTGAACATTTCAAATGACTTAGTGAAGATTTAAATTTGATCCTCACTTTCTTTGTTTCAATACTGCGAAAACCAGTATTCTGTCTTTTAAATGTTTTGTGAATAGTATCATTATGGATGGTCTACCACTTCCCTTTCGTGAAACCAACCGATCTCTAGTCCTAATCATCGACAGCTCTTTAAGATGCCAAAAACACATATTATCTGAGATTTAAAAAAAAATGTTCCGGGTTTCATATCCTCAATATGTGTTCACGTCTTTATTCTCACTCCAAAGAAGGGACCTAGGTTGGTTTAAGTTCGATGATCAACGATCGTTTATGAGGTGAACCGGCAAGATATCTGAATACTTTTGCCAATGAGCCAAGTAGGTTTGTATGTTGTGCAAAGTGTCCTATGCATGTTTTCCTTTGTATTTATATAGAGAGCAAAAACCCGTTCATTGACCAGATCTTTGGATAGTTTAAACATTTATACCGTCAAAAATTCAACATTTCTGAAGATATGATCATATGTATGGAAACAGCCTTGATTTTTATAAAACTCTGATCCTGCATCAGTTATTCAAGTAGTGATGGTGCCTTTGAAAATTCACTCCGTCAATTCACGTGTCCAGGCGATTGTTTTCAAAACATTGTACAGTACATGAATGTTGACCCTCTTTTGAATGGAGCTAGCCATTTTTGTCAAAATTTACATATTTACGCAAAAGTCGCATACAGTGAAGCACAAAAAAGTTGAGGTCATTCAATCGAAGTACAGGCTCGTATGTGGCGCCCTCTACAAAACGTGAAAAAAACGATGGGCAGATTTGAATTCCTCATCCCAATAAAGCCCCAAATACGAGATTTCGTCAAAATAATATGAGCGTGGCACAAAGGTTTTGGAAAAAACCTGCAAATAAAATTAATGTAAAAATGTTATGGGAAGAGGTAGCATTTATTTTTTGTCTAGAATTCTCATTTGAATGTTTTGCTCATCATTTTGGTCTCATCGAAGAAACCCAACATTGGTCAATATTTCAGAAACGATAATATCTGAAAAAAACTGATTACGCCTCTGGATTTGAGGTGAAAAGTTCTATCCGAACCACACACACATTTCCGATAAGTTAACAAATAGCTGTGCTTACGAGGGTTGTCCAACTATGCAACTTTTTCAAAATCACCCTGTAGTTCAAAAACTAAAAGGCCTAAGACAATTTTGTTTATGACATCTTTCGTTTCACAGAAAAGTAGCTGAGGTTCGTCAAAACCGCAAGATTCTATCTCCAGTGATAACGGAGGTAACGCCCCAATTGCAACCAAAATGAGACACCCTGTACATCACACATATATGGCACATAATTTGACAAATAATCAAGTATCATACGATGATTCTTGACTTCAACTGGTTTGTATCATAAAATTAACAGGGGTATATCTGTCACAATGCAAAATAGAACTTAAGGCACGATTTTGAATCTTCTGTAACTGATACACCTTTCCTGTCACAGATTAAAAATAATTATTATTGAACAATACTGAACAGATGAGAGAATTATGGAATTATGCAATATTGTCTTGATGAAACCTGGAAGATTCTTGCCAATTCTTTGTACATAATACCTCTCTAGACATTTTTGATGAAATGTGATCTGCATGCATGTGGAAGTCCAGATTTTCTTCGAAGAGCACAATCTCTCTAAAGGGTGCCATTATACCATGATATTGAGGTTACAACTTTCTAGTTCACGAACTGGTGTTCCAAAGACAACGAATTCACATTTCTAAACATTCACAGCTCTACTGTTATTACTTAACCAATTAAAAAAGGGAACCAAACTATTTTTTGGCAAAAAGCACCAGGACAAGTGAACTGATAAATGGATTGCAGTTTTTAAATGCACCCAATAGTTCTGTCGGACAATGTTATACTGACGCATGAAACACCTAGTTAAGCATTCCTGGAAGTATCAGCGTTGCTGGTCATCATAACCTAAAATCATGACATCGAAATATTTTCCGATGTGCCGAAGAAAAACCCTTCACGGACTTAGCTTTTTCACGTAGAGAGGTTGTTGCACAAAGAAAGGGGGGTGGGTTGTTGCACGAAATTACAGCTTGATGGTAATCAAATATTTTTTTGTACCCTGTATCAAGGACTATTCACTGTTCAATCCAGTTTAATTTTTTAAAGTTTTTTCCAAAAAAGTTTTGGGGTAGTCCTGATGGTTTGATATGATTTTGGTGTGCTGAATTTGCGGTTTGCAACTGTAATTTATTGATAAAGGATATATCGTACATCTGCTGTGAAAAGCACGTCTAGTTAATTTTACTACTTTGTATTTATTTTGGATCTAGGATCACTTTACATCAAAAAGCTTATCAAATGTGAAAAAGTAGAATTTTAGGAGACTGCCTGGATATATACGTCGATTTTTAACAAGCGATTGAGAGCAAATGGTTAGTTTGAGAAAAAAAAACTCAAGTGATGAAATTTGTTGATGATAGTTTGTGAGGTATAACCAATAAACCATTAGAACATGTGATTCTTCACTATCTTTTGCTTTTTTCATAGCCCAGTAAAGTTGTCGAGGCTTATAGGGGTCGGCAAAAAAAAATCCAAACAGAATGATATTTTCAGAGATGCTTGTGGACCGCATCCTGAGTATCCAACCAAAATCGCGCGTTTTGCGCTGAAGAAGTGGTTTCCTAAACATTTTTCTAAAGCAAAATAATATGGATAAAAGTTATAGAGAATCAAAAACTGAACAACTTTGCCCTATAAAACAGCTGTAACACTTGCGAATTACAGCGCATCAAATGACAAAACTCCACTGGCAACAGGGGTGGTTTCAAAAACATTTTTTTAGGGATCATGACAAAAGTTATGAAGAAAAGTTGTTCAGCCTTAGCTCCTCTGAAACTCTCATTCAGAATTTTTTTTTGCAAAAAAATGTCTTTGAAACCACTCCTTGTCTAGCTCCTTGTCAGCTTATTTTTGTCATGTGATGCGTTGTAACTCGTTTAATATTAGAACTATCATATGTTAAGGGGCAAAGTTGTTCAATTCTTAGTCCTCTATAACTTTTATTCACGTCATTTTGCTCTAAAACAATGTTTTGGAAACTACCTCTTCAGCGCAGAACGTACCAGGATGCTCAGGAGGCAGTCCACAAGCACTCCTGAAAATATCATTCTGTTTGGATTTTTTTTTTTGAAAAACCGACATCTCTACTGAGCTATCAATGTTGTGTCACAAAATTTTGTTGACAAACTTCAAATTCGAATTCAGCACCCCAAAAACATACCCAACCAAAAAATCAGGACTACCCCAAAACATTGCCGCGAGAAGCTCTTTTGCACAGAGATTGCATTAGTTTTGCAATTATCCAATCCATAACATACCAGGACAAGAGATCTGGTCTGCTATCAACATGAAGAAGAAATAAAAGTAATCGAATGAGGAATGAGATGATTTGGAGTGAATATATTTTACATAAGTTCGATTTATTAAATGCCTCATAATATGTTTTAGTTCAGCTTTTGGAAAAAGTCATTTGAATATCTCCCAGTCCCCAGCAATTGACATTCTTCTTCTTGGCATCGAATGGATCAGTCAAGACCTATATCTAGAAGTTGCCGCTCTTTGAGTTTCCATCAATCATCGCTATTTGAATCGGAGACTTGATTCAAATGATCTAATGAATCATTCAACTAGTTGTCTTGATTAAACATCGATCGCAGTGGTATTTTCTTGTAAGCGAAAAGTTGCAAGTGCGTGGTTCTTCAGTATCTTGATTCATGAATCATGATGCCAATTTCCACAAGCGTAGTGACTCTTGAGTAGGAAAACGTTCTCTCTCGATGAGTCTTCTAACCTACTATAAACAGCTCTTGTACTGAATAGTAAATTATATTTTCTGTCAGTTCATCCTAATAGCTTCACATAATTTCGTTCTTTTATTCCTGAATGAACTAAAACCTTATCTTCAAAAATTAGTGGTATGGAAGAAGAAGACTCTTTGAAACGGCATGTTATATGCGATGCCTGTAAAAACGTCGAGAGATGCAGACAGTGTAGTCAAAGCCTATATATATTCCCATAAACATTCAAAAATTCAGAAAACAATCTTAAACTCCACTTCACCCACTTTTTCAGTAGGTACATGTGAAGTGCGAGTTCGGTAAATTTTGCAACCGTATTTCTAAGGTAATAGGTAAACAAGACATTTCCGAACATGTCATAGATAAGAGTGTTCAATAAAAAATACGATCAAGTCACCTCTGGATGTCTTTTTCTGTCAGGAACGTAGGTCGTGGCTAGTTTGTATGGTTTGGCATCATGGCATCTGTGACGGTTAGAAAGTGGATGTCATGTCATAATTGCGATGTTAGCCAAGACACACGTTTTTTGAAACACTTGCAATCCATAGGTGACTTGATCGTATTTTGTATTGTACACTCTTTATTAACCTGTCGCAATGGACAATTTGAACATTTTTTGGAAATATGAAAAATATTAGGATCAGTGAGTACTGACCCTACGACCTCTGTTAATGTGTAATCACCGATTAAAGAGCGCCAATCAACATCCACTACGTCACAGAATACATTATCTATCTCCGTCTGGCGTATTGAGCAAGATGACTCTCTCTCTCTCTCTTAGTGAAATTTGCGTTTTCTTTTTTATTTGCTTAGTAGATTTTTGGGTATTTTGGAAAAAAAATCACTGATGACTTTTTAATATTGTCTAGAATACGTATATAAAATTTCAAGTGATTTGAAAATGTATGCAAATTGTCCATTGCTTTTTCTTCTCAGCATCCTTATTGTTGTTGAAAATCGATCTCTGAACGGCTAGCTTGCAGCCGAACGATGCCTACCCAAATAGTTGCATCAAATTAGTGTAGGTACTTGCGACCCATTAATAATGTATCGAATTACAATTATAGGGAGGCCACATCCATGATTTAGTTGCCTCCTTCAAAATTAAGTCTATAATATTGTGCTCTAAAGTGTTCCGCATATTCTTGTATCCGTGTGTGATTTAGACTTATTTAATCAGCCACAGGTACTATAGGTTGATTATAGTATAATCAACGTGACGTAGAGCGTCACGTCTTTCACGAACTACCTCAAGGTTGGTTCTTTCTTGAAGACTCACTATTATTGACATATCTTCAAACCTGGGGACATTTGTAAACATTAACTCGACCATCACAAAATGATGGTTCATCGATGTAGTGCAGTTGCGTCGAATGTCCCATGCACCAGTATAACTCAGGAATGAGTGAGATGAATGAGTTCAAGTAAACAATGAAAATGTTTATCAATAATTAACCTGTACTTCCGCATGCGCGTAATTTCAGTTCCTGCAATCGATTAATGTTTTGGACGCGTCGCGATGGATATAGTATATAGTATGAGAGCCAACGACACTGGAACTTTCGTCATAAGAAATGTGAAAAAAAAGTTCTAGGAAGTAGTTTGTAGGGGCTGGGAATATAAAACAACCATGTCTGCCAGGCCTATCATGTGCTTTATTAATTAAAATAATTAATGAAACATTACAAAAGAAACAAAAGTTTTGTCATCGGGGATGTTAAGAATAACTATATATGTTGTTAGTAACGAGTTCGTCAAAAAAATATATGTCTGCCAGCCAAGTCTGTGCCAAACACATGTCTGCCAGGATCAAAAGGGCTGTTTTATGGTTGAAAGTTTCGTGATCGCGGATGTGAATTATTTTTTTTTTTTAATAAAGCTTGAAGTCTCTTGAACAATAAAAAATATGTCTACCAGGCCTCTTCGATTTTTGTCCGTGTAAGAAGGTTTTTCCGCTTTATCAAGAAAACCGTTCCAACTTACATAATAAACTTTATAATTTAAAACTTCCTCTTCCAATGGATAAATAAATGTTTAATTTATTTTTTGAATCCCTACCTTTTTCGTTTTTATATCTCGTGGACTAAAATCATCTTTGGTCACAAACATTATTCCATTTTTAGCAAAATTATTCAAGTTTTGATCAAAGATTTTGGGAAGAAGTAGGTATTCAACTGAAACATCTGATTTGCGGAAAGCCTTTATTCAATAAAATAATCAATACCTACATAATATACAGGGTGTCCCTAAGAGGTCTGTACAAGATCCTACCACATGTTGCCAAGGTCAAAATGAGTCGATAACGCAACTCACCTAAGACCGAGATGTCAAAATTTCCGAGATACGGGGTGATCAAGTTTAAAATTAACAATTGAATTTTGTCATTATTTTGGACAGTTCTTGACATATGGCTCTTAAAATTGGTATGCAACGGTTTTGTTATGTGTGAAAATTGATTATGTAGTTCGTTTTACTGTGGCCGCTAGAGGGCACCCTACACTTTACATTTTGTGATTTAAAATGTCCATAACTATTTTCTCAGTTATTTTTTTCAAATTTTTATTAAATGAAAAGATTCCCAGACGATTTCAAGTAAATAAGGTACTCTTGTCAAAGTTCGCTCAAGTAAGCCGTTTTCGAGATATTTCCATTTAAAGAGTTCCATGTCACATCGAAAAATTCCTAATATTTTCCTTCTTTACACGAGCGTCTCAAAAAGTGATTCACAAAATCATCACATATTTCTGAAGTCAAAATAAGCCGATTCAAAGCAACTTACCTTTCTTAAAATTCCTCCGTTTTCGACTTACAACTTTACCACCCTGTATCTCGAAAACGGAGCAGTTTTGGACAAAGGCAAGTTGCTTTTTATCGGCTTATTTTGACCTCATCAGGAATATGAGTTAATTTTGTAAAAATGATCTTCTAAAAGTTTGTGTAAAGAAGGAGGGCATGGAAATATCTCAAAAACGGCTTTCTTGAGCGAACTTTGACAAGAGTACCTTATTTACTTGAAATCGTCTGGAGAATCTTTTTATTCAATGAAAGACTGAAAAAAATAACTTAGAAAATAGTTATGGACATTTTAAACCACAAAATGTAAAGTATAGGGCGTCCTCTAGCAGCCACAGTAAAACGAACTATATAATCGATTTTCACACATAACAAAACCCTTGCATACCAATTTTCAAAGTGATATGTCAAGAAAATAATGACAAAATTCAATTGTTAATTTTAAACTTGATCGGAATGGTGACATTTCAGTCTGAGGTGAGTTGCGTTAAATCGGCTTATTTTGACGTCAGCAACATGTGGTAGGATTGTGTACAGACCTTTTAAAGAAACCCGGTATAGATTACGTCATAATCATGAAAAAAAAATCTTCATAATTAAGCTGGATTCATAGTTCGAGAAATTAGACATTTTTGACCTATTATTATGTCAATATATTGTACATACAACATACATAATACAATACATTCTGTATGTCCGCGGATGTGGTTAACAAGAGGTGAAATGAACCAAAAATTGAAAGATACGACAAAAAGTCATTCTTGATAAAAAAAAGTCAGCTTGCTAAAAAAATATGAACCACGATGAGAAAATTGATTTTATTTTACAGGGCGTCTCAAAAATGTAAAAAAAGATTGAACAAGAGCAAACAGTCATTTGTTGGCCTTTTAACGTTGAATGATAAATAAAAAACTTGCTTCAAATTAAGTCCTAACCCTGATTCCGAACTTGCTCAAGAAAATTTGAATCCATGAAAATTTTAAAAAATTGAACAATTTTGCAAGTCAGTATTTTACTACTTCCATATTATGACTTTTCTACCTACAACAACAACAGGTAATCATGTAGAGGTATAAAAGTCATAAGATGCAAGTGGTAGAATGCACGCTTGCAAAATTTTATAATTTTTCTAAAATTTTATTAATTCAAAATTTGTTCGGTAGGTTCGGTATAAAGGTTTTGACTAAATTTGGACCAAGTTTTTTATTTGTCATTTCACAAGGGCCAAAAAATGACAGTTTGCTTTTGTTCCATTTTTTTGTTCTTACATTTTTGAGATAAAAATCAATTTTCTCATCGTGGCTCCTATTTTTATCAAGAATGACTTTTTTTCGAATCTTTCAATTTTTGGTTCATTTCACCTCTTGTTAACCACATCCTCGGACATACAGTATGTATTGTATTATGTATGTTGTATGTACAATATATTGACATAATAATATATCAAAAATCTCTAACTTCTTGAAATTCTCCTAACTATGAATCCAGCTATATCATGGAGTATTTTTATTGTTACATGATTATGACGTATATACAGTGTGACCCATTTGTTTTGGGAACACCCTGATAAAAAGTTTATTTCTTAACCGATTTGGTTCGTTTTTTTTTTGGATTGTAGAGCTCGAAAAATTGTATATTCTTGGCAAAAAGTGACCTTCGCCATTTTGACTTCAAGGCCTACTATGTTAGTTTTTAAGAGCAAAATTTCAGGAAACCATATTAGCAATTTTTTTAGAAAAAATCTTTGTGCGCCACTGGATTCAGCATCCTTCAAAACGGGTCTATACAAATTTTCAACCGAAAATATCAAGTTGAAAAAAATTAAAAATTCGCACTTTAACAATCTTTGATTCTATCAAAACAAATAAAAATGACATAAAACTAAAAATTTGTAACTTCTACCAAACCACCATCAACTTCAATGCATTTATCATTTCTTTTGATAGAATCAAAGATTGTTAAAGTGCGAATTTTTTATTTTTTTCAACTTGATATTTTCGGTTGAAAATTTGTATAGACCCGTTTTAAAGGATGCTGAATCCAGTGGCGCACACAGATTTTTTCTAAAAAAATCGCTAATATGGTTTTCTGAAATTTTGCTCTTAAAAACTAACAAAGTAAGCCTTGAAGTCAAAATGGCGAAGGTCACTTTTTGCCAAGAATATACAATTTTTCGAGCTCTACAATCCAAAAAGAAAACGAACCAAATCGGTTAAGAAATAAACTTTTTATCAGGGTGTTCCCAAAACAAATGGGTCACACTGTATATTATGTAGGTATTGATTATTTTCTTGAATAAAGGCTTCTTCTTCGAAAATCTTTGATCAAAAAATGAAGACTTGAATAATTTTGCGAAAAATAGAACAATGCCTGTGACCAAAGATGATTTTAGTCCACGTTGTTAGTATCAGTAGCGCGAAGACTTCAACACCAAAATGGACAATATGTCAGGGATTAAAAAAAAACAGCAACGGAGTGTACCTGGAACTGCAGTCCTGCATCAAATGGTACTCATTGAATTTATAACAAAAAAATATTGTGTCGATTGATTACACAGGTCTACAACATTTTTGATGATGTTTTATATCAATTTGTCAATTATTTTTATAATATATATAATTTTGATAGGCTGATTCTAATTTTTTTCATACATTCATGTATCACGTAAGATATTTTTGCAAATAGAAAAATAAAATAAATGCAAATAATAAATTTAGATACAGTTATCGAATTTTCGCAAAAAAAACGAAAATATCAGAGGGTTATTAGTCCGACCCAAGAGCCAAAGTAATGTTTTTACTTCAATAAAAATTTTTGCTACCGCGGGCTTTATTCCGGGAATACAAGGGGGTTGATTTTAAAACTTTATTTTCGATTATTTTTTCAAATAATGTTTGCAAAAAATTAAATTTTCGCACAAATTCACTTCTCCGTGGGTTTTTTGGGATAAGTAATCATAATTTCTCATAAGGTTTCGTGTAGCACTTGAAGGGCGCTGCCTATGCTATGATTATTTATTTTATTTTCATTTTGTTGCTCATTCCAAGATATCGATTTCCGAAAAATTGGGATGTGATAGGATAAAACCTAATACTACCATATATGTATAATCTTAGGATAAAACTTAGGTCAGTTTCGGATTTGGGAGGTAAAAATTACTTGAAAATATATGTTGGTTCAAAAAACATCGATTTTGCTGTAGACCTTGTGTTACTAATGTATTAACGATACTTAGGTTTAGCATGACACAAGACATCAAACCTATGGTTTAAATTGAATCTGACAAAAATATACTGACTAAAATGCACGTCAAAAATAACATTATGCAGGTCAATGGAACATGAAAACTACGATAATTGATTTACAAACATTGTACACTGAGTGAGTGAATGAAGACCAGCATAACATTAATTTATCCACTTCATCATGTGACGCAAATATTCCTGATCCATTAGCAATCACGTGTCGCAAAAATTTGGTGCGTTCCAGAGAGAATATAACAGTATTCTCTCTGGTGCGTTCGTTCAGCATATTTGGTGGACTCGGAGTTACTCTTTGATATTATCTTGGTATGGACTAGAAGTTTATCATCAAATCAAGCCAAGAACAATGCTGCATGCTTCTAACTGAACCACTTCTCTCTATTTAACTAAAATATTATGCTACTTTTTCGAGATCGAGAAGTCTCCACGTAAATTTCTTGATCTCGAAAAATTTCGAAGTGTTTTTCTTAATCTCGTCTCGAAAAAATTTTGCCCATCTCGTCTCGAGCTAGTCTCGAAATCGAGACGAGACGATACGAGAAATCTCGAATTTCGTGAATCTCGTCAAACCCTAAAAATATCTACTCCATCAAAAAAAAAAAAAAATCAATACCGAATCCCATTGCTCCGGGGATTGGGATTCTATATGTACTTTCAAGAAAAAGCTCAGTTTTCAAAAGTTAACAACTTTGTAAACTTGGACACTGCCTTGTCGAGACATTCGTATGTTATTATTATTGTTAGAACCTACACCATTCAATCCTAAAGGCGCGTACAGACTTGGCGAGACGAGCACGAGACGCGCCTGAAACTCATAGTCTGGACGGGGCTCGCGAGTGTCTCGTTGTAGGCGCGTCGCTACCCATTTATTCCCCCTTATGCTGTATCACTTACGTTAAGATAACGTATAGGTAAGTTATAATTGTTTACTAATGGAAATGTTCCATTTGATAACAGCGTATCCATGGCGACACGTACATGTTAAGTTTTAACGTGGAATACAGCATAATAAGGGGGATTGTCGGTTTTTCGACGAGCCATCAAAGAAAGCTCGTGGCTCTGTCAGGACGGGTTTTTTCAAGGATCGTCATGTAGCCGCGAAATTCTTTCAGTTTTCAAAATGGCTTGGAGTGAACAAGTACAGCTAGAATTAATTGAACTGTACAAAGGTTATCCGGTTCTGTGAAATCAAAAGGATAAAGATTACTTTCGTAAAAATATGAAACTTGATGCATTGACAGATATTGCCGCATCTTTAAATGCCGAAAAAAAGCCAGAAAAATAACAATAAACATGCTGCCGCTTTTGTTGCATTCGACGACATGTCACCAAGTCAAAATTCACAATACCACTTGTCTCGCAGCAGACTCGTCTTATCCATGGATCGTAGCACGCTCGCGAGAGTCTCGTGGTTGGCGTGTCTAGTGACAGGCTCGTCTCGTGCGCGTCTCGTGCGCTTCTCGTCAAGTCTGTACGCGCCTTAATAATACAGATTTTTTCTTTTGCTACAGCGCAGCGTAGGTGATTCCATTTGATATATTTTCTGAGAATATGAAACCAGTCGTTCAGAAAATACTCACGTCGACCACATTGAAAGATAAGGATAATGATTGTGAGTATTAAAAAGAATTATTTTATAATCACTCATAATTTCTTGAGATTGGAATGGTTTTCAAGTTATACTCATAGAGATCAATTTTCACCAAACAACAGCCAATTCATTGGAATATAACGAACTTTGTATCAGGAAGAAAATATTTTGTGGAGATGTTCATAATCAAACCCAAAGAAAAAACTCACAGAAAAGTCATTTGAAAGACAGGAAGATCTTTGCCGCGCTTAACCTACCGCTTGAAACAATCAATCAGAATGCCCAAAAATATATTTATAATTGATTATTTTAATAGCGCGATAACGTCAACTTTGGCACATGACCAAAGACGGGGCTTCTTTTCTTAGTAAGTATCTATCCTCTATCTCTCTCTTTATTTATCATCACATCCATACGCGAAACGAAAATAAATAATAAACCTTGTTACGTCAGCATGCTTGCCATTAAAAGTATGCAGATAAGCAAGCGATTTGGGTGGATTTTTTAGGATAAACAACTTCATCAGCCGGGTTAGCGGAGCCAGGCTCAATTCTGTATACTTGATTTTTCAAACGTCAATGGCATCTGTACTTGATAATCTTGATATTTTTCATGAATCCAAACATGAATCCAAAAAATTTACAAATTAATAAATCTATAATAGGCGATGCAGATAATACGAGGTCCGGTGTATACCTACACTAAGCATCTAGGAAAAAGTTTTCATGAACTTTTGATGCTATTTTGATCATCCTTATACGCTTCCAAGATATTCAGGAAATGGATGACCATAAAAGTATATTATCTACCTATAAGAAATATCTCTCATCCAAGTCTTAGAAAGGATGTACAGGGTGGGCAACTAAGAATGCGAGGTACTTTATCTGGACAACAATTCATCGTAGAGGCTTGCGACAAAAAGTTTTATTACTAAAACGGGAGAGAGAAATATCTGGAAAATATTTTCAAGTTTCTGAAATGGTCGCTAGGGGGCGTACCAACCAACACCAAGTAGCACAATAGGATTTTTATAGAATTTTGCCCAATGAAAATATATCGACGATATTTCTTTCATATTTACTGACTTTTTGCCCACACTTTTTGTCCTAAACATTTTTTTCCATCTATCAAAATAAAGGGGTGGGGAAAGTTCAATTTTTTTTAAAACAAATGGAGATTTCTCACGTTTCGCTTGACCAATTTTAACGATCTTGGGCTCATACGAAAGAGCATAATCTGCAATACAAAATGCTTATTTGGTTTTGAATTTGTAACCTTCGCCATCGCCGCTAGACGGCGTTAATTTAAATGAAAACAACTTTTGGGTTCTATTCAAAAAAATCAAATGATGTAGGTATATTAATTTTTATATATTTTCGAAGAAGATACATTTTTCTATCAAAAAAATGTAAAAAAACCAAAAAAAAGAATGTTTTTTTTTATCTTTTTGTATTTATTTTTCAACTGAAAAATGTATCTTTTTTTGAAATATATAGAAATGGAGCCATCATCACAGTTGTTTTTTATTGGAAAAAACTCAAAAGTATGCTTCCATTTCAATTAACGCCATCTAGCGGCGACGACGAGGGTAACAGATTCAAAACCAAACAAGCATTTTGTAGTGCGGATTATGCTCTTTCATATGAGCCCAAGTTCGTTAAAATCGGTCAAGTGAAACGGGAGATATATATCTCCGTTTGTTTTGAAAAAAATTGAACTTCCCCCACCCCTTTATTTTGATAGATGGAAAAAAATGTTTAGGACAAAAAGTGTGGGCAAAAAGTCAGTAAATATGAATTATTTCAAAAATGAATTCTACATAAAAAATAAGGACTTTCTATAGTATGTTTTATATGTATCTCCAATAGTTTAGGATTTGATAGCGATTTTGATCTTTTTTGCAAAAAACGCATTTATTTCATATAGTAAAAAAAATATAGATTCATAGAATTTGGTGACTCTGCCATTTTTTTTCCTTCGACAATACTATAATATACAGGGTGTCCGGGAAAATGTGGGAGATCTCTCGGATTCTGATAGAATATTAAAAAATAAGATGACAAGTTTCCATAAATTTTTTTCCTAGCGTTAGGTTCACAATTTTGTCAAGAGCACCACTTCGTCATGGCTTTTTTCGAGGTTTTGTTTAATAAAAATTGTTTTTTCTCGAAAATGGTTCATTTTATCGACAATGAACAAGAGTACCTTTTCTTTAGCTTAATTTTCAAGGTATCCAAATTTTTTTTTTTTAACTCCTTATCATACAGGGTGTTAAAAATTTGAGCGTTAAAATGTACAATCTAGTCCGTCCCTGGTAAACTAAACAAGCTAATTATGCTTATGCAAATACCTTTGGTGACTTGAGTAAGTTTGAGTCTGTTGATATGTGTTACCTTAGGAAAGTTATGGAAAGTTTGAGAAATACTAAAGGATGTGAAGATCATATATCGACCCATATCTTGAAGGATGCGTTCAGTGTAGTTGGCAATAGATTGTTGGATGTTTTGAATAACTCCTTGACCTATGGCGAATTTCCTCAAAAGTGGAAATGCTCTATTGTAACACCGATTCAAAAAGTTCCGAACACCACAAAAATTGAAGAATTTCGACCAATAAACAAAATGCCACCTTATGAAAAAGTGCTAGAGATTATTGCGAAGGACCAAATTACATCATTCTGTAATAAATATTCAGTGATCGACGAGAGACAATCAGGTTTCAGAAATAATCATTCGTGTGAAACTGTGATAACACAAGTTTGCGATGAATGGATGGATCAAATCGATGATGGAAATTTCATTATAAGCATATTTCTAGATTTTCGAAGAGCGTTTGAAACCATCAATCGTGAACTAATGCTCAAAAAATTGTATAAAATTGGAATCAGAGGAACAGTGCACAAATGGATATCCTCATACCTCTCAAATCGCACCCAAAAAGTCCAACTCCACAGTATCACATCACATGAGGAAATTGTGACATATGGTGTTCCCCAAGGAACGGTTTTAGGACCTCTTTTATTTTTACTATATATAAATGATATTTTCCAACAAGTGAAGTTATGTAACATTAAGTTGTTTGCGGATGATACTATGTTATATGCTTGTGGATCTGATTTGAATTCAATGTTAGAACGTATCAACTCAGACCTTCTCAGATTACAGAATTGGTTGAATGACAACAGTATGGCACTAAACGTACAAAAATGTAAATATGTAGTTTTTGGGACAGAGAAAACATTGAGAAAGCTAAATGATTCTAATATCAACATAAATATAAACGGACAAACAATAGAGAGGGTACGAGTTATGAAATATCTGGGAGTTATGCTCGATGAAAACTTGAGCTTCGATGAGCATGCCGACTATATGTGTGGTAAAATGTCCAAAAAGATTTATTTTTTGCAAAGAATTAGTAAAGACTTGTCACTATTTGTTAAATTGCTGATCTACAAATCGATCATTGCGCCACATTTGGACTATTGTCCAACAATTTTGTTGAACTTAAAAAAAGGTAAAATTGCGCAACTTCAAAGAGTTCAAAACAAAGCGTTGAGAACTATATTGCAATGTAATAGGTATACTCCAGTTAAGTTAATGTTGGATACGGCACAAGTAATGAGTGTGGAACAAAATATATTTTTTAAAACCATGATATTTGTATTTAAAATGAAAAATCACTTTGTACCAGATTATTTATGTAGAGAGTTAGTATATGTTAATGATGTACATTCTTACAACACAAGAAACAATTCAATCTTTTATATTCAAACTTATCGCTTGGAAAGAACCAATAAAAAATTATTTTATACTGGTCTCAAAAATTTTAATAGTTTACCTTGTGATATTAGAAATATACAAAATTTAGATCAGTTCAAGAATTGTATCAAGTGCTATGTTTTGGAAAATTTTAATATGTAGTGTTGTCCCATATAATATAATATGTTAGTATATTCTGCTGTTTACAATGTATTTTATTTATATGTGTGTATTTATATTTTATCATTGATTTTTAATGACATTGTTGTTTTTTAATTTTAATTCTTCATTCAGCCTTTGTTTTTTATCTTGTTCGGTATAGGTACATTAGGTGTTGTATTATTATACATTAAGTATCACCAACTTTTTTTTTTTATAGCTGATATGCTAAATAAACGATTATTTATTTATTTATCATTTATTTATTTTAAGGGAAGTATTTTGAGAGGTCCTTACTACTGTTTATCATATAAAATTTTCATTGAATTATATTGAGTCGTTTAAAAGTTATTCAAGAAAAACCGATTTCCACTGGGGTCCTTTAGGGGGCCGTATCTCCGTAGGGAGGGCCGCTAGGAAAAAAATTTATGGGAACTTGTCATCTTATTTTTTAATGTTCTATTTGAATCCGAGAGATCTCCCACATTTTCCCGGACTCCCTGTATAGTTCCAGTTGGTAAGAATGGCTGCCAATGATACAGGGTGATGTCAGAAGTTAAACAAAACCCAATCGGGACATATGAAATCCCCAATAAGTCGAAAATGTTAAATTGAACACCCTGTATATCGTTATGGATTTTGATTGTTTACCAGAAATAAAGGTTGATTTGTATATGAAATAGTCTATACCTGTCTCTGGCCTTTTAGATTTGCGATTCAATCTTTTTTTTGAAAAAAAAATTGTGCAAACTCAATCAGGAAAAATATCATAGATATTTTCAAACGGGTCAAAGATTATTATCATAAAAAAGATTAAATAGCGAATATTTTCTAAACGGCTAAAGATAGGTATAGACTGAATCATACAAAATGACCTTTATTTCTGGTGAAAAATCAAAATCCGTAACGACATATAGGGTGTTCTATTTAACATTTTCGACTTAGTGCTGATTTATTGACCTTTCTATAACCAACTGGAATTATAATATTATACTATTGTCTGTAGGAAAAATATGGCAAAGTCACGAAATACTATGAGCCTATATTTTTCTTCACTACTTGAAATAAATGCCAAAAAACGCAAAAAGATAATCAAATCGCCATTCTATCCGAAACAATTATTGTAGATACGTTTAGGACATCCCATAAAAAGTTACCTATATATTTTCCAAGAATTCATTTCTGAATCGATATACCGGGTATTCCATTCAATTTTGAAAAGTTGGGTCCAGCCCAGGGAAAATTGAGCACCCTGTATATGTCGAATATACAGGGTGGCCATTTGAAAACGAAACAGAGCTAATTTTGGGCGCCCCGAGATATTTAAAAAAAAACCTCGGACCCGTCGATTTTTGATAAAAGGTTTTTTTTCGCATTTCCATCCCATTAAGGGCAAAGCCCTAGCGGGGGTGACAAGGTCCCCCAAAATTTTAAATGACATGAGGGGTCGAGTGATACCTTATTGCAGATTATAACCCCCAAGTTTCACACTGCTAATATCTACCTAGTCATTACCATTACAGGGCCTATCTTAAGTTACCAACAAAGGTACATTTTGAAGCATTTGTGGGGTGATTTGGTGACATTCATCAACTATTCGTTGTTGCAGGTCCTCCACAGATATTGGATGGATCTCATTAATTCTAGTTTTCAAATAACCCCATAAGAAAAATCTAACGGGCTCAAATCTGGAAAACGTGGAGGCCACTCGATTGCTCCTTGTCTTCCAATATCCATTGTCCTGGAAAAGTTTCGTTTAAATATCGACGAAAAAGGCATAGGAGAGTGGAGTGGCGCACATCTTGAGATGGCTTTTAAACATTTTTTTGTAACTTTAATCAACCCATGTAATGGCTGTGGAAATAGTAGCGGTGTAAAACTCGGGGGTTATAATCTACATAAAAATATCACTCGACCCCTCATGCCATTCAACATTTTGGGGACCCTTGCCACCCCCTTAAATCAAAAATCGACGGGTCCGAGGGTTTTTTCTTAAATGTCTCGGGGCGCCCAAAATTAGCTCTGTTTCTTTTTCAAATGGCCACCCCGTATATAACAATGAGGTTTCTTCAAAAACCATGAGACCGTTGATTGAATGAGAACTTATTATATTACTTTGGTGTGAAAGCCGCCTAAGAGTGAAGAAATACTTTTCTGGGGTTATGTTATGCTGTGAGGGTGGTTGCTAGACAGCTTGGTGTAGGCATTGGTAGCACAACCTACTTCTCACTCATTGAAAGTCGCTTGAGATATGGTATCCCGTCTTGGGGCTTTTGTAGTCGCGCATTGTTCCGGTCAGTGTTTGTACTGCAAAAGCGGGCTATAAGATTTATTTTTGGATTGGAAAGAAGAGAGTCGTCTGAACCACTATTCAGGAAGCATGGAATATTAACGCTACCATGCATTTTTTATCCTGGAGACAGTTTGTCTGATTTATAAAAAACACCGAAGCCATGACAGACAGACCACTTATAACATGAGAAGATCTGATAATGTTTCTCTGTACATCCCAAAACTCTCCTTAAAAAACTCCGTCATTAATGAAAGCAAAAAAATTTATAATCATTTGCCATCAGATATTAGAGTGTCCTCTACAATAATTGCATTCCGTAAACGTGTTAACGCTTTGTTAAAAAATAAAGCTTACTATGAAGTCGATGAGTATTTTGACGACTTATTCTAAAATAAATACCTGAATATCAGTAGAAGCATATTATTATGTCCTAGTTAATTTTATACGTGTATCAATATCCATGGGTCGTTTGTTACTGAAGGTCTGTTCCCTTATTATTTTGTTATAGTGTATTAATTATTTCAAGACTGCTTTGTCACAAATACTTGATTTCAGACAATAAAGCGATTGATTTCTATCAGGAAGAAGGATGTTCAACCATTTGACACTGGATGATAGAACAAATGTGTTACAATTCAGAAAAAAAAACCCTTTTAATAACTAATGTGTCCATTTCAACAGGAAATCCAATACAAATTAAACAATGAAGGCTTTCCTATACAAAAAAATTACATTTAAATAGGGCTGTTCTTCTCGCCGATAGCGTAAGGCGCATGCGTTCTGACCAAGGCAAGTGACAAGCAGAATCACGTTCACGACCGTGCCTCTATCCTTGTCTTGCTGAAAGTAGTACAAGGATAGAGCATATAGTCTGTTCTGCAATGTGAACGCGGAAGTGATGTCAAAACAAAAATATGACATTTGCTTGTACAGAAATGGCGCTTTTTGACCTATAGTTAAAATTCACTTACCCTCGTTTTATTTATGTATTGTTGAATGAACAAATAGGTATGTTACTCTTCATGAAACTCAATCAAAATTCATTCAAACTTGGCACTGACACTGACAGCAATTTGGAGGTTATAAATATTGTCACATGTGACGACATCACCCAGACACCAGGTTGCCCTGATCTAAGCGCATGCGCGACCTGAGAAAAATAACTCTATAGGAACCTACAAACGTCATTTTTGACATGAAAACTCGAAAATGTCAAAAACGCTTATACTTAGGTATAGGACATCATACATCAAATCTGCTTAGAATTTTACGTAGAGTACAAAAATGTGATCATATTTAGGGTGTTCACCTACTTCCGGTATAAGAGGAAGTCGCGCAACGTCACTTTTATCTCGTTTGAAAAGAGCATCTCCGAAAATCTCTCCCTATAAATTTGCAGAGTCCCAATCGCTTTATTTCCCGAAATATTCTAATAGGCCACTAACTTAGGCGAACCCTGTACTATAGTAGTTTTGATACTAATGTAGTGTAATTTATTTTGTGTTCTCATTGTCCTTTGCGCAGGTCGCACTTACAGAACATTTTTTCCTTCAACTTAATATAGATTATAGATAGCTAGCTGTAGTATAGTAACTTTGTCAACGGACATTTTTAAAATATTTATCAATTTGTAAATCTGATTCTGTCCTTTACAAATACCAGACTTCGCGATATTCAAAATTTGGACTGCATTACGCTTTGAAAAGTTAAATCTAATCTAATTCTTATGGGAACTGTTCAACGTCTACGAAAATTATCCACTGATCTGATAAACGCGTGTCAAAATAAAATATACGTGAACACATCAAACGCTTCAAAGCACTGTCATTCAAGCATGTTCAATTATTAATATTCAAGAAATAGGTAGGTATTTTAAAACATATTCGAAACACTATTTTTTATTATTAAATTCTAATTAGTGGATCAGGGTTCTTTTGCGTGAGAAAATAGTGAGTAAGAAGAAAGAATTTGCCTAAGGATTGCGATAGATTAATGAAATACCATTTCAAAAAATTCGAATAAAAACGGTGCACCTTGATCTATAAGACGATTGAAAAGGTGAACTCAAAACCAACTGAATGTCCTATCAGTGGCCAGTGGCCTCAAACTAGAGAACGTTTTGACATGGGAATGCGATGTACACAGTAGTTAAGATTTGGAAATATTCATATTTGAAAATTTTTGTATGTTATAAATGAATGGTCGCATTATCAATCCTCTACATAAAAATGGAAATCTGTATGTTTGTCCTCTGATAACTCCAGAAAGAAGTTAAATGAAAATTTGCAGAGTTATCAGCTTAATCAGGGAAAAGTCCAAGGGCATGGTTTTATTCGTCAACTTATAGCTGATTTTGAGAAATTGAGATTAACACTCAAATTTCTGATAAAAAAATATATATGACAGCATTCACCATTCTCTTTCATTTATTGACAATGACAGTAGTTTTTTCATTTGACATGAGGGATGTTCTATTGGTAGTAATATTGTATTAGGTGAAAGTTTGAGA
Source organism: Orchestes rusci (assembly GCA_958502075.1). Taxonomy (NCBI): domain Eukaryota; kingdom Metazoa; phylum Arthropoda; class Insecta; order Coleoptera; family Curculionidae; genus Orchestes; species Orchestes rusci. The sequence goes on along the minus strand of OY293305.1, from coordinate 19,833,663 downwards.
TTGTATTATTTATGATATCACCTTTTGTTTCATAAAAAATATTCAATCGGAAGTTTGTTAATTTGTTTAAACAAGGCGAGCGAAGTCTTGGGTTTTCCAGCAACTATAGTCAGTGACATTAGAAGTGTTACAACGACTAATTTCCCATAAGACTCAATGTGGACATGACCTAATACAAAGCTGCATATCTCCTTTGAAATAAAAAACATCAAATTAACTAAAAAAGCAAAATGTTCAAAATGAATGAGACTTCAATATTTCAAAATAGGAGAAATTCCATTTCTACCAGGAAACTCTATAAAGTGTTTCAAAATTCTGTAGTCAAACTAGCAATGCAATTAGCAATGGCTGGAATGTGCTAGAAATTCAAAACACTCTATAGAGTTTCCTGAAGCTTCATTGATTCTGAACATTTTGCTCTTTTGGTTAATCTTTTTTCAAAGCAGATGAGACTTTGTATTAGGACATGTTTACATTGAGTCTTATGGGAAATAAGTCGGTCACTTCTAATGTCACTAAGTATATATTTAATCACAATGAGCAAAAGAGGGGCTCTGCAGAGTTGTAGGTGATAGTCGAGGTGAAAGTCAAATGAATAATATATTGTTAAGTATCTTCTGTAGCAGATAAAACAAGATAGTACTTAGGTATCTATAATGTAGGGGCGATACGGAAAAAACGGGGACGCTAAGCATTTTATATTGATAAAAAAAACAACAAGAGGATCAAAAATGGAGTTTATTCTGGTATTTTCATCACAGATCTAAATACATAATTGGGCATGATAATATTTGACTTGACTTAAGAAAAAAAAACTGAATATTGCATCTATTTGAAACGTCAAATAGGATAATCACTGGGTGAGATGGAGCTAAGATCACAGGTATATTTAGCCTTCCTTCCTATCTTGAACGCTCTTGAATATTTGCGATTCATTCTGCTGAAAATGAAATTTTATTTAACTATAACGTTATTAAAAACTTGGCGTTCTTTGCAGATTAATGAAGAAGTGGTTATTGGGAATGAGGACAAAAGGTAGTAATAAGAATCACTTATTCGAAAATTATTCCCGACGTTTCGGCCTTCAATTTGGATCTTTTTCAAGGGTCAATTTCAGTAAGTGACGGTACATCAAAACCGAAACATAGCATCCCGGGCTCTAGCACTGATTACACAATATTTAAGATAAAACTGTTAAAATACACTATAACTTGAAAGGCGACAAACGAAACACCAAAACCAAACATGGAGCTCACATCAATTACTAAAATATCAATCACAATTATTAATAAAATTATTATCATGATAATATTAATGTTTTATTTTTATTCTGTATTTAACTATAACGTTCAGTAAAATGAAGAATCCAGCAAAAAAAATAGATTGGGGTATGATGGGGTCGATGATGGGATACATGCAATGTACTCTATCCCCATCTTGCCTCAAATACAAATTTTTCAAAAAGCATTTTTCTTACCTTCGGCGGGTGATAATGACAAAACAATAACCTTATTACCATAAGATAACTACATATGGAGGCCCACTGTAGCAAAAATACCTTATTTTGATCTAATCAGCTGCACAATTTCTTGCACTCGATTCTTTGACTCTAAGAATAAGATCACTAAGCACTAAGTGCCTGCAGCAATGTACGGTGGAAATAGCAGTCCACTGTTCTCTGGTTCGTCCTCCGGAAAGGAAAGCAGCGACAAAGTTTACTAATAATAAACCGTTGGACCACTTTCGAAAACGCGCGAAACCGGCTCCACCCTTCTACTTCGTTTCTCTTGGAGAGCCCAGTTACCATTAGTTCGGAACGTCTGTCGGTCGCTTTGAACCATTTTCGCTGGGCGGGTTTCTTTGAGCGGCATGCTTTGACGCCGCGGCCGCGCTTGTATAGGGGTTTCAAAGAGCCGACTTCTAAGTGACCTAACTTATTGTATATTAGTAAACTTTGGCAGCGAAGTCATTAATTCGTTTTTGGATTTTAAACACGCTCTCTCAAGAACTTTGCAGCGTCGCCACTGCGGGTTGTGCAGCCAAACCAAATAATCAACCTGGATTGCGCCTTCCTCACCATCCACGTCATAGGCCTTCTTCATCATGTCGCTGGGACTCAAAACTAGTACTTACGATACTATCTCTTCCCTTTTGAAAATATCGAGAGACGTTGCAGTTACCGACTTTTTATCAAATTTTGAATAGATCCACAATTTTTTGTTTGAAATCACTTAAGTATACAATAACATAGACTCGGCATGATAAATGAATATTTTACCGGATAGTTGCACGTTAGAACTATGACTGACTTGAACGCAAGTTACGAGAAGTTTCCATAATTATTTCAATTCACTCATCCCAAAAAAACGTAGACAACATTTCTTTTCACATTGATAAACAGAAAAAAGCGAATATCTATAGCATATCTAGATACATTTAGGTATATCCCACTGATCTAGTGCATCTATACCTTTTCAACTTCAAATTGGGACTAAACAACTTCAATTTGGGAATCAGCAAAATCAAATTGGGAATAATCAATTTCAAATGGGGACTTGACAACCTTGATTTGGAAACATACCAATTCAAATTGGGAATGGACGAATTCAATATAAGTCCCTAACATCAATGAAAGACTGCTAGATGATAGTGAACAAGGAGACATTAACAGTGATTAAAAAAAATCTTGATATGTTTTTGGAGAAGATTAATATCAGTTTATAATATTTAATTAACAAAAATTCTAATTTTTAACCCGACAATAATATTGACGTGAAAAATAAAAATGTAGCCAATATTCAACGCTTAATAAGAATTCTTAAGAAAAATCCGAGGCGCGCATAACGAACATTTTTCGATTATCACGAATGCTTTATTCCTTGATGCCCAAAACATGGCTGATATGCAAATTTGAATCTGTTTTTCTTTTGAGCTTGTCTTGTTACTTCTATCATAGCTCAAGGATGGTTCAACGTTGGACTGAGTTCAAATACAGAATACTCTGTGCATGTTTGAGCCGAGTTACCAAGACCATGACTAGTCTTGTGGTCTCTATTCGAGTATGGTTCCTTACGTCTAGCCTTTTTATCTGGAAAAAAATCCATCATCAAGAAATGCGAAGAGACTTCCTTTGTACTTTTGCGGACATTGTTGCATCTTTTTATGGACTTTTTCTAACATTCAACTAAGTACTTCGTTATAATATGCCCGTCTTCTTATAATCAGATTTTGCGGCGTAGTTCGGTACACCCTATACCAAAACCCCCTATCTTGGAGGCCTGTTTCTAGGGCCGTGATTGTCGATCCATCCGTTGGGTTCTAAATTATTTTAAAAAATCGCACATGTTGACCAAAATCCAGGTCCATACCTATCTAAAAAAATCATGATCATGGTTTCTAGAATACACCAAAACGTTGATTCAATTAACTTTTATTTGTTCAAAACATAAAATATAATGCAATGAAACGTTTCAAGTTCATTGCATTATATTTATTCATTTCGAAATATAATGAAATCAGAGACGTACTTGTGATGATTCCTGACGATGTCATTTTATAGGTTCCAAAGTTAGTCAATGATGTTAAGTTTGTGTAGTACACCATTCGAAAAAGTATGAAGAAAAGTTATAAAAATAATGATAAAAAGTCCAGGTCCGTACTAGAATACGAAACATCGTATAAACCTACATAGAAGACATCATATTGTAGAATGGGGAAAAATATTGTAAAACTTCAAATTTAAACTGTTCAAAAATCATTTGTTGCTGAAATTTTGAGAGGTTTAAATAAGAAAAAAAATGAATGTAATAAGTACAACATATTTGTCTGTTCTTTATTAAATGAATAAGTTTATCTCAAGAAAATCAAGTAAAGCCATTTTCTTGTTCTTTATTCATACAACCCATCGAACGAAATTAATTTGATCTATTTTTACAATTACAGGGTAGATTGTATCACAAACTAAAAAATTTAAAACGATGTTATTCTTCAAGATACCAGACAAACTGTCAACGTCGCAGTGGGTTTTTTTAAAAAACATTTTTAATAGGGTTTCTCTACAAAACTTTTGATTTCGTAGGTTAAGGTGGAGCGATAGAGTGCACTGAAAAAGAGGCCACATTGTTTCATTTTTTTTGGCGTTCAATCAAATATAAATGATTATAAACATGTGACTGGTACTCTAGACCAGATAAAACGACGAATGTGAACGAATTGATTGGTATTCATCATTCATGACTGACGTGCGAGCAACTTGAAGTTGTACAATCCGAGTTAGAAGTCGGAATTATACAATTCGGTCTCATAACACGAAATTGTACAATGGGGAACTTGCATGAAAAATTGAATCGATTTTTTTTTATTGCAAGCTGAAGAAAATCGCATGAAAATCGATACGTATTTTTTTATTTCGTAAAAATATAATTTTTCCAATAGTTATTCAAGTTTTAAGTTTTGTATTTATAGATATACTGAGCATGGTGTTACTATTTTATGACGTCATAACATTAACAATTTTAGCATCAAAGCGTTATATATTCGTCAATTTTCGACTAACATGAAAAAGAAATAATACGGGTCTGCTTATGAGTTGGAATTATACAATTCTGTCTTATAACTCGGAGTAGTACATTTCCGAGGAATTGTACAATATAGTCGGAATCTCCAGTCTAAAATATTTTTTTATTGATGGTGTCCCTTCTACGCTTCCGTAGAAAAACAATTGAGCATCGGATTACAAAAATATGGTATGAGACATTCATTTGATTATTCATTACCTGGATATTATCATTATTATTATTAACTTTAGAGAAAAAACACCTTATACAAAATGTGTTCAGAATCTTATATACAGGGTGTCCCAATATTCAACCGACAACGCTTGAGAGGTGATGAAACTCGCATTTTTATGAAACTTGAGATGGGGACATACAGCCCTAAAGTGCATTTTTTTTGCAACTCTTTCCAAATCATTCCGTTGCATTGGAAATTTCAATGAAGGCTATCTCGAAAACGGTCAACGTTTTACGTAAAAAAGGTTGAAGAATCGATTTTTTCAATATTCATATCGATGCACCAAACTGGAAAAAAGTTTTGATAATCTAGATGAGCTCGATGTGCCGTAGGTGGCGTCCCCCTACTGGTGATATCAGAACCGTTAATGAATTTGGATTTCTCGTCATAAAAAACCACCCCATGCGTAATTTCGTATCGCTGTGTCGTCTTGATGAGGAATAATTGACAAAAATTGAAATAAAAAATAAAATTTAGGCACCCTATATTTTAAAAACTAAGCACTCTAGGGCTGTATGTCCCCATCTCAAGTTTCATAAAAATGCGAGTTCTATCACCTCTTAACCGTTGTTGGTTGAATATTGGGACACCATGTAGAATTAAAAACGCAATAATATACATTTTGAATAAATGAGAAAATTGAAGTTTCATGCCATATTTTTCTAATTGGATGCTCGATTTTTTTTCTGATAAATGTCCCTTCTTCCTCACCAAAATCCCCACAACAGTAAGTAGATTACGCAAATTCCTGGTCTCAGGAAAATTCGATCAGCTCTTCAATATTGATGTTATAATTGCCAAGCAATGAGATGAAGCAGTTTTTGGTTACAGCAGTCTTCTTTCAAAAAGCATTCAATGTTTCGATAAGTAAGTTCTAGGTATGTAGAAAATAGAAATAGGTGATTTTATTACGAATTTTTCAAATAGGTACTGATTCCTCATTTGGATAGTTGTAATCAGAGGATTTCCTCCTTAGCGTTCTCGTAATTACTACAACTTGCATTGTGTATTTGAAGGCGTTTTCAATCAACATTCTGCTCATAATCGATTCATATGAAAGATGAACTAAAGCTAATACAACGAAATTATTCACTCGAGATCTCTTCCAAGGATCGCATTACAATCGTATATCATCAACACCTTGCCAACAACCATTGTCAATGGATCAAGTTTCTTCAATGCTAAATTTCATATCTCTGCATGACATCGTACTAATAACCGCATGTGGTAAATGTGTACGGATGCAAAGATTGCAAAGTGATCACTCCATTAAACTGTAGTCTCTTTTGCTGGAAGATATGAAAAGAAGAAAAAAAAAATGAAATGTTTGTTAATCATCATTTGTTTCAAATGAACTATTAGAAATAAACAAACATGAACATCACACATTGTAGTCGTTTTTCTATATCATAATAAGGTATATCATAGTCATCACGCCCTATTCCAGCAATGATCTTTAATGAGCTACAGTTTCCTCAATTATAGCGTTTGGCTTCAATTTTTATGTAAATTAATACCATCAGCGCAGTTCATTTCATCTTGAGATTGATAGAGACATCTGAATATTTTGATTAATAATCCGTTTAAATTTGAAGAATTTATAAGGATGGATTATGATATTCATATTACAAAACCTGTTTCCTGAGAACATCAATATGAAAATGAGTCTGCGATGATTTTTTACCTACTCTATTTTTGCACAATAATAACAAGTATAAATATACAGGGTGGTCCAGAAGTAATGGGACATACGGTAACACTAGATTCCTCACACAAAAATATTGCGATAGATCTCAACTTGTCAAATCCGAAAGTTGATATTAACAGAGATACAGGGTGTCAAAGTTGGATTTTGATATTTGATTTTTCTAAATAACTCTTGAAATAATCATGTTATTTAGATCAAATTTCGTATATAGGGGTTGTTTGACATGCAAAATTCATATCTGGCCTTGCTATAGGTCTTACATGTAGGAGGCGCCACTTACACATCTTTCCACCCATTCAAACAGTTATAACTTCTTTGTACGCACTCGAACATTGTTTTTGAGATAAAAAATTGTTTTTTCCGTAATTTTTACGCAAAAAAAGGTACACGTTGTCGATGGGAGTGACCATATTCAAGATATTTGCCCTTGAAGTGATCTATATACAATATTATTGTTTCTAATGGAAAATTTTGAAAAAATAACATAGGGTGCATCGAAAATGCCGTTGTCACGGTAATTTTGACAAGAGTATTGATGCTCAATGTATTTTATAAAAAAAAATCAAAAAAATTATATTTTTTTTAAATCGAAAACATTGAGCATTCAAGCAAATGTCAAAATTACCATGATAACGCCGTTTTCAAAGCCTCTTATGTTCATTTTCAAAATTTTCCATTCAAAACCACATTGCATGGATTACTTCAAGTTCAAATAACTTGAAAAAGGTTACTCCTAGGCACTTCTACAAAGTATACCTTTTTCATGTAAACATGATGGAAAAATCATTTTTTTAATTTTAAAAAAACGTACGAGTGCGTACAAAAAAGTTCCCACTATTTGAATGAGTGGAAAGGTGTGTAAGTGGCGCCTCCTACAAGTAAGAGCAATTCCGTGCTTAGATTTGAATTTTGCATGCCAACCAACCCCTATATACAAAATTTCATCAAAATAACATGATTATTTCGAAAGTTATTTGAAAAAATCAAATATCAAAATTTAACTTTGACACCCTGTATCCCTGTTAATATCAATTTTCGGATTTGACAAGTTGAGGTCTATCGCAATATTTTTGTGTGAGGAATCTACTGTAACCGAATGTCCCATCACTTCTGGACCGCCCATATATTTCTTGTCTTCAAAGGGAGACATATAATCTCAAATGAACAGGTTGATATTGCACCTCTAAAAATTATATATTTTTTTTTAACGTGGTTGGTATCCCGGAACTTTCAAATTTCACACTCTCAACAAAGTCCTTAGCCTGATTCAAAACAGCCTTTATTATTTGCTTGTAGAATATCAAGTAGAATGTTTTGAATTTGGACGATACAAATATGGAAATTTGAACCAACCACACCTCTGGTTGCTTACTGCTATGATAAATTCGGATTTTCACTTCAATGTTGCTTTGGCATAGATGGACACGAGCCACTCGTGTCCATCTATGCCAAATTGAAGATCAGGTGGCCCATCTCGAGACCCCACACACATTTTCCAGTGAGATGGTACAAATGAATAGTCTTGCCTAGTAAAACAAAATACAAGGCATATTCAATATGGCCAGCAGTTACTCCGTTACTTGTGATGACTATAATTAAATATTACCGATAAAGCCACACTGCCCATATCCGCTAGACAAAGCAGAAATATTTAGAATATACATCGTGTAAGAAGAATATTTCTTATCGATCTTAGCATTTCTGATTTCAACTTCTTCTTTTTCGTCATCATACAATTTGTTCATTTTAGGAGAGTTTTATTATCTACGACGCGAAGTTATGAGGGTTCAATCCTATTGTTATTCTTTATTCTTTATATCCCCATTCCATATGAAAAATGGGTTTTATTGCAAATAATAATTATCCCTCTTTCTTTGGATGTTTCAAAACTTAGTTGGATGCAGACGAACCTTTTTTAAATTGCAATCAATACAATTGTGTTAGCTCCACTTCAAGGACGACTGTAAAAATTAGCTGGTTTGGTGATTTAATCGCGTTTAGAAAATCAATAACTCAAATTGAAAAATGGAAAACCATTAATTTTTCTCAGTCTCGATTCCCCGTATACCTAATTTGAAATGAAAATGGCCTCAAGGCTCTATTTACGCGTCCTTACGAAGCTACTGTTTAATTCCATTTACATTCATAAGTGAGATGAAGTTATCGATAACCTAGCAATATCGAAAGAGTAATATTCTTCATCAACACGTATAACCATCGCTTTAGGCATTCTGAGATGCGGGTCTGGTATTTAATTCACCTCCTCAAAATTATAGAGATAACACACTGTTGTTGCGAAAGATTGCCTTATTTTGACAAATAAGTTCCAATTTTTCCAGGGTTGCTCCCAGTTAAGAATCCGAGCTTCCTACCACTTTATTCGATATTGGTTTGTCCAGACGTGTTTCCCGATTGCCAACAATAAAGGTTCCCCATCAAACATGCCATGACGGCAATGTATCTTTATAGTGATGGCATTGCCTGCATTTCTCATTGGCAATGTAGGTACCGGCAGTTATCACCTGAGGAGTATCAATTTGTCACGCCGGCCGTCATTCGGCCGCAAGGCATTTTGGATCGATGATGGCAAATCTCGACAAGTCTAATTCAGTGCATTATATTTATTGGCATATTTTAGTTCTGTGATTGAGGTTATGTGCACTTCTAGTTCCAACTATGCAACTCTAGACGGCTCTGCAACTATTCAACTAGTTTCAACCTGCTTACATTCAACTTCAAATTTTATCTTGAAAAACTGAGAAACACGGTGAAAATTGAAGTGATGTTTGCGTTAGGATTGGGATTGAGGTAAGTGGATAGGTAATAGTAGAGTAGGTAGGTACCAGAGATATCGCCATCTAACAGTCAATATTTTCATGATAGACTGATGGTAGATAGTTTCATATTATGGTATGTGTGTGTCTATGCCTTTCGGGGAATACTGGATGAGAAAAATACATATTCAAATAGGCAAATTTGATTAAATAATCATCCTGGATTTCTCACACATTAAAGCACCAGCTTCTATGTCATGCGGAAAAATCAGAATAAACGAGTTTTACGTAGGTCGTGGGTTCAAATCCCGCCTGGTGCCAACTTTTCTCATTTCCCTTTCTGTCCCTACGCCACGAAAACCCCCTTTTTTACATTAATTAGACAAAGAAACTTCCCTTACCAAAACGAGTTTTGTTTCGTTCGATTTGGAAAATCAATATGGCGACGTAGATAGTGCTTTCTGGTTAATCAGTTTTAAACGTTATTATCAACTCCAGTCCTCCAGAAACTGCTTCAATCACATCCCAAAATCTGTAACCATCTACCTATCTTCCAGTTTTAATGTTTTATTGTTTAGAATTAATATTTTTTCCCAACAAATCATAAAACTCTTGTTAGGTTTGGATATGTTTTATGTAAATTTTTAAGTCATGAGGTGATGAACATCATACCTGTTGCGATAATATATAAGTTATTCTTCCAAATTACAGTTTCATTGAACAATTTTCGTATCTCGTAATCGTAATATACCTCAATTTTCAAAGAAAGCAGACCCTTCAACAATGCAAAATTTTGACCATCGTTGGCGTTAGCATTTGTTACTTTATGGCTTGTTTTACTTCTATTACAATTTAGACGGCTCTGGCTCTGGCTATCAGAGATTCTCGTCTTTCACTGAGTCCCAGAAAGCACAACGGTGTAATTTTTAATCAGAAACATATTGAAGCTGCTGCAGAAAAGCAAGTTTTTCACAATCGGCCAGCAGAAGAACTTCTTTGTCACCAGCAAAAACCTTGTTTCAAAATACTCAAAAATATACTGAACAAATAAAAAAGAATATGCAAACTTCGCTTAATGATCGAAAACGGGGTGTGGTCTAATAACAAAATCTGACGTCATCATCTTTTTTATTAAATCGACCTTTCGCGCCTACAACCTTGTGAACTGGTGATTTGTCCATTATTATTTAAGTCAATTGACAGAGAAACGGCTGACGGCGACGGCAAAGAACAGATAAGCGTTGTTTTTTGTTTTATTTGAATAAAAGTATTCAAGACTCAATCTGGAACAGTTTGTTTTTATTTTGTCTGTTGCTTGTCCTTGTTTCATGTGAATATTGTAAACGTAGACGTGTTGAAGTTTCGGGTGTGACTGTTGAACAATGGAACCATCAGATATTTTCTAGTTTAAAGATGAATTTAGTCTGGAGTAATTCTGCAAAAGCTCCTAGAATGTTTGAGTACCGTGACCGAGCATTAGACAGCCCAAGTCGTCACGTCACAAATGGGTGAAGCTTATTCTGACTCCAAGCAAGTTCGTTTCGCATGAATTTTCTTGTGTTTTAATGTTTTTTACAAGCAAATAAGGCTTCCAGCAGTGATATTTGCTTGGCAGAGAGTGATTTTTACTGGAATCATGAATGTTCTTGACAAGGTAGGTGGATTTTAGTGTATAAATAATGCTTGAAATAATTTTGAGGTTATGTTGGTTTCATTCTGCTTGTCAATCGTTTTTATCGATCCTGAGGAAAATGGTTTTGAACTACTTTGAAGCATGTTTTTATGATTTCTAGAATCTATTAATTGCTTTCTTCAAGAAAGAATGTATGTACCTATTTTCTATTATATGCTTGAGAATATTTTGAGGTTATGGTACAGACCCTTTTGTTTTACTAATTGAAAAATTATCATAATATGCTTTTATTGTCGTTTTCAAAGAAAGCAGTTCTACTACAAAGTTTAAAAACCTGCTTCAAAGCCGTTTTCTTTCGAATAGTCAGGAAAAAAGTGGTTAAAGATCTAAGCAGCATAAGCTCAAAATGTTTTGAAGCATTAATTATCAAGTATACAATGAAATCAAATAACCTTATCAAATTGCACTTATATGATTCGAGTTAATATCACTCTCGTCCAACCAAATATCACTGCTAGAAGTTCCAAAATACCGAACAAAAATGTCCTTCTAGGATTTCACCATTGGATACTAGTTTGTAGTAGATATAAGCTCCACCCAGTTTGTTACGTCAGACATAGCCTGTCTAGGTATATACAGGGTGTTTCCTAAAGATTGGTAAAAAATTCGTTGTGTGATTCCTGGGGTATTTTCATGAAAAAAAGTTCCTATAAACATTTGCCGAAAAATGCTTCCTAAGGGAGCTACGCCCCTTTAAATAGGGCACCCCGAAGACGGTTTTTCCTCAATATTTCCGAAACCTTACATACAAAAATCATGAAATTTGTTACATCATACAAACTTTTAATGCTGAATGAGAATTTGAGCTCAGAATTTCAAAATTTTAATCAGGGGCGTACCATACTGGCGGGGTTAAAGGTTAAAAGAATCCAATTTTTTAAATGGTATGGTACGCCAGTATGGTACGCCCCTGATTAAAATTTTGAAATTCTGAGCTCAAATTCTCATTCAGCATTAAAAGTTTGTATGATGTACCAAATTTCATGATTTTTGTATGTAAGGTTTCGGAAATATTGAGGAAAAACCGTCTTCGGGGTGCCCTATTTAAAGGGGCGTAGCTCCCTTAGGAAGCATTTTTCGGCAAATGTTTATAGGAACTTTTTTTCATGAAAATACCCCAGGAATCACACAACGAATTTTTTACCAATCTTTAGGAAACACCCTGTATATACCATGATACTAAAACAGACAAGATATGATCGATTGCTGGACGAAATTAGAACCAAGCCGCGCATGTCGTCACTGCGAGCCCTGCTTAATCGATGTGAATTCGGTCCCAATTCTCTTCTGGAAGTTCCCAATGATGTTGACGATCTTTTGAAGGAGAATTTCGAATTTCAGCGCATTGTTGGCAGGACTTAACAATGTTCTCAATATCTCTGTGAATGTTCTTCCAATAACAGTATCTTCTTGCTAGCTGTTCCGTTTTAGTTATTTCTACATGAGTACTATGTAATTCGGACAAGACCGCTGGTTGAAGTAAAGTTGGAATAACAACTCTAAAACCTTCGAAAAGTATCTCGTCTTCTAAAGTGACATCATTTTCATTGGATTTATCTAATGATTCTATATTACTTTAAAGTTTGAATCATTTTTTGTTGCAACTCGAATACTTTCATACGTCAGATTGTAGGTTGAAATTTGTGTTATTGATGTATGACATAGTTGATTCACTTCTTCGTTCAAATTATATCCAGTGATGACGATTTGTTATAAATGGGGGCTCTTGAAAAACAGGCCATATTCACGGGATCGGAAGCTTTTTGATATTCAACTTCGTAATCAAAGCCAGACAGGAATGAAGCATATCTTAAGAGTCTTGCAGAAGTCATGGCTGGTAATCTTGAATGTTGGTGGAAGATTCTAGTCAATGGGCTGTTATCGGTAATTAGTTTGAATTTTCGGCCAAAAAGATACATGAAAAAATGATTGACAGAAAAAATAATCACAATCGCTTCTCGATCTAGCTGGCTGTAATTCCGTTCACTTATAGTTAAAGATCTTGATGCAAATGCAATTGGCTTTTCCACGCCATTGATGATGTGTGAAAGTACTCCAGCTATTCCAGTTGGACTTGCGTCACACGCTAACGTTAAAGGTAGATTTTGATCGTAAGGAATCAATAAACCGGGGATTAAGATGGTATTATGATAATCAGTTTCGAGAATATTGCGGAAAATCAGACCTTAATATGTTCATGCAACGATAAAGAAAATTGCAACTTTCTCGACAACTACTTGGGCTAGTAGTTGAGCTCAGAGAACTTATCTTCTTCTCAAATCCCAGCTAGACTCAAAACGAAAAAAAAAAACATAAAAAAGGTTTGTATCCTTAACCTGAACGAGAATATGACTTCGGTTATACATGACATCAGAGCCCATTCATGTTCAAGTCCCTGCATGCGTATTATGATTTATTTTCAAATTTAACCATCAGTTTAGAATATATCTAATCAAAATATTGAAGGCATTGATTTTTAATTACCATTTAAATATCTTGCTAATACGTAGTAGTAGTGTTTTCCTTTAACTAACTTCTCAGACTCCAAGTCCTGAGACATTCCAATCTCTCTAATGAGTTTCATCGAACCGTTCGGATCAAAATTAGATCCAGAGCATTCCAACGTATCTCGATAATATCCCATTCCTATTACGGGAGGCCGATAGTACCCGTATAGAACCAGTTATTTTAGAACCTGTATCTGAAGAGTGGCGACTTTTTGCTTTTCTTGAGACGCGGGAATAATATTTTTTGAATAATTGCGTGTGACGAGAACTTGTCTTTTCTGTAAATGGCAACGGAGGGCATTATATTTTATTACATGCGAACGGGCCCCGCCGTAAAGGTCGTGTGGTACCTCGAAGTACTTCAATACATCGATGTCTATGTTGGGTTTTTAATTATTTTCGAGTTATGGTGACATTTGTCAGCTTTATCGTCAAAAAACTATTGAGTTAAAGCCGTTTAGGAGCCATCAAGATAAATCCAATTTGATTAATGGTGAAAAGAAATTTTATGGCTACTTTGAAGTAATTTTACTTTGAACGGTACTCTTCATACATACTAACGAGTATAATAGTCCATGATATGAATCGCATAGCTTGTAAGTGGTAACCGCATGCATGGAAGCTACCGACGATTAACGTAGTATGCTAATGTTTTGCGATTGCGACAGAAACTTACTTTGATTTCGCAAATCAATATATATCCCTATCAACAAAGAAACAGCATAAGAACATTCTTATTAGATCGTAGAACTGTTTCAGTGACATCCCCATTTTCACAACGGCATGACTGGGATGTTTCCATCAATTGTAACAGCCTAGAAACATGAATGTTGCGTTATCTAGGTAGGTATTTAAAATGTATGTATAGGTACATACAGCAAATGCCAAACAACTTTCGATTCACGTCATAATTGCCACCAAGCGATTATTAAGCTTCATAACAACCAGCTTGGTGGCAACGATGACGTAGATCGAAAGTTGTTTGGCGTTTACTATATACATTTGTTATCGACGCGCGTCGGACTAAAATTGTAGTAGCATTCAGAACCTTATTTTGATTTAATTGGACCCCAAGGCCCAAGCAAAATTTCGAGCCCCCAATATCCTACACTTTACATCATGTCTACGGATTGAATTCTCGTAAGGTGTAAATGACAAAAAATTTGAGGCGATTGAAATTGTTTAGAATAAAAAGTAATGGTCGGATACCAATTTGTGTAACAATTGATATACAGTGCTTTTCTTTAATGTCCCCCCCCCTTTTATTTTTTGAACGGCTCAACTTAGAGACTTCAAATTCTAGGTGATGAAATACAAGCATGTTTACTATGTTTTGACATAAAATTGACATATGAAAAATTCAAGATGGCGGCTGGGTGCCATCTTATACTCTGGAAATGTTGACCTGTTGAGCGGGTACACCATGTTAAATGTGCCTTTGAATAGATTTTGACGATGACAAAACTTTTTATAACAAATTATTATTTCTGTTTTCATAAATTGCAAAATAAGTTGACAAGTACATATACTATAATGCATTTTTTATTTTATTTTTTAAATTCGACCGGTCTTCTTTTGATAAAGGCTTAAATATTGTGCTTAAATGCATGTTTTTGAACCTAATAATTAGAATAGTTCATAGTATCGATATAAAGAATGGATTATATACCAATCTAAGCCTTATTTTATTCAAAATATAAAGCTTTCTTTGGCTGTTTATTTTTAAATTGCAATGGTTTATGCAGGGTGTCTGTGAATGGTCTTTACAAAATCTCACCACATATTCCTGAGGTCAAAATAAGTTGATTTAAAGCAACTAACGTCATTCCGAAATTGTTCCGTTTTCCAGATACAGGGTGGTAAAGTTAAAAAATAAAAATCGATTTTTTCGAATTGTTTGAAGATTATTTAACGTATTGCTTTAAGAATTGGTACCTGGGGGTTTTTTCAAATGCAAAATCCTGAAAATGGACATTTTTTCATGGTGGCATTTAGAGGGCGCTGCACACTGCACTTCTGATGGTTTCAATTGGCCATAACTTTTTTCTCAGTATACTTTTTTAGTTTTTTTTAGAGGAAATTATCTTCTATCATTTCAAAATTGTAGATCTCTACCTTTCTTACTTTTGGAGAGAAGTATTTAGCGTATTTTCTTTTTCAATGCTTAGAGCGAAAATAAACAAGAATAGGCAGGGTCCATAAGATAGGGTATCAGAGTTGAATTTTTCTTTTCTGTTTTTTTTTTCGATAGTTTCTGAATAAAATGTTCATGCATTATTTGACGTCACCAATGGCACATCGCGTTTGTTTCAAAGGCCACATTTATTTTGCGATTCACTGTACTGCTTTGACTCGGATTAGCCCTTATCGAGATACAGTGTGAAGTGTGACCCATTTGTTTTCGGGTCACCCTGAAAAAAAGTTTTTAATTGTAGAGCTTGACAAACTTTATCTTCTCACCAAAAATGACTTGGCTCGTCCAAATCCAAGGTGTACTTTGACAGTTCCCAATCCCAAGTGCAAAATTTTGATAAACCACATTTTAAAAGTCATGTCACTGGATTCGGCATTCCTCAAAACGGGACTATACCAAATTTCACCGAAAAAAATCGCTAATGTGGTTTGTCAAAATTTTGCTCTTCAGAACTAGCAAGAGCTTTTTCTTATTTGGGCGCGGTCACTTTTGGTGAGAAAATACAACTTGTCGAGTTCCACAATTGAAAAAGAAAATCGAGCAAAATCGGTCAATTGATTAACTTATTTTCAGGTTGAACCGAGAACAAATGGGTCACACTGTTCAGGGTGAGTCGTTGAAACAGGAACGCTAAATTACGCCTAAACCGTCAAAGAAATCGAGATGAGCAAAATGGATTTAAATACTTGATGTCCCAGTGCAGTTTGCGAAAATGTTTTTCAATATACAGGGTTCATCATTTTTGCAGACCAGGCATCAACATAGTTTTTTCAACTGTCAACCCCTGTTCCCTGTTTATCTTTAAATGTTTGAATTTGTACTTTTCCTCGCATCTCAAATCCGTTTAGTTTTTTGCAATTTGCTTCAACCGTTCAAAAGTTATTCCACTTTTTCTAAAAATTGATGCGTTTGCAACCATTGATGAAAGGTACCACGGATCAAGTTAAGACTTTGCCAGCTGCCTTGGGTATCGTTCGGCGGCAATGCCGTCGATTTGCATCTTGAAACTACTTTGCTGATATTTCATTGTTGGCGGACTTCGGAGCACGATAACTTGATTTTTTTCCAAATAGCACCCCCTGCACTTTGTTACCAAGTCGCGTTCAGCTTGTCATTTTACGTATTTTTTATCCCACAGTTTGTTTTTCAATATATCGATATTCGAGAATCTGGGAAAAAATCCCATCAAGTGAACTATTACGAAGTTTGTAATTCGCCAGCTAGGGGCAGAAACTACTATGAAGAAACATAAAACTCACCGTGTTTTGGAAAAATACACCATGAACTATAATTTTGAAAACGTAATTTTATAGCTTGGTTAATACAGGATCATTTTGCTGCGTGACATTGTTGTGTTAGAACTACTTGAATTCCATCATTTCACGAGAGCATTGATAGTTGTATCAATGATTATAAACTGATTGATTAACTACAAAATACTTTAAAAATATGACCACCTGCAAAAACTTTCTGACTGAAGACAACAATAAAAAGTGCGAGATGCGTTGTTGCGATTTTGATGGAATGGATAATCTGGTAACAAATGACGTGAAGCCGGAATTTCCTTCAGAAAAGCCTGTCTGGTCTGGTGAATCAAATCGAGGCTTTGTTGAACGAAATCGACCACATAACGACAGGAACCATGGTTGTGGTTACAAAATGGATTTTTAACAAGATTTGCGAACCAGTGGTTTGGGAGCTGTCTATGGCGGGATAAGGTCTTAATTGTTGTTATGCCGCCCTAATCTGAGATTGCTACTGCTTTTCATAAGTGAATTAAATACATTGACAAAAAAAACAATAATCAGCTAAGGATAACTGATCACTTACTTATTACAGCTTATAGCTGTAATAATAAACTCACTCCCCTGAGTGCAATTATTGGTATCCGCTAAAATTCTGAAAGGCTGCAGTCCGAAACACTTGGTCAATCTATGTTTCTCGTCCATTTCCTGTAAAGCCTCTTTTAATACGTAATAAAACCGTATATAGATGAATGCGTTTGTCTCGACAGGCTGGCGTCGTGAAATGATATCAAAAAGGAAGACTCAGGTTGACCATCACGGGAGCTGGTTTCTTGCAACTTTGATATGCCAAACTTTTTAATTATTTGTGGTATTTAAAGATTTCCTTCCACGGCATGTTGCATCAATAATTGTTGGTGTTTCTAGTTTAAGTATGCTTATTCTGGCATGGCTTGAATGTTGAATGTTATTGACTTCGCTTGATAACTTTTCAGAGACAATGACCACAATGACATGATAGGTTATCAGCACAGCTCTTGCAGGAAACATTTACTTGTCCAACGGATATATACACACTACTGTACCTAGGTCAGCGAAAAAAAAATTTCACGCAAAAACACTTTTCACGTATACAGAGTGTAACAGAAAGCCTACTTGAATTTATAGACAGTTTTTGTATGACATTTTCAAAAAAGTGACAATTCGATTTACGGAAAAAAATTAAATATACAGTTTTATCGTTTTTGAAGGATCTTTATTGTTGTATACAGGGTGGGGTGGTGCAACCAAGTGGAGTGGACGATTGTGGAGAAATGGTGAGGAATTCGGATATTTTTTTTTTGTGTATTATAGTTAGTCAAAAAGGCTATGTTTTAAAAATATAGTCATAGTGCAGGGTGTCCCAAAGAATTTGTGACGAACTAGACTTGTATTTTTTTAAATGGAACACACTTTATATGTATAATAATTCTAGTTATTTCTACTATCTCGTACAATCATTTTGATAAAAGGTTTGTTGGGTCTTAGAATCAAAATAAAGGCATGGGAGGCGATCAAAGTTGAAAAAGGACTCATAGTTGGGCTTTTTTTTGAGCGAAATGGAAAAAAGTATCGAAAAACCAACTGACCCATAAAACAATACTTATCCTTGAACACAATAATCACATACATTTTGAATAAAATTATTTGTCATTATACAGGGTGGAGGGTGGTCAAGTTATGCAAACACGACCTGTACACAATTTTTTCAAATGGATCACTCTGTATATTGTATTTTCATCTTAAAGATAACATCATTAGCTTTCAAAAAACACCATACATCATACCTTTTTGATCATTAGTTTTTCCAGAAATCACCCGCGAATACAAAGGTTCATCATTATTCACTCAGTTTATAAAATTATGTGGCTTTGAAGCCATGACAATATCACGAATAAAACAAAATATTGATAACTAGTCAAAGCTACTACAAATAATCATCGAACAAATAACAAGAAGGATCACTCTGCCAAGCGCGCGAAACCGACTCGAGGAGAGCCGAAGTTTCCAACACCATACCACGTCCACCCCGTCCGAGAATGCCAGTCTGTTCAACGACCGACGTTATCAGTTTACTATGAGAAGCACTGTTAACTTGTGATTTTCAAATATCGGGCACGTATATTTTGTGCTTCAAAAACGATGTTCTCCCGAATGGCTCGACGGGCTGTCTCTTGATGCTGTTTCACAATATATAGAGTGCAGAGTGAGCCTTCTTATTGTTACTTGTTTGGTGGTATAATCAAGCATAATCCATTATTTCCAAGTTGAGTGGCAGTGCCACTATACTTTGAATTTGAAAGAAAACTTTTGGATACCTACTTGCAAATCAACTAATTAATTAATCAATCAATTGCTCATCAATTAATCAACTGATTGCTGATGTTGTCATGGCTTCATGCATGGCCACCCATGGGTGATAGTTTGTAGGACGATAAGGAAACTTTGTATTCGCGGTTGATTTCCGAAAAAACTATTGATCAGAAAGATATGATGTATGGTGTTTTTCGAAAGTCAATGATATTATCTTCAAGATGGAAATATAATAAACAGGGTGCTCCTTTTGGAAAAATTGTGTACAGGCCGTTATTGCAAAACTTGACCACCCTGTATAATAACAAATATTTTTATTCAAAGTGTATGTGATTATTGTGTTCAAGGATAAGTATTGTTTTATGAGTCACTTGGTTTCTCGATACTTTTTTCTATTCCGCTTAAAAAATGGCCCAACTATGAGTCCTTTTTTAACTTTGATCGCCTCCCATTCCTTTATAATGAGTTTTAGACCCAATAAACCTTATATCAAAATGTTCGTACGAAATGGGAGAAATTATTAGAATTCTTACATACAGGGTGTTTCATTTATAAAAATACAAGTTTAGTTTGGGTTAGTTGGTTAGAATGGCTGTCAATTATACAGGGTCATTTCAGAAGTTGACTCGGGCCTCGGGACATATCAAATCACCAATAAGTCGAAAATGTTAAACAGAACACCCTGTATATCGTTACGGACTCCGATTGTTCATCAAAAATAAAGGGTAGTTTGTATGAAATAGTATATACCTATCTCTAGCCGTCTTCATAATATTCCCTTTTTAATCCTCTTTATTCAAAAAAAAAAAAAAAAATGCAAATTCAATGAGGAAAAATGAGTACCTATTTATTAATTCAAACCAAACAAATACATACACATAACAATGAAAAACGAAATCACCAACAGAGAATTAAAGTAGATGTCCTACATTCTGTCCTCCAGCATTCTGGGCGATACAAAGTTCTATAGATGATTTTCAGTTTTCTTAGGGCATCTCTGACTGTGTGACTTCTGCTGAGATGTTGAATTTCTTCAACGATTATAAACTACACAGGATTGCTCAGTTTGCCGAATCTGTCTGGCAAGGTCAAACTCGCTGTGACGTCACCACTGATGCTGGGGCGACTGCCAGCCACGTGGTAACACCGGTTCCCGTTCGATCACCGAAGTGAAGCAACGTCGGGCGTGGGTAGTAATTGGATGGGTGACCCAGTGTTGCCAACCGTACTATAAAATATAGTATTTGTACTATAATTTGAGACAATGTACTATGTACTATCGAGGGATAATATAGGATAATAAAGTTTGAAGTCGCGCTAGCCGCCGCGCCGGTTATAATTTGCTTTTTTCTCCAGATTCCAGATTATTTAAAGCTTGTAGTGCTTGTGTGTCTTTCTAATATTTAGAATTTTTCTATTATGTTTTTTTGTGCAAGGTACCTGAGATAAATGGGTGATTTACTTTATCATTATTACATTTATGTTTATTTTATTTTATTATATATTTTTGTGATGTATGCGTATGTTTTTTATTCCTGTTGCAATATGGATATATGTAGGTATTGGTTACCTAGTTACCTAGTACAGGGTGTTCCGTTATACAAACGCGTTGGAGCACTGATTCGTACTTTAGCAGACGCTGGAAGTGCCCATAAATGTAATGAGTCATGGATTTGATGGGAAATTGATTAAAAAGGAGGGGAAATTCCTCCAAATTTTCCGCCTGCGGCGCTCCATCTATCCGGATTCAAACCCCCCCCCCCTTATAAACTTTCTGGCTACGCCACTGTACTGTTGTTCTATAATTTTTACCCATTGTACAATAATTGTGTGATGTTTTGTACTATAATCATTAATCCTCAGTTGGCAACACTGGGGTGACCGCTTGGGAACTCCACAGGCAGTTCGCCGTCTACATACCTGACTAGATTGACAGCAGTTTAATAATCTGAGAAGAACTTAATCAATAACTCATGCTGTAAATCTCTTTCATAGTCACTAACTGTAAAATGGTCGAAGCAAACTGTCGAATAATCTATATTAAACTTGTCTTTTCTTCTGCAGCGATGCACCCACTCTTTTTGTATTGTAGATGACATTAAATCCTCGCCTTTTGGAAAAGAATGGAATACTTTGCTTGAGCATTGCTTTTTAAGAGCTAATTGATTGTTTTTGCACACAGCAACGGCACATATTCTCCCAGGCATAATGAACTAAAATAATGTTTACCACTGGAGTCAATTATTATTAAACAAGAAGCCTATTTGCTCAGAGAGTAGTGCCCATTTAATTTACCTTCGTGTGAACAAAATGCTCCTTCTTGTGCTAAATCGAATTATTGCTACACACCCTCAATCGTTAACACAACGAAACGAATAAAATATGTATTTGTATATTTTCGGCAACTCAAACTACATTAAAAGTACTTGCTAAAAACAGAAACTATTGGACTAATTCACAACACAAGACACACCTTAGACTATAATTTATAGTCGAGACACACGATCAACGGCTAAATGAAAATAAACCATTGACCTCTAAGTTGGTTAGAGGTCAATGAAATAGACAAACCAATGGTGACGTCACAAAAACTGCCAAACGTACGTTAAAGTTTTTTTGAAAATATTATTTATAATACTTTTTCTCATTGAATTTGCATAAAAAGTATTAAATAGTGAATATTATCTAAACGGCTATAGATAGGCAAAGCCTATTTCATACAATCTAGCCTTCATTTTTGACAAACAATCAAAATTCGTAACGATATACAGGGTGTTCTATTTAACATTTTCGACTTATTGGTAATTTTATATGTCCCGATTGGGTACAACCTCTGACATCACTCTGTATAAATGGCAGCCATTCTAACCCACTGGAATTATAAATTATAGTATTGTCTTTCAACCTTTTTTTTTCAACACTTTAAATAAATGCTTTTTTTTTGCAAAAAATAAATAAAATCGCTATTATATGTTAAACTTTTGCAGATACATATAGAAAATTCTAAAGAAAATGACCTTCATTTTTTAAGTGGAATTCATTTTTTAAATAATATGGGTACAGTAAAGCCCAGGAAAAACTCAGCACCCTGTAGATGTCAAATATATATCAATAAAGTTTCTTCAAAGACAAGATGACTTCATATTCATCATTTTTTCGTAAATCGCATATCTTTCAAGATAAGGGAGTAGAGGATCTTATAATATGGGACACCCTGTGCATATAGTCTCTGTTCAAGTCTCTAACTCTCATCTATAGTTGTCCAGTCAAATAAGCAGAAAATGGCGGCGAGTCGTGCATTGAATGATGAGGTTTCGATTGTCTAGGGGGTGGACCTTCAAAAACAACGTCCCATTGATTTCAGTCTTCACACTGGGCGAGGCAGGGTCTCAAGGTCGCTTCACAAGCGACATTCCAAAAACCTTCAGTACAGACGTCGCAATCTATGCGGACGATACAGCGCTTCTCGCACGCAGTCGTCGCAAAGATTTTGTAAAGCGTAGCCTCCAACGCGGGCTTGACGACCTAGTCGGATGGACCAATAAGTGGAAGTTCCGGATTAATCCAGGGAAAACACAGGCCATTCTGATTAGCCGCATTCACGAAGACACTCCAGACCCCCTCATCCTCAATGAGGTAGACGCGATCAAGTATCTTGGCGTCATTATTGACAAAGAGATGACTTGGCACAAGCAGATCTCTGAAAACGTCCGAAAGGGACGAGCCGCTATGGGTTCATTACAGTGCCTCATGAATAGTGAGAGCGTTTTATCAGTCAAAGCGAAAATCTTATTGATCAAAGCCGTCTTGAGGCCGATCCTTACTTACTGGGGATACGCAGCAGAAGCTCATCAAGCTAAAATTCAAACAACGGAGAATATTTATCTCCGTAAAGCGGTTGGTGCCCCATGGTTTGTCCGAACTTCCGAGATCAGACAAGCCTTGGAGTGGCAAACCGTTCGCCAATTTATGAGAGTCAAGGCCGGGAAAACTTTCGATCTGGCCGCTACACACAACGATCCTATGCTCAGAGCTCTGGTGGATTACGATCCAGCAGCTCTCTGTACACAGGTTCGTAAGAGAGCAAGAAACCAGTTGTGGGTTTCGCTTTACAAAAAACCTGGGAGATGAACCAAGCTAGGTCGTTAGAAATTAAGCGACAAAAGCGCACCAAGCGCTAGTATGTAAGTTAGGACAAAATCCGTCTCGCACGCGATTCATTGCTGGAGAAGGCTCCAGTTTCGGGTTTTTGGCATTCCTACCTTCTAGATGCCTTCCGGAAGGTAACCCGGTACCAAAGATGTCAAATTAAGTGAGAAGATTGGGACACTAAAAGAGTTATCCCTGATGTCCTAATGCGGAGGAGAGGTTAAGTGGGTAGAATCCCACACTACTTTCGGTTGTAAAAAAAAGGTCGCTTTTTTTGAGTTTTCATCTCGAAAACTAGCAAAGTATATCCATGTTTTCACTTGATTGTCAAGGTTTTTGAAAAATGACCCGTTGGAAATTATCTCCCCTAGTCCCCAATCGTCCCCTTTTTATTGTTTTCCCTTCTATTCCACACTGAATTTGTGGAAGAGAAAGTGTGGAGCGAAAAATTTCTACACACCTATGATGCTAATTTATCTTAACACAGTAAATGGTGAGAGCGTTTCAGGATTTCGGATTTCTTTTCAACTTTTGCTTGGAGTTTCGTTTCAGAGAAGCCTGTATTCTCCCGTAATCCCTTTGAAATATATTTTTTATGATGTTCACAAAACAGAAGATGATGTTGATGAAATTCTTCACACTGGATAAACAAGGCAGTTTCTCGCGGTAGATGAGATCGAACAATATCCATATGCTCGAGGACTTAAAAATGAAGCTCCATTTGCCAATGCACAACGATAACACTGAAATATTTTCTGTGCGATGTATCTTTCCCAAGATAAACGCCAAAAACTAAAAAGTTACCTCCAAGACCCCTTCATCATCTCTACTCGCACTGGTCAATGAGTACACACATATTTTGATATTGACAGACTTTTAGATAATTTGATGGAATAACGCCTGCTCAAGGTCACACGATATACACTTGCTGCGTCTTACCAACAGCCAAGAGTATTTTAAGAGATACAAATGAAGATCAATCTCAGTGATACATCATGATACTAGTATATTATGCATGTCATGCATGCAAATGTCATCTATTTGGGAACATAAAACACAAAAATACTTCTACCTAGATTGTGATGTTTAAATAATATCTACCTCTGTTCATGTAATTTATGATTCTCATCACAATACATACCGTTTTGTCAGAGATCTCATAATATCTGTGGCTTTGCATGAGTAGTTCATCTTCTAAAGCAAGCCTCGAATCGTCGTATGCAAAGGAGCCTATAGAACAGAAAGAAAGATAACTCAAGAAAAATCGTTTGTGCGATCTTGAAACACATTTTCGCACAAATCCATTAACTTGAGTTCATTGTGCATGGTTTCGTTCAATATCTTTGATCGTCATCATTTATGAACTTTTTTTTTTTTTTTTCAGGGGTTCCGGCCCCAAGGAGAGGAATCTGAAACCAGACACCCGAGACCATAGGGTAGTGTGGGGTTCTACCCACCAAACCTCTCCTTCGCACTAAGACGTCAGGGATAATCCCTTTAGTGTCCCAGTCTCTTACTAGAAGAAGAATATTATGAGACTGTATTTGACTGATATTATCTGTTAGTGTTTCGCACAATGTTTTAGATTAAAACTTATTTGTCTTTCTATGTACATACAATTGCGGATCTTATTTTATTATAGTGTTTAGTGTTGATTGATGTCTGTCATAGTTTATAACCTTTGTCCAGTTTTTTTATTTTATTTTTACAATTTATACTGGATTTGTTTTGTTTATATTTATTCAGCAAAGGCTTTGTTAATAACCTAGAGTTAAGACAATAAAGCTATTTTTGACTTTGACTTTGACTGACTTTGATTTGACCTCTTTGGTACCGGGTTACCTTCTGGAAGGCATCTAGAAATATAGGTATGAATGCCAAAGACCCGATTCCAACCTGCGCAGTCTGATCTGTAAAGGCTACGAAAATAAAAGAAAAATAAATAAAAATACGAACAAACCGGAGCCTCTTCCAGTAGGGAATCGCGTGCGAGACGGATTTTGTCCTAACTCACATACTAGCGCTTGGTGCGTTTTTGTCGCTTAGTTTCGAACGACCTAGCTTTGTACATCTCCCAGGTTTTTTGTAAAGCGAAACCTACAACTGGTTTTTTGGTCTCTTACGAACCTGTGTACCTGTGAGATCTGCTGGATCGTGATCCACCAGAGCTCTGAGCACAGGATCGTCATGCGTTGCGGCCAGATCGAAAGTTTTCCCGGACTTGACTCTCATAAGTTGGCGAACGGTTTGCCACTCCAAGGCTTGTCTGATCTCGGAAGTTCGGACAAACCATGGGGCACCAACCGCTATACGGAGATAAATATTCTCCGTTGTTTGAATTTTAGCTTGATGAGCTTCTGCCGCGTAACCCCATGAGGCTGATCCGTAAGTAAGGATCGACCTCAAGACGGCTTTGATCAATAGGATCTTCGCTTTGACTGATAAAACGCTCTTTCTGTTCATGAGGCACTGTAATGAACCCATAGCGGCTCGTCCCTTTCGGACGTTTTCAGAGATCTGCTTGTGCCAAGTCATTCCTTTGTCAATAATGACGCCAAGATACTTGACCGCGTCACTCCAGGGAGTTTCCACCTCATCGAGGATGAGGGGGTCCGGAGTGTCTTCGTGACTGCGGCTAATCAGAATGGCCTGTGTTTTCCCCGGATTAATCCGGATCTTCCACTTATCGGTCCATCCGACTAGGTTGTCAAGCCCGCGTTGGAGATTACGCTTTAACAGCTTACGCTTTTGCGACGGCTGCGTGCGAGAAGCGCTGTATCGTCCGCATAGATTGCGACGTCTGTGCTGAAGGTTTTTGGAATGTCGCTTGTGAAAATTAAATACAGGAGAGGTGACAATTTTGCAGAAAACTGGCTATCACCCTACAGATGTAGAGTGAGAAGCCAATCTCCTGCATTTTGTCTAGTAGGCCATTATGCCAAACTCTATCGAAAGCGCGTTCTATGTCCAGTAAAACCATGCTGGTGCATAGTTTTACCCTTCTATTGGACAGAATTGACTCGGTGACTTTCAAGACCTGCAGCTCCGCAGAGTGCAAGCTCCGAAAGCCATACTGTTCTACCGGTAGAACCTCAATTCGCATTCTTCTTTCAACCGCGCCAGAATCAGTCGTTCAATCACCTTGCCCAGGCTGTTGAGCAGAGAGATTGGCCGATAGTTCTGAGGGAAAGTACTGTCTTTGCCAGGTTTGTTAATCATAGCCAGCGATGGCGCCGAGTACACACGTGTGTGCCCGTTGTTCTGATAATTTCATAGTTATTTCTAAGTTAGTTACTTGTAAACTATGTGAAAAGTGTGACCATCCACAATGTGTGCAGATGAAAGATCAGTGTTATAAGGCGATAAATGATAACAAAAGTATCTTCTGGTGTTGTGACAACTGTATCCCAGTGATTGATGAAAGGCTTAGTTTCAGTAAGAAAATCGAAAATTTGGAGCGTCAAGTGGCTGAAAATAAAACAAATGGTACGGAAATACTGAGAAAACTAGCAAATTTAACACCTGTCCAGGAAACTGAAAAGCAATGGTCTACCGTTGTGAGGAAAAATAATTTCCCGCCATTAATTATTAAACCGAAAAATACCAACCAAGATAGCTCCATAACAAAAAATGTAGTCGCACAAAAAATTAATCCATCGGACTTATCTGTGGAAGTAAACAAATTCAAATCTGTCGGCCAAGGTAGTGTTGTTATTGTTTGTAAAGATAGTGAATCCTTAAAAAAACTTCAAAACAAGGCGGTCGATGAACTGTCTGAGAACCATACAATCGAAATTCCGAAAGCAGCTAATCCAAAAGTTATTGTCGTTGGTGTGCAGGAGAAATTTGCAAATAGCGAAGAAAATTTTATTCGAATGGTCAAGAATCAAAATTGTCTGTCAGCTGTTGTAAACAACCATATGAAAATTATCAAAAAGTTCACTCCAAAGGGTAAGAGATTGCCAAATATTGTGATGGAAATGTCACCAGAGATCTTCAAAAATCTGATTTCAAATAGAAAAATCTATATAGAATGGGAGAGTTTTCCGGTATTTGAGTTTGTGGGTGTGTTGCGTTGTTATAAATGTTGGAAATATGGACACAAAGCCATACACTGTCAGCAAAAAAACAATGTTTGCCCTCTTTGCAATGGAAAACATAAAAGTGAGGACTGTACATCGACCAACAAAGAATGTGCAAATTGTAAGCATGCATCAGAGGTACTTAAAATTCCCAACGTGAATTATAGGCACACTGTCTTTGATAAGGAATGTGTATGCTACCAGAGAGCACTTGAAAGAACTAGATCCAGAACTCAGTACATATAGCAATTGAAAAATTCAGCGGTAGCAGGTCCATTGCAAAGGGACGGTTTGTATATTATTCACATTAACGTCCAAGGATTCACATCACACATCAGTGAAGTTAGAAAATTGCTACAGGATAGAAAACCATCCATTGTATGCTTGAGTGAGACCCACATTACCCCTGAAATAGAGGACAAAGAAATAAATATACCTGGGTATAACGCATTGATATGTTACTCAAACAGTAGACACACTGGGGGGGCCATAATGTACATAAAAGACACCCTACGATATGTAGAAGCTTGTAATGAGGCCGTAGATTACAACTATTGGGCAATTTGGTCAATGATATATTCTGGTAAGAGCACTGCTATGGTAGGAGCCATTTACAGATCTCCAAACGCAAATTGTAGATTATTCCTAGATTACCTCGAAGGAAAGTTGAATGTTGACACTATCCATCAGCAAAAAACAGTTATCATGGGAGATCTCAACATAAACTGGCTGGGAAATGGAGGGGATACTACACATTTCAGGAAAATTATACACGCAGCAGGACTCAAACAAATCGTTGAAAAAGAAACAAGAATAACGGATGTGTCTTCCACCTTAATTGACCACATAGTCACAAACGATTTTAATGCCAAAGAGGTTGCAAGAGATTTTCCTATTTTGAGTGACCACGAAATTATTGGTACTCATTTAATGTTTGAAATATCCTCAGAGAATATACGGGATGTTTATTTTAGAAGTCTAAATCCAGGGGTAATATCGAGATTGACCGAAGAATTGGTAGGAGCACACTGGAACTACACATCTACAGACGTAAACACTTTATATGTAGACTTCATGAATATAATTCAATCTGCATTGGACAAAATGTCGCCTATGACAAAATATAAGTCAAAAAAATATCCGTGGATCACAAGGGTTGTTGAAGATGCGCATAACAAAAGAAACAATGCCTATAAAAAATTTTCATTGACCAGGAAACCTGAGGACTGGAATGACTTTAAAAGACTCCGGAATAGAGCAATCTCCATATGGCGTACCGAAAAAATAAAATACTACGACCAGAATATAGACAAGTGCAAGGGAAATAGCAAAAAAATGTGGAAAACATTGAAAGATCTGTTGGGCAATGGAAAACAACTGGTGGACTTGGAAGATATTGACTTTGATGGATGTGACGAGAAAATAGAAGAAAAATTCAATAATTTCTATTCGAAGAGCATCGTGGATATCTCAGCAAGCATAGAAAAAAGACAGTGGGACTCTCAATTGACGGAAAACAACGATCACCAATTGCTTCGCTTCGAAACTATCAACATTTCGCAGCTTAAAAAAATTGTATACGGACTCAAGAATAAAAGTACCAGTGATGAATCGTTGAGCGTTAAGTTGGTGAAGGACCTTTTTTGTGTGATTGGTTATGCACTACTCCATATAATAAACACATCTCTTACATCTGGAAAAATGCCTAGTGAGTTGAAGACTAGTATTATAATTCCCATACCCAAAGTTTCCAAGCCAACTATGCCCTCCAAACTCAGACCGATTAATTTGCTTCCAGTTTTAGATAAAATTATTGAAACTTTAGTGTGTCAGCAGCTAAGAAACTACTTTGAATCTAATGAATTACTATATATTGGACAGTCTGGATTTAGAAATAACCATTCGTGCGAATCAGCCCTGCAGTATGTATGTGCAATGTGGAGAAGGGACATAAATGAAGATGGCGTTGTGCTTAGTGTGTTCGTAGACCTGCAACGGGCTTTCGAATCTATTGATCGGGATATCCTTATCAAAAAGTTGAAACTGTATGGTGTGAACAATATAGCGTTAGAGTGGATTAAGGATTATTTAAGCAATAGATTTCAAAGAACTAAGGTAGGATGTAATATTTCTGGTAAAATTGAAAGTGTATTAGGAGTCCCGCAAGGAAGTGTTCTCGGCCCTCTCCTTTTTGTTATTTATGTCAACGATATTCACAAGGTTCTCAATAAATCCTTTGTTAATCTGTTTGCGGATGATACTCTGATTTCTGTATCGGGGAAAAATTTCAGAGAAATTACTGAGACATTGAACAATGAGCTTGTTTTGCTTTATGACTGGCTTTGCAAAAATAGATTAAAATTGAATACGGCAAAAACAAAATGTATGGTGATAGGGTCTAAGGCAAATTGTAGAAAATATGCGGCATCAGGTCTTAATGTAAACATTTGTGATTCGGTTATTACCTTTGTTTCGGAGATCAAATATTTGGGTATTGTGTTGGACCCTCAGTTGACGTTTTCTAATCAAATAGATTATCTATGTAAGAAATTAGGTAAAAAGATAGGTTTCTTTTATCGTGTTTCAAATTGCTTATCGCAATGGGCAAAAATGTTAATTTTCAATACTATTGTGTTACCTCATTTCAACTATTGCTGTTCTCTTCTTATATCCTGTACCCAAGAGGACATACAAAGACTCCAGGTACAACAAAATAAGGCCATGCGTATAATTCTTAATTGCGATAGATATTCATCTGTTACAGATATGTTGCGGACATTGAACTGGCTGCCAATTGTTCAGTGTATAAATAAGGCGAATCTGACTTTAATCTATAAAATAGAAAATAATAAACTGCCTGTTTACTTGAAGACCTTCCTAGTTAGGAGATCTCACTTGCACGAGTATAATGTTCGTTCTAGGCAAAACTTTCATATCCCTTGTGTTAAGACAACTGCATTACAAAAGACGTTATTTTTTGAAGAAGTTCGTCTTTTTAATGCCTTGCCTGAAAATATCAGAAATGCGCCAGGTATAGACATGTTTGTTCACTGTGTTTCCATATATCTGATGCAAATGTATGTAGCAAGTAACTGACATGGACTTGACATATATATGATTTATTTAGTGTATTTTTGTAATAACTAGCCAAGTGCTAAATAAACATGATTATTATTATCACCTGTCCATGTTTCCAACGAACTGGGAAATGACCAAGTCCAAGTACGGCGTTGGCAATGGCGCAGATCGTTGCCACGCCTTTCCTTGGTAGATTTTTTAACATCTTATTCGTAATACCGTCTTGCCCCAGTGATTTACGCATTTTGAGTCCCCGAAGGATGTCACTGATTTCGCCAGGCGTCACCGTTCCTGCAGTAACATCCTCCAGGGCCGGGTCTACGCGTGCAAGTCTTCTTGCGTTCCGATCTACAAAGGATTCGAACGCATCGTCAAAGTGGGGTCAGCGTTTTCACGACACTCCCTTTCGAGTGTGCGAGAGAACGCTTCCGCCGTGTCTCTATCAGTGTTAACGTGAATGGGGAGGGGAATTTTGTGCCGCCTTTCCGGAGATTTTTCTGCAGCCGCCAGAAAGCACCAGAGCCTGGTTTCAAATCGCGAAGGTTATTCTCCCAGCGTTGAGGACGATGCTGGAGCAGAGCATCCCTGAGATCAGAGTTGCTCTTATTAAGCTTAACTCTGTTCTCATTAGATGGAAAACGTCTGTATTCAATTCTGCAGTGACGATGCAGTTGAACTTTTTTACGCAGCTGAGCTGGGATAACGTAATACTGACGCGTGGTTGTGACAATTGAGAATCGCTTTCTCTTTCCGCATGTTTTTGGATTGTTTGTTCGCTATCATACCCAGTTTTAACAGAACTGGGTTATGATCGGACGTTCCACGATCAGGCGAGCTGATCTCGTGGTACATCCTAACGTTTTTAAGGATTACTTTGTCTAGTACATCGGGTAGCCCTCTTCCTGAAGGCAGGAACGTAGGCATAACCAGCCCGATGACTTCCGCATTGTTAGAGTCCGCGTATAGCGTGAGGCGCTTTCCGTTTGTGTTAAGTTGTCTGGAGTTCCATGCGGGGGTCTTACAATTAAGATCGCCCACAAGGATGTGGGAAGCACCTCCTGCGAAAAGATCGTCAATATCTTCTCGCAGGAGAGGCTCCTGGGGACTCTTATATAGTTATGAACTGAGAAAGGTCTATACATGCTTAAATACTGAGTGTGTGCATCCAGCCATGGAGTGCCCTAGAGTGAGGAGAAAGGTTGGGAAAACGTCCAAGTTCGGGAGAATTTCCACACTGCTGTTACTGGAAATTTCCTCATTTTGACCAATGAAGGCAGCTTTTACGAAATTCCGTTTTCTCCAATGTTGCTTCAAATCTTGTGGTTTCTCCTTTCACGGTGTTGGTTTTATGTTCCTGATGTCTTACAGGACTCACACCACTCGCAGGGTACCTAAAAAATGCAATCCTTTTATTGTTAGTTTTCCGGTCTCGTTTTCGTCAGAAAGCTTCCGATTGTGTTATCAGTTATTAAAGCCATATTGAATCTTGATATAAAAGTTGTTCGCGGCACTTCTAATTTTCTTGGATACACTTTTGACATAAGTATGGTATTGTCAGGAATGCATTCGTGTTGGCTGACTTTGTGATATATGTTGTGCTTGACCCTGAAAAATCGGTTTTTTGTCATACAATCAAGCAAGTAACCATTCTGCCAGCAGAACGATTAGAGGATTGTTTGAGGTATGGCCACGTGTGAGTATGATAGACTGTTCTGATATTGGTCCCTGTTCATTCCAAGGTCTTTGTTGAAGAAATTCAAATGGCTCGTGACTATTACTGGTCTTAATAATAGAAGTATTGTTTGCATATCCTAGCTAAAGTTTGGAGCTGAATCCATCACGTGTGTATTTCGAACCACACTCCACGTAAATATTTGCTATCACCGATAGAAGGCCGTAGTCCTGTGCGTGAAACTTATCTGTCACTTGAAAGTAGGCCTTACGGAGACAACATTTCAAATTTCAAGTGATCAACAACTCTATCAGGCGGCATCAGCGTTTATGTGTTTTTTTTTTGGTTTTCATGCAAGAAATGCCTCTGACTGAGAATGTCGAGTGACTTCCCTATTACGAAGTAGATACGCAGACTTTCAACATCACAACTGACGATTCTATCACACTCCCCTTAGATATTATTGATTGTTGTGGAGAATGAATAACAAACCCTTTTTTTTTCAATCAATTAATCATAATCATACTCAGTTTTGTGAAGTAAGAATTCCTTGAGTTCATTTGAATAAGAATCAATAGAAAGTTTTTTGATAATTATCCATATTGGTCAGATCAACATTTTATAATTTCCATCAGAAGGCATTATACCTATTATGCGTGAGGCTGGGAATAAGGTTACGATTAATAAAACCGAATCTACCTAAACAACTTTCAATTACGTTAATCAAAGAAAATCAATAGATAAAATGAAGTTCACGCGTGTACGATGACTTGCAAAAAGTTCAGAAGGATATTTAATTAAGCATCATCATCAATCGATATTATGGACATGTTTTTGAGTTGTCCAGTCAAGAAGGTTTCATGGTCGTTCAGTTTTACAGTTTCATCTATTAAAATAATTACTATTCATTTTCAAAGGAAGCTCCGATATACGGGCTTTACATTTTAATGGGCTTTTTAAGTTGATTATTCCAATTAAAATATTCGTCACTACCTGTTGCCGTTCTTGCAATCCACTTTATGCAGAAAATTATAGAGTGCCAATATAAAAACGCGTTTGTTTTGAAAATATTGAAGGCCATTAATGGAATCACTTCTTGCGCTTTTACTTATTGCATATTATTATGCTTAATAAAAAAGACCAAAGGAGTCCAGACTCTAGATAGGCTAGAGATTATAATATTTAGAAAGAACTTGTTATTAACCAACCCAAGCTGAGTATTTGTTCATTTGCGTGCAAATGATAATAGATTACATGGATAAGGATTCTTGAGTATGTCATTTATAATAGAAAATAGCTGGAAAACACGCGACTCCGCTCGCCTGTCTGTATCAGCGAGTTGACGAACAGAATCATACCCTGGACTATTCTGTGATCAAACTGATAATTAACTCTGTACATTTTCATTCAACTTTTTTCTGCGGTTCTTGAAATGAGAAAACAAACATACAGATTTTCATTTTAGTATAGAGGATAAGTTCACTAGACAATCGTGACAGGTATTTTACATTTTTCACGTTCCGATCTGAATTACTTCTGAAATTTAAAAAAAAACTGTTGTAATGTAAGTATGTACATTTTTGTCATTCATTAGTACAGTAGTGCTTGAAATAGGGTCATCTGAGAATGTCGGGAAATACGCAAACATTTGTTTTTAACTTATCTAGGGGGATCTCAGATTAGGCTTCTGAGTTTTCGAAGGTGAGCCTAAGCCGCCATCTTGGAAATAAGGGCGCTACCTCTTTACTCCGTTTCTATTTCAGACTTACGATAAAATAACATAGAACGGAAATTATTCAAGTTCACATTATCAATAACTTTTTTAGGAAACTTCTTTTCCTAAAATCAGTAATAAAAATCTACAGGGTGATTCCATGGTGGAAAAAAATCGTACAGGACGAAAGTTGTACAGAATTAAATTTCCAGCAACCATTGGAACAATGGAAAAAAGTTGCTGGGAATGTAAATGTGCACTACTTTCGTCTTATACGACTTTTTCACACAGGCCATATTAAGGAATCACGGGGGGAATGACGCTGTAAGTTTTTTATGATTTCAGTGAAAAAAGTTTGGGATACAAATTTTTGGGAGTGTTATTCTGAACATCTTTGGTTCCCTTATATTTTATCGTAAGACTAATAGGAAAGGAGAAAACGCACGCGCCCTTATTTTCAAGATGGTGTGGTAAGCTCACCTTCGATTTTCCCGAAAACTCAGAGTTAAGCAACTGAGGACCCCTACACAACTAGAAAAAAATCTTGCGTATTTCACAAATTTCTCAGGAAAAGCACGGATTTACTGTACTACCTGCAGATACCTAATGAAGACTTTCCATCAGTTCTATGTACACATTTTATCAATAAAATTATTTAAAACTTCTAACCACATTCACTCACACGAGAGTTCATCAATTTTCTTATTCTCTGTGGTAATTCCATTCTTGATTTTTATATTCGCTCAAACACGTCTTGCCTTTGTACATTTTATTGACTTTTTCGTCAATTTTCCAAGTATAGTCATAGTCTTCATGGCCTTTTCAAGTTTCAAGACCAAATGAACAAGAAAATAAAAAAATGTTGGATCAATAAAATTAAGACAGACAAAACCGCAGTCGTTATCGGTTACCTACTCGTCTACACTAATCAAGTACCTGCACTTGTAATGCGCGGCGGCGTAAGGTGCATGAGGATCGTTAATTTTTTTTCAATCAATAAAATTGAGTGTGATGCATCAATTCACCGTGATAACCTCACTCTAAAGTTATTTCATATATTCAGTTTTTGTGAAACATCAATTGTGTTGCTGTGTTTGATTAGTATGTTGTTTATTATATCCTAACAATAATTTGAACGTCCTTATAGATGTGTTTGTTGTTGTTGTCGTTTAAGACGGGGCCGAGTTGCTCTCTTTCCGATTTGCACTGCAGCCAGACATTTTTCAGATGAGCATTCCTAGTGGGGGTTTTGTCTAACGTGACGTCTAGATAATTCACCTCTTGCTCAAATGAAGCAGTTACGTCAACCCGAGTAGGAGGAAGTAGGAAGTTCAGCTTCCTGCTTCTAGTGAAGGGTATTAAGATTGTTTTGC
The DNA here is from genome assembly GCA_958502075.1 of Orchestes rusci. NCBI lineage: Eukaryota > Metazoa > Arthropoda > Insecta > Coleoptera > Curculionidae > Orchestes > Orchestes rusci. The sequence continues at coordinate 19,798,332 of OY293305.1, read as the reverse complement.
CAGGGTTCACAGACATTGGCTCATCACTTCCGCCTGTCTGCTTTAAACAATTACTATCTGTCTCCTATCTTCCTGCAATTCAGATTGTCTACTATTCTTTTCATTCAGTTGAAGTTGAACCAAGACGTAGACGTTAACGTAATACGTTAACGCATAAAGCTCACGTCTACGTAATGATCCAAAAGCTAGTTGAAGTCTGGCATTTGACGTACGTGAAACGTAGCGAGTTGACTTAACCTAATTTGTTGTATTTACATATAGTTTTTCGACCCGTAAAAGTAGAAAAAAAAATGATGTTTGTGACAATTTGGTTATTGAATTTTGAGGCCAAATAAAAATATGACGTGTGATGTCCAAAATTGATTCGTTGGCAGATTATCCAAGATCGGAGACTCGATCGGCAAACCTCGGATTACGTATAAGGGATAACGTGCAATACGTGAAGACACGCAAGGTTACGTATGTCCGTAAACGCAAACGTGAGAAAAAACGAAGTGCGCTTGCCCAGATGTCAATCACCACGTTTACGTCTACGTGAATGAAAGCACTTCAACTATCTATTGAGTCCTTCAAAATCGACAATCGCGAGGCTACTTTCCAAAATGGTCGTCGGCTTGCCTGTTTCCATTCCATTCGCTTCAAACCTGGATCTTTTTCCTGATCTTGTCGAAGTATGTTAAACTGCCAGGAGTCTTCTATCACAGTTGTCCTGCGAAATTGCTTTTTTTTTCTCAACTCTGTAACAGTGCTTGCACAGTTCTGGACAAGGACGAACACATGTCTCGTTACAATAATCAAGTCTTCCAATAGGTACCTTAGATCTCCAGTTTGGTGTTCTTGAAAATGTACAAATTTCAAGATCCAAAATAACCTTAAAGTGTACCTTAATCTTAAATGGCCATTTAAATATCGGCCCTTAGTTAATGTCAATGTCACCTTGAGTGGGATTTAAGCTAAGGCCAAAGTACATTTCATATTGATGTGAATCTTAAAATCGTCCACTAAAAGTGTCGTATTTCAATTGCGCCACTCCTTCCATTAAGCTAAGGCTCTAATCTGAGTATCGCAATAGAAACCAAAGAGTATTCATAGTTGGAATATAAATACTTTTTGATAAAAACACGGCATTCACGGCAGACCATTTCAAGGTGCAAATTATTAACCTTGAGTGTACATCCATACATATTCTCCACATCATCCGCTATAGAATTATAAATTTCATCGCAATCCCCTTCGTTTTTGATTTCATAATACGTTTGCTCGAAAATAGTCTCCGTTTCTTCCTTGTTCATTGCAAGATAGCGAAAAAGAAGTTAGTGCATAAATTGTAGGAAATAATTTTTTATAGTTTCATTTTGTAAAAACATGTTCTCAGCGCGCAATGAGTCGAAAAAAAGATTTTGCCAAAAAACTCATTCTAGGTCGACGGTCGTTAAAAAAGATGCAAAGTTGCGCATTTGTTTGTTCAAGAAAATGCCATTTTGAAATTTGAAAAATTCCGACTACTTCCGAAGATATTCGAAAAAAAAACAAAACTTCGCAAAAACGTTTTTATCATTTCCTGCGTTTGTTTGAAAAGTAATTTTGAAATAAATTACACTTTGTCATTGCCACTTTTTCTCCTCTACAAGATGGTGGTATAAAAGTGAGAATCCGACGTTTTTTTTTTCGAGCTGCCATCATCAAATTTATTTTTTCTAATACGGACCTGGATTTTTTATTTTATTTTTAGTTATCTTTTGACGTCCTTGAGGCATTGAGGTGATTAGATGAGGGCGTAGAGTGAAGGGTTGCCTTAGCACCCTCAATATATACAATCATTATTCACCTATTATTGTTATTTTCAATATTTTGTTGAAATGGCAATGTTTTTGAACACTTTTGCAGAAATTGATTCAGTTTATTATATGTAATTTTTTTATTCTCCATGTCATTTGTGGATTCAATTTAATTCCATTAAATGTGAATTATTGGATGTTATTTCGATTTTGGTTCAGGCGATAAGTTTTGTTTGGTTGTGCAGGTTTTCTCATAAGAATAACGTGTCGAATAAAGAAGGATTTATGAACCAAACTAGGTATGTGTTAGGGAGACAAGGGTGGCCTAACTAATTTCTCTGGTATTACATTTTAGATGAGTATTTTTTTCGACGGTTGCGATATCTCAATGCATGAAGGACATTAAAAGATAACTAAAAATGAAATAAAAAATTGAGGTCCGTATTAAAAAAAAATAACTTGATGTCTGCTCAACGAAACGTCAGATTTTTAATTTGATACCGCCATATTGCATTTTGAAATATCTTAAACTAAACTCAGGAAATAGTAATAACGTTTTTGCGAAATTTCGGTTTTTTCGAATATCTTCGGAAGTAGTGGGAATTTTTCAATTGTCAAAAAGACATTTTGTTGAGGATAAAAATGCTCAACTTTGCATCCATTCAATTGACCCTGTATCTCTTATTATAAAAATCGAGATCCCCATGCATGCACTCGAATCAGTGGCACCCTGTATTATTATTATCAGGACTACGAAAAATTATTATATTTGATTATGTTTAAACGAAATCACAAAATCAAAGTATCTACACAATATTTTTGGAAGTTCCAGTATAGTTCTGGTTTTATTTGGGATATAGTTTGAAGTGTTCCATTCACGTCTCTTCCGCGATACACAATCATCATAGAAATACCTATTTCATGTACCAATCTATAAGCAAAAATAGAAGGTTGTAGTATTCGAGAAGTCAAAAGAATAAATGATGGACAATTTTCTGTATCATAATAGTAAATTAGTTTTGCCGATATTCAATTTTCAGAAACCGCCCTTAGGGAAGCATAATGATATGAATGTGTAAGCCTGAACATATGCATCAATTTGTACTCATGAGGGCAGAAGAAGAGAGTCCTGTCGTAGTAACAGCTTCGTAGCCTCAAATTGATGCGTGCTGTTTCAGATATTATAAAGACTGAATCAGTAGCGCCTGTGAATAAGGCAATGTTCCTGAACATTTGCAGTAGGTACTACAAGGCGTAAAAGAAGTCGAGAATGTTGTTAATATCTTGAAAACGACTGATCATTTTTCATATAAAATTGGTATGCTACTGTCATGAATAATTTCAGATCGTTCTGGTATGAAATCGCTTATGTATGTATACGAGGTGAGTCAATTAGAACGCAAACTTATTTATTTTAAATAAGTCACCCTTAATACTTTCACGAATATCGATATATCTTTGCAAGACTGTATCAATATGTGGTTTATGAGTCTTTTCTGTTGAAATGACGGAACAATTGAACAAAGAAATCAAAACAGTTTTTTGTTATCAAAATTGAAGACAATGTATGTAGCAAATATGTTTGTAATTATTTAAATCTATGAGTAAGTAGGACCACAAGGTGAAATTATTGACTGGCCAGCGACATTACCGTACATCAACCCCTTGTATTAAAAAATACAGGGTGAAATTCTATCTATTCCGGGTGAAACTTCGGCATCATCAAGTTTGAGGGCAAGCTAGGTTATTATAAACAGATGACTCCAATGAATTGCCCTCTACGCATTTTTTGACATGGGAGTATTTTTTTGATCATACCCCCCCTCATTTTTATCACTACCACAATTGACCGACGTGGAATAATTAACAACACAATCTGCAGGTGGATAAGAAACTTGGAAGGTAGGAGGACCCAGGAAACCATCATGCTTGACAAAACTGTTTCTATAGAAGCTAGAGGATGTCCCCAGGAAGAAGTCTTCCTCTCTCCTCTCTTTTTGAAACCTAGTTGCAGATGAACTACTGTTGGAAATAAACAGTGAGGGAACATAGTGGGCCAATTCAAAGCCATATTCTTCGGATAAGATCTGCAGGTGGCACGAGAAGTCAACTACCAATGTATCATCCTAGACGACAAGCTCTCATGGAACTCACACCTACAGGAGAAAGTAGAAAGTTGATCGAGAAAAAGCCACAATATGCCACAGAGCCGCGTAGGAAGCAGTGGCTCCACTGTATACTGTGATCAACACTTGTCCACGGCTCTGTTGACTGGTGGCCAAAATCGAGCAATGACAGGCAGCACAAAACTGGCAAAAGTTCAGAGCTAAGCATGTCTGCGTATAACTGGAGCAATGAGAACTATCCCAACGCTTGCTACGGACGCAATGCTCAACCTCGCTCCCTTGAATATCTTTATCACAATGGAAGCAACAACGACAGCATACAGACTTGGCAACACCGGCAACTGGAGCTACTCAAATTCCCAAGGTCACAATAAGCTCAACAGCACAACCACAAACAAATCAATAACATGAGGAGTGATATCATGCTGAAAAATACCAGCTTCTTTCTACACTGTGAAGATAGTAAGATCATCTCCGAAGGTCACATGGAGTAATATGGAACACATGCGGTTCCAAGACATGCGCCGGAAACGTAGAGAAGTCAACGTGGAAATCATACTATGAACTACTAGGGAAGCATATACCTACTACTGTTTTCCAAGCGGAAATATATGGCCTACATGCAGTAAGATCTCAGGAGAGGCTTTGAAGAAAGGAAAAACCTTATCCCGAGTGATAGGCAGGCGGCAAAACCATCTCCTATAGAAAAACCTAATCCAAACAAATATTTCTCTTGGATGGGAACCAGGAAACAACGGGATAGCTGAAAATGAACGAGCGGCACGCAAAGTTGCGAATACACTACTAATGAGTCCAAAGCCTGCCATTGGAGTCATTGAATCCTCTATAAGAGGCTGACTGAACTGTTGGTCCAAAAAACAATAAAATGCAAGATATGGTGCCAATTACCCGAAATTAGACAGAGTAGCGGATTATAACAGGAGTTCGTTTTTTTCTTGAAAATATCTAGAAGCTCATTTTCTTTTTATGAAAAGTGAAACAGTATAATGAGAAAAGAGTTATGGTCAATTAAAACCATCAGAGGTTAAGTGTGCAGCGCTCTCTAAAGAATGAAAATCCCCCAAAAATCCCCCGGGGTTACAAATTTTCAAAGTAGTACGTTGAAAAATGTTAACACACATTTTTAAGAATTCGATTGTAATTGCTAATATTGTTTCACTTTACCACCCTCTATCTAAAAAACGGAGCAATTTTTTGAATAAAGTAAGTTGCTTTAAATCGGATTATATTGACGTCAGGAATATGTGATACGATTTTGTATAGACTTTTTACAGGCATTCTGTATATTTTTCATGTTTTTTAATGTTCTACTATATAATGCAACATATATGGGTAGATCATTTTTGGTATATCACCTTTTTTTTTGACAGTTCAAGTTAAAGGAAAAGACTGCATCATTTAAGCTGAAACTGAATAAACATTGTGGCTAAAATACGTGACTTTGAAAAAGTTTGACTTCTGGGATACATACATATGGGGGTATGTTATGGCTACTCTACTTTTTAAAGCTATTTTCATATCATACTGGATGTCCCAAAAGCCTTGAAAATTTGAAAGTTGCGATTTTTCAATGGAATCCCTTGTATTTTATTGCATATTTGGATTCTAGTCTAATATTCATGTCTCAAATCCTTGAGGAGTATGTAACTTATGTTAGCAAAATTTGAGGTTAAGTGTAACAATAGATGATATTTCATATCCCAATCTTAATAAACTTATCATCTTTTACTGGCTATCCAAAAATTAAGACTAATCAAGTCAAATCTTTCAGTAAGAACAAACACTGTTCTTACTTGACTGAGGTCTCTTTGTGATAATGGACGCTTTTTATCTAAATCTTTCAGAGGCTATAAGTTGACTAGTTCAAATGGAACCTTATATGTTTTACTATGTCGGCAAAGGTATTTTTAATTACCTGTTGATTGGTATTAGGGTGAGGTCTTCGCGTTTCTACAGTGAACACCTAATAATTGATTTTTGCCCCATTTGTTGTTTAAATAAAGTTCTTATAATTCTAGTTATCTAGTTACCTAGGCAATTCAGAAATGATAAATAATAAGTCTTGTTTTTTACTTTTATCGAGATTTTTACTTTGTCTTTTATGATAAAACAATTTTTGATCATGATTGCATTCGTTTTATTCCACTTAATTCACATTTCAAAAACCCATAGGTAACTAGATAATAAGATATCATAAGGATTTGTATTTAAAAAACATCAAATGGTGCGAAAAACGATCATTAGACGTTTTCTGCAAAAACGCGAGGACTTAGGTATAGGACACCCCAATACCGATCGACAGGTAATTAAAAAATATATCAACTGATAAAGTGAAAAAAATGAGGTTTGGATTGATCAACTTATGGCTAATAAAAGTTTTGATTTGATTATTTTCGATTTTTGGGCACCCTGTATGAAATGACAAGTTTATTCAGATCAGAATTTAACACATGATCATTTGAAACACTTTTACACAAGTTTCGCGTACGTAACTTAAATACTCTTCAAGTATTTGAGACATGAAAATTAGCTTAGATTATCACAAAATTCAAGTTATTCAAAGAACCTTTAGGTTTAGTTACCATAAATCTTTCTAAAACATATACTTATTTTGATCAGAGAATCCAAAAATTCAATAAAATAAAATGAAATACAGTGGGTTCCATATACCCCAAAAGTCAAACCTCTGGACAAGAGGACAAGGTCTTATACTGCGATTAAGCAGTTTACCCTATATACCAAATTTGGTATAAAATTCGATAGAGACGCATTTTCGCGAATTGTTTATTTAGTGCCTTCTAGTTTTGACCTCAATTAAAAGTTAAATTTAAAACCGATTTCAGATGTGCATTTATAATGTGTCCATAAACATATGTATTGGAAGTAAAATTAACAATAGGGGTCACTTTCTAGTAACATTATTTTTCCGACATGTCCGCCAAGACCACTTTGCACTCTATCGTATCCTACATAAAAGAATTAATAATCAGTGTTCAAAAGCAGCTCAAAGCCCACAGCTACCACATTTCATGAATCCCACGCCATTCAATACAATTATTTGCTACGCTCTTTCATTTTAACGATATTCACGCTAAGAAAAACTGTCTCGTAATCTACATGATGGATGAGGAACAATTTTTGTACCAACTGACTATACACTAAAGCAATTGGCCTGGGGCAGTTAGCAACAACCTAACGCATAGAGCGAAAATCCGAGAGAAAGGGAAATGACAAGAGATGGAATTTGTCTGGCCAAGTGCCGAGCCGCAACGGCCTTAAGTATAGATAGTTACATATTTCGATAGGAAGGATGTTTGTATGCGTGCTGGGCCAGGAGTGGAATCAGTTAAATTTGCTGCTTGGTAAAGAAGTTGAGCTCAAAAATCAAAATTTTGAGGGGAAAAATCTAAGAATATTTAGGAGTTTTGGGAATAAAACTAATTATTAAAGATCTGTGGAAGATGTAACTCACAGTTAACTCACAAAATCTCTTCATCTCATCAGATTCATAGTCCAGAGCATAATGTTTATTCTTTTTAGTTTTCGAAATCACGCACACACAGATTACTGTTTTGTGATCATTTTATCAAAATCATGGACAGTCTTTTTCGTTGTCAAATTTTCTTCTTCACTACAGGTTTCTGTTACATTGTGCGAAAGCTTTCTAATGACCTTTCTTGTTTCAGTTCTATTTGTTTTTTCCATTGCTTCGAGGTTCGGAGTTTGTACCAAAACATGACTATTATTCTAAGATTGCTCTGAGCTTTGAAAGTGTTGAGCGATGTGGATCTCAATATCCAACTTTAGGTTGAACTCGTAAAACACAACCGGCAAACAAACTTCAACGACTGCTTGAATGTGGAATACACATAAACTGAATTAAAACATACAAAATGTATCTCTATCTGTTTTAAGTGGTGGCAAGGAAATTTTGGTAAATTGTAAAAACCCTCGTCTGATGCCTCAGTGGGTGAGTGAAATCTCGATGCGTTCGTCGCTTTTCAATACGGATTTATTTTTTATTCTCAAAGATCTTCGATCCGTAATATATCAAGATCAAACTGATGAATATGAGGAGAGGGCAAAAGAAACCCATTGTTCTGGCCTCTGTCTACCTCCTAGAGAAAGTCGAAACACTATAACCCAGCAGGGACTTGTTAAAGCTAGCTCGACACTGCCAAAATCAAGACCTATTTCTGGTGAATTTAGTGATAGGATGTGACTCCAACTCACACCACATGAACTGGGGTAGTAAGGACATCAATTCAAGAGTATTGTATGACTCCATTATATGTACCTACTCAATGAAATAAAAATCACCAAACAACTTGATGGTTGGAGCCACTACAGGTTCTACCTCAAAAGTTATAAATAAGTTGTAAGAGTAAAACAGAAAGACGCCTGGAAAACTTACTGCGAGGGGATATGAAACTAACTTAACGGCAAGACAAGGACCCAGTCAGGGAAATCAGCAACCTATCAAAGAGGATCGTTCCGTTGACTTATACCTCCAGGAAAGAGTTCAGCTACTACTTGCATCCCACATCCCCGACTCCACAACTACAATTGCGGTGGATCGGACGTCGAGTGTGCACATATACTCATAGAGATTGATGGGAATTGATGGGAAACTAGCAAACCACATAACTAGAAGAAATAGAATGGGCACGATACGGCTTCTCCACCTTCTAATCACCAGTACCCGATGACCTCTATACAGTGCGGCTCTAAAAGCTCCCCCCGCTTTATTTTTAATGTGTGCACCAAAAATTTTGAAACTTGGCATACTTTAATTGCTGTCGAAATACTACTTTTTGATGTTACTGACGTACTTTTAGTATTCAAGATGACGGCTGTGCGCCAATTTGAAACATTTTTTAAATGGAAAGGCGGGTCGTGTGACACATCATTCGAAAGGTCTCATCGAGTAGATTATTGTGTGAATTTCATAGGATTAAACGCATCCGTGCAGATATGACAGACTGTCAAACTAACAAGATAAAGAAATTCGTGAAATAAGAACAAAGAAAGCATACTTCAATTTTTATTGTAAAAAATGTTGAAAATGTCCTCCGTTGACCCCCAAACAATGAAATAATTTGTCTGAGAACTCTTGACGGACTTTTTCGAAAGTATCGACATTAATATTTTGACAAAAAGCAGTCATTCTTTGCTGTAAATCTAAAAGAGAGTCTGACTGTGTTGCATATACTTTCTGTTTTGAATGTCCCCATAAAAAAAAGTCCAATGGTGTTAAATCGGGTGACCTGGCAGGCCATTCGGTAGGACTCCGACGACCAATCCAACGATTGGGGTAAGTTATGTCCAAATACTGCCTTACATTTCTGCTGAAATGAGGAGAGCACCATCCAATTGGTGCCATGCCAAATTCGTTGGGATTATTCTGACGTATTTGCACAATCAAAGGCTCTATTGTAGGTTCTAACAATTTCAAATTCAGGTCCCCTGTCAAATTTTCATGAATGAAAACAGGACCAACAATATGGTTTCCCAATATGCCAGCCCATACGTTAACCTTTTCGGGATATTGCGTGTGGGTTTCCCTAAAAACATGCGGATTTACGTCACTCCAATAACGAACATTTTGCCTGTGTACGCGGCCATTTAAAAAGAAAGTACACTCGTCACTAAAACAAATATTTTGAACGTATCTCGGTTCTCGGCCTTTTCTATCGGCCATAATTTCGCAAAATTCCACACGTCTGTCAGGATCATCTTCAGTCAACTGGTGCACCATTTGGAATTTATAAGGATAAAATTTCTGTTTTTTCAGCAATCGTTTTACAGAAGCAGACGAAGTATCAAATGATGTCTGCAACCTGAGAAGTCGACTGTTCAGGATTTACCACCATCTCACCAATGATTGCAATTTGTTTAACTTCCGAAATAGATGGTCGCCCTTGATTCTTCAAGCTCCGAACACTACCAGTCTCGATAAATTTCCGCACTAATTCGCGAAGATATTTCCTGCATATCGGACGGTCCGGGAAGCGCTCATTGAAGATTCTTTCCGTCTCATTGAAATTACCGATTTCCGCCATCAATAAAAAATGCTTCAATTTCTTTTGGGAGGGGGCGCGAATTAGGCATCTTTGTAACACTTCCTAATCAACACAATAATCAAACAACTGGCTCATATCGTTCCAAGATTTTCACATTTGGTTAAACTTTAGTGCTGTGGCGAGGTAGTGTGGAAACTGTATCTCCATTTTAATTTAGAATTTAGTATTATAATACTAATAAATGCTTTCCATATTTTTTTCATCATCTTGAAATTCTTTATCCGCTTTGTATCAGTATTCCTATTTGTTAACCTGTACTGTTTTGCTCAGGTTCACCATCATTTTTCCGGAATCTGATGTGTCAGGTCGTTAAAAAATTGAAACTTAATGTAAAGGACATTTTTAAAAAATAACAGTTTGGCAGGCTGTGATATCCGCACGGATGCGTCTGATCCTATGAAATTCACACAATAATCTACTCGATAAGACTTCTCGGATGATGTGTCACACGACCCCAATTTCCATTTAAAAAAAAATTTCAAAATGGCGCCCAGCCGCCATCTTGAATACTAAAAGTACGTCAGTAACATCAAAAAGTAGTATTTCGCCAGCAATTAAAGTATGCCAAGTTTCAAAATTTTTGGTGCACAAAAAAAAAGGAGGGGGCCTTTTGGAGCCGCACTGTATATCCTGCCTTGTTCAGTCAGTCAGAGATATGAGGGGAAAATCCTTCCACACGCTTTTGAGAGAGTGGTGGACGACACCGACGGTGCCGGCGACCTATCTAAAGAGCTACTATGCTATCCAAATAAAGCTGCAGCAAAATAGAAACTATCTGTAACCGGGAGTGAATTCCGCCTAATAACGGATATTTTAACGGGTCTGTTAGCTAAATAAACCCTTTCATAGGATGAAGTTAAGCAACACCCCATCATGCGCAAGGCTTGTAACCAAGAAGACCAGATGATGGAACATATTTCTTGTGACTGCTCTGCTCTCTCGCAAAAAAGCAGAATCATACCAGGACTACTCATCTCTTGGAGAGATCAGAGACACTCACCTCGGCTTCGCCCATGTTGCATCGCTATAAACTTGATGAGCTAGGAGCCACATCATCCTGCTGCGGCACTCCCAACCCCTTCACACTCACAGATACAAATTTAGATAAGTAAACCACTTGTAACAATGTTGCAATTGGGCGCTACATCATGTTTGAACCAGGATTGATTCTTTTGAGCGTGAACATTATGGATGTTTATACACACATCCGCACAGCAATTGCAAACCGCGCGGACATTTGCACTGCGATCAACGATAACGATGACCAATCTATCTTGCTAGATTCAATGATAATCCAAAATTACTTGGATCCAAAAACAATTTACAACATAGTAAATCCGTCGGAAGGAAGTCCAGTCTCTAGTTAATTTTTACTACAACTTCAGCGATACCTACCATAAGTAATAAGTATAGAAGATGCTTCTTCGCGAAAAAAATCAGGGTAAGGAGGACACTTTTTTATAATTTTTAAGCAGGAAAACTCTTTCTGGTCAAGGATAAGTCTGTTCTCAACTTCGAATATGGAAACTCGTCCACAGTTTTTCCACGTTATTGATGAGACACCCTGTATATTGGAAAATAGGTCAGACATATTATAACATTGATTTATCAAAAGCTATCTTCATATTCTTGACTAATATTCCTAAAGACCGTCAGATAATGACATATTTTACTGACCGATTTTCTCGTCGCCGGGATTTTAACCACTGAAAATAATATCATTGCGTTAAGCTCAAAAAAATGGGGCCGGAAGTGTGCTAAGCATATGAAAAGATAGTTGTTTTTTAATCTATCGTGTATGGTATTTCAACACATTAAAATAATATAACAATCTAAAAGTAAAAAAAAGTGCCATAAGGTTTGCACGAACTTAAGCTAAGTTCGAATAGTCCACATCTTCAACATATTTTACATCTTCGACCGAGTTCTCGTTTTTTTAGTCCCATCTGTACTCATCGATAACATCTTGACTTGCGTATTTTTAGTCCAAATGCGATCCAAAAAATGACATTTTTCACATCTCAATGCTGAAAAGGAGATTTTATAGATGTTGGGAGTGGGGGAATACGTTTTGTAGGTTACGTTCTGTTGTTTTGAATTTTGATTTGGACTTTTACCGTTATTGACGTTATTTGATATCCAAAATGGAGTGGATTGTGATCAAAAATAAAAATGGAGTTGCTAATTTAAGCTAGCAACAAAAAGCAGCGAACAAAACAAACCCAAAAAAATGTGTGGTTAGGTTACTTCTGATGTCATTTCAGGTCATTCGTCATTTCTCGATTCGGCCGTTCGATTTCTGAAGATGTAAAAAATAAAATCGTCTGTCGCGTGATCGAACATCCTCAGATGTCACTGTGAATTCGGATGTGGACTATTCGAACTTAGCTTTAGATTGATGAAAAATAAAGGAGCCATCTTGTGAAAGAATACTTGGTTGCTGATGCATTTTTTCGCCTATGACAATCGACAGAATGAATTATGATATCACTAAAAACCAGGCAAAAATTGTCAGCTGTTAAAAATTAGTTGGTCGGACAATATTGCGAAGAGGGTATGCACTTCCGGTGACTTGATTTTAATTTTTGAGCAGAACAATGATATTATTCTCAGCGGTTAATATCCCAGCGGTCAAAAAAATCGGTCAGCAAAATATGTCATTCTGACGGTCAATTAAAGAATGATTCTGAGTTCTCATTATTGATGAACTTTTATAATACCTTTCAACTCATAAAGTTTCTGAATCCTATTTCCGATATTTGTATCACTACACGAAGTAGCAATAATTATAAATACTTCAAATCCTTTCTCGCAAACATAATCAATAACTAGATTGATAGCCTCAACACTATTAATTTGACAAGATTATTTGGAGACATGAACAGTCTCGTAGGAGAGTAATCAGAAACGTGTAATGCAAAACCTCTTTGGAGATACAACTCTGTCTACCAGCGTATCGTCAGTTAAGTGCGATTTTTACATTTAATTACATTATGGTAGCGCATATTTATGTTGAACCGGCGAAGTTACTAATATATACAATCGTGCCCCACTATTGCTCGGGTTTTCGATATCAGATTGCTAGCAGTGCAGTGGGAAGATTCCAGTCGATCAGAACACGCATTAATTATGATCGAGGAGTTTGACCACTTTTTAAATGAGTGACAGTGGTTGATGAGTAAAATGAGCAAGTCTTGAATTATTTATTGAATTTTGGAATGTTACGTATTTCACTTCGAGAATTGACACGTTTTTTATTTTGTCGAAACTAAATAGGCTATTATTACGAAACTCTAGCTCCTTTGGAGTTTCCACACGTATGATGCAAAATATAAATATTGTTGTAATCATATTTTTTCTCTTCTGTCTACATATGGAAATGTGATTTAAATACAAGAATTCAGAGAGATCTCTTAATCAACTGTTTAGTTCCCGAGTAACATTTCATACCTTTCTCAAAAATATTTTGACCACATTAAGATATTTGTTATGATTGATCAATACGGAAAAAAAATATAGAAAAGACTCAATATGGGGAAACTTTTTATTTTGTTTTTAACTTGTAGAGTGGGTTCTCAATAGCTCAACTTTGAGTTTTCGGGAAAATCGAAGGTGAGCTTAACACGCCATCTTGAAAATAAGGGAGCTACTTCTTTTCCCCGTTCCTATTTTTGACTTGCGATAAAATATCATATGACCAAAATTGTTCGAATTTATATTCTCAATTACTTTTCCAATAAACTTTTTTTTCTAAAATCAGTAATAAAAAATCTACAGGGTGATTTCATGGTGAAAAGAAATCCTACAGGACGAAAGTTGTGCAGAATTAAATTCTCAGTAACCATTCAAATAAATGGAAAAAAGTTGCTGGAAATGTGATTCTACACTACTTTCGTCATGTACAATTTTTTCCCACATTCCATATTGAAGATTTTGTATCATTGATTTTAGAGAAAAAAGTTTGACGTACATGTGTTTGAGGATGTAATTCTGAACAGCAAGTTCGTTATAGTGGGGTAGAGGACAGAAGAAAAAACACTCTATTTTTTCCAATTTCCCGACGTTTCGACATTTAATTAATGCCTTTATCCTTTATCAAGGGCTAAAACGTCGGGAAATTGGACAAAAATAGAGTGTTATTTCTTCTGTCCCCTCCACTAACGAACTTGCTGTATTAGTTAATCAAGGACACGAAGTATGTACAATTCACATGTAAATCAGAACAACTTTGGTTGAATGATATTTCATCGTAAGTCTAAAAGGAACGAGGAAAACACACGTGCCCTTATTTCAAGATAGCGTGGTAAGCTCACCTTCGATTTTCCCGAAAACTCAGAGTTGAGCTATTGAGGACCCTCTCCACAAATTGATAAAAAGTTTTTGCGTATTTCCCAAAATTTCCAAGAAAAGCACGGATTCACTGTACTAAAAGGTGATATTCGCACAGGACACATAATATCATGCTTTCTAATTTGATTAATTTTTGAGTTAATTAACCGAGAAAATTATGATTTTTCCTTGACGTCATTCAGAAATAATTAACATATTTTGTCTCCTTTACAGGTTATTCTCAGATCCAGATTTCCGCGACGATAGTGTTGAAAAAGTTACCTAAATACAGGGTGGACACAAGTAATGGGACACACGGTAACAGTAGATTCCTCACACAAGAATATTGCGATCGACCACAACTTCTCTATTCCGAAAGTTGATATTGAGAGAGATACGGGTTGTCAAAGTTCAATTTTAATTTTTGATTTTTTCAAAAAACTTTTGAAATAATCAAGTTTTTTTGATAAAATTTCGTATATGGGGGTTGTTTGACATTCAAAATTCATATCTGACTTGGTAAGGGTCTTACATGTAGGGGGCGCCACTTACACTGAGAAAATTCAGTTAATAATTTTTTTTATGAGACAATTTTTTCTTACCACTATAAAACTTTTATTCATATTGAGAAAATCAATTTTTGCATGTCAATAACTGGATCTTTTCAGACTGACTCTATGACCACCAATCATATATCTTTTGATGAAGATAAAAATTTTGCTGACCCAAAAAATTCTTTCTTGCTGCAATAAGTTTTTTATTAGCAGTCAAAAATTTCAACTCATAGTGAAAAATAAAACAAAAATAAATTCCTTTACTGCTCATCACAGTGAATTTTTTTGTCGTTAAATAATATTTATTAGCCCTCAAAACTCGTTTATTAGCTAGTCTTGACAAAGCGTGTTGGATCGGTCATTTTCGTGAGTGTTCGTGATATCCTGACCAATGAGAGAAATATTGGGAGAAAGCGTGGTCGCCATGACACGTCTCTGATCTGGAACTGGAACGAATTATTAATACGTTACTTATTGTCGGTATGTCCGCATCGTCTTGGTATTGTTGCCGCGGAACAATATTTTGAGTTTTCGCAGTATTCGTCATCACAGTTCGTTCTATAGTTCTTCTTTTTCCTCCGTAGTGTCAGAAGTGAGAAATGCAAGCGGATATATCAAGGAAATGCAAAGCTTTCAACCTTCATCAGTGGCAGTGGGCTTTTCACACCAAAGTGCGACTCGTTGCAAAAATGCTACTTATATCAAAACCTCTCCAACCATATGGCAACCAGGGTTGCGATGGTTGTACAGGTTTTAATACAAGTAGCTTGCTTGCAACGAGTCACACGTTACATGATTCTTTGGTGTGAAAGCCCAATAAAATTATTTTAAGCACTAAAAATGACTTTATTGATGACTAGAAAACCTTTTCTTTTATAATAGATAAGAATATTCAGCATGAAAAATAATAATTTTCGTGGTGATAAAAAGTCTTTTTGACAGTCAATAAGTTTTTTATTAATAGGTTGACCTTTTTACCGCTAAAAAGTAACTTTCATAAAACTTGTTTATTAGGGACTTAAAATAATTTTGTGAGTTCCTATATCAATACAGATTTTGTTAACAGTCAATAGAATTTCCATCATGGATAATAATTTTTTTCCTCAGTGTACACATCTTTCCACTCATTCAAATAGTTATTACTTTCTTGTACGCACTCGAACATATTTTTTTTAATTGAAAAATTGATTTTGTCGTAATTTTTACGTAAAAAAGGTATACTTTATAAGGATAGGAGTAACCCTTTTCAAGATATTTGCCCTTGAAGTAATCTATGCAATGTTGTTTCGAATGGAAAATTTTGAAATTCAACATAGGGAGCATCGAAAACGCCGTTGTCACGGTAATTTTGACAAGTTTCTCGATGTTCAATGTTTCTTATAAAAAAAAATTAAAAAAACATTAAACAAAAAATCAAAAACAAATCTTTTTTTTTCGTAAAAAAATGTGAAATTAGAATAAATTTTTTTAAATCAAGAAACATTGAGCATTCAAGCTTATGTCAAAATTACCATGATAACGCCGTTTTCAAAGCTTCCTATGTTCATTTTCAAAATTTTCATTTAAAACCATGCACATTGCATGAATTACTTCAAGTTCAAATATCTTGATAAATGTTACTTTTAGCCACTTGTAAAAAGTATACCTTAAATCATTTTTTTAATTTGAAAAAAAAGTACGAGTGCGTACAAAAAAGTTCTGACTATTTGAATGAGTGAAAAGTTAAGCCACTTAGGTACACAAGCGGCGCCCCCTACAAGTAACAGCAATTCCGTGCTTAGATTTGAATTTTGCATTTCAAACAATCCTCATATACCAAATTTCATCGATATAACTTGATTATTTCTCAAGTTATTTGAAAAAATAAAATATTTAAATTCAAATTTGACACCCTGTATCTCTGTTAATATCAACTTTCGAAATAGACAAGTTGAGGTAGATAGCAATATTTTTGTGTGAGGAATCTACTGTTACCGTATGTCTCTCGTCTACTGTCTGGTTCAGCCTGTATACTGTGAGAATGGGATTTATTCACATTAATAAACTCAACAACGAAGTAAATATACAGGGTGTCCCAGATCAACTGCTCGATACTTATACTGCATATAGAAGAACCAGAAATAAGAAGTTTGAGATGGAAAACCCATGGCCGGAAGTGCCTCGTTTCCAAGATATAGGGTGTTTTGTTATTCGAGAAAATTAAAACTACACGCCACTGCTTTTTGGTCAAAATGTTGTTTTCTTTCAAAATACTTATTCAATTTCCAATGAGAAAGGTCTCTTGAGTTTTTTCTCTTCGACGAGTAGAACAGTGGGATTTCCTACTTTTACCAAAACTGAAAATTTTCGTGGCGTAGGAACTGAAAGGAAAATGCTCGGGAAAATGAGAAAAGTTGGCACCAGCCGGGACTTGAACCCACGACCTTCGTCATACTAGGACATTTCATTTCAAAGTGTATATTAGGAATTAAAAATTACAATGTTATGGCTGAACTAAAACTATAGACAAGCAATGTCAAGAAGTAAATGTAAATATTTACACAATTACCTATCAAATAGTATAGTTCGTCCATATTTGAGTAAATAAGAATACGCACATTTCCTACAATCGTTTACAAGTGCACTTTTACTAGGTAGAATTATTGAAAGGAACAATTTAACAACGGCAGATGTTATTATGGTGAAACATACTAGGACTAGGGCTACCTAGAACGTTGTCCTGGTAGCGTCCCACTAAACATGTTACGTACCATAAACAATTTGTAACGTTTCATAAAAGTTTATACATAAACGTTTATTTTTTAATGTTAATGATACGTGATTCCAACGTGCAATAGATCGAAAGAGAATGTTGTTTTCCGATATCGTTAAAGTTGCGTTATTTATCCGTCAACGATGAAACGTTTCTGGCAAGAAACAGAAATACGTAATTTTAAAGTATATCTTGGTAGTCATATTTGTAACGTTATACATTTAACATTAAAAGTACGTAACAATCGTAACAGATTTTTCATGTTGTCGATTCAACATTGCAATAATGCTAATGTGAAGTGAAATCTTAACGTTATTTCAGAATCACCTTATCTTAATTTTTCTCAAAATATTCTTATAAAACTACCTCTATAAAAGCTAGTTTTTCACGGTGTCCATTTTTAAAGGTCGATTTCAAAATTTTCTGATCATATTGTGTTAAGTTGGATCGATCCGATCATAGCAATAGAAAGCGCCGCTGATTTACAGGATAATATAATTATTATGCTACCATCCACATTGAGTTTGTGTTCAAAGTCACGCTTACACAAGGCATTCTACTGCGAGAAATAAGTAGTGATGAAAAATGTTTTCGAATTTTCAAATTGACCGCCGAACCGGAACAATACCATGCGCAAGGCGCCTACATGAACTGCCTACATGAACTGCATCGGATATCGAATATCGATCCACTCCACAACCCACAACACGGGAAAGAGCATGCCGGCAAGGCAAAAGGCCAAAAGGCAAGCAAACTCTGAAACTCAGCATCAACACTGACGCCATTGAGCCAGAGCCATCTGCCATTGTTCTGTTCAGTTGTTGTGTTGTGTTGTGTTGTGGTTTACTCTCATTGATGCTTATTCCAAATTTGTTTTGAATGTTTTGTGCTTTGTTTTTGTGAGTTGATCCTCACGGCCAGGGGCTCCCCGTCACGTACTCACTACTCAGTTCCAGTGGCGGCTCGTCAGGTGAAGTAGGTGAAGGGGCTCTTCACCGAAAAATACTCCAGAACTAATTAAAAAATGATTCCATGGAGATTATTACAAAATGTTAATTTATTCTGGCCTCCGCTGTACATAATAACACCATAAACGCAATTGCATTCCGGCCGACAATACAATCGTCAGTGAAAAATTCCGCGCTGTGCGGCGACGATCCCCGATTCGTCGTTTCCGACCACGCGAAATTCGAAATTGAAGAGCCAGCCCGCTTCAAGCGTGTTTTTTTCACCGTTGTCATGGTTACGTGACGTTATTCTGACGACAGAATGGAAAACGCTGCGCGCAATTTTCTTAACATGAAGAGCAATCTTTAAAATAGACTCTTCATATTCACATGCACTTTTGTTTTGGAAAGGCGCGATGCGACGCGGTTCATGTTTTTCTAGTACATACGTAGTGCCATTTTTATAATGCGAAGTAGGTACTTTACCTAATTGTGGCCGGTGACAGACTATTTTTTTGATGGTTTTGGATGAATTTATTAATTTACTGAATTACTTTTGTGTGGATAGATTGTGTTGTGTGAGTTGTGTGTGAGTGAAACAATGAATCCAGTTAATGACATTGTGTGTAATTTGTTGGAAACTCCATTTAGGCGCTGGAAAGACGGAGATAAAAGGGATGTTCTACTACAAGGACGACCGACTGGTACTTTAAACTTAGGTATAAAGAAAGAACTGAAAAAAACTGGCAGATCCTATAATATTAATTTCAAGTCTTCCTGGTTTTTGGAGTATAATTGGCTATGTAGTAGTTCTGCATTGCAAAAATTGTTTTGTTGGCCGTGTTTACTCTTTTCCAATAAACATTCCGTTTGGAATCGGGACGGATTTACAGATTTTTTTAATATAACTAGATCCTTACGTAAACACGGGGATTGTGGAGAACACCTTAAATGCCAGGTTATGTTAAGAAATTTTGAACAAAATCAAAATACAATTTCCGATGCTTTACGGGAAAACGCTAGACTATATAAAGTAAATTTTAATGAACAAGTTCGTTTGAATAGACTCTGTTTACGGGTAGTTCTTCATGCAGTTTTGTACCTCTCCAAACAAGAGTTGGCATTCCGTGGCTATAATGAGAAGATTGACTCAGTGAACAGAGGTAATTTTAAGGAGTTACTCAGCGTGTTAATTGAAAATAGCCCTTTGGAGATTAAAAATCACTACGAAAAAATCAAGAATATTTTTAGTGGAGAATCGAAAACGATTCAGAATGAATTAATAGATTGCATTTCTAGTTACATAAGTGGTCACATTGAAAGTGAAATAAAAAGCTGTCAGTTTTTCTCCCTGCAAATTGATGACACTACGGACATAGCGCAAAAGTCGCAATCTTCAATTATAATAAGATATGTCAATTCGAAAGGATTGTTAGTGGAACGTTTCATGGGATTTTATGATGTAAGTGCCGGTAGAACAGCTGATGACCTATTAACTATGACAACAACAGTTTTGGAACCTTTTGAGTATCAACAGAAATTAATTGGGCAGTGCTATGATGGGGCCAGTGTAATGAGTGGACATTTGAATGGACTACAGAAAAAAATTAAAGAGCACGCTCCTCAAGCAATTTTTGTTCATTGCCTTGCACATCGGCTTAATCTCGTTTTACAAAAAAGTTTTAAACAAATCTCCAAGTGTCGAATTTTCTTTGCAACAATTACGGGAATACCATCTTTTTTCCATAATTCAGCCAAGAGATCATATGTCCTTGCTTCCACATCTGCGAGACGCATGCCAACAATCACGGATACGCGATGGTGTTCTAATTCAAAATTAATCAATGTAATTGTCCAGGATTGGGAAAAATTAAAAGACGCTTTCAAAATTATTGTAACTTGTGAGGACTCGGATGACAAGTCAGTGCAGCTATCTAACGGATTTTTGAAAAACATGGATGATTTCGAATTTACTTTTTTGGCAATAGTTTTCAATGATATATTCAATGTGACTGATATTTTATATGATGTACTTCAAAAAAATTCCTTGGACATCAATTTTTGTACATCTCAGATAAAAAGGACTCGTGTGTTGTTGAATGACAAAAGAAATGATGACTTCTTCAAGTCAATCTTTGACAAAGCAAGCACAATGACTGAGATAAATATTTCGAAAAGATGTGACGTTGGTCTAGGAAGAGATGCCCACATTACTAAATACAGAGCTCTGTTTTTTGAAATAATAGATCATATTTCAATGGAAATGGAAGTTCGATTCCAAGACTGTGATAAATTGAGATTTGTTTGCCTAGCTGATACAACCAAGTTCGAGGGGTACAGTTTGTCTTTTCCCACCGACGCTTTTGAAAATTTATTGGAATTTTACGGCACAAGATTCACAAAATATCAAAGACTAAAAAATGAACTTTCTTTGTTATATGCCGATGAAAATTTTAGAAATGTAAACTTGCAAGAACTCATCATCAAATTCCAAAGTCATAAGGACATTTTCATCGAAGCATATGCCTTGTTTTGTCTGATTCTCACAATACCATCGACTAGTGTATCGGTTGAAAGAAGTTTCTCGTGTCTGAAAAGGTTAAAAACTTTCACAAGAAATACCATATCGCAAGATAGACTCTCCGCTTTGACAATTATTTCACTTCACAAAGAACTTTTGTTGGAACTTATGGCGCAAAATCCTTTTTATGAAGATATAATCGACAAGTTTGCCTCCTTAAAGGACCGGAGAATCGAGTTGGTGTACAAAA
This sequence comes from Orchestes rusci, assembly GCA_958502075.1. Classification (NCBI taxonomy): domain Eukaryota; kingdom Metazoa; phylum Arthropoda; class Insecta; order Coleoptera; family Curculionidae; genus Orchestes; species Orchestes rusci. Next base: position 19,776,971 of record OY293305.1, on the reverse strand, counting down.
ACTAGATAGGTGAGTTATATCAATTTAGTCTTTTCTCTATTTCTTAAACAGTTCTTATTACTCATTACTCAGATTATTCAAGTTTTTTTGTCGTTTTGTTCTGGGATTGCTATTACTTGGTGAAATGGTGTAAGCGCATTACAATTTTTTACGCTTTTTTATCAAAAATTGCAAAGTTTATAATAAAATGGTGAATGCGCTCAACAAAAAATTTCGCCAGCGGCGCTTGACCCTCTACGCATATAGTTCTATCTCTCTACTTCACCTAATTTTTAGACCGCGAGCCGCCACTGCTCAGTTCTCAACTACTATTACAACAGTGAATAAAATGCGGACAAAGAAAATGCATTGAGTGAGTGAATTTGTGAGTATCGTACCTATTATTATATTCAACTTTTCAATGTGTATATTCTTAAAAATTAATAATTGTCAATATATCATGTGGCTATCTCGATAATTTAATCTCGATAATTCTTGACTAGTATGATATTTGATATTTGAATAAATTGAATTACTTATTTAATGTATGTATATTTCTGTTTATTTTTCAGTTTAATAAGCTTTGCCTTGTGGGTGGCATGAATTGGAAGAACGAGTGAAGAAGTTGTTTGACACTGTGACAGCAGTGATGGATGTAGGTACCTATAGCATTTATAGCAATGATTTGGCTGCACTCACTCAGCTCAGAGACAACTTTGTGGTTAAACACAGACGTTTAGTAAAAATCTTGAGAGGTGAGCATTGGTCCATCTTCATTGGTTTGGTATGTAAGAATTTTTGAACACCTTGTAGTTTTCCATTTATAATAATTGTGTAGGGTGTACATGAAATTTTGTTGCAGGTTTTTACTCAAACATTTATTTTTCGCAATTCCGGGATAAATAGTTTCTGAGATCTGACACCTTGACTAACCACCCTGTACCTTCTAAAAAAGGTTTGCCAATCTTAAATCTGCAATTTTGATCTGTCACTAATCACTATAATCCTTATTAAAAAAAATTAACTGTGTATTCAAAAGGAAATATTCATTTTTCGAGCTAAAAGGTCGAACAGAAAAAGGAATTATAGGGTTTTTCGTAAAGTTTTGTGCGATTGAGTCGAATATTTTCTAAACTGTCAAATGTCAAAATTATGGAAAAAGGTAACTTACTTTTTTTATGGGACGGACACCCTATACATATATCATAACATATTTGGAAAGGCATTTTCTGTTCACGAAAATATAGCACAATGCACAATTGGTATAAATAAGATTAAAATTGTAATTTTCGAGAATGAAGATACACGAGTTTATTCATCTGTTTCCAATAATTGTTATGGTTGCACTCGATTTGTCAAATTAATGTTTAACGTGAATACTGTCCCTTCACAGTAAAAGTGGATACCTGATTTGAGAAATTCATTAAAATGCTGTATTTACAAACCAGAAAATCTTCTATATCTTAGTCAATATTCACAAGAACTATAACAATTATTGGAAAGAAAATACAACACGCCAGGAAATTATAATTTTAATCAGATCTCTATACCAATTGACTCTAAACTATTGAATATAAAGAGCATGTGTGCTTTATTTTCGTGATCAGAAGAAAGATGCCTTTCTAGATATGTAATGATATTACGATGTGCTATTTAAAAAAAAATAAGTTTTGTCAAGAATTTGACAGTTTAGAAAATATTTGACTGTAGCACAAAACTTAACGAAAAATATACGACAAACCGTTTTTTTGTTCGAGCTTTTAGCTCAATGAATGAATGTTTCACAGCCTTTTGAAAGTGTGACCAATTAAATTGAAAGCACTCTACACGGTGATTTTTAACTTGATGCACGATACAGAATTCGAGAAAATAAAATCTCCGAAACTGATTCGTTTCCGAAATGGACCTTTCTGTACACTGATGTAAGATTCTTTTATTCAATATTGAACTTACATGAGCTTAACGCAAACAAACGTGCCAGTTGATGTTAATGTAATTATTCAGATTTTAAATATGATATTTAATGGATATTTCCATTGTTTACAGATGTCATCAAAAAAATTCATCCAACTTTCAATGACCGGGACTTTAGTTTTGCAGTTGTCGACTGGTTCGGATTTGCGAATCAGCGCAAAAAAAAGAGTGATTATTTTGTGATTGAAAAGATATTTTTTTAAGAACTGTCTTAGTTTTTAAGAATAATTGCTTTGTTTTCAAGAATGCTATGTTTATTTTGTTTATGTTGTTAAAAAAATGTAACTTGACTTCATTTTTATATGGAGTTTCTGTTTTATTCATGTAACTTAATTTGGTGTCGTTTTGAAAAAAATGTATTTTTCTAAGAATTTTATAGTTTTAGTTTTCAAGAATGTTATGTTGATTTTGTTTGTGCTATTTAAACATATGTATCAAGTCTATTTTCATATGAAGTTTTAATAATGTTACTTATATGAAGTCAATACATATTTTCACCTCTGAATGCGTTTTCATGTTTGATAGGGCACACAACGATTAAAAACTTCATACATCAAATTTTTCCAGTTTGTGCATATCTGCTATCTATGCGTAATGACATTTTTTTCTCACAACATGCAGTGACTAGGAAATGTATGGATTGACGTTATGGTACCGGATCCCTCATTTGAAGAAAAAAGTGACTACCAACTCATCTGTAAACTTAGTGAGAAAATTCATTTTGGCCAACCTGACAATGTTTTTTTTATCTGCGAAAAATCTGGTTATCGCTGCGTTCTCTAAATAATATCAATTTTGACCAAAAGTTTTTTCTAAATTATATGTTGCAGTTTATCAAATGATTACTTGGTGAACTAGTAGAAATATTTTAGAAAAAATTTTTAGTCAGAAATGTATGAAATGTCATAAATTTTAAATTTTCCTGATTTTGGAAAACGCCGCGATTTCCAGTCTTTTCGCCAATTGAAAAATTGACAGACCAAAATCCCAAAATGAATATTTTCAAAAATATATACAGTGGAGTAGTAATCACTTTTTTATGAGAGATCCCGGACTATATCTATGTTTCAAAGTTGTCCCTTCTAACAACATTTCTGCAATGTCCAACAACAACATTTTCGTGTCATTACATTCCTGCTATAGGGATGCTGCGAAAATGTAGCAGCCACGTTATAAAATTGTTGCTATAACGTTAAATTAGAAACATTCCAATCTAGTTGAAAAAATGTCATATTGAAACATACCATAAATGTTGATGCAACGTAACGCAACGTTAAAATAACTAAACAATACATCGTTTTTATATTGGAGAAACGTTAGTTTTACGTTGCAATAATGTTTTTGATCTGTAACGTTACTATGATGAACGTTTATGTAGTGGACATAAGCGGTAACATAAACGTTATATTAATGTTATTGTTATCTTTTGAGTAACGTTACATTGTAAGTGTGTAACGTAACTTGAACGTTTAAGTTATGTTTTTATGTTTAGTATACGTATTTCTAAAGTCGTCCTCGATTCGTCCCCTGCATGGTACCGAAATAAAGATGCCTTCATCAGCACAAAAAGTGATGAAAAACGTACCCAAATCGTCAATTCAGGGAGACGTATTGGATTGGGGCCGCTTTTCTAGTTAAATTTGCAATAAATGCGTTAGTAAATCTGTATCGATTTCTGCTCTTCTATTTTTCTACTGGGAGGGTCAAAACCTGTTGCTTGTTGTTGTAAGGCTTAGGTATTATTTGTTTATCTCTACGTACCTAACCAAACATAAAACATTCAAATCATAAATACGTCCCTTTTTCGGCACCATGTAGGGGTCGAATTGAGTACGGCTTTCGAAATACGCGTCCTGGTATGACGAAGATCGGGGGTTCAAATCCCGCCTGGTGCCAACTTTTCTCATTTCCCTTTCTGTCCCTACGCCACGAAAACCCCCTTCTTTACATGATTTGGACAAAGAAACTCCTCTTACACTGAAAATTTTCGTTTATCAACGATTTGGAGGACACTAGTATGGTTTTTATTTTTTTACTCGAAAACGGTGCGCCAAGAAAGCTGTTTTGTTGGAAAATGAACAAGGTTTCAGGAAAAAGTATTATTGTGAAAAAATATGTTATAACATATTTTTTTTGAAAAATATTGCACACATGTTTTCCAACTCTGGCCCTGGTCGAGGTTTTTTTTTTTCAAATACTCAGATACATGCAATACCATTTAGTATTTGAACCCTGAAAATTTCATCAAAATTGGTTAAGCGGTTTTCAAAATAAGTTCAGATATTCATTTCTTTTTTTGAAAAATTTGTACACCCTGTATCTAGGAAGAGAGGCACTTCCGGTCATGGGTCCCCCATCTCAAACTTCCCATTTATAGTTCCTCTATTTGCTGTATAAGTAGTGACCAGTTGAACAGATCTGATCTTGCATGAATACTAATGATTACTAATTTGATAACCACTAAGAATTTCTATTTGGAGAGATACAAAAAATGTTCCAATGAAAGTTTCATGATTTTTCCTGAAGATTTTTTAATAACTATGCGGAAGCACAAATCCCTATTGGAAATCAGGAAAATTTAGGAAGTTTAATTTTTTTGAATGGAATACCCTATATTCCATTAAAAATTTGAGTTATATTTATTTTTCGCTTTTCAATAATATATGATTTGCCTATGTTTGGACTAGCCGTTTTAAAGTTATTTGACTTTGAAAAACTTAGTGTTCGTGTGTCCATTTTAGGTGATACGACATTTGCTATCTTCGAAGCAGTAAGTGCTACGAGGTCGCTTAAATGGGAGAAAAGTTGCCGTTTTTGACGATCATTGGAGATCCATTTACTGTATCCCAAACTTATTTTAAGTTTGCATGATACAGGGTAAATTGTAAAAATGTTTTCGAAGTTTTCCTGATTTCCAATAGTGATTTCTTCTTCCGTTTAATCGTTAAGGAAAAAAAACATGAAATTTTCATTTGATTTTTTTGTATATCTGTAAATAGTTTCTAAAGGGGTGACAAACTATAAGGAAAAACCATGTACATTCATTTTCAGCGACAGGGTGCCAGTTCTCGTGAACTATTCATCGTAGAGGCTTGCGGCTAAAAATTTTATCACTAAAACGGCCAAAAGAAAAACCTGGAAAATATTTTCAAGTTTCTGAAATGGTCGCTAGGGGGCGTAACAACCAACACCAAGTAGAAAAATAGGATTTTTATAGAATTTTGTCCAACGAAAATATATCGATGAGCTCATTTTCAGATTTACTGACTATTTACCTACACTTTTTGTCTAAAACGTTTTTTTCTATCTATAATAATAGGTTGGTGGGGGAAGTTCAATTTTTTTTTTTAAATAAACGGAGATTTCTCCCGGTTCGCTTGACCGATTTTAACGAACTTGGGCTCATATGAAAGAGAATAGTCTGCGCTATAAAATGCTCATTTGCTTTTTGATTTGTGATATTCGCCGTCGCCGCTAGATGGCGTTAACTGAAATGGTAGCATATTTTTCAGTTTTTTTCAAAAAAATCAAATGTAATGGTATATGTATTTATTTTTACATCAAGCTAGTCAGTCAAGACTACCCTCTCACTTTATTTTTATATATTTCAAAAGGGAATACATTTTTCTATTAAAAGATTGAAAAAAAAAAAAATTATGATATTTTTTTGTTTTTTTTTGTTCTTTTTATAGGAAAAGGTATCCCTTTTTACAATATATTAAAATGGATATACCATAACATTTGATTTTTTTGGAAAAAACTCAAAAATATGCTACCATTTCAGTTAACGCCATCTAGCGGCGACGGCGAATGTCACAAATTAAAAAGCAAATGAGCATTTTATAGCGCAGACTATTGTCTTTCATATGAGCCCAAGTTTGTTAAAATCTGTCAAGCGAAACGGGAGAAATCTCCTTTGGAAAAAACTCAAAAACATGCTACCATTTCAGTTAACGCCATCTAGCCGCGACGGCGAAGGTCAAAAATTCAAAACCAAAAAAGTTTTTTGAAGTGCAGATCATGCTCTTTCATATGAGCCCAAGCTCGTTTGAATCGGTCAAGCGAAACGGGAGAAATCTCCGTTTGTTTAAAAAAACAATTGAACTTCCCCCACCACTTTATTATGATAGATAGAAAAAAACGTTTCAGACAAAAGGTGTAGGTAAATAGTCAGTAAATCTGAAAATGAGCTCATCGAAATATTTTCATTGGACAAAATTCTATAAAAATCCTATTTTTCTACTTGGTTTTGGTTGTTACGCCCCCTAGCGACCATTTCAGAAACTTGAAAATATTTTCCAGGTTTTTCTCTCAGCCGTTTTAGAAACACATTTTTTGCCGCAAGACTCTACGATGAATAGTTTACGAGAACTGGCACTCTGTCGCTGAAAATGAATCACCCTGTACAGTGTGGTTATTTTATCTTAATACCATTTTAATTTAATTTTTATTTTGGAAGAGGGAAAAACGAACCTCGCCAAACTTTTTGTCATACGAAACAGAAACAAAAGATGGTCGTTTTGTCAAAGATACCAACGCAAGTTCCGTTTTTTCAAATGGTACACCCTGTATATAGCGTTGGATAGCCTATTATATTATGATTTCAATGATATCGTCACTTTATACTTTAGATAAGTAGTTTTCGACATATTCGAAAAAAACAAATAACATGAAATAACATAATTTCAAATATAATTTTAACCAGTATGGTATTGTGTCTTTTTTTCTTCTTGTTATTCCAAAAAACAAAGTTTTTTCTCTAAAGAAATGAGAACACAAGACATAGTACCGTACTGGTTAAAGTTATATTTGAAATTATGTTATTTCATGTTAATCGTTTTTCTCGGATATGTCGATAATCACTTATCCAAAGCATAGAGTGTTTTATATCATTGAAATCAGAAAAGATAGCCTGTTATCTAAAACTCTATCACTATACAGGATGTACCATTAGAAAAAACTGAACTCGTACTGGTACAAAACGACCGTCTTTTGTTTTTTTTCTTATGACAAAAAACTCGGTGAGGTACCTCATAATTTGTTGTTCGGTTCGTTTTTCCATCTTTCAAAATTATGAGTAACATCCAATTAAAATGTTATCAACATAAAATGACCACACTGTACAATAGCCAAAAGTATATGGACAGCCTAAAATTGTATAAAACTTCTCCACTTTCAATCAATCAATCGAGAAGTAATAGTTGAGGTTGAGAACTTCATACCTTTTGTCAGATTACGTTTAGTGCACGTTTAAAAAGGGGTTAAGAATAGATCTTTTTCCTTTGTAACCTTTAATAAAAATGGGTAGCATCATTCGAAAGAGAGGCAAAATTGTTATACATCCTGAAAATTTCACAATAATAATAATTATTGAACATATCATGATTATCATGAACAGAGGATATAGTCTAAGAAATTTTAACTTGAAAGAACTCATTTTCATGATTTCTTCAACCTCATCATTTCATAACCCCAGGATGTTATGATTATTAACTGGTTTGTACTATAATCAATCGATCATGTTAATCAAGTTTTTACATTTTTTTCTTCTCGTCGATGATATGACTGAGAGATTTTTACCAGTTCTCTGATGTCACCTTGTTAATGGCTTGAGCCGGCGTCCCATGCATCCGATTTCCGACGGTACGATGATCCGACGAGACTACTACTGGTCAAAATCTTGATTGATGACAGATTTTGACTATTTTTGACCAATAGCAGTCTCGTCGTATTATCGTACCGTCGGAAATCGGATACATATGGGACCCCGGCTTTAATCAAACAGTAGCTTTACATTCTTCTTTTTGTTATTTAGTCTACCTACAAATCCTGTTACTCCCAAAAAGTTTTATAGAATTTAATTCACATGATGTGATGGTAAGCGTCATACTAACTTACACACTTCCACTGCATATCTCAAAAAAGTAGGAAACGATATTAATTTGCGTGAATTTACTAGAGCTAACATTCATATTTGCTTCGACGAGAATATTTTTTTTCTACGACTGTACGGTAATCTACTGTAAGAAATCGCCAGGACACTTCAAATGATAAATGGATTGAAGTTCTCAAATGCACCATTACTCCTTGATCACTGATGCAAAATCAAAGTTTCATCACATTTTAGGCATAATAATAGGTATGTGTTTTATCTGACCATGAGCTTTACAGAATTTTGAGTGGAATCGGAAGATCCAATAATATCCAGGGTTTTTCATTTAAAAAAATATAAGTAAGGTTAATATCTTGGAAAATCGATAGTTATTTGTTTAATTTTTCAAACAGGAAAAAACTTGCTAGATAACTATTCATCCTGATATTTCCTCGGGTGGAGTTGGGGGACCTGAGCTGGGATGACCTGCTCCGCTTCACAATGAAGACAGGACGACTGGAGTGAAGAGGGTTGGAAGCACGGGGTTGGCGAAAAGGGCCACTAGGCCTACTCGCCGGGCTTTTGCCACCCACCCTTACCATTACCATTCATCCTGATATTCATTTTGGTTCCAATACAGCTGATTGAAATGTTATCAAAGATAATGAAACACCCTGTACAAGGTGTCCCAAACTGGACACGTTCTTATGGGAGAACCTCTCGTTTGAAGATATAGAAGAAAATCAACTAAGTACCTAGGTGTCCGGAGCTCAAATTTTGTGAGAAACCCACTGGGGCAAAGAAAACGTTTCTATCTCTTATTCGTTAGAGGGCGTTCCTCGAATTTCGTCGATTTTTTTATATCCTTTAACGTTTTTATTAATAAAGATAATTAATTTTGTGAAAAAAATTCTCAATGAAATGGATTCTACGGAAAAAAGTCCGTAGAATCTAGAGTAGTAGGCAGTTTTTTTAAAGGGCGTTCGTTTGGATAAGTTTTCAAATAGTAGTAGTTCCCATAGGAACGCGTCTAGTTTGGGACATCTGAAAACTTATCTAAACTGCTTATTGCAATGTCTACGGAAAAAAGTGCCTTCGAGAAACGCTCTCCAGCGGCCAAACGATAAGAGATAGAAAAGTTTTGTTTGCGCCAGTGGGTTTCTCATTGGATTTGAGTTCCGGACATCTTAGTTTATTTTCTTCTATATCTTCAAAAAAGGGTATTCCCATAAGAATAAGAACGTGTCTAGTTTGGGAACCCCTGTACATAATATTATCTTTGGCCTGCGTAATCAGACTTCTTTTTTCATTATTGGCGCAAAAATACATTTAGAAATGTCTGAACACATCTTATAGAAAAACAAAATGTGCCAATGGAACAAATGAATATTTGGCATCAAACTTACCGACACTTTCAATATGCGTCATTTTCTTGATCGAATACATGTTATATGCCTTTAATATGAATAATTTAATTTCACAGAAACAAGCATTCAACATGCAGAATTATGCAAGGGTGTAAATAGCTTTTTTCAGGAGGGGGGTTTTCAGGAGTTTTGGACCCGATGTAAAGGGTGTCTATCAAACAAAATCTTGACACATCGCAGACAGCACAAAAATTTCCAATATTTGAACAAAGAACGGACATATCTGGACGATTGAACGTCCATATACGATACAAATTACATACTATTGAACGATACCATTTTAAGGCTCTACTTGTATTAAACATGTACTTTCTGTTAGTTCTGGACCATGAATGGACATAAAATGGACCATATTATGTACACACAACATTCTACATGCAATAGCAATGTGAAAATTGGGAAACTGTCGAAAACAGCACTTCATGAATAAAAATGTCGGAGCCAATTTTTACAATTTCAAATGATAGGAGATCTTAGGGTTTGAAAAACTCAAGATGCATCGGAAAATAATCAAGAACCCCATTTTTTTAATTCATTTTTCTTTCATTCTATTTCCAAGGGGTGGGGCTGATTTGTAGACCAAAAGTAACTTTTGGATTCTTCGTCTAAAAATAATATTGGTTACGAAAGTTTCGTGCCAAAATAGCGAAAAATAATGTTTTTGCAGCTTTTGTAGGGTTTGGGTTAGAATACGCCTGTCGAGGGGGCAAACGTCGGATCCAGATCCAGCAGATCAAAACCCGATAGAACCAGTGAGAAAAAATTACTTTTTTTTCTGGAAACGCCGGATCTGAACCTTGGATAATAAAAAAAAAATCGAAACGGACTCATTTTTGCAACTCAACCCTGCGCCAAAAAGATTTCTAAATTTTTCGCCTATGAAGATTAAAGCCCGCCCCTTGACTCCAGCCTAGATCCGCCACTGAGGAAATGGGTATCATTCCATGCTTGTTGCACAATATACTATTTTAGTTCGAATTTTCGTCAATTTCTTATTTTCTTAAAAACAAAATAATTGATGTCCTCTCCAGTCGGAAGATATGTGGCTTAGTTGGGTAGAAAATAAAATTTTAAACAGAAACAGCGCTAAAACGCCTGAACCATATAATTATAATCCAGTAAAGTATATCGCAGCATATAGGGTAAAGTAAAAAAATTACGGAAAAGCTGATTGTTTCAGGGTTTGTCGGTGACTGTCTTCTGGATGTGAAATTAGCAAAATCGTAAATTTTTATGTGGGGGAATTTGAGCATTAGGGGTGTTTTTTTTTTAATTGAATTGAATTGAATATAAGATTATTCTCTATAACTTTGCTTTATGAATTGTATTCATTACTTCAATATTTCTTGACTTAGCGGCCCTTCAATGAGCCGTTTGGGGTGATTTTCAGAATACTTTTTTTACAGCTTATTGACCCGTATGAAAGTTGTTCATAGTAAATAGACAAGCAACTTTCTCCCATGATTTTTCGACATTAAAGGGCCGCTAAGTCGAAAAATAATAAACTTATGAAAAAAATTAATAGAGAATGTTCTTAAATAAAAATTTTAATTTCATTATTTTGTTCAAGAACAATTCAAATTGATCAAATGCTCCCACATAAAAAATTCCGATTTTGCTAATTTTACACTCATCAGAAGACAGTCGCTGACATTTTCAATTGACGATTTCAACAAAGAAGAAAAAAAAATATTAGACTTATACAACTTTTGTATTTATCATTTTTTGATAACTCCCAAAATAACAGGAGTGGCAATCTGAGAATGACCCTGAGGTACGTTTGAAAAAATGAATTTTTTTGTTTAGTGATATCGAATGGGTGATTACTAGTAATTATACCACACAACCACAAATAGTAAAATCTTTAAATCACCAATTCTTTCATAAAATTATGAAAGACGTTGTGGACAGAAAAAAAACGACTTCGTTTCGGAGGTATCAATAATTGTGATACACGCTATTTAGGAAAAACTATAAATCATCTGGAGATTCCAATGGAAACTTGAGAAGCTCACAATTCATACGTATGAAGATATGAAACATGAAACGGAACAAAATAGAAAAAGATCAATCTAATCTTTCATAAACAAATGTAGGTGAGTACAGGAAACAAAATCAATTAGAAACTTTACGTAAACAGCCGACGCAGTAGAAAAGAAGTGTTGAGTCAATTATTGATAATACATACAGAGTGTTCCAGTAAGAGTGGCAGCCGGCCATATCCCGGAAACTATACATCGTAGAGGCTTGCAGCAGAAAAAATATTGCTAAAACGGCCAAGAGAACCTGAAAAATATTTTAAAGTTTCTGATATGGTCGCTAGGGGGCGTAACAACCAACACCAAGTGGAAAAATAGGATTTTTATAGAATTTTGCCAAATGAAAATATCGATGATATCATTTTTATATTTACTGACTATTTACCTACACTTTTTGTTCAAAACGTTTTTTTTCAAATCAAATAAAAGTTAAGCGGTGGGAGAAGTTCAATTGTTTTTCTAAACAAACGACGTGTGCTTGACCGTTTTAAAGAACTTGGGCTCATATAAAAGAGCATAATCTGCTCTACAAAATGCTCATTTGCTTTTGAAATTGTGACCTCCGCCGTCACCGCTAGATGGCGTTAGCTGAAACGGTAGCACATTTTTGAGTTTTTTCTAAAAAAATAAAATGTAATGGTATGTTGTATGTTTTTATATATTTTCAAAGGGGATACATTTTTCTATTAAAAAACAGGTTTTTCTCTTGGCCGTTTAGTAATTTTTTAAATCACATGATTAAAAAATATATATCTTCCCTTCTCTTTTTCCATTTTTGAAGAGTAAAATTAAATTAAGTCATCAAAATACAATTATTTAGTCTTGCTGATGCTTTTATTGGTTTTGTTTTTTTCTTAAGTGATTGAATGTTAGTTGAGTGCGAGGTTGAGTTAGTATTAAATCATGCACAAATTTTGTTAAATGTGTGACAGTAGTTGAATTGCGTTGTGTTATGTGTCAAAACTTGAAATGAAATATAATGTCCAGAATAAATCTATCTGGATTATTATTATTTAAAAAAACACAATACATGTGAAAAAAAGATTTTAATCAAAAAATCGATTTCAATAAAAAAATCCGATTTAAATGAAAAAAATTGCATTTTCTCGATTTTTTTCAAACAAAAATCAAAAAAATCAACAACACTGCTTTCTCTATAGATAATTTTTACAAAACCGTATTGACAGTGAAAGCTCAAGATGGTATCTACTCGATAAATCAGTTTAAATCAGTCAAGTCACCCTATATATCTGCAGGGTTGGTTTGGGTTGGTGATAAAAATTTATTAGTTGATGGACTTAAACCAATTAGTGGAATTCACATTTATTGTACGAATTGTTACCAGGCGTTTTACCAGAAAGTGTTGGTATATTCTGGTAAATAGCAAAAATTACCACCAGTTGTAAGATAGATAGATGCATATGGAAAAGTGGTTTCAAGAACTATTTGTCTTTCAGCATCTATCCATACAAACTTTCGAGATGCCAGCAAATACTGATTTATGCACGATCAACCTCTCTCTATCACAGTGTGAATAAGTCATCGAAACTCTCGCAGATAAAATTATTGCTCCTCCAACAAAGCACATGACTCGCGGAAAGCAAACATCAGCACTCGGCATGAGTGCCTAGACGGAAAAAATACCGAAGATTAAACGCACAAAAGGCAAATACTTCTTCTCTAAGATGGTACTTGCATTCCGGTGTTTCACAATTCTCTCTATCTCTTTCTCTTCCACTGTCTACCCGGTTAAAATAAATTACTTTCGGTACGACAACAATCGTTAAGTACGACGTTTAAGAGCTTTCCAAGAAGTTGAAGAAAGCCTAGGAGACGAACAAATAGGTACCTACCGGCATTAATTATAGGACAGTTTGCGATGATTGTTAAGTACCAGCTATAAAAGTTCAGCGAAGGAATGGAAAAAACTAGCTACCATTTAGAGCCATGGTCGATAGGGAAAAAAACTGTATTTAATTCTCAACGCCGCACCGAGAAAAAAGCTGTAAATTGCTATTAAATTCCGTTCGTTCAATATATCTTCAATTAAATCGATTCAATGTACATGATACGATACAGCTCTATGTATGGATTTCCAAGTATTCCTGTAATCAACATTGCACGACTTGCTGAAAAAAAGTATTACTCTAAATGTGTATGAGGTACGTGTGTAGCAGGTTATAATTTTGGTAAAAATGTGGAAGATTCTACTCAACTCAGTTTTAACAATTACAGGCCTTTTATAGAATAATTATTATTGACAATCAAGAACACTACGAGCGATATATCAAAATACATTAATTTAACTGCCAAAACTAGGTAGAAATATAATGTTTAATCTTGGTGCATATTGGAACTAGAGATTTCAAGTATGATGGCATGTTAAAAGGCTTTTTGTTATTAAGAATTATCTTTTTCTACATAGTTGATAACTCATACCACCTGCAAGACAAGCAATTATGACTGAAGATGATGTTCTAATTCCCTGAAAAGTTACTGATCTAATACTGATGACATTATACTGAAAGATTGATTTATAATTCTTTATTTTGGATTTGACAAGTTATCTCGACCCGATTTTTTTTTAAATTTTTGTGTGCAATAAAAATTGAGAAAAAAGAATTAGGAAAGTTTCCAATGACGAACAAAGATAGACTCTTATTATTCACCTACTTTGAATATACTGGGTGTCCCAGATCAACTGGTCACTACTTATACAGCAAATATAGGAACCATAAATAAGAATTTTGAGATGGAGAACCTATGTCCGGAAGTGCCCCGTTTCCTAGATACAGGGTGAATAAGTTTTTCATCTGAATTTATTTTGAAAAATCAACCTGGACCGATTTTTAGGAAATTTTCAGGGTTAGTATTTGAACAATTTGAAATGGTATTGCACGTTTCTGAGTATTCGGGAAAAAATACCTCGTCCGAGCCGCAGGACATTTGTGTGCACTATTTTAAAAAAAAGTTATTACATATTTTTTTCAGAACACATACTTTTTCCTGAAACCTTGTTCAATTTCCAACAAATAAGCTCTCCTGACTTTTCTCTCTCCGACGCACCGTTTTGGTGAAAAAATAAGAACCAATGTATTGCACTATCTGAGCAGCTTATGTGTTTCTTTTGGAGACCATACCTAACGCCAAACAATGTTGTTATGGTAATAAGAAACATTAGTTACAATATCTAGACATAAATATAAATTCAGATATTCACTTTTTTTGAAAAACTTGTACACCCTGTATCTAGGAAACTTCCGGCCATGAGTTCCCTATCTCGAACTTCTTAGTTATGGTTCCCATATTTGCTGTATAAGTAGTGACCAGTTGATCTGGGACACCTTGTATCTGATGTCAACGAACTGGCAAACTGTTTTGTGAACAGTCTGACAAACATCTTGAACGAAATGTGCCCAATGGAGACAATTACAATAAACCACAAGTACAAAGATAAGAAATGGATCAATCAAGAAATTAGAAACTTGATGAAACAAAGGGACTTGTTATATGTAAGAGCTGTTCATGAAAAAGATGAAAACATCTGGAATGAATATAAGAGGAACCGCAATTATACTGTAGCCAGAATAAAGTCTGAAAAAAATAACTTTTATAAAGAAAAAATCGATGAAAATAAGAAAAATTCATATAAACTATGGAAAAATCTGAAGACGCTTCTTCCAGGAAAAATAGAATCTTTGCCAGACGAGGTCAGTTTTGGAAGTCAAGGTCAAATCAGGGATGAAGCTATTATTGCAAATAAATGTAGTGAATATTTCATTGAAAGTGATGATCAGATTGTAAACAAAATAGATGGACATCAAAAGGCGCTTGAAGAAACAAATCTTATCCTGCCTGCATCAACATCAATCTTCGTTAGGTTTAAAAGTGTTACCATGAGCGAACTGAATTTAATGGTGAAAAATATAAAAAATGTAGGACGTGGTGAAAGTGGCATTTCAACAAAGGTCTTCAGAGATACATTTAGTGTTATTGGTAATCGCGTGCTGGACATTATAAATACATCGCTTTCAACGGGAGTATTTCCCAGATCTTGGAAAGTCTCCACAGTGATACCTGTTCCTAAAATACCAAAGACAAATAAGTGTGATGAATATTGGCCAATCAACACCGTTCCGGAATATGTGAAGTTACTAGAACCTACAGTGAAGCAACAACTCTTGGATTTTTGTGACCAAAACAACATCTTGGCAAGCAACCAATCTGGATTTCGAGAAAGACAGTCATGTGAGTCTGTGGTTGTAAAAATATGTGATGAATTTTTAAAGGCTTTGGACTGTAATGAATATGTGCTAGCAGTATTTTTGGACTTAAAAAGGGCGTTCGAAACGGTGAATAGAAAAATATTGATTGATAGACTGAAGAATATAGGTTCAGTTATAAATTGGTTTGAGTCATATCTAAGTAATAGAGTTCAATGTGTAAAGTTTAAGAGTGAAATGTCTGATTTTATACCTGTGAAATATGGTGTACCCCAAGGCACAGTCCTGGGCCACTTGTTATTTTCAATTTAAAATGATATGGTCAAAGTGAATCATAAGACAAAAATGGAATTGTTTGCAGACGATACCATGATTTATGTGACCGGTAATGATCTACATCAAATGCAGAAAGATGTTAATGATGATCTGAAAATAATATTTAGTTGGTTGTGTGTTAATAATTTGTCTTTAAATACAACCAAATCAAAGTTCTGTGTATTCGGAAAAAAACAAAAACTGTCATTAATAGATATAGATCAATTGAATGTTATCATAGATGATGAGAAAGTCTTGTATGACAGCGCAATCAAGTATTTGAGAGTCTTATTTGATCCAAACATGAATTTTCATTCACATGCTGATTATATAATGAGAAAGTTTTCAAAGAAAATAGGTTTTATACGAAGAATTGCAAAACATTTGACCCTAGAAACAAAATTGTTATTATATAAAAGTATTGCTGCGCCACACTTGGAATTTTGTTCTACATTGCTGTATAATCTTCCAGACTATAAAATCCAAGAATTTCAGAAGTTACAAAACAGGGCAATGCGTTCAATTTTAAACTGTGATAGATATACACACATACATAATATGTTAAATGTTTAAAATTTGTTCTCAGTCAAGCAAAAGGTCGTGTGCAGTGTATTTATTTTTGTTTTTAAAATAAAATGTCAATTGTTGCCCAAATATGTATGTGACAAAACAAGACTATTTCAGAATGTACACGAGTATAACACCCTAAATCGAAACGATTTTATTATCAATAGGTGTAACACGACACAAATGCTAAATTCAGTTTTGCATATAGGCCTTTATGAATTTAACCTTTTGCCAGTCAATATCAAAAACTGTGATAATTTAGATAGTTTTAAAGGTCTTATCAGGGAATATGTATTGTCAATGTTTTAAAATCTTCTAGTGTATATCATTTCAAACTTATCGCACATTTTAATTATTTGTTTTACTCTTTTATTTTATCTTATATCATACTGTATTCTAATCCACTATATGTATATTGTGCATTATTTTCTATTTCATAAGCACTTGTTGAAATTATTGTATGTTTTCCTTATAGCTGCATGCTAAATAAAGATTTATTATTATTTATTGGTACAACTGCTTCGATTCCAAAAATGATGTAGGTATAATGTATTATACCTAACTTGAATCCAGGTATAATTAGCTCATTATCGATAATGAATCGCAATATTATTGAATTTGAGCTAATTATACTAATTATAAGGTATTAATACATAATACAGTATTGAATTTCAGGCTATACATCCTGGTAAGGTCTCGAAATTCAAGTACGAAGTACTGATTTTAAATTTAAAAAATATCAGAAGTGAAGTTATTTCAATTTATAAAAACTGAAAAACTGTGGTAAGTTGTGGCCCTCTGTACTTCTGCTTTTTTTGGCAAAGGAAAATGACGGACTATAAACTTGATAAATAGGTACAAGAAAGGATTCACATGAAGTGGTTTGACATATACTAGGCACCACGAAGTGACGGAGTAAGACATCTAGTCCGTTAGGTATCGTCACTTTTGGCCGTGTCATTTTAGTACTTCTGGGTTAGCAGTCAAATTGAAGTTTTTAACATGGAAATAAAATAAAAAAGTTGTAAAATTTTTTGGGTCATTTCAGTAGTGCTGAAAATCTGTGAACAGTTTCGTTATAAGGTGTAAATTGAAAATTGTCAGCTGGTCATGTCAATGCGTAAAAAAACATGACCAGCTGACAACTTTTGCTACTTATGACCATTTTTTTTTCAGTTCACTTACACCCTATAACTGAACTATTCAATGATTTTCAGCTGTACTAAGATGACCCAAAAATGTTAAAAACTCAATAAGTCTTCTACATCGTTAGGCCCCACAATCACGCCAGCTGAGAATTTTTTTATATTATTTTCATAACAAAAAGTATAATTTCACCTCCCAGACTAATCTTTAAATCACCATCGGTTCAATTTCATTTGTTAGTCGGCCAATCATGCCACGCTGTCATTTTGTTCAGACTACCACCTATAACTGCTGCATTAGCACAACATTCATATCGCGTTTTTTATTTTACATAGATTCCTTAGTGGCGAGGAAGTTTACTGTTAACTATAGGGCTTGAAGAAAAATAGCAAAATTGATGTGACACCTCTAACTCCATTCTTGAGTTCATATGTATCCTGCGGCTAAAAAAGTAATTTAGAAGGCAATGCAGCTGTGTGCAAGTTGCACAACAATGTTCTTAGTGTCATGGGCAAAGTTGTTTGAATTCCGCCTAGGAGGACGAATTTGCAGAAGGATGAGGGAAATGATTAAATAATGGTTTTATTTTATTAGCGGAATAGCCTATAGGAGACACCGCTTGAAAAGAACTCATCGAGCGAGTTCTATCTCGAGAGTGGTCTAGAAACGCGCTCAAAGTACCCATACTCCAGTAAGCAGAGCTTTTGTCCAGGACAAAAAAGGAGAACTTTTTTCTCATTGGTTCTATATGTTTATTGGTCTGCTGATTCCGAGTCTGAGGTTTGCTACCTCGCCAGCTGTCGGCTTTACAACGAAAATTGCAGAAAACTATGGAATACTAAATAAAAGTAGACAGTTTCCTACAAATACGTATAATCACTTTGAACTCTGGACATTCCATGACATCGATAGATTGGGTAGAAAAAATGGCATCTCTTGACTTTCCGTCAAAAAGTTGATAACATTATTTTGAGTTCGCACTTTATACACCTCCAAAATCAATTTTTTTCTGGTATGCCCTGGTTACATGTAAGGAGTTAGCAAACGTGAGCGAGGTTCATATTTTCATATACACTCGCGCTCATGATCAGATAAAAATTTGATTCTGCATCAGTGATCAAGGAAGAAATGGTGCATATGAGAACTTCAATCCATTTGTCACTTACGTGTCCTGGCGATTTTTTCAAAAATGTCTTCACTCTTTTGCACGCCGGTTGCAGCTTGCTAAATTTTTTACGTCCGACCAGCAGAAAAAAACACTATCATCATTCAATAAGCGCTTGTTATTGAATTCTTCTTTTTTGCAACATTACTTGAAAAGTGAAAGATACGCGCATTCATAGTTCATAAGCTTTTATGCGATTTTTACTTTGTTATTACACTTTTCCGAACAATCTCGGCCATGTTCGTAGCACCCAGTTGCCTGATTGGTTGACCACCGCTTTGGTCATTGTTATCATAGAAAAGAGAATTATTTGAATTATTTTCCTATGCTTGTAATTTACATTTTGCATTTGCCATGTGCAGAGTCAGAGGCAAACCAAATAAGACACGGGCGCAGCTGTTCCACTTATTTAGCTATTTGTAAACAAATTTGGAGTATTGTTTTGTGTCGAAAAGTAGTAATTTGACAATTTCGATATTTTGGCTTTGGTGGACAATATTATGGTGTTTTTGTGATTGTGTACCTGGCTTTGTATTTTTGTGTTTGTGGACCGCCATGGCGAACGAGAACAACGAGTATACAGGGTTTTTCACTTAAAACTCCGCACGTCAATATCTCGGAAACGAATAGGAATATTTGATTTCTGTAAAAAGTAGTCAATGTATGGGGTCGAGTAGTTATTTTTCACAGTTTAAGAAATTCGACGCCTACCAAGAGTAAAGCGTCGCGACGCATCGAAAATATTAATCGAATGCAGGGACTTTGAAATTACGCGGATGCAAAAGTACGAGTTATTTATAAACTTTTTTGTTATTCAGTCGAACTCATTTATTCTACTCAGTTTTGAGATATACAGTGTGTCCAAGATATGGATGTCTATCATGGGGATCTTGAAAACCGTGAGAGATACAAGGTCGGTTAAATGGAGGCAAAGTTGCGTATTTTGATGCTTAACAAAACGCCGTTTTAAAAGCCAAGAAATTCCGACTAAGTCCGAAATTATGAGAAAAAAAACGAAGTTTTTAAAAATTGTTTTCATTTTTTTCTGACCTCATTTGAAGAGATATTTTGGAATGAATGGAACTTCTTCATTGCCACTTTTTGCCCTTTATAAGATAGCGTCATAAAAAATCCAGGACCGTATTTAAAAAAACAAAGTTGATGATGGCTGCTCATAGACGAAACGTCGGTTCTTCAATTTAATAACGCTATCTTGTAAAGGGAAAAAAGTGGCCATGAAAAAGTTCCATTCATTTCAAAATATCTTTTCAAATGTGGTCAGAAAAAAATGAAAACAATTTTGAAAAATTTCGGTTTTTTTCGGATAATTTCGGACTTAGTCTGAATTTCTTGGCTTTTAAAACGGCATTTTGTTAAGCATCAAAATACGCAACTTTGCCTCCATTTAACCGACCTCTTATCTCTCACGGTTTTCCAGATCCCCATGATAGACATCCTTATCTTGGACACATATCTCAAAACTGAGTAGAATAAATGAGTTCGACTGAAAAACAAAAAAGTTTATAAATAACTCGTACTTTTGCATGCGCGTAATTTCAAAGTCCCTGCAATCGATTAATATTTTCGATGCGTCGCGACGCTTTACTCTTGGTAGGCGTCGAATTTTTTCAACTGTGAAAAATAACTACTCGGCCCCATACATTGACTAGTTTTTACAGAAATCAAATATTCCTATTCGTTTCCGAGATATTGACGTGCGGAGTTTTAAGTGAAAAACCCTGTATATCTAATTTGCCCTGATAAGCAGTGAATAGTGATGTGAAGTTCTCGGTAATAATCTTAAGATATAATTGAATAATTATAACTAAATCTAAGGGGAAGAGAATAAAATGAGAATACATTCAAAGCAAAGTTGTGTTATTAACCAAATAAAATTTCCCACTTGGCATTTACCTCACTTGAGCGCACGTCGAGCAGAATTCTTGAGCGTGAAATAAGCATTTCTCAAAAGCGCACAGTCAGCATATTCGAAAATTGAATCACTAGAAGCATTACCAATAGTATATTGTAGTCCTAGGCGGTAAAGTGACATTTTTCCGGATCACTTTATCGCTGTGGTCTACACATTATTTTTCTGCTGACAACATATTCAACCTAACTGTGGATAATAGTATCTGCTCCTACTACTTACTTCAAAAAACACGAAATAGCTGATCACGAGGCTGATCATTGAAAACATTGAAACTATCTCACATCATTTTTATGTCCCAGAAAATATCCAATCTAATCGGAGTTTATTCATAATTAATCTTCATCAACGACATAGCTTTAAACCGTAATTTGACAATTTACCTGGTAGCCAAGGCGACAATCAAAGCCATCCATCCAATATTTTCAACTTGGCAACACTGCTTCAGCTAGCATTTAGAGCCAAGCCAAAATCAAGATGGCAGAAGTCAAAACAAACGATGACATTAAAGTGTGAACTTTAGTACGTATATCCTGAATGTATAGGATTCAATCAACAAATACATAAGAAATATCTGAATAAAATGGTAATTCATTGAATATTAATTTGTTATACCTAACTTTTATGCTACAATCACATGAATTCAGGAAATAATCTTGTTACGCCCTCTATTAGAAATTGTTGAAAAAAAATTTACCGCCTAGCCATTTTTCACTACTTTGTCGGCCTAGCCTTAGAAAGTCCTTCTTTCTCGTCTCTTTGGCGTCAGTAAAATTCAATTTTAATGTCGTGTCGACAGAAAATAATATTGTGTGAGTACTGTGAGTCGGACATGTCAATGTGAACATGGAGGGAGAAGGAGAAAGCAAGCTCCTGGTTTGCCATATCTACATCACTTTCACCAGATTTGTTGTCTCCAATTCAATAACAATGACTTGAAGTTCACTATCATAAAATAAATGTATTTCTCTTCAATATTCAAGGAGCGTGTAGCCTTTTTCATCGCTATTACTACTTGTCGTTGAATACTCGAATGATTTTCCTTGATCTTTTACACTAAAAATAAGAGGAATTTTCATCACCAACGGCAACGTTGGGCATCAATCGAGCTATTTGAAATTCCAGTTGAAAATAATTAATTTGTGCTCGAGAAGATTTAGTGTGGTAATTATGCCAAAAAAGTGCTGTGTTTGAGGAGCTTCTTCATGGACGGTTGGATTGCAGAGATCTTATCACAAATGTGTCAAAATAACATTACATAAATATAAACAAAAACAGAACGTTCGGGGTGCTATGCTTGTTCTTGTGGTTCAATGTTCGAAGGTCAGCATATATTCGAAGTGCGTTGACGGCACTTATATGTTATTATTGCGTCGACAATCCAAGCGCTATTTTGCAGCGCTCCAGAAGATTTTTGCTCAAGCTTAGTGCTTTTTTAGCAAGATTTAAGCTGATTTTGTTATCTGGGTACACAGAAAAAAGTTTCTCAAATGCACCACCGCCCCTCGCGATAGAAAAGGATAGACTTATTCGAAAAATATACAGTACAGCGGAATCTTCTATCTCATCCTGGCATCAAGCGTGTAGAATTGCTTCCCATATAGTTATTAATAGATATATGGTTTAAAGTAATAATTATACGTAGGGATTTGTAGGAAATTTTGTCTGCTTTGATTTAGTTTATTATAGTTGTTATCAAAAAACGCTTGGTTTTCGAGTTATACTTGAAAAACTGAAAAAAGTGGAGGGATAAATATTTAACCTGAATGATGTGCAAGATCGATTAAACTTAAGTGATCCGCGTTAATCCGAGTGAAACGAAACGCATGTCAGCTGTTGACAGTTTGAAACAAAACTAGTATTTGAAAGAGTAAAACAATAATTAGAATGGAGCTAAACTTATATTATAATGAAGCGGGTGTAACTGTGTTTAATTCTCCTGATATCGTTTGAAAATTAACGCTCCTGCCCAACCTATCTTGTGCTAAGATCAATTATTACAGGATTAAAATAACTACTTACTGATTCTCAAGAACATCCAGAATAAGATTTAGATATTCACATGCTGCGCAAATGTTTATAAACATTAAAAAACATTATTTTTAAACATTTTTCATGGTTGCAAACACCTTCTAGAAGGGTCTAAATAAAGGTAATGCAAAAAGAAAATGAAAATTGCAATAGACGGTAAACTGAAAAATTACCCTTATTATTGTTATTAGGTATCAAGTATTATGATATGATAAAAATTGAACAAATGTTTGGTTATGGACAGTTCTTGAAGGAAAACATGGGTAAGAAAATCATTTAAATCGTCGAGTCATATATTTATCTCTCTCTCTATTGATCTCTTTCTAATGAAGCTCTCTTAAACATGCCGAGTGTTTATACCGGAGCTCAACCTAAAAATCAGCAGAACCCTGGGCACGGGAGCAACTGTCTTCCAGACAGAGCTGCTTGGCATAATGCAAGGGGCAATACAAATAGTAAAGGAAAATATAGTGGGTGAAAACATTATCTTTCTTACCGACAGCGAACAAGTTTTGCAATCCTTGAATAAAAATAAAATAACATCCAAACTGATTCTGGAATGTCACCAGATCCTTCAGTCGGTCTCGAATGAGAACTCGGTCACAGTGTCCTGGATTAAGGGACACAGTGGAATCAGGGGAAATGAAAAAGCGGGCAGTTTAGCGCGGAAGGGAGCAAGAGGAAAACCTTGTGGCCCAGAACCCTTCATTCCACTGTCCTCAAAGACCATAAATCGAAGAATCAATGAACGAACAGTAGAGGTTCTAAGGGATAGATGGGAGACATGACGGTTCGGACACTCGCGTGCCGTTATATACGGCCCCGAACTGCGCGAACGTATTGTCTCCTTGGGCTCTCGCGGAGCAACCTTAGAAAACTGACAGGAATACTTACAAGACACTGTAATTTGAATGAGCACCTCCACACCCTGGGTGTGGTAACAGATCCGACTTGTAGGGGGTGCCACGAAGACGACGAGAGTGCTGAGCAGGTCCTTTGCCACTGCCCAGCTCTTGTAAATATCAGAGAATCCATTATGGGGGAAAGATGGCCAGACCTGGCTTCAATCGGGGGATGCTCAGCCGCCACAGTCTTGAACTATATCCACGCTGTCGGCTGGCTCGACGAGTAAATCCCGAAGGAGGTTACAATGTGCCCACCTGAGCGGCCTAAGTAAAAGGATGGCGCATGCCACCCCTCCATAACTCTATCTATCTATAACATACCGAGTCCCATATCGTATTTCGCGGTTCTGCGTTTTCGCAGATTTGAGATTTCGCGGTTTTGCGTTTTCGCAGTTTTGGGATTTCGCGGTTTTGGGATTTCGCAGATCTGGGATTTCGCGTGCATCTCCAATTTTCGGTGTGAAGCCGACACCTGGCGAGGTAACAAATCTCAGATTTGAATTCAGCAGACCAAAAAACATATAGAAACAGTGCGAAAAAACTTGACTTCTACATTTTTGACCTGGAAACGCCGTTTCAGAAACTTGGATTACTGGATTACTACAGAATTAACAGATATAACAGCTCACTTTCTCATACTGTCCAGGAAATGAATACCAAAAATCACGAAGTTCGAAAATAAATTGTGCTCAACGGATATTTTTTCAACTTATAAGTGTACAGTTATGAGGAGTAATATACCAAAAGTTCCCAGCCGTGAACCTGACGTGTTAGGTGAAGAGGTGATAGAGATAAAGAACTGTTGGCGTAGCTTGTTGCAATAACCCCCACTTAGGCGGGGGTTACACGATCAGTCTGGCATCAGTTCAGTCCATGATCGTGAAATGCGTTGGCTGATGGACTGACCAATATATAAGTTTCGCATCAGTAAAACGATATAGTTCCATGGTTACCAGCTAGTAACCTTGGAATTATAACCTAACCTATTTTGAAACTTTTGTAAGTTGAATGATCCTACAATCGCCAGTCAGTCAATCAGTTGATTTCCGGGTCTCCGATTCTTCAATAATTGAATCCGTACACGAATAGTGTAGAAAACCAAATGAATATTCGTGAACGGATTAATTGGAGAATCGGGTACTTACCAGCACTCAATTGATGACCAAGGAGACGGACAGGACTGATTCCTGATTTTAACTATAAATCCATTGCTTAGCAAATTCGTTTCAAATTTCAACTAGTAGTAGTTTTCCAATCCATTCAGGATTAATTTCGCTAGACAGGAAAATCTTGTATAGAAATGATCTATTGCAAAAAATATACTAGAGATACATATAATACAAATGATAAAACTTTGACTATAAATACATGAAAGTATAAAACCTCAACTACAACCTTCTACTGCTGAGCACTTCCAGACTGTTGAAACTTCTCCCTCAAAGCTGCATAAGCTGCTTTCATTCGACTATTGATAGGAATTCCTCCGTGGGTAGTCTTAACTGTATGCACCTGTTTAGGTTTCGTCAAAACATTTGGATTGGGACTGGCAAGTCCATGTTTTTGTACTTGATGTGTATGCAAAGAGCGAAAGTCGGGAAATGTCAAAAAGCATTTCTCACATTTCAACTCAGAAGTCATAGTTTTAGTCTTTCCTGTGGTTTTTGATTCACTGCTCTTCATTGTAGACATACGCCTGGGAGGAGTTTGCATAATTGACTTTTTCATCTTGGAACCAACATTCGATTTGGCTTTCAGTTTAACGCAGTTGGTTCTTACATGACAATCCAGGAGTATTTTTGATCCGAAAGGAAGAAGACAGGAAGAGCAAACAAATTTTTTGTGAGTTTTCACATGCAAAGACAATTTGTCAGCAGAATCGCAAACTCTTGGACACTCGGGACATTCGAATATATTGCCTTTCGTTGTTTTTTTCGGAGAAGTTCTGACTAGCGACGGTCTAGGGAACATTTTCTTAGGAGTCACCTTCATAACACTGGTGTTTTTGATAAGATTTAATTTGGCGTGAGTTTTCTTATGACAATTCAAAAGTTTGACATCCTGGAAGCTTTTAAGGCACACTGTGCAACTATATAAAACTGTTTTTGTACAAACATGTCTTTTCAAGAGAATACTATTCTTGAAACTCAATTGACACTCATTACATTTATGATTGTACTCAACTTTTGGAAGAAGCGATTGGCGAGACATCATGCTTGGTCGGGGTGGCATTTTTGTCTGATTTTTAAGACTATTTTCCAAATTATGATGAATTTTGTGAGTATTAAGGCTATTCCGACTAGGAAATGTTTTCGTGCAGAAGGGACAACAAAATTCTTCTCTATTAATATCAGTGGCAAATTCTTTTTTGTCAATATTTTTACTAAAAACTGGAACTTTCGATAATTTTGGTTTTGATTTGAGAGGCCTGCCTCTTCGACTTTTTAGAGTATTAGATGAGCCGACTTGCTTATTGTCATCAAGCCTTGTGTCAGCTGAATAACTATTTGATATGATATTTTCTTCACCGTCAGAGGTTATTTCTATAATGTTGATTGATGAGTCTAGATTTCTAGTTGAATGATGCGTTTTTCTTCTGCTTCTTTTGGGGTGGCTGATGTCTTCAATGTTCTGATGTAATGTGACTGTTTCTTCTTCGGAGTCAGATAGTTCGACAATAGCTGTGATCTGCAAAGATAATAGAATTACAAGCTTGAAGTTTGATCGATCTTCTATTTTTTTTAATCACATAATAGGTATGTCCACAGAATTTAGTTTTTTATTGAAAATGGTAGATATAGGTGTATCATGAACCCCTATGAAGTTTTTTGAAAAATAGTCAAATATTCTCTGCGTTATTCGCTGAAGAAATTTGCCAAAACGCGTAAAGGCTAGAAAAAGAGTGACGTCGCCTACGCGCGAATTTACCGTAGTCATAAGTAACGTACTGTAGCTATGGATAAAGATAAATAAAATATAACTGATGTTGGACACGGGTGGGCATTATAAATAATATTATGGTGTCAAGAAAGTGGAGTTTTGTGCCTGAGTGCACAAACCGACAAGTATAGAACGCTAACGGAAATTCTTGTGAGTAACCAATGCAGACAGCAAAAAGAAAATTATGGTTTGCGGCAGTTAAACGGAATTTTAAAAACGTTTAAAAGCCGAAAGAAAACGCTTTGTCAACAACTACATAATATTATTATCAAAAACTACGTCACGTCTACCTTCGGCAAAATATGTGAATCTCCTTTCTGGAAACCGTCCTCCATATTTGTGGACAATAAATAAACTTTCCTGATAATTAATGGCAATAAGTGCATTCCTTTTGAAATCTAATCACCCGTAAGCTTGTCGCACTTGGGCAGCTCCGAGCTGCTCTAAATAGAACGCTTTGTTTTGCGGATAGATGTGGGTCACACGTTACATAACCCAACTTAATTTTTGTTTTGTTGATACATTTTATTTTTCGAAGATCTCATTGGAAAAATCTATTTTTACTAATTTGCTTACAAAACCTCAACCAAAAGTGATAGATTATTCTTAAATTACCACACTACAGCTACATGCAGCATACATTCATACATAAACATTGAACATAACCTAAAAGGGCTTAACGCACAACGCACCCCCCGCAAATTTAGTGCAACAGGGGCAAGGGGAGAGGATTCGGAGTCACTCGTGGGCGACAAACACATTTTAAATAGAACAGACCACGTCAAAAGCCGGGCCGCTCGGAGTGACACAGAGGGGCTCCGGCATGTAAAAGGAATGCAGTTACTGCTCTATACGGTCGAACTCAAAACACATGCAAACTTTGATATTGTTTTGACGTCTAACGTCACAATAATTGAATATACAGTGGTGGACAAAAGTATGGAAAGATTTCATTTTTGTTAAATTCCGTAAGCTACCTCGTAGTAAAATATTTGTTCATATCATGCAAGGAAGATAAACACATGTCTCACATTTTTTGTTATTAGTGAGATATTCACAGTGTTGTTTATGTATGTTATCGATTTTTGTTTGTTTATACGCTGGACAAAAGTATGGAAATATTTTTTTCTTCTTCTGTATCTTCAACACCAAGTTCTATTCAGATATCAAACTGTCAGAGAGAACAGATCTTTGTCGACGGATGATGGGGAAAAATAAATATTTCACGGAAGACTTGCGCAGTAGAGTGGTGAAGTTTCGGGACGAAGGCTTGAAGCAATGTACGATTGCAAAAGCCCTACGCATTTTAGTGAAGGTGCAGTTTCTAAAATACTCAAAAAATTCAAATTATTGGGAAGTGTTGGAACATCAGTGAAGACAGGACGACCTAGAAAATCCGACGTTCACGTCGACAAACACATCAAAAGAATATCAACTGCCCACCCAGAAAAATCTTCGCGGGAAATAAAAGAAGAAATATCCCGTGGTTATGGCGTGGAACTAGCCGATCGCACCGTAAGACGTCGACTTTGTGAAGCTGGTCTTCTGGGAAGGGTCGCTGTGAAAAAGCCTCTTGTTTAAAAAAAAAATAGAAAGGCTCGACTTCGTTTTGCTCACCAACATTTAAATTGGAGAGAAGAAAAATGGAATACCGTCTGGTGGAGTGACGAGAGTAAGTTCAACATCTTTGGATCAGACGGCAGATCGTATGTTAGAAGACCAGTTGGTAAAAGGTATGACATAAAGTACCAAAAATTCACTGTAAAGCATGGCGGGGGTAGTGTGATGGTCTGGGGATGCTTTTCCCGATCTGGTACAGGTCCAATAGTGAAAATTGATGGGCGTATGGATCGTTTCATGTATAGGGATATCTTGAATGACACAATGTTGCCTTATGCTGAAGAAGATATGCCTCTTATCTGGAGATTTCAACAGGACAACGACCCCAAACACGCATCTCGGTTACTAAAAAATTGGTTTACTGACAAAAATGTTGAAGTGTTGGAATGGCCCTCACAATCACCGGACTTAAATCCTATAGAACATCTTTGGGAACATCTGGACCGACAAATAAGGAAGAGATAAATTAAAAACCAGCATGATTTATGGGTAGCTTTACAAGAAGAATGGAGCAGAATTCCCGTGACAGTCTGTCAAAATCTAGTTGATTCAATGCCTCGGAGGTGCCAAGAAATGATAAAAGCTAAAGGTTACGCCACAAGATATTAGAAAAAATACTGTATTTAGTTATTTTTCAAAGTTGCTTAAAGTTTTTTTTTTCTTTCCATACTTTTGTCCAGGATAATATTTTTGTCAATTATGTTCTACCTAAACTATGTTATGCTTTTGGAAACAATACAAAAATATTGTCAAATCACGTGTATTGATTATTATTTCCTGAATAAAAAACATGTGCTTCGATAAATAAAAAAAATATTTTGAATTTCAAAATCTTTCCATACTTTTGTCCACCACTGTAAGTACGTTCCGTCTTCCTAGCAAGTATCTGACGTTACAGTGCGTTTTGTTCGCTAAACCAAAGCACTCATTTTCAACGGCTGCTGTTGTATTTGGGATCGTTTTTTTGGCAAGCATACTTCGAATATAGTTATCATCATATCGAAATCTTTGTTTTACAATACTTTTTTTCTATGACTATTAAATAATAGATGTATTATACATCCACTATCTATTGGTTAATGTAACTCTTTACTCATACCAGTGACTTTTTTTCCATTACTCAATTGTTTTTAACCAATGAAATGATCTAATTCTCATTACTCCACTGTTTTAGAGCCAATCAAAACACTTGACAAAATGTCAACCTTCAAATACATCATTTTTAAACAGCCCATTTGACCGTCCATACTTGTTTTATAGTCATTGTCACATTGTGTTATCAACCTAACATCAATTTAAGTAAACCAGTTCTCAAAAAGTGCCGTCAAATGAAATTGAATATTTCAAAGTTCGCTACAATTATTGGATGATCATAGAAAAAGTATAGTATTCTACTCGCGGGAAATGGATATTACTCACTCAGATGATTACGCTACTCGCCTACGGCCTAACCCAAACTTCATCCTCGTGAGTAATATCACCATTTCCCGCTCGTTGAATAATATACTATTAATGTATATTAATTTTTTGTGGAAAGATCTATATTCAAATGATTCATTCTATCGGCCAATACATGAAATAATAGATTGGATTATGACAAGGAACATTTCATTAGAAAAAAAAAAAAAAAAATTATTAAATTGTTCAAAATGTTGACATTTTCATCCGACAGCGGATTAAATAAAGTTGAAAAAAAATAAAAGTAGGTACAACTTTTGCATAATATTGTCACAATAGTACTGGAGGCAAATATACTTGGTGTAAATCTACCCAATTTGCCACTGGTAAAATCGCTGAGCGAGCAGTTTTGTTGCTATAAATAGACACGTTCAGCGAGATTATAGTCAGTGGTTGGCCTAGCCAACTACTCTCCATTGTGAGTAGTGTAATCCCTCTCACCCTGAGTAGTGTAACCCCTCTCACTCCTCTCAGCCTCAAAGAACATGCTCGTCCTAGTGTTATGGTGGGGATAGATGGGATGTACCATGGACGATAATAAATGGTTACCTAAACGGAGTACCTCTACTGTTCAGCCCAGCTACGTTCCCTAGAGCACGACAGGTGTTGTGGGTCCAGCCGAAGACCCAGTCCAACGCCTTACGTGACATTTGGTGGAGGCGCCAACGATCACCCCCGCTGCCAAGTAGAGTACAGGAAGGCCCGAGAAGAAATTTGGTTTGATGACTGCCTGGACCAGAGCTGGACGCTCCAAGCTTCGAGCGTCGATCTGAACGGAAGTGTTCAAGGGAGTCATCAAGGGATGGGAGATGGAAGCCCTCATCGATAGTTGTAGTGGGCCTGAAGAGAGTCGGGTCCTGATGATTTGGAGCATGGTACTTTTGATCGCTCTCATTTACATGTTGTTCCACAGAAACCAATGGATGCCTCTGGCCACCGTCCATCCTCCATTGGCACAAGGCGTCCCAGATCGGCGTCGACACGATAGTAGTTTTGTGTCAAAGTGTGTGGCACTGTCTCTAGTCCTGGTGTGTCTACTGTTTGGAATATGTCGGCGAGGCATTGAATGCATACAAAGGGATCGACAGTCCGTTCCTCCAGTGTTATGGTGGCCTGACCCACGAGACGGTGCACAGAGCCAAGGAAAGGAGATCCTATTTGCTGACGATAGCCGAGCAGGAGAGCAAGAGACCGATAGGATGTCGGCCCATTCAACTTGCTACGGACACGGTCCATTCAAGCAGGGATTAAGAGAGAGCGCAATCGGATACGTTACATACTGCCGAATGTACATGGTGGACAGGATAATACTTTCGCCTATTGCCGTCCCTCATGATGAGTTGATATAGATAAGAATTTAGGGGGTATATGTTTACGATTTTAATATGAGATGTTATTGTTTATGTTGAGATGTTGTTGATATTATGTTTTGACCTGTAAAGGATGATGTACTTATATAGACTTTCTGTTTTTCATATAACGGCTACCGGTCCCCACAACCATCCAACTGCAAAACACGAAACCGGCCAGAAATCCACAACCTCCAGCCATATTACAGGGATCCGGCCCTCTGAACTGAGTAAGGGGACCATATACACACCCTGTAATAAGCAACTATCACCGAGGTCAAGGAAGATCGGCTGGCCAACAATTTTTTGCAAACGCAAGCATCAGCACTATTAGCAGTGAACAAGCGTTGAACGCACGGCGGTGCAGTACCACAGGCCAGGGCTTGGGAAAACTAAACGGATGGATGGCAGGACCGGAGCGAGAGATTTTGGCCACAAAATTTGTTAATATTTTTTCAAGTTTTTTTTGTAAGGGATGAAGCATGTTCTCTTCTGGCATTGGGGTCCAATGCTCACGGGGTGAGGGCATATGTCACAATAGTACTGGAGGCAAATATACTTGGTGTAAATCTACCCAATTTGCCACTGGTAAAATCGCTGAGCGAGCAGTTTTGTTGCTATAAATAGACACGTTCAGCGAGATTATAGTCAGTGGTTGGCCTAGCCAACTACTCTCCATTGTGAGTAGTGTAATCCCTCTCACCCTGAGTAGTGTAACCCCTCTCACTCCTCTCAGCCTCAAAGAACATGCTCGTCCTAGTGTTATGGTGGGGATAGATGGGATGTACCATGGACGATAATAAATGGTTACCTAAACGGAGTACCTCTACTGTTCAGCCCAGCTACGTTCCCTAGAGCACGACAGGTGTTGTGGGTCCAGCCGAAGACCCAGTCCAACGCCTTACGTGACAATATATCATTTTTTGATAACTCTTGAAATAATGGCTATAGGAGGAGGGGGCAACATTTGCGGAATGAACGTGTACCTGACTGTACCTGTTTGAACAATATCTGTATTTTATTTCTTTGTTAAGTGATGAGTGAACAATGTTCTTAGCAATAAATAGTCTATCTCTCGGTTTATCTGGTGAAAATATAATACAGTGTTGAGAAAATGTAATTAATCAAAGATTTTTGTTAACCATTTATCTATAATACAGTAACACCATAACAAAAATGGTTTGAATGAGATAAAAGGGATTTAAAAAACAGTCCTAGTTTTCTTGTCCCATTTTGGGTACTTTTGCGGGGTATCTCCGTTACTTTTATGCATAGAAAGTTGCGGTTTTCGCGACAGTGCTTTTTTTTTCTCGTAAAACTAAAGATGCCGTTAACAAAGTTTTCATAGTCTTTTTAGTTTTTAAGATACAGGGCAAAATTGAAAATGTTGCATTTCCAGGTACCCCTCGTATATAAACTATCAGATGGGAAATAATAAAACTGTTCCCGTAAAACTCATTTCTGCCTTCGAAATTATTATACAGGGTCAGGTCAAAAAGTTATCGCACCTCACTTTTTTTTAAATAAAATACCCTGTATATTTATCGGCTATAAAATTTGTCTTTATTGACCTTTTCAGAAATATATAACAGTATGCACTTTTCCACATAAACAACCAAAAAAATGACAATTTTCTGAACTTAAATGCTCAATTTAATAGTAGAAGATGAATAACAATAATAACCAACTAATCTTCTTACATAAAAATAGTCATAGAGTTTTTTAATAACAGTAAGTTTGAAATAAACAAAAAAAAAACAAAAAAATAACATTATCGAAAAAAAAAGAAAAAACCTAAAACCAAAAAAAAACACCATTATCAAAAGTCGATCTAGAACAATGAGACAAATAATACAGGGTGTCCCGAAATTAGACGTCAATATCTCACCACGTACTCCACGCCCCAAAATAGAAAGAAAACTTCATATGAACTAGTATCCACAAGCTTTTAGTTTTCAAGATACTCACAGGGTGTTTAAGTTGAAGACCTGATGATGGTTTTTCGTTAATATTTTCGGAACCTGTTAAGATAATTGAAGAAAATATTGTACTGTTACCAAGCTTTTTACGCTCTACCTAATGAACGGTAACTCAGTATTTCGTTACCTTCATGGATACAGGAACGGGCTTGATACAAATTTGTCCTAAATTCTTTGGTAGTATTTCTTGTTGATTTTTAGTAGTTTTGCCTACACAGTTCCAAAATCTAGAGTTTCCTACGTTGATAAGAAACTCTTCTCGTACCTTGCCGGGACGCACCATTTTCGAGAAAAATGCATTTGAAAATCATATTACAGACAAAATTGCGTATATCGAAGCTCTTAGCGAAAGCACGGATTTACCTGTGATAGCCTAGCCTGATACACACGACTTTTTCCACTGAGATCATCGTGTAAAAAGATTTCCAAATGCCTTTTCTCGAGAATGCCGCGTCTCAGCGAGTTGAGAACAGAGTACCTGATCTTTGTAGAAAAATCCAGATTTTCAAAATTTGTAGGCAGAATAACTAAAAATCATCAATCAAAACATTTGGGTTAGTTTGGGTTAGTTTGGCCAATTTTTCTCAAATCCGTCCCTGTATATTCCACTCATGAAAGTAACATAATTCTAAGTTTTTGTTCATTACATAAAGTGTAAAAAGTTTAGTAGCTGAACCAAATTTTATTCAATTACCTTGACAGGATTCGAAAATATTTACAAAAAACCGTCATCAGGTCATCACCTTCACCTGTATCTTGAAAACAAAGAGTGTGTGGATACTGGTTTAGGTATCCTATATTCCAATTTTGAGGCGTAGAATACGTGGTTGAAATCTTGACGTCTAATTTCGGGATTTTGACATTTATTTTTGTCGGTTGCTATAGCAACTATCAAATTATTCATTTGATTTCAGAAAATTGTCATCTATTTGGGTGTTTATGAGAAAAAGTGTATACTGTTATACATTTCTGAAGTGGTAAAAAAAGACAAATTTTATAGCCTATAAATATAGAGGGTGTTTCATTCAAAAAAATAAAGTACGGTCCGATAACTTTATGACCTGACCCTGTATAATAATTCCGAACTGAACTAAAAGGGCATTGAAAATTTTGATTTTTTGATAACGGTATCTCTAGTTTTACGAAAAAATAGCACACTTTCGCAAAAACCGCAACTTTCTATATATACAAATAACACCGCAAAACTACTCAAAATGGAACACCCTTTACATAATAATTATGAAGAGCACAATGCAGAAAGGATACATGTCATTTTTTTTTCGACACCGAGATTATGTTAGTAATCTATAGCTAAGTATCGTAAGAAGCACATGTTAGGTCGTTTTGTGTAAAAAAGTTATAGTTCAGCTGATATAATACGGGGTGAGGCATTTAACTTGAGACAGTGAATTATCTCAAAAACCATGTACTTTAGAAAAAAAATCAAACAAAAGTTGTTTAGTATCAAGGAGCAAACACAACGAACATATTTATTTTTTTTACTTTAACCTTGATTTCAAGGTTATTTCAAGGTCAACATGATTTTTTTAAATGGAAAGGTATATTTTCCAGTGCAGAATCTTATTCTTCATAAAAAAGAAGTAACTTTTATTTGCAACTTTCTTTAATCTTTTTTCAAAATATTGAACCCGTTGTGTTTCTTCCTTGATACTGAACAACTTTTGTTTGATTTTTTTTTTTTCTAAAAAACATACTTTTAGAGATAATTCACTATCTCAAGTTAAATACACCCTGTATAATAATCATCTACTTGAGTGTCAGCCCGAGCCCGACCAGCGTAAAAAGGATGAGAGTTATTCCTGGTCCAGGTAAAGTCCTTGGCAAAAACACGGATACAATAATTCTAAAATTACAAGGCACGTCATGCTGTGTTGCCAAGTCACCGAGTAGAGGTTCAATTATTAAGATATATTGCAGATTTATAGGTAACACTCCTGCTCCTGCCCAGCGTAGCCGGTGGATGTTCTCTTAAATATCGTTTAAAAAGTAACGCTCCTGCCCAACCTATCTTGTGCTAAGATCTTGTATAACCTACAAAAATGGCAACGTTGCAAATAAATTGTATCCGTGTTTTCGCCAAGGATAAGTCTGGTCCTGGTGCACATGGCGGATTTCAATCAGGCTTGGTTTTATCTCTGGTTTTTTTCAGTTGGTGGCCATGAAAGGCATGTCGTGTCAATCGTGTTTTAGTGTACTTGTATCTTTAACGACAGAGAGCGTTAAAGATTCAAAAAAATGTTGCTTTTTCCTAAATTTTTCAAAAACGTGCAAATTGATTTTAATAATTTTTAATTTTTGTTTTTGCTCTCTTTAGACCGAACGAAGCAGTTTTGGATATATTATGTAGGTAAATTGATTTAAATGGAACTATTTTGACGACAGCATTCTGCCCTCAAACGTTGTACCTACACGTATTTCCCGAACTGCTTGCATAATTCGATTTGAATCGCAACCCTGCCCCCAATCCGTTGTATAGTTTTTCAGTTGGTTATTTGTTTGATTGAATAATGCCTGGTTTATACAACAAATTCATAAGCATAAGCATAACTTTAGTTATATGCACGAAAGTTGAACGTTTGGTTTCTCATGAACGCGTTTATACAACCTTTCACAAACATAACTTTAAGCATTAGGTTAAGGAAGTTGATAATTTTCATCTTTATGACTAAAGTTATGACGTCATTTCTGGCAATCTACTGTAGTAGTCAAATATAGTCCTGTCTTCATGTACGTATAATTGTAATTTTCTTGGGTGCCTGGCATGTCGCTAGTTCATGCTGTGTTTTGGTTTCTTAACTGTTTCCTGTTTCGTGCATTTTTGTGAATATTTCAATTTTTCCTGAAGTCAGTTTTAATTTGATGTTAAGTATGAGTTTTGATTGACAAGCAAATATTTAACGCTTATGCTTATGAAGTTGTACAAACCACCTTAAAGTTAAGCTTATTTTTACGACTGTTTTCCTGACTTAAGTTATGCTTATGCTTATGAATCTGTAGTATAAACCAGGCACAAAAAGAGCTTTCAGTCTTAAATTCTTTGGTGAGTTTGTATCAACAAGCTGTCCTTTCTAGAAATATCCGTAATGGGCGTGACGCTAGGTTTTTCCTCATAGAAAGGGTATCTTTTTAGTTTGGGCGCTCGTTTGGGCGTGTCGATCCTTAGTGTGAATCTAACATTATTTGATTCCTCTTTATGGGGTATTTAAATTCAAAGATATGTCAACAAGCCCA
Source organism: Orchestes rusci (assembly GCA_958502075.1). Classification (NCBI taxonomy): domain Eukaryota; kingdom Metazoa; phylum Arthropoda; class Insecta; order Coleoptera; family Curculionidae; genus Orchestes; species Orchestes rusci. The sequence continues at coordinate 19,740,803 of OY293305.1, read as the reverse complement.
TGGTAGAATGAAAAACAAAGCCCACAACCAACCACGCATGTAAGGAGAAAATTCAACGATGCATCTACGAAACTCAGCTACATATTATATGCAAAATGATCATAAAATTTTGACAAAAGTGCCAGCAAAGCCGTGGCGGCAACATGTCCGATGTGTAATTCCATAAATGACCTTATTCTATGTACTTTATGATTCAATAATAGAGGAACAATCTGAAAACAGAAAACTGTGTTTTCTATCTATTAAATAAAAATCTCGCGTTAATTCAGAGAATCCTTTTTCACAGTTTGTTACTTGAAGACGCATTCTTGAACGAAATTTAAGTAGAAATAAACATGTGTCATTTGGGTCATGCAATAGAGTTGTTTTTTTTTCTCGGAAACGAAGAAAGATACGAAAAAATATCAACATACAAAAAAGTTGTAATATAAGCTGCTCCATCTGAAAAAAATATAAAATGTCAAAAAAGTCAGTCGGGTGGCGCCTATTTTTTGTCAATATTATTCGTGAAACTGCCCCTCGGGACGCCACTAGAACTCATAATAATTATCATTTAATTTAGCGTCTTGCTTCAAAATCTCTCAAAATTCAACAAAAGGATCTTTAAGATATTGATGACAAATCAGATTTTTTTGTTAACCTTTCCTTTAAAACCCTGTATCTCCAGAAAACCAGACTAGGAGGACACATATTCATGAGACCTTATCTAACTTGAATGCGCCTTAGGAATCACGGCCTAAAACACCTTAAAAAAACACATAATAAGACCTTAACTACCAAAGTAACCAAAGGTCCCGCTTATACCTATTACCTACTATTAATCGACTATTATCTTGAAAATCATTCATGGGTAAATAAAAATAGGTACCTAGTGCCTTTTTCTGTTTTCCTAAAAAAACAAAGCTGCTACTACTACTAACCTATAATCAGTAATCCTACAATAGGAATAACACAAACTTACTAGTCAAGTAGTCAAAAAAAATCACTAATTTGTGAGAAGATACAAAGGAATAAACGATATTATAAAGTTTTGGCCTTTTGGCACAGCCTTAAAAAGACACAATAACACATCAGCATACGTCAGTAAAAAATTAAAAATGTAAACCGAAAACCGACAAAATTTAAAATCGCGTCACTTGATTGTCATTTTCGGTCAAATGGGATATCGGTCAAAAGAACGAGAACGTAGGTATGACGTCAGTGTGTTTCCGCGTGTTTATAGTCCGTGGTCTAAGGTTAACTTACTCAAATTGGAAAAAGGAAATAATTGATTGGTTTTTCTGTGAATTTCCATTTTTGTATGAACCAAACCCAAAATGACAATGGACAAACACAATCAAATCAATAACACTAGATCGATAAGAATTGACCTCACTTGACGAGTATAAACAACAATAATTATTGGAAAGTTCTCGTGTCTTTTACGCTACGATGATGTTATGAACACTGTATTTTAATTGTAAGTTTAGGGTTTTTGTGGCCAAATCACAGAAATCCGCTTTTTTGTTTACTTTTGAGTACTGAAACCTGACTTCTTTCGGTTTAAATTTTCTTCTCCTTTGGTTTTTTTTTATAAAATTTGGAGGAATTAGTTAGGTGATAGGAATCACTATAATATTAATATAATTTATTAAATACAATTTTGGTGCGCCACGCCTAAAATTTTCATTTTATTCTGAAATGTAACAACCAAAAATTTTTTTTGCCTCTTAAAAGAGTTAGAAACTTCGCAATATATTTGTATCTTTTTTAAACGGGTGAACTAAACTGCCCGTCAAATAACAGAACTTAGCAATTTTTTTTGCCCATATTCAATAAGCTGTAATTTTTAAACGAATGAACGGATTTTGTCGTGTGTTTCAGCGTTTTAAAGGTCGACTTTTGTACTGAGTTTTGTAGATTTTGTGTAGGACGGGGTTTTCTTTGATATACAGGGTGCGGAAGGAGGTGATGTAATTTCTAAACATTTCAAGATATTGCCCTTTTGCTAAAAAATAATCCTTTACCAAATTTATACCACATTGTATAGCTTAGTAGTACTCGGGACGAATTTGGTTTTTTTCTGAAAACTCTTCGAATAGATGATCAATTTTTATTCCAATTCATATTTTGCAATATTTTTCAAAAATATAATATACGATACTCAAGAAATTCAAATGAAAAAAAAAAGATTTAGCTTGCACGGTGATATACAGGGTCACTTGAAAATAAGGCAAATGATGATGATTATTGAGTCAATTTTTATTAGTATTGCGAAATCAAAAACTGATAAACTTAATCAGAGTTTCCAGATTTCGGGATCGAGATTGAATTTCGGGATTTTTAATTTACATCCCGGGACCCCGGGATAAATCTCGAAATCCCGGAAAAAATTGAAAAATGATGTGTAGGGTTATAATAATTACGTAATATTTTTGAACTATTTTAGTAAAAGAACTTATTATACTCACTGAAAGATAATGTGAATTGTATCGTAACCAATACAAGGTGAGTTTTTTAAAGTGTTACAATGCAATATGTTGAAAACGGCTTGATTTTTGTTTACGTTTTGGTGACGTGATAAATTCCCGGGATGACACATTTTACGATTTTTCACATTTTTATTTGTTCCTTGGCCCCCTTGAGAGGGGTGGAGGGTTACTATCGAATTTCAAAAAGAATGGTATATTTTTTATTCTTAAATACGAATCTACATAGAATATGTAGTCTGTTTATTTTATTTTTTTTGAAATTACTCTACTGGTTACGACATTATGATGATCAAAAATTGTTCAATTAACCATACCTGTGTATTGATGGAAACCCCAATATAATCGTGAAATGTGTTCCTGCGTGAAATTATCACGTCACCAAAATGTGAAAAAAATTAAGCCGTTTCTCGTATCGCTTTGTAACACTTTGAAAACTCATCCTTGAAGTGTTTCACGTCACCAAAATGTAAAAAAAATTTGAGGCCGTTTTTGACACATCGCATTGTAACGCTTTAAAAAACTTCCCCTGTATAATACATGACATAACATTCCGGGATAAAATCGGGATTTCGAGATTTTTTCGTGATTTCGCATGGAAAAATGTTCGGTGTCCCGGGATTCGGGATCCCGGATTCCCGGGATTGGAAACCCTAAACTTGATGTGGTAATTTTTTTTTATCAAAAAGTTATTTTGTGGGCATATCGGTTGTTATCAATTTCGCAAAACCACCCTGTATATTACCGCTTCAGTTAAATCAGCTTTTTTCTTTTGAAAGGTGTTAAAAGTATCGTTATCCAAAAAATATCAAATACGTCTAGAGGTAGTTATCTTAGCTATACTATACCCTTGAGGTATAAAATTAGTAAGGAATTGTTTTTTAGCAAAATATAACTATCTTGGAAATTTTAAAAATTGCATCCCTTCCTTCCGCACCCTGTGTAACATAGAAAACCTCATCTCACTCAAAACCTACAAGAGTCAGTCAATTTACGAAACTCTAAAACACTCGAAAAAATCCGTTTATTCGTTTCAAAGTTACAGCTTATTGAAAATGGGCAAAAAGATCGCTATGTTCTTTGATTTGATGAGCAGAGTATTTTAAAACAAGTAAAACAAGACAAGATATGCAAAAAAAAACTAGAAAACGAAAAAGTTGTAGTTTTGGTTCCTTCATTTAAGAATAAAGAGATAACAATATAGTGACGTACCTCCCATTTTGGGTAATTTTGCGGGGTATGTCCGTTATTTTTATAGATAGAAAGTTGCGGGTTTCGCGACAGGGTTCTACTTTTCCGTAAAACTAAAGATGCCGTTAACAAAATTTTCGTAGCCCTTTTGGTTTTTGAGATACAGGGATACATTGAAAATTTTCCATTCTAAACAATGATACTAAAACACAAAAGATATGATCGATTGCCTGACGAAATTAGAACCAAGCCGCGCATTTCGTCACCGTGAGCCTAAAGTGAGGTTAGATGTAAAACATCAATACCGTAACCCAGTAACCATTTGCTGATCGAAATTTGAACTGGGTCACGCATGACGTCCCCGCGTGACATTGATTGTTCAGGTTTGAGGTAGGGTCACGTGATGTTGATGTGCGAAAGTTATTATATTATGGCGTGAGTTTATCTTCTTTGTTTCAGTATCATGGTAACGCAGTTACCAAGGTAACATATGAAATTTGAGGTTTGAGCTCACAATGACGTCAGCGAAACCTGCGCGTGAGCATATCTTGTTTGTTATAGTACCTATCATGTATCTAAACTATCAGATAACTTATGAAAAACGTGAAAACTGATTCCTGTATAACTTTTTCCGTAGAGCTCAATTCTTCGGAATTAGTATACAGGGTCAGGTCAAAAAGTTATCGGATCCTACTTTTTTTTTTAATGTGACACCCTGAATATTTATATGTAGACTATTATTTTTTGCCTTTTCAGAAATATATAATAGTATGCACTTTTCTTCATAAACATTCTAATAAATGACAGCTATTCAAATCGTTGAAAATTACGTCACCTTCAAAAAAGTACCTGCCCTAAAATGCAAGTTTGTTGCTCATTTTTGCAAAATAAAAATTATCAATTAGATTTTTCCAAATTTTTTAACTTTGACGAGTGATAACTTTTTCTATTCATTTGAACAAAAAAAGTTATAGGAAAAAGTTATACATTATTCCATAACAAATACATAGATATGTCTTTTTTGGCTTTATGACAATTAGAAGCCGAGATACGCATGAAAACGCATTTTCGCGAATAACAGCGCGAAAAGAAATCGCACGTGGTTGCAAATTTGTTAAATCCAAATTTGCAACCAGATGATCGCACTTCGATTGACAAAAAAAATCAAACATATCACCTCAACGCAAAGTCAATGTACGCTTCGCCTGGACTAATTGAATACATAAATTAATAGTAGGTCATGAATAACAATAATGAATAACTAATAACAGTGATTTTGTAACAAATATGAAAAAAAAACATAATAAAAAAGGAAAAAACAAAATCAAAATAAAAAAAACAAAATCACCATTATTAGAAGTCGATCCAAAAACAATGAGACAATAGTAATTTACATTACTTAGCCGCTGAATGACTTTTTAAATCCCGAGTCAAAATGTTTATGGACGAGGCGAGTCCGGAATTTCTAGACGAGTAGTTAAATGACATTTGACGGCTGTGTAGCGTACATTGTTTTATTTCACTTCACACCGTGACAATTTTTTTCAATCGATTTAAGAGAAAATGTGCTTTCTTATAGTCAAAGCACACATTGAGAGGGCGGTGGTGGCAGTCCGTCCCACATTCTTACCATGAGATGACACCTGCCAAACCATATCACTACTTGAGTAACACAGATAGGTTACTTATGTTACCAACATTTTATGTCAAGTTATTGATTAAAACAATGAGATGGCGCAAAAGTAGGTCGCTTAGCAACGGTTCCTTGGATCCCAACGCCTCTGAATTTAATAACCACGTGACAGTCTAGCATACTAAAAGGAACTTATCACGTGACAATCTCGGTGACAATGAATCCGCACCACAAAAGAATACGGGAACACACCTATCGTAACCATGATTTGACAGTTGTCAATTGTCAGTTGTCTGACTTGTCAGCAGTGTAGAGTGTAGTGCAGTGTATCGATCATTTATTTTTGATTTTCATAATTATTCTTTTTCAAGTGATTACAAACTGGTTGTACAAAAAGCATTGTTTGCACCACGGACGAAAGATGATTTTGACTCGGCTAATATCTGCCCTCGCTTCGCTCGTGCTGCTACTTATACCCTCGTCAAAATCATCTACTTTCCGCCCTTGATACAAAATGTACTATTCGCTATTTTAACATGATCTACAGTAACCGGCAAAAAAAATAGAACTGGTTAGAGAGGAACTTCAAGTGGTATGTGGGGCCCTCTGTACCATACTACAAAACTGCCACAATATTTAAATTTTTCACCGATAAAAAACCCTAAGTTCCAATTTTCGTGAGTTTTTGATAAAATGAACCGAAAAATAAAATTCGCACTTTGTCTGCCTCCGTAACCATTAACTTTTGTACCATGAAATGGGTCTAGTCGATTTTTTTTTCGTAAAGAATCAGTGTTAGAATTTTGTACAGACCTTTCGAGGACACCCTGTATACAGAGTGTTTCATTTAAAAACCAAAGTAGGGCCCGATAACTTTTTGATCTGACCCTGTATAAAAATGTCTAAGGCAGAATTGGGTTTTACGGAAAAAGTTATATAAGAAACAGTTTTCACATTTCCATAATTTATCTGATAGTTGAGATACGAGAGGTACCTTAAATGCAACATTTTCTATTCAGCTCTGTATCTTTATAACTTAAAGTGCTTTGAAAATTTTGTTGACGGCATTTTAGTTTTACAAAACAGTAGCACACTCTGTCTGTCGCGGAAACCGCAACTTTCTATCTATAAAAATAACGAAGATACCCCGCAAAAGTACCCAAAATGAGACATCCTGCACATAAAATGATTTATAAAAATTCTAACGCCCCGTATCTTGGAAACAATGCGTTTCAGGATCTCTGTTTATGGGAACTTTTTTTCATGAAATGACCTGATCCTGAGGACTCATCCCCTTAAATATTGCCGCGTCTTTCTAAAACACCCTGTACAAAAGTTGTAGGTTTTTTCATAGGTTATCTTCTGCAGTTCTCAAAAACAAAAAAGTTGCATTGATAAATAAAAAGAAGCAAATTTTAAATGGGAGTGTTCTATGATATCCGTCATGCGCTCAGCAACCATTCGAATGTTTGAAGTCTGATGTGACATAAAGCTAGTTTATTTCGTTGTTTTTGAAAAAATGGAGGGTAGTAATTATAAAAATATTGCGTCGTTGAACTGTGTACTAGTACATCATTTTCCAAACAAAATTTTTATTCGCAAGGCTCATAACAAAAATCGGCGACTGAAATGGCTAACCCCCAGTTTCTGAACAATAAGATTCGATAAGTTTATTCATAAAGTAATCAACCAACATCAATGATAATGTCAAGTTATCGGATGCATAAGTTGACATTGCTGTCATATGATGTTGAGAAACTGTGCATAAGAGGGGCGTGTTTTTTTTCCACCAAAATTTTGTGTTGATTTCCACCAAAAATTTACTGTTGCTGATCCTGTCACGTGACCTTTCGCATCTTGTTGGTGGTAACACCACAATCAACAAAAAAAAAACACTTTGGTGAATCAAAATAGCAAGTACATAACCTCGGACCCACAATTTTTATAATTTCATCTCATTAAGCATTGAAAATAAAGGCGACTTTGTAAAAGATTGTCCATTCCAAAAATAAAAAAAAACAAATAAAATAAAAATAAGAATTTTTGGAATGGATAATCTCATACACACTAACCTTCATTTTCAAAGCTCAATGAGATGAAATTATAAAAATTGGGGGCATCCATTTGAAAAAAATTATATATGGCAGTTTTCCTAGTTCTATTTTTGATCTTATTTTTGGGCCACCCCATCCAGTAATAATAGTTATCAAAATATTGTGAAAAATCTTTGAAAGTAGGTTCCTTTCAACAAGAAATCCAATACAAATTTAACAATAAACGCTTTCTTTTACGTAAAATATACATTTAGATAGGAACAATGAGAGGCCTGTACCAATGAAGATTTGTTTCGTGAATGAATCAGTAGATCTTCTTGATAGGATGGATGAAACATTGAAACCACAACAAACTTTATGAGTATTGTCACTATATCGCTGATTATCAAGTGGTTAATAAACTGTCCATACAGAATGCGACGCGAATATCGAATACTAGTTCAACAATAATAGATCATGTTCTAGAGAATCAGAGCACAGTGCATAGTATAATGAACAACAAGTAGCGACAGCTCACAGCACAATGACAGAAATTCGCCTCATTTATACCCTGCTAACATTTTAAAATATAAGATTGTTTTTTAAATCAAGAATTTGAAACTTCGCATAAACCTATAGACATACTGCATAGTTGGTAATCGTGTTGTATAATTTGATATGTGGTTCACCCACACTACCGGCCAAAAGTGGAGAAACATTAACATATTTAACATTAACATCTTCAATACAAAACAAATGTATTAAATTTGTCTCGCAATATATTCGCCTTCCTAATACAGTATGAAAAAGGATATTTGTTGTTTATCTTTGCCTTATCATAGGAACAGAAAAATGTTTTTGTTATTTGATGCGGACAAAAGTGGAGAAACATGTGCGCACCATACGTCGTCGGTTGATAGATTTTGGTCTTTATGGTCGACGTCCAGCGAAGAAACCCTTCATTTCTAAAAAGAATAGGTTAGCCAGAATCGAGTTCGCTCATCCATGATACTAAAACTTTGTTGTAGTATCATGTCGCTCATCAGCATCTAGATTGGACAATACAGAAATGGAAAACTGTACTATTTTCAGACGAGAGCAAGTTCTGTTTATCTGATCAATGGAATTGTAAAAGAACACAAAGTCCAAGTCCTTAAGTGTTTAATAGATAGAAACGTGTATTTCAGGTCTGATGAACAATGGGACGATTTATCGTTATCTGTTTATCTGGATCAGATGTAATCAAGTGGGTTCGTCGTCCAGCAAACACCAGACTCAATCCGAAGTATACCACGGCAACCGTCAAACATGGAGATGGCAACATCATGATCTGGGGCTGCTTTTCCGGGTTTGGAGTAGGACCATTGATAAAAGTGGAAGGAAAAATGGACCGCTTCCAATTTTTAAGAATTCTTCAAGATCATATGCAGAAGAAAACATGCCACTTCGATGGTCATTTCAGCAAGATAATGACCCAAAGCATACCGCAAAGGTGGTCAAGAATTGGATTACGGACAACAACATCCCTCAAATGAAGTGGCCTGCGCAGAGTCCTGATCTAAACCCTATTGAAAACCTATGGGAACATCTGGACAGAAGAATCAGACAAAAAAATAAGGTCAAATTTAAAAACCAGGGCGATTTGTTTCAAGCTCTTCAAGAAGAGTGGCATTCCATATCAGCAGATTACATAGAAAGTCTCATTAATTCCATGCGAAGTCGGTGTGCTGAAGTAATAAGAAATAATGGGTTTTCTACCCATTATTAGTATCTGTATCTGTTAATACCCAACAAATTTGTCATAAATAAAGACTTTATAAATTGTTTCTCCACTTTTGTCCCCCGTAAAAATAGAGAATAAATATTTTTAATTTATAAACTTCACGGTTTTAATTTAAAATCATATAATAGGTAAGTACAAACCAAACTAAATATTAAAGCAGTAATGTTACAACAATTGAACAAGCTATTGAAAGAAATTGAAAACAAACGATTTGTTTCTCCACTTTTGTCCGGTAGTGTATGTATCAGTATCATTGAAATCATGGAATCAGCTACAGTATAGTTTTATTTCACATTTCATAATGTTATCAGTGTGTAAATGAGGCGAATTTCTGTCATTGAGACAGAACGATATTTGACCACTTAGAGGTATATGGAGCTGTCGCTACTAGTGAATTCTTTATGAGTTATACCAATAGACTTTAAAATATCAGATCATAGATAACTCAGTAGTCATGTTTTTGAAAAGAACTCTAAATGCCGAAAGTTACCAATATTATCAATACCGTCAAAACAGAGAATTTTCAAGAACAATTCAAGATACTCACACGATGAATTCAGGTTTGAAATATTGGTTGGACATATCCAAACAGCAAAGGAACTCTCCATACACAAAATGAAGATAAACCATGGTGTTGGCAACGATTGGGTGAGTCCACAATTATTACGCCTCATAAAAAAACGAGATTTTTTATATAAAAACAACAAACAGACAAAATAGAATATGGAATCAAAAATGAGATAAAGAGCGAAGTTGACCGACTGAAGAAGAACTATTTTGAACGAAGCTGGAGATAATACGAAGAAACAATGGAGAGTTATCAATGGATCATTGAATAGAAATAAGACAAAGCACAAGATTCAAGCTGATTTCAATGGAGAATTGATAACGGACCAACTAGATATAGCTAACCACTTCAATAATCACTTCTGCGCAGTTGGACAGAGCATCATTGATACAATAAATGCTGAGGCAGATGCAGTTGGTCAGAGTGAAGAGTATCCAGAAACTTACTGTGACACATCTCTAATGTTAAAACCAGTAAGTGAAACAGAGCTGAACAACATCATGAATAACTTGAAGATAACGGCAGCCCCTGGTCATGATGGGATAAGCGTAAGGGCCATAGCTTCAATACGGGTGGATTTGTTACCGATTCTTGTGCATTTGATCAATAAAGAATTATTTCTGACTGGTGATTTTCCGGATGTTCTGAAAGTATACACCGGTTTTCAAAAGTGGTAACCGTAACGGTATACAAGACTACAGACCGACAACTAGTGACTGAATGTTGTCCAAGATATTCGAAAGGACATTGAAAACCCGAATGGAGGACTTCTTGGTGCTGAAAGTGAGGTGTGATCGATATCAATATGGTTTTGTGGGGAATAGGCCCCTTGCATGTGTTTTAATTTCCACCTGAAAACCTTTTAAAAACCTTCTTAAATGTAAGAGATATCCCTTTTCAATATTTTTTCTTCATAAAATCTTCGAATTACTATAAGATTCTTGAATTAAACTTCACTCGAGATCTTTAAATTTCACGTGATACGGAAACACTATGCTATTGGTCCAAATCCGGTGACGTCACCCCTGACTTGGATCCGTTGTCTACAGTTTTATCAGCTGGCATGAATAAGTGAGTATTTTATTGGTTTAAATGGTTTGAATATCATGATCTTTCTTATAGTTATCCTACTAACCTTTTAGCTTCAACTCTCCAATTTTTAGCACATGTAAAAAAAACATTTTTGACAAAAAATCACTACAACATCAATAAATCCATCAAAGGCGGTTCTTCAATTTTGCCTTTACAAATCCTTCAGATCGATAATAATTTTCTTATAATACTGTTTGGACATGGAGATTGACAGGGACGAAACTACACTAAAAAATCACGAAAATGTATTGAAATTCAAAAAAGTTGCGTGTAAGTGACAGCCCACATTTGTAGGTTAAAGGTCGTGTCTAGGCAGGGACGGATTTTAATCGCGGTTGGGCCACAATGTTGCCGTTTCTTTGTAGTGTCTGTTGGGGTTGAGATAGGATTGAGATTTCAATTTTATCAATATGGGATAGGATTGTTAAGGTGAGTGGAGGAGGTTGTTTGTCTATTTTGATATTTTAATTTTTGAGTCTTGTGTCTCATCGGAATCCAGAATCATCATTATAAAATAGCTTTGTTTCGTGATTTGATTTTGTTATTATCATTAATCTAAGATGGATAATAAATATAATAATTATTGTGCAGGATTGTGTGGAACCCAGATTGTTTGTTAGCCATCATGTCCAAGTTTGTCTTAATCTTTCAATTTGAATAGTTATGTAAGTACGATTCACTTTATTATGCTCTCTCCTGACTTTCTGACTTGACACTCTTTCAGACAATTTTAAGTCACTCTTGATAATGGTTTATTGACCGAAACGCGTCAAGTGCACTAATTTGATTATACTTTTGTGAAGAATTGGACTTTCATTTCTGCGAAGAAACCAATCACTTGCGTCACTACTGTGTTGAGAAATGTAGAACGTGCTCAAATATTTTGTTTTGTTAGTTAAATCATCAAGGACACGAAGTACTATTCACATGAATATTTATAATTTTTGTTTCAATTAAAGTTGAACAACATTTCAATCCCCAATATATGAGAACGATCTGCATTTCTCAACCAGTAGTGACAGATAAGAATGTCGCATTATTATCAGTTATCACTTGAAACGCCGATATCTGGGAAACAATGAATTAAGGCATAATAATACCTATAATAGAGGAAAATATGTGAATTATTTTTTTTTATTGACTTGACTGAATTTTACACCCAATATCAACTTTGTCAAATGAATAAAATAGAGATTGTCCGTTATTTTTAACCAATAATGTGTAAATCACGCCACGCATATCAAATTTTTTAATTTCGATTTTGACGACCGCTTCAAAATAAAGGTAAGTTTTAATTTTTTATGAAAAGACAAAAAAAGAATTTCTTTATTCAGTTTTATTAGACAGTTTTCGCTGCTTCTAAAAATTTCACCGGTAGCGGTTACGAAAGCCGTAGCGATAGCCGCTATTTGACAGATAAATATAAAGTTTTCGGTGGGAGCAAGAAACAAATCCGCTTAACGTTACGGTAAACCTTAACCCTAACCAAACTTATTGACAATAAATGACATCGCAGTCTTGTTTTGCTTATGTTTATGTGCTATTTTTCCAAAATGATTGATGATATGGTATTATTGGACTCCAGTGACAAATCAGATTCTGATTTTGAAGATGCCATGTTATTAGAAGTATTGAACAACAACGCCATCCAATATAGAGCAGACATTTACATCATCTGACACTGACCGGAAAACGTTGATCGACCTTTTCCTTTTCCTCTAACTTTCACAATACATATGTAATATGTTCTTTAATTCCCCTCACAGACACCCCTTTTCTAGGGACCTCCAAAAAATTGGAAACAACCACACTCTATGTAGAAACATCCCCATTTCGATTACTTGCCAGTGTTCCAATGAGTAAGATGTGGTTATCTTCATCGGTAAACCGATCTCGGTTTCGCCTGATTGTTTTTAAAAAACTTGCTGTTACTTGATTTGGATTCATTGCGTAAAGTGAGTTGGTCTCAAGTCTAACGAAAGTATAAACAAAAACAATGAAATCAAACCGCAAAACATCGTCAATCAAATGTCAAATAAGATATTTTCTTCTACTGCGCATGAGTTTCGCTACGTTAACCGCTTGGTACAAATCTTAATTTCATGATATAAAAATATGAATTATGGGAACAAAAGCCTATTGAGCCATTTTCCTATGGCTTTAGCTACGAACGGCGGACGGCAAAAGATGGAGATGAACGATCTCTAGCGGTGCGCTAACGGCAGACGGCATGATATAAATGTATGCAGGCGCGTCCATATGTCAATCTCGAACGACAAACGTCAGCGTCAGCGGTAACGGCGAACGGCAAGTTTATAAATCCCACTTAAGCCTCGTTCTCAGAACTACGTCGGGTCGCCAGCGACACTACGGTAGCCAATGGGAATCGAACATTTTTCTCCTAGTTCACCCCACCAGAGCCGTCTATATTGTAATACAAGCCATGAAGTCAACAATTGCAACGTCGCAAGTTTGGACCACCGCTGACGTTAAACGGTGGTCGATATTCTGCATTGATTGAAGGTGGAAGGTGCTTTCTTTAGGTGAGTTATGAACGGGAATCATATATTGTAGATGGTAGCATATGATTTCCGTTTGCCAAGCGGAAATACAGCTGCACTTCGAAATGAAATTGAATGTAACCTAGGCTCCCAGGCATTCAACGTTTCAAAACTGCTTTCAGTTTTCAGTGCTTTCATTCAACCACAAAACATTCCCCTCGTTCAACTTGAAATTGTATTTTGAGAATGTGAGAATGAGTAAGAAGCTCAGTGAAAAAATGTGGTTTCTGCGTTCTAAAGATTCAAGATCAAGGTAAGTGGGTGGGTACTAAAGAAAAACAAAATACATATTTAAATAGGGAAATGGATGAATTGATGAGCGCCAAAAATTGTACGCGCATAAATGGACAATTTCGCGCTCGGAGCGAAACTCGAACTCACCTAAAGAAAACACCTTCAATCAATGCAAAATTTCGACCACCGATTAACGTCAACGGTGGTCCAAATTGCGACGTTGCACGTCATTACTTCATGGCGTGTGTTACAATATAGACGGCTCTGACCCCACTCATTTATCGCTGGCGACTCGTTCAAGAGTTGAATTATTTCAACTTTTCAGAGCGACGCTCACGACAGTTGTTGTCATATGTTTATGTTGACGATTTGTGTATTTCTAGTGTTTGCTTGTGTGTTTTTTGGGACTTTTGGAGTATTTTTGACAATTTTCCTAGCTTGGTATACGATAATTGATTGCAGACAATATGGTTCCCAATGGTGTATCAATCGTTTTTGCAATTTTTCCAATACAAACAAACTAGGAACACTCAAAAGGCTTAAAGCAACAATGATTTTCTGTTTGAACACGAATACCATACCATAACCCCAAAAATACATCTGTTCATAAACAACTGAGTTTTCCGGCGACATGTACAGGGAGTAGGTCACCGCTGGCGACACGACGGAAAAGTGGAGGGGATGTGCCGCTGGCAACTCGACGTAGAACGAGGCTTAACCCGGAACGCAACTTAGGCCGATTGCGTCACTCGCCGTTTTCGCGGGTATTTGGACAGTTTGAACTTTAGTTATTTATTGCGACGTTATCATTTTTCGTACGCAAAAAAAAAATTGTAGGGATACTTTTCAAGTCTAATTGATCATTTTGCTGCTATAAAAAAAAAAACGTGCAAGGGGCCTATAGCAACACAATGAGTGCTACAACGGACTTCGTTAATTTCATCAGTCAGCAGTTGGATAATGGATGTTTTGTACTAGTTATTTATGTAGCCCTTCAGAAGGCATTTGATGTTGTCGATCATGCTATTTTGCTTGAGAAATTGTACAATATGGGATTAAGAAAAAAGGTATTATCATTGATCAAGTCATATTTGAAAAATAGAAATCAATACGTGTCAGTCAACAACACGGGCAGTAGTATGACAACTTTCAATACAGGGATGCCGCAGGGGTCGGTGCTCGGTCCTTCATTGTATACCTTGCATGTTCTATCGTTGCGGGAGCTGCAGTTGTCATGCCGTTACTTCACTTTTGCAGATGACAAGGTTTTAGTATTTAGTATTTCTAGTGCATCTTCAGAGAACATTGAGTTATTGGTTAATGATGAAATAGATATTATTATATACTTTAGATGGCTAAAGAGGAGCGTGCAAGAGCAGGAGTCGGATTTATAGTTCATAAAAATATGAAGAAAAATCTACAGAAATGGACGGCTGTTTCTGAAAGAATTTTAGTAGTTGAAATGAAGAATGAAAATGGGAACACAAGAACCATAGTGGCAGTATATGGACCAAACGAAGATGAGGCAACAAGAAAAAAAGACCTGTTCTGGGAGGAGTTGACAAAAACTATGGAAACACTGAAGGGAGAGATCTATCTAACAGGTGACTTCAACAGCAGAGTAGGGAAAAAAGATGAAAATTACCCAACAGTGATTGGCCAATATGGAGAAGATACAAGAAACAACAATGGCAAACGGTTGCTTGACTTCTGTGTGATGCATGACCTATAGTCATTACAAAAACACTCTTCCAGCACAAAGATATACACAAATACACAAGAGAAGTTATTTCCAGAAAAGAGAGATCAATTATTGACTATGTGGTTGTAGAGCAGAAAAACAAACCAAATATAATAGACACACGAGTGAAGAGAGGACCAGAAATCGGAAGCGACCACTTCTTGGTAACAACAAAGATTAGAGGAAGACAAGAATACCGTAAAAGAATAGAGAAAAATCATACAAACCTGAAACCAAAACATGAAAAAATAAAAGCCTACAAACTGACAGAAAAAGAAGTGGCACAAGAAATTTCCAAAAAATGTGAGAGATTAAGAGAGCATATACATCTACGAACTATTCAGGAGATGTGGATTAATTTCAAACAAATTATAATGGAAACAGCTACTGAGACATGTGGAATCAGAAGAATACTAACTAGACAAAAACAAACGGCATGGTGGAACAATGAAATCAAAGAACAGATAAAGAAAAAGAAGGAAGCCTGGAAGAACTACCTCAAGGTGAAAACGACAGAAAAATATAAAATATATACAGAGGAAAGAAAAAAGGTAAAAAAGATGGTGAATCAAGAGAAAAAAAAAATGGGAGGAATTGGGACAAAAAATTGAAAATGCGGCGAAGAGAAACCAAAAGCTTTTCTACAATATAGTGAAATCATGCAGAGGCGAACCCAAAGTACAAAAAAAATTCAACATAAAAAGTAAGAAAGAGGAAATATTAACAGATGAACAAGAAATCATGCAGTGATGGGTAGAATACTTTAAAGAATTGCTAGAGGCAAACAAAAATACAGAAGCAACAGAAGGGATAGAAGAGGAAACAATGAGTTCGACTTGGGAGACGCAAGATGAACACATAACATTTGAGCAACTTGAAAAGGCAATAAGGGAACTTAAAAATGGAAAAGCACCAGGAACCGACAACATTACAAGCGAAATGATAAAATACATGGGTAACAAAGGAAAAGAAATATTACTGGTAATCTACAATCAAATATGGAAAGAAGAAGAGCTACCGGAAGAATGGAAAACATCACTCATCGTGCCGATTTATAAAAAAGGAAATAAGCAAGACTGTAATAACTACAGAGGAATAACACTTATCTGCACAGCAATGAAAATATTGGAAAAAATTATAAACAGTAAAATGAGCAACATTATAGAGAATTCAATGCACGAAGCACAAAGTGCATTTCGGAAAGGAAGAAGTACACAAGACCATATATTCACAGTGAGACAAATCACAGAAAAGAGAATGGAACAAGGAAAAAATACTTACCTGGCTTTCATAGATTTGGGAAAAGCTTTTGATGAAATACAAAGGAGTAAATTGTGGGACATATTAAGACAGAAAGAAGTTCAACCAAAGGTAATAAGACTGATAAAGGAAATATATGGAAACAATAAAAACTTCGTAATCAGTCAAGGCAGACGCTCAAACTGTTTCAAAATTGAAGAGGGCCTAAGACAAGGAGGTGGATTAAGCCCAGTCTTATTTACCATATACAGTGGTGGTCAAAAAAATAAGAGTGGAGGGCGTAACTAGAAAATTATAATTAGTTGATGTGGTATAAGTGTCATAGACCAAATAAATTGTATTTCTACTATTATCAGGACCCATCCTTTACAAATTGAATATAGTAACAAACACCTATCTGTTTATCTTATGTTATCTGCTCAAAATTCTTTGTTGATAGTAAACATTTGACTGGTCATAAAAATAAGAGTGTTTTTGCGATTTGTTGAATTCTTGTGGTTAATCTTTCTGTATTCATTGTTCATACGGTTCATGCATCAGTATAGTGTTGAACTTCAACATGGGCCGCGCAAAGCATTGCACTCCGGAAGAAAGGCGTCTAATTCTGCAGTTACGTAGTCAAAACAAAACTTACAAATTTATTGCTCATGCACTTAATAGATCGGAATGTGTTATAGCCAGGGTATTGAAAACACAAAAGTTAAAAGAAATCCCACCAGAAACCAGAGGTCGCCCAAGAAAAACAAGCAAAATATTAGAGAAACGGATTGTACGACATGCAGTTAAAGAGCCGTTCTCAACGTCCTTTGACATCAAACGGGAACTGGACCTTCAAATCAGTACACGAACCATCAGGAGACGCTTAGGAGAGATGGATCTTCATGGGAGAGTTGCAAGGAAAGTACCACAATTGAGTAAAAAAAATATAGAGCAAAGATTAGATTTTGCGCACTTCAACTTGGATGAAAATCGGCATCGTAACTGGAAAAATATTCTATTCAGTGACGAAACAAAAATAAATTTGTGTGGATCAGATGGAAAACGATACGTTAGACGACATAAGAATGAAGAACTGAATCCACGATATACACTAGGCACCGTAAAGCATGGCGGTGGAAATATCAAATTGTGGGGTTGCTTTTCCTATAACGGTGTGGGTCCACTATATTGGATTGAAGACACCATGACCAAAGAAACTTACTTGGATATATTAGAAAATATCATGCTTCCGTACGCAGAAGAGAATATGCCTTTAAAATGGATCTATCAACAAGATAACGATCCGAAACATACTGCCAAAGCAGTGAAGCAGTGGTTTCTGAGAAACAAAATTGAAGTATTGCCATGGCCCTCGCAATCTCCGGATTTAAATCCGATAGAAAACCTTTGGAAGCATTTAAAAAACAAGACTGCTAACAAAAAAACGTCAAACAAAAAAGCTTTATGGGAAGAAGCCTGTCAAAATTGGTATTCTATACCGGTTGACACTTGTCAAAAATTAATAGACTCTATGCCAAGAAGATGTGAAGCTGTCATTAAACAGAAGGGACATCCCACAAAGTACTAGTGTTTAAGTTTATTCAAGTGGCTTGAAGAAGGTTAGTTTCGATTATTTACACTGATAGAAAAGATTACTCTTATTTTTTTGACCAGAAAAAATGTACATAGGGTTTTGATAATTGTTATATATTTTGTAACATTGAATGAATCGATTGTTTTTTAATATTTTTTGATTCAGTACACATGTTATAATGTTAACCATACTTAATCTGAAAATGATATTGATTTATTAAAATACTAGAATAAAAAGTTTGAATTCAACACCCGTACTCTTATTTTTTTGACCACAATTGTATATGGATAAAATAATAAGAAGGTGTACAATCAGGACAAAAAACTACAAGTAGGCTACAGAAACATGCAAAATATACAAATATCAGAGGCAGCTTTTGCAGATGACATTGTGTTATTTGCAGAAAATGAAAGAGACCTTAACAGTAACATCAACATATGGAGTCAGGTGACAAAAGAATATGGAATGCAAATCAACAAAACCAAAACAAAAGTTATGATAGTTGGAAAAAACATTCATCAAATGAACATTCAAGTGGAAGGAGAGAGAATAGAGCAGGTCAAAACTTATAAATACTTAGGGGTAGAACTGGACCAATTAGGAACAACAGAACCAGAAGTCAACAGACGAATAGAGACCTCAACAAAACTTTACTATGCAATAAACAAAAAAATAATAAACAGAAAAGAAATATCCAAAAACACAAAGATGAAAGTATTCAAAACTCTACAGACAGTACTGACATATGGATGTGAATCATGGATACTATCTCAGAGACAAGAAAGCAAAATACAGGCCATGAAAATGAAATACTTCAGAAGAGTAATGGGGGTAACAAGGATGGACAAGATCAAGAACAACGACATCAGGGAAAAAATGGATATAGAATCAATCCTAGAATTCATTGAAAAGAGAAAATTGAGTTGGTGGGGACATTTACAAAGAATGGGGAGCAATGGACAGGTGAAACAAATCTGGGAAGCAAGAGCGGGAGGAAGAAGGATGAGAGGAAGAACAAAAAAAAACATGGAACCAGACTGTAGGGGATGCACTGTAGAAAAGAGAAAAATCATGGAATGAGGCTAAAGCATTGACCAGAAATAAGAAGGAATGGGCCAGATTCGTGCACAATTAATGTAAATTGAGAGAAAAAAAAATATGTAGACATGTATACATCCTACACCATTTCAAATGGTACAGTATGAGGTTTTTTGATAATATATATATATATATATAAAGATGGCTTTTATATATAAACTCAAAATCAATGTTTCCAAAATTAAATACACTTTGTTCAAACAAAAGAACACGTGTGAGCCTATGATAAACATCGAAATTAAGGGGATGAAAATAGGTAGAGTAGACTCAGCGAAATATCTGGGATAAGTGACCGATAAAAGATTGGATTGGAAGGATCAGGTAATGAGTATCCAGAACAAAATCGTCCCCATGATAGGAGCTTGAATGAACAAAATCGGAGACTCATCTACAATTTCTTGGTACTACCGAACTTCCGATATCTTATCAATATTCAAATACCGGAATAGTGAACTTCAAAAAGGCTCAGGTTTTATTAAATAAAATACTGAAAGTTTTATTTAAAAGGATTTTCTCACACCAACAAGTATTTTGTAAACAAGTTTAAACTTACAACCTTAAAGATTTTATTTGAAGTTGGAACAGTGTCAACAAATGTATAAAATTCTGAACGGTTAACTCAAGTGTAATACTAATATGTTCATAGTTATTTTACTCGCAATAACTGCTAATAATAACTGATATTCATAACAGGAAAGATAAGAACGAATAAGGGTTTATTAAGTCCAATTAATCAATTGACTCAATTGTATAGCTCGGTACCAAAGAATATTAAGAATATCCCATTGTATACTGCTTTTTTAAAATGTTTGAAACAGTACCTAAGAACCAGAGATTATTTATGCTGATTATACTGTGAACCTACTGAAATAATTGTAATGAAATGTTATTTTTGTTAAAAAAAAACTTATTGTGCCCCGATACCAGCCTGCTGATTAGGGGTGAAATGATAGATGTCCTGAAATTAATCGAATTTATGATGTGATCCTGATTTAAGTGATATACAGAGTGTCCGGTAAGTATATAAAATAATTTCGAGAGCGTTAGGTCAAAATAGCCCCAGTTTGGGGTTATTTTGATCTCCCCTATACGCTCCCGAAATTATGCCATATACTTACAGGACACCCTGTATACAGGCCACAGATTCGAGTGCATGCATGAGGATCTAAGTTATTATAAGAGATACAGGGTCGATTCAATGGATGCAAAGTTGCGCATTTGTATGCTCAACAAAATATCATTCTGACATTTGAAAAATTCCCACTACTTCCGAAGATATTCGAAGAAAACCCGAAAATGCCATTTTTTTTCGCAAACATTTTGCGAGGAAGGGGAATTTTGACAACTGGTCAGTTTATTAATATTGGACTTGACATGGTTATATTCAACTACCCATGGAATATTTATATATTAAAGTGGCTATAAAATTTGAACCATTGAAAATAGACCCCACAAACTATATATATTTGGAATCAGGAGACAATTCTCTGTGAACTGTGATAACATATACAGGGTGTACCATTTAAAAAACTCAAGAATCTGTCAAAATTTCCTACGATCAATAATAAGAAAGTTATCCAATGGCTAAAATATAACGGGACACCCTGTACATTTTACAGATTAAAAAAAATAATATTGCTATTCTTTTTTACCAGTATACAGTAGTATGTCCGGCGATGAGGTATACCGACAAGAGGACAAATGGACCAAAATTTTAATTTTTGTAGAAACATTTTTTATACAAATGGAATGCTTAGAACTAGCGAATATACAGGGTGCCCAGAGAAGTCATCTCGAAAATGATGATTTTTTTTTATTTCTTTATGGTTATAAAATACGATTCACTCCAAAACGGAACAAGATATCGATTGAGTATACCTTTAATGTTGTAGCAAAATGATGGTGGAATAAAACGATCATCAAAAAAGCCAAATTTGAAAACTCTTATAAAAATGTATAGCTGGGAAATGTCGTCTGCCCCTGAATATAAACTAAACTAGAGTTGACATTCATATTAGGAAAACAAGCATGAGTTAATTCAATTGCCCAAATTTCGTTGCCCCCATGACAATCATAAGAAAATTCGAAATAAAACTAATTTTCCGAACTCTCACTTTCAAGGCGAATAACTCTGTAACGAAGCCCGACATTGAAACATTTTATATGAAGTATTACTACTATCATTTGAATACAGTAAAACGCATCATCATACATTTATTGACAATAAAGCTTTGTTTCAGAAATTTCTACATAGACTTACCCTTGGGTTCTTCTCTTTGTCAATACGTTTATTCAAATGTTCTACAAAACCATTTTCCGAAACTATCACTTCTTGGACAATGATTTCTTCGTCACTGCGCCCTATCACTGGCTTGATTTTTTGTTTTCTAGGCTGTCGTTCCTGTCTTATCGGTGCGTGAGGTATTGTCGTTCTAAAACAAGAGGTATGAACGTATATGAAACTATAATACTTATCGTGATAAATAGATACTTGAAAATATGTATGTATATGAATAATTGTTTAGTAAAAAGATGAAAATTAAAAGATTAATTCCGAAAACAGACCCACATTATGAAAAAAATATTATTTACTTATTCTTAGAAAAAGAGTAATATCGGGAAGATTAGAGCAAATTTATTCGAGAATCCCAAGAATCAAAAATATATGTATTAAAGCAGACAGGGTCACGTTAATTCTAGATTTACTTACTTGTTCAGGAAGTTATGAAAATGCTTCGCCCGCATCGCATCTTTGTTCTTGGCAAATCTCTTGTGATAAATATCTGAAAGTTCATTGGTTGGCTTCAAACTCTTTTCTTTCTGTTTCAAAAACGACGGCCGCAGAAGACTTCTTGGATTAGGCCGCAAAGAATTGTTGTCTGAAATGAAGATAAAACATTTGTCATAAACAAATAGTAGCTCTTCTTTGATGTCCATGTTAACAAGAGCCGATAATCAAGATTGTATCTATTATAAAGGGTGTCCCCTTATCAATGGTACACAGCAAAAGCACAGTTGCTCTTATGAGAAATACCAGGTTATAACCACATATACCTCAATCCAAAAGTTGATAATATTCAGGATAACTGGTGTCAAAGTTAAAATTTTATATTTCTTTTGTTTCAGTAAAAAGTCTAAATAAACAGGAATATCACTAAAGAGATTCGGTGGTTTTTGAACCGTGAAAGCGAAACTCGTCCATACCAATTCCCAATAATAGACGACGCAATTCCTGGTATATTAAGCTTGTTTTTGCCCGGTTTTTTAACATCACTATCAATTAGGCACTAGCTCGTGACGTCACACACATAACCTCAAAATTTGATCGGAGGGACAACAATACGTAGCTAATGCTCTTGTTCTGTGAAGTTATTCGTGTTTTGTGGTGTATTTGGACTTTTTTTCATCATTTGTGAGATATGGACTCATAACTTTCAGTTTTTAGTGCTGTGAAGTCGCGTGAACATTTAAAAAAATGATTTCATGTCTTGGCAAATGTGTCAACACCGTGTCACTGCCATTGCCTTATTGCCAAGTGTATTGAAAGTAGGTAATAGACATTTTATATCCAAAAATTGTTTTTTTCAGTCCAAATAGCCGTTTTTTTCATCTGTGCACGTGGTTTTGTATATTCTATAGACACTAGAATGTGTCCATATAGGCCAAATTGCTTATGATAAGTTTAATGGTAAAAAACCGTTTTCTAAACTCCCTCTGTTGTCCCCCCGATCAAAATTTGAGGTTATGTGAATATGACGTCATAGCTAGCACCTAATTCAAAAGCAATCAAGCACATAAGCTTATATAATCTAACTGACTGTTAGTTTAATGGGTTCAAATCAAATGGCAATACAAGCACTCTCCGAAGATATCGTCTTAGACGTTCAATAATATATAAAATTGATAACCAAACCACACAATACCAAAACAGTTCCGAGAATCACTCTGATATTTGGCTTAGATTACAAGGTTAATGACAGAATGACTTGAAGAAGTAGGATCAACCGTTCAGAAGATATTTGAATCTCAATTCATCTCTACGTTCAAAAACAACATTACCAACAGTAGGTACATACAGTGGAAAGCATATGAATTCGCACACACAGTTATTTTTTGACAACCCTCGTAAAATGCATAGGTGGAATAAACAAACACACCATGTGATTTGCTAGATCGTTTCACTGTCTCTGATCACGTGTCGTTTGTTTACTTCGATGATTTTTGGTTTTAAACCATGAATAACAAAAACCATCAAGCCACTGCGGGTAGTATCTGCGCTGGGATTTGTTTGAGGTATGTATTTAGTAATCTGATATGAAAGAGACGCAATTAATGTATTTTTTATTACCTTCTTACATTTTGTTTTCTACATAAATATCTTACATACTGGCCAATAATTCAATTGCCCTTCGCCCTTCGCATCACTGGATAATACATTTGAGAAACCGTGCAGCTTGTTGTATTAAGATTATTTGAACTAAGCTGAAATAATCAATCCCAAAACCAAAAATCAGCTTTTTTGTTTACTTATGACTTGTCATTGTGACAAAAGTGATGTATTACTATGAAAAAGTTTGGCATTTTACGAGGGTTGTTTAATATATTGTGTGCGAATTCAAATGTACTGTAAAGGCGGGTTTCCACCAAACGGACAAAACAGCAACTGTGTCGCTCTCGACAAAGTATAATAAACATTTCGACAAAACAAAAACTTTTGTTGTCAAAATAAGTAACATTTTGAAGACTTTGTGTCGCAGGTTCGTGTTTTCGTCAACAACGAAAAGTCCCGTCGCAAGGCGGACAGATCAAAAGGTTTCGGTGTTTTGTTTTTGTTTTTGTGAACAGATCTCGCTATGTGGAAACGGTCGCGACAACAGTTCACTATTTTGTTGTGGTATGTTGACTTTGTGAATTTATCATACATTTTTATCAAAGAGATGAACTGTGGTATAAATTTCGACTATCGTCACTAGCCAGGGTATCTAAATTGATTTGTTGTTTATTTCGGTAATTATGCAGTATACGGTTTTTTTTTTGTTTTTGAGATTTTTGAAAGAAATTTTTTACAGGCAGGTTTTGGGGACCCTCTAGAGCATGAATCCGCCTGCGCCGATTATCAAAAAACCGCACGCCATTATAAAAACATCGTCTGGAGAAGGCATGATGGAAATGTTCGTTTAAGTGGAAACGACAGAGAACACTTCAAAATAAAACACGCGACAGACTAATTTTTTGTTTGTTTGGTGGAACTCAAATTTTGAGTCTGTTTTCGAAAATAAATAAAAGTTTTTTGTTTCTGTTTTTGTGATTCAAACTAGTCGGAAGAGACTTCGTTTGGTGGAAATCCGCCTTAAGGGGATTCATCCGCATTAAAAAATTCATCCGCATTAAAGAAAAAGCACTGCCAGCAAACATGAGACATCACGCCGGCAACCAAACTAAGTAAACATCACGCCTCAAAAGAAATGGGTATAGATTTTGTTCGAAGACGGTGGCAATTTATTGTGAATTACATGAGATTTTGTGGAAGGTATTTCTGTTTAATTATATCAAACGGAGATTGTAAGAAATTATCTCAGAAAGGTTCAGTCTAGTTGATACACAATCGATTTTTTTGATTAAACGGATTATACGTCTCTCACAAGAGGGCGGAATATGTAGATTTTTCGTATTTTTTGACCATTGAGATACCGTTTTTGTTACCGTTTTTTTTTCAAAAATTGGGTTGTCTAATTTGATATCTTACCTACCTAATAATACTTGAATTGTTCCAAAAGGTGATAATAAGAGAATGGCGCAATCCAGAAAAAATGCTTGCATTGAGTAAAATTTCAGACCGGATGTATCCCCTCAAGAAGTATTACTATAAGAAGGTCTACTTTAGTGCAATGGAAAAGGGGATATTTTTCACTGAAGAATCTTTGGATTAGCTGACTACCATTAATTAGAAGAAACCTTGTATAGTCTTTGGATTTCACCCTTCAAAGACATGGACATCATCTATATCTTAGTTGAATAAATTCCTCAGTATCCGAACCTTAGTATTGTGTATTATGTATTAATAAACTATTTAGAAACAGGCCAATTTCATTCCTCAACCGCCAAAATCATCTGCACATTTTAATTGCAGCACGTTTGCACTTAATTTGTGACGAAGTTACTTGATATTTCCCGGGTTTTAATCTTCCACCGAAATGTCCAGCTCTTTTCCGTAAACATTATTTTGAGTATTGCGCTTTTCTTTCCACCACTCAAAAATTCATTTGCCGATTTTTATCATCCCCATTTTCATCTTCTCTTCAAAACCGACCTTTCAGCCGGATTCCACACCAGTAAGGTGGGGTTGCCTTTGACCGCTTTTGTTTTATCATTTTTCCAATTTTATTACTCCACATCCTTTGCCTTTATCTTCATGAACCTGTTTGTACCACAGATTAAAAATAAATACAAATAGTAAGGCAGTGAAAATCCGAGAGAGACAGACGACGACTTTGTCAATTTGAATTTCCTTTCATTATTTAAAGGTCCCGTCGTGAAATATCGGTGCACGACGATTTGGAAATCGAATCGTTTGAAGCCATATATTTTCGACAGAGTAAATCATGAATGCCCGCCGGAAAGGAGTTGGTGAGAGTGCTACATATCTCGATGGATTCGACGACGTGAACACGAAAATATTCTTTGTGGCAAGCGCGGGGCATCCCCGAGAATCAAGTAATTAATAATTATAATAATAATAAATCAAACACTCACCGATACAGCTGAAGAATACATACAAACAAACACAAACGGAACGGACAACCAGGAGTTAGTAACAGAAATGGAACAAACATTTAACAAAAATATGTTACTTTACAAAGGAAGTAATCCCAGCTACAGGAAACGTCTACCTAGGTTGAAATATAACCGGGACACAAAGAGCACAGTCCAAAACTATAATGAGTACATCAATAAATAGAAAGATGACACAAAAAGTGTAGAAGATCTTATAGACATAACGTATATCACGGCCATATCAATCACAGAAACCTTAGGAATAATCAACAAAAATAAACCAAATAATGTAAAACTCAAAACAAATTCAAACAAAAAGCCTCCATGGCAAAAACGATTAGAACACAAAATAAGTAAAATTCGTAGTGATCTTACACGAATGAATAATTCATTGGTAGCCCCAAAACAAAAACATGACAGACTTTACAAAAAATTCAACATAAATACGAACCCAGGTACAAGAACAGGACAAATAACAGAAGCAATAGATAAACTGAAACAAAAACTAATGGTATCAAGTAAAAAATTGAAGAGGTACATCATCTCTTATAGAAGAAAACAAGACAACATAAACTTCACATCAAACGAAAAGCATTTTTACAAAAATTTGGAACAAACAAACGAGGAGGCAAAAGATATTAAAGCGCCAAAACAGGTAGAAGTCGAAAAATACTGGAAGTCACTATGGCCAGAACCAGTGTAACACGAGAATGGTAAGTGGATCAAAACAGAGCAAAAGAGAACAGAGACAGTAGAGCCAATGCTACCATATGAAATAACGACGGATGAATTCAAACTCATACTAAAGAAGCGGCCAAACTGGATGGCACCAGGGCCAGATAAAATTTATAATTTTTTCTGGAAACATCTGACGTCACTACATGGAAAAATGGCACAAATAATCCAACATGTAATCACCCACCCAGCAGAAGTCCCACCATCCTTAACACATGGCATAACATATCTCAAACCTAAAAACGAGAAAACAGACGACCCTAAAAACTACAGACCCATTACATGCCTGAACACTATTTACAAAATTATCACAAAAAGCCGAAAAAGTAACAAAACATATCACATAGCAAAAAATCGAACATGAAGAACAGAAAGGATGTACAAAAGGAGCGAAACGCTGCAAAGAGCAACTGATAATAGACAGGGTGATAACGAGGCAAGCGACAGAAACATAGCAGTTGCCTGGATAGACTATCAAAAAGCTTATGACTCTATCCCTCATTCATGGTTGCTTCGCAGTTATATTCTCCTGACGAAAATCAACCATCCCCGCTATTAGAAACCACTGCCACGTTCCCTGAAGACATACGAATGAACTTCGGACTAGATAAATGCGCGAAAAAAGGCAAAATAACAAAAACGAACAACATAGAGCTTCTAATTAACAACATATCATTCCCTACCCTACCTAACAACGAAACATACAAATACTTAGGAGTAAATGAAACACTCACACATAAAACGAAAGAAATCAAAGAGACCATAGAAAACAAATACAAGAACAGATTAAGAAAAGTCATGCATACACAACTTAACGCAAAAAATAGAATCAAAGCCATAAATACCTGGGCAATACCGATATTAACGTACTCATTCGGAGTCATACATAACAGACGTACAAGCACTCGACAGACTGACAAGAAAAATCCTCACGGATAATAGAGCCCTACATCCAAACTCGGCTGTTGAAAGATTATACCTACCTAGGAAACAAGGAGGAAGAGGCCTAATCAATATAGAATTAGCACACAACATTCAAATACACAGCTCATCAAACAAGCAGACAAAAGATTCACACCACTCAGCACACACACACAACTACAGCAGATAGACAAGAAAACATTCTTCACAAACATCACACAGACATGGAACAGCAAAAAACTACATGGCAGATTCAAGAACGACCTCGATAAACAATATCAGCTGTCAACCAAATGGATCGAACTCGGACACCTGTATGGTGAAACAGAAGAATTCATGTACTCTATACAGGACCAGGTTGTACCGACAAGAAATTACCAAAAA
This sequence comes from Orchestes rusci, assembly GCA_958502075.1. Classification (NCBI taxonomy): domain Eukaryota; kingdom Metazoa; phylum Arthropoda; class Insecta; order Coleoptera; family Curculionidae; genus Orchestes; species Orchestes rusci. The sequence continues at coordinate 19,712,754 of OY293305.1, read as the reverse complement.
TATATCACAAAAACTAACATACAAAATGATAACTGTAGAATGTGTAAATCAATGCCCGAAACGATACAACACATAACATCAGGATGTCCTAGCTTAGCACAGACAGAATACCTTAACAGGCACAATCTGACAGCCAAGATCCTCCATAAATACCTACTCCACAAACATAACATGAAAACAATAGAAGAGCCGTACTACAAATACACACCAGACCAAGTCAACGAGAACCAAAATTATAAAATATACAGGGACCGGGGAATCATAACTGATAAAACAACTATAAACAATAGACCAGACATAACACTAATAGACAAAATCAACAAAATCACAACGTTAATAGATATTGCACACCCTCTGGATCACAACATACAGAAGACAATAACAGAGAAAATACGAAAATACACGGACCTAGCTGAGGAAATAAAATCAATGTGGAAAATGGAAGAAGTCCTCATTCTCCCCGTAGTCATCTCAGTCACTGGCCTCATACCACCGGAGTTACCCGCAGGATTCATGTCGGATAGTAAGGAAAATCGTGAAATAGTCAACAAGGTGTGAGTTTTGCGAAAGCCCTCTTTACCTTCTACCACATAGAAAATGTGAGACTAGCCAATGGGAACAATAATTATAATAATAATAACAATAATAATCACTTTATTGTAATGATAAGTGCATTGAAGCCAAAAGCTTCCTCACTTGACCTATTATATTCATTTTCTGTTTTGGTGAGCTTTTGTTTACAAAACAATTTTGTGCTTGGGTCTTGTAGTGTGGTTTTTTGAGTTTATGAGTGATTTGAACTGTGTCTGTTTAGAAGTGACGTATTGTTTTTACAAGAATTACAAAAATTAAATTGGTGAAGCTGGGGGCTTTGTGAATTTTCACAGGTTTCCAAAGGTTGGGAACCGGTAAGATACTATACAGGGTGGTGCAACCAAGATGGGGTGGACGATTGTGGGAAAATGGTGAGGAATTTGGATATTTTTTTTGTACATTATGGTTGGTCAAAGAGGCTATGTTTTGAAAATATACCCATAGTACAGGGTGTTCCAAAAAGTTTGTGGCAAACTGAACTTGTATTTTCTTAAATGGAACACCCTGTATGAAAGAATTCTAATCATTTCTCCCATCTCGTGCGATCAATTTGATATAAGGTTGACTTATGATGAAGGAATGGGAGGCGATCAAAGTTGAAAAATTAACCATAGTTGGGCCATTTTTTAAGCGAAATAGAAAAAAGTATTGAAATATCAACCGACTCATAAAACGTTACTTATCCTTGAACACTCTATTGTGTAGCAGCATCAAGAGACAGCACGCCGAGTCATTCGGGAGCACATCGTTATAGAAGCAGAACATACCAATATGTGAAAATCACAAGTTAACAGCGCTTCTTATAGTAAACTGATAACGTCGGTCGTTGAACAGACTGGCATTCTCGGACCGGGTGGACGGGGTATGATGTTGGGAACTTCGTCACTCCTCGGGTCGGTTTCACGCGCTTGCCAGAGTGATCCTTCTCATTGTTATTTGTTCGGTGATTATACGTAGTAGCTTTGACTAGTTATCAAAATTTTGTTTCATTCGTGATATTGTCATGGCTTTACAGCCACATAGTTTTATAAACTGAGTAAATAATGATGAAACTTTGTATTAGCGGGTGATTTCTGAGAAAACTAATGATCAGAAAAGTATGATGTATGGGGTATTTTGAAAGCTAATGATGTTATCTTTAAGATGGACATATAATAAACAGGGTGTTCCATTTGAAAAAAATGGGTACAGGTCGTGTTTGCGTGACCACCCTGTATAATAACGGATAATTTTATTCAAAACGTATGCGATTATTGTGTTCAAGGATAAGTATTGTTTTATAGGTCAGTTGGTTTTTCGCATAGACGTATAACCAAGGATAGACCCAACATGTTTACATAAAACGAAATCATACACCTATGACCATAAACAAGTTATGATGCCAAGTTTCAACAACTTGAAAAACCATGAAGCTATAAGGTATAATGTGCGTAAGACTACGCATCCAGGGAAGAAAACCTGGAAAGACCTGATGTTATTTTCAATTCAATTTGCTATTTCGACAAGCCGGCAACACTCTCGTCAGGTAGTAGGTTTTCGTTTACGATTTCATTCATCTTCAGAGTACAACGTTGCATGCCGTTGCTGAATAGCTTGCTTGGGAATATTTCGGTCTTTTGCCTCACTTTGAACGTTTTGTGGTGATATTTTGTGTTGTGATGGCTTTTTTATAGAGATGAAGTGTGTTGTGTGCCAAAAAGACAATTTTTTCGGGAGATAATCTATCTTTTCATAAGTAAGCAGACATGTTAATTCCAAACGTCAAACAGATATCGATTAGTTGGATGGCTGCCATCAGTAGCGTCCCATGATAAAAAAATTTAAAATCCCCATTCTCATCATGACCAAGATAATATTGAAACATTATTTTGAAATAAGGATATTTCATGAGACGAACAAACGACTTGATACTGTGAAACGCAATAGAATTAGGAGTGTTAATACAAAAACTGTACATTTTAGAGGCGAATAAAGATTAAATAATGTGTAGAGTAGTTTTATTATTGTAGGTTACCTTTTATTCTTTGCATAAAATTCACGAAAATATCAATACAATATTAGTAGGTAAGTACCTATGTATTTTCTTGTTCTGGTGGTTAGAAAAAGATGGCATGGCAATTCAAATTCGCCAATGGATCCTACCATAGACGTATAACAATTATTATTATGTCTATGGATCCTACAAATTCGAGAGACCTGTTTGTTATTCTGGAAATAGGTTACCTAATGACTCATTGAACGTTTTCAAATTGGATTTCAAAGATCCTTTTTTTCCAAGAAAGTATTAGTTAATGTGAGCCTTTTTATGTGGCCATCAACTTTTTAAATTTAACTAAACGCTTGTTTTTATGTAAAACAAAAAAGCTGTGAAGCCACTAAACACAGAACCTCCATCTACCTTCCATATTGAATTTCTCCATGAAAGGAATCACCTTTTTCATCGCATTTTCTTGAATAAGAAATGTTTTGAAAAAAAATATTACCGCACTTTGTTATTCACCCTGTATCGCAATCCCAATCTTTCCTATTGAATTTTTGAAAATGTGTCTCGAAGAAGATTCCTCTAATATGAAATCTCCCAAGCTATATAATGTTTGAAAAAAAAAATTCATCCTGTATCGCAATCCCGTATATTTTTCTCGTGCATTAGTATCGCATTATGACTATGATCTATACTTGATTTCCTTTATTATGATACCCCACAAGTGGTATTTTCTTGACATAACCTTTTCATCCCAAGTTTTGCTTCCCCAATATATTTTTAATATTCAGTGATTTTCCTGTAATATGATACCCAATATGCCATGGGTTTTCAAAAAACAACAACAACAAAAAAATTTTTTCTTGTCAATAAACCCTTTTTAACTCCATTTCAATTCCTTCGCATTTGGCGTTTCTGTCCAACGAAATTCTCAAGTTTATGATACTTGGTATGTACAATATTTGGACTTAATTGGTCGAAGGTCGAAGCCTTCGAGAGCTAGTTCGACAACAGACAAAACGATTTAAGTGATTGTAATTTCCGAACTGTAGAAACCTCAAAACGTGTAAAAAAAAACAAGAATCTGGAGAAGTAATTTTTACATGATCACAATAAATTCCTTCCAAAGGATAGTGAAAATAGAAATTGTGGAAAAGAAATAAAAATTGGAAAAAATATTATCCGAAAGTAGAAATATCTGACATGTTCATTTTATGGCGTTTTTCTCAAAATATACGACAGTCAAGTAATTGATCAGAAACTCCCGTACAGAAACCAAAACTGAGAAAGAATTAAGGTACTCGATTCGATTTTATAGGTTAAAAAAAACTGAAAAAATCATACGCCCATAAATTCTACCATCATTAAATAGAACAAAATAAATGGTCGAACTCAACATGCGCGATATTGAAATGCGATGTTGCCTGAGACTTCGAAACAACTTTTCTTGAAATTCAATTAATGATCGGCCGAAAACGCAATTTATGAATGGGTGTTTTGGTCTATCCTTGATTATACGTCTATGGTTTTTCGACACTTTTTTCCATTTGGTTTAAAAAACAGCCCAATTATGAGTCCTTTTTCAACTTTGATCGCCTCTCATTCCTTTATTGTAACTCCTCGACCCAACAAAACTTAAATCAAAATGATCGTACGAGATAGGAGAAATAATTAGAATTCTTATACAGGGTGTTTACGGTCTTGTGATTTTTTCTTTAATGTTTTTTTCTACACGTTAAAAGAATATGATTAACGCTAAAACGCCTTAGCAAAAGTTGAATAATAAGAGACATAATGAATTTTTTGTACGATTTTATTTTCAAAAATGATGACACTAAATTGCAAAATTACTGCTTTACAGCAGTTGTTCAAAGTTATCGCCCTGTTGTTGAACGCAAAGTCTCGCTCGACGTATCCATGAATTATTATTATTATTATTATAATTATTATTATAATTATTATTATTATTCGACTTTTGCTAAGGCGTTTTAGCGTTAATCACATTCTTTTAACGTGTAGAAAAGAACATTAAAGAAAAAATCACAAGACCGTAAACACCCTGTATACAGGGTGTTCCATTTAAAAAAAACTTTAGATCGCCACAAATTTTTTGGGACACCCTGTACTATGACTTTATTTTTAAAACATAGCATTTTTGATGAAATATAATAAACAAACAAAAAAAACTCAAAAAAAAAACATTTTTCCACAATCGTCCTTGGTTGCACCACCCGGTATTTCAAACTTTGGTGAGTGCATGAATCCAATCAAAGTTGTTTTGAACAATGAAACATATTGAACGTGTGAATAAAATGTAAATCATGAGATTTGAGAGAAATTCTTTGTTCAATTTTTCTATTCCAAACAATTTTTCTATAGTTCGAGAATATGAATTAAAATTCATCCAAAATGAATGAAGCTACAAAAATTTGGCATAAAATAAGTCAATTTTTTATTTGTGTACTCCACAGAGTGTTTTAACATTTTGGAGCTGAACTGGTAATTCGATACACATTGGGTGAAATGTCGTGGAACTTGTGTTTCAAAGTTGTGGAGTAGTATACAAATGAAGAATTGGCTTATCTTATGCCACACCATTGTAGCTTCATTGATTCTAGACATTTTAACTTTTGAGTTGACATGATAGCTCCATTTCCTTGATCAACCAAAAGTAAGTGATCATAAAATTATTTAACTTCATCCTAAAATCACAACATTGAGAACTGGCAAATGAATTAAGAAAAAAAATACACCGATTTTCTTATAAACATTTTCAGGGTTTCGCATCCGCGCATACTAAGAATGTATTGAAAAAGCGGCAGCGTGCATACCAGTTTTAAGGGACAAAGTCACAGAACGTTGTCGACGTTTTTCAAAGAATTTGGCGAGTGTGTCCTATCTGCATTAATCTTTGATCTGTGCCTGTACAGCCCCATTTATGTGAGACATCCCATTTATGTAATACTGACTCCGTAAGAATTTTCTCCCAACTCTTATTTTCGTAGACCTGTACTGCGCAGATCAACGATTTCGATTTACATTCAACGATTAACTACTCTGTCAAGAATGTTCCGGAAATTGGTCAATACAACACAAAATCTCTAATATTTATACAAAATAATTTGATGGCCTTCAAAGAAGGTTTCTTTCGAAATGATTCCAACGAATGAGGGGGAGCCACGAAATGGTAATTTCAGTTTTGGAAAAAGATAGAAGTCGCCATATCAGGTGAATATGGTTTTTGCTCGATAGTATTTGTTGAGTTTTTGGCCATGAATTCAATGATAGGCCTTGTGAGTGCGTTTTCATTTTGCAAAATCGAATAGTTTTCTTTCCACAAATTTGCCCTTTTCCTATTAAGTTGCTCTCAATCGCCGCATAACGCTTCATGAGACACAGAAACTTCAGCGGATAGCTCAATTAAATTTAAGGGGATTCATCCGCTCTAAAAAGCACTGCTGGCAAAATAAGTTTTCATCACGTCAACCCGCTGGCTGACGTGATGAAAACAGACAGCAGGTATTCATCACGCCGGCAACCAAACTAAGTAGACATTACGCCTCAAAAGAGATGGGTATAGCTTCTGTTAGAAGACGGTGGCAATTTATTGTGAATTACATGAGATTTTGTGGAAGGTATCACTGATTTCTGTTTAATTATATCGAACGGAGATTGTCAGAAATGATCTCAGGAAGGTTTAATTTAGTTAATACACTATCGATTTTGTTGATTTAACGGATTATAAGTCTCTCACAAGAGAGCGGAATATGTAGATTTTTCGTATTTTTTGACCATTGAGATACCGTTTTTGTTACCGTTTTTTTTTTCAAAAATAGATATTGGGTTGCCTAGTTTGATATCTCACCTACCTAATAAAACTTGAATTGTTCCAAAGGGTGATGTTATGAAAAAATTGCGCATTCCAGAAAAAATGCCCGCATTGAGTAAAATTTCAGACCGGATGAATCCCCTTAAATGAGAATTTTTGGTCACCGTTTCATTGTTTATCGTGAATCACTCAAAAACATTGACTAGAGCAAGGCAGGTTTTCGATCGCATCTTGTCCGCTTTTGAATACATTGTATCACTCATATGCATTTGTTTTTGATAAAGTCTATTGACCATAAATAAACCTGCGTCGACATTTTCAAGGATTCGGCACAGAAATTCCAATAACAATGCAAAATTTGAGAGAAATTCTTTGTTCATTGGTTTTATCCATTGGAAAAATCACCAAAAATCGCAAATCTCACACGTGTTATTTGTTCTCGTCCGGGGATGTATTTTTTCAAATTCGATACCATGTATATTCCATCATGATCGATTGGCTATTCTTCACTGAACAGTTTTGCGAACAAAATACGTTTAGCACGATATAATAACTTGGATAGCAAATATGCCGACAGATATGTACGTATAATTTTGTCAAAATTTCAAATTTCATGACAAATTTGTCGCAAAATTGAAGAAGGCATATAATAAAGTTAGCAATAGTGCAGACTCAAGTTTTGATCACCCTAGATTGATTTGGGAAACATATCTTCCATATCATATACACATATCGCAATAAATGGGTTAGTTTGGGTTAGTAAGGGCCGATATTTCAATGTCACCTTGAGTGACATTTTAGCTAAGGTGTATACTCAAAATTGATGTGAATTTTAAAATTGGTCACCGGAAGTGGGGTTTTCCAATTGCGCCACCCCTTTCATTAAGATAAGGATGTAATCTGAGTGTCGCAATTGAAACACGGCACTCACGGAAGACAAATTCAAGGTTCAAAAAAACCTATAAGTGTACCTTGATCTTGAATGGACATTCAAATATCGGCCCTAAGTCAAGCTAATAATCTCACCTCCAAGATTATTAGCTTGACTTATTTTTTTGAAGTGGGCTTTCTTCCACCACACAAGCGAACTCAAACTTGTAACAAGGAAGAGAAAAAATTAAAGAAGAAGTAAGGTAAACAAAAGCTTACATTGATCAAATGATAGATTGATAATACAAAAGATATTTTTACATAAGGCTACAGAAAACAATGTCTTAAAGCCGCAAATTTGGAATAAGTCCATCAAGTTATGAATAGATTCAATTATTAAATCTATTACTATCGCTATTTGAAAGCACAGCAATTCTTCAACAATGTTCACAGTGGAGATTCGTTGAATCACATAGAATTTATGCAATAAATTATAACAGAAATGTGCAGAACATTATTTGCATTTTTACCGTTTTTAACACTAAAAACTTACCTGCTAAAGAATTGACATTTTCTTTTTCTGGGTAGATTAGCATATATTTCACATTGATTAAAGGTTTCTTCGTTGAATCCGCTTTCTCCAGATGATACTGAGATTTTCCCAATTGATTCGTAGATTGTTGATATGTCTGAAGAACTTCCAGAGCAGATGGAAGAACTTGAGGTCCGGCCAGCGGTCCTGATTTGAGGATATTTCATGTTAACTTCTAAGTTTGATAAAGTTAGAACTAAAATTAAATCAGTATTTCAGAAGTTCTACAAATGGACTAGAATGATTTGCATCAATTTTTTCATTGCTGGATTTAAAAGTCAATGAAAAATAAGGACACGTGTTTGTTCTTCTTCTTGTTGTTCAAAAAAAAAAAGCTTTGATATGTCCTGAAATCACTGAGTTATGACGTCACACCATGCTCAGTGTATCTTTATATACCGAAATTAAAACTTGAATAACTTTTAGAAAAATCATATTTGAACGAAATAAAAAAATACGTGAGTATCGATTTTTTTGCGTTTAACATCGATTTGATTTATCATGCAAGTTCCTCATTATATGGACTACAATTTACCTCCAGTATTCTGCTGTATATCATATTGTGGCATGGCTACATTCACAGAATTATCTAGATTTTGCTGCAGGATGGCATATGCTGTCGAATCAACTTCACTAGAATACCCTTTTGGCAACACCGAAGAATCAGTGTCTCTAAAAAAATATATTTAAATGATAGGGGGGAATGGGGCAAGATGACGAACGGGGCAAGTTTGAGAACTGCATTTAAAACAAAATTTATAAATGTCATCGTTGCAAATCTGTTAAGTCATAGTTTAATGGGTTAGAGATGGTTGACTCTAGTAGCAATACTTCCAGAACAGTAATATATAATCTATCAGAGCAGTCGCTTGTCTTTTTGAAAAAGTCTAACCTGAGAATAGTCTTTGCTAGTAACTAGGTGATTGTTTATAGTTTCTCGAATATGATAAAATTGTGGAGCAATCGTCTCCCTTTTTATTCATATTTCTCACTTAATACAAAAAAAATGTTCCTTGGGGCATGTTAACGGAAGCAAGATGGCGAGCTTCCATTGTCACATCGACTCCTGATAAAGAATAGCTTGCGAAAAAAATCTAGAAAAGGTTTATGAAGAAAATGAAAAGGGAACAGGACACAATTGTTGGTTCAACTTTGGACAAACTTTGGAGAAATATCGAGAATGGACGGTATTTGCAAAGACCTAGTAGGCGTGGCGTGATTTAGGCATCAAATTTCAATTGCATATCATAAGTAGTGGAGCTCATCAGTTTGTATGACTGTACACAATGTCGAACACCGATTCCCCTCAAATAGCAAAAATAGAGCGGTGTATTGGATGTCCTGGAAAAAATGGAACGCAAATGTAACGGTGTAAGGATGTAACGTGATGTAACGATTTCAGATTTTGTTACAGAGAGCATAGTTTTGTTATTTGCCAAAGGATTTTGTTCAAATTAGGTATGTAGGTTCTGATTCAAGGTTTCATAAAACTTAACAAAAATTGACCAAGTGCGGTTATGTTTTCATAATTTTGTTATCTTCCGAAGGATTTTGTTCAAATTAGATATGTGTGTTCTATTTGGGATTTGATAAAAAAAAATTATATATAGTGAGGTTGAGTTCGCGTAGTTTTGTTATTTTCCAAAGAATTTTGTTCAACTCAGGTAAGTAGTTTCTAATTTGAGGTTTCATCAAACTTGACAAAAATTGACCAAGTGCGGTTATCTTTTCATAATTTTGTTATTTTCCAAAGGATTTTGTTCAAATTAGATATGTATGTTCTATTTGAGATTTGATTAATTATATACAGTGTGGTCACTCAAGTGTGCAACATATGGGATTTTTTTTTATTAACTGCACAACCAAAATACAAATATTGCCGAAAGTTGCTGCATGTTCGATAATCATATTAGGTGCACTTAGAATGGTTGCAAGTCAAACACCATACAGGGTAGGCCAAAAAATATGAGAATGGTACAGGAGTAAAGAAACCCTTAGTTCAGAAAATTCGGCAACATTTTATGGAGAAAAGTAGTTTCGAAGGAATTTGTTCAAACATGTCTGTTTGCGCACGTACATGTGAGTAACTTGTTTAACAGCTATTATCAAAGTCTATAAATTCCTATAAGTACAGAAACCAAGTTGCATTTTGGCTAATTGGTCACCGAAGTCGAGGACCCTGCAGCATTTATTTCTAGGCTTTGAAAATACACATGGGTGGTTTGTGTCTCGATGTTCAAAAAAAAAAAATTGAAAATAAAAATATGTAGCTGAAAATTGAAAAAAAATAAAATTGAATAGTATTTTTTTTTCATCTAGAAACATTGAACATTGAATTTTAACAACTCAACATTAACATGTTTCAATCAATTTCAAAATATGCCATTTTAAACCACATTGCATGGATTACCTCAAGTGAAAATATCTTGAAAAAGGTTACTCCTAGCCACTTCTACAAGATATAGACTTTTAATGTAAATTTGACGAAAAAAACAATTTTTCAATTAAAAGTTTTGACTATTTGCATGAGTGAAAAGGTAAATGGCGCCACCTACAAGTAAGAGCTTATATAGCCCATATTTGAATTTTGCATATCAAACCACCCTTATATACCGAATTTCATCAAAATAACTCTATTATTACAAAAGTTCATGTGCAGCATCGTACACGTGGCAGAAGTGAAACTTCTTCCAAACTAGAGAATGAGAGAAATTTGAGTTGAAAGCGAGAGTAAAAAATTGAACAAGAGCGAAAAGTCATTTTTTGGCCTTTTAACGTCAAATGACAAATAAAAAACTTTCTCCAAATTTAGTCAAAGCCCTAGTTCCTGGATGAGCAAACGCCGCACTCAAAATGGCTTAATTACGACCGAAAAACGTAAATAAATCCGAACATTTTCCGGCAAGCTGGATATTGCGCATTGCAGCAAAATAAGGTCATCATGACGAGGTGTGGACAGAACCGAGCTCATGATGGTCAGGTCACTGAATATCACAAACAAAAAAGGGACTCAAAAGTCAAAAGTCAGTTCACAAATAGTCAAAAAGTCACACACAAACACTACGTCCAAAGCAAAATAGTCCATACTACAAAACATTCTATAAGCACAACACAACAAAGCATAAAGCAATATGGCGTCGATCACGAATAAACGAAAACCGATGTAGTTCGGGACTGGTTCAGTTGACCGCGAGGGTAAACATCTGGTCGGATCGATAGATTGAATTCTACTACGAATGATCAACATTCCCAGACTCATCTACTGGCAAATGACCGTGAATCAGACGCAGAAACTCATTTTTTCGCCCATGCCTCGCTACATTTGCTTCAGATGACACATGCATTATGCTTATCCATGGGTTTAGATCAGTGGTTAGGACTAAATTTGGAGCAAGTTTTTTATCATTCAATGTAAAAAGGTCAAAAATGACTGTTTGCTCATGTTTGATCTTATGTTTTCACATTTTTGAGATAATAAAAATCAATTTTCTCATCGTAGCTCTCATTTTTTCAGCAAGCAGACTTTTTTTATCAATCATGACTTTTTGTCGATCTTTTTCAATTTTTGGCCCATTTTACCTCTTGTTAACCGCATCCGCGGACATACTGTATACTCACTATATAATTTGTATTAAAATGTTTTGATCAAATCCCAAATAGAACCCCTAATCCCTAATTTGAACAAAATCCTTTGAGAACAACAAAATTATGCAAACATAACCACTTGGTCAATTTTTGTTAAATTTCTTCTTATTGGAACAAAATCCTTTTGAAAATAACAAAACTATGCAAACATAACCTCACTATAACATTTTTTTCAATGTTTTGATCAAATCCCAAATAGAACCCAAATACCCAATTTGAACAAAATCCTCCAAAAATCAAAAAATAACAAAACTATGCTCTCTGTAACGAGATCTGAAATCGGTACATTACGTTACCGTTACATTTTTCCCAGATCACACCCCATTGTCAACAAATTATCACAACGTCGCAAAAGAAGTTTCACTTCAATAATCAAAAATTTAAATTTTTATTTTGACACCGCGTATCTTGAAAACTATGCATTTCCAGATGATTGTTTATATGAACAACATTTCTTATTTTCTCATGTTAAATTATTTGATGTTATTTCCAGATACCCTATATAGCCGATGATCGTAATCGGCTGTTTATCTTTTTCTTGGATCTGGTACATAAGGTTCCATACTATTCACAAAATACTTCCATCACGAATAACGACCGACCTCAAACGACTAATACAAATAAGCCCAGAGAGGCTCTGATTTGGTCACGTGGTAGCATCACCGATCATGACACCGAAAATGCGCAAATACAACTGCAAATTAATTTCAGAACGGCCTGGCGCATGCAACATATCATTTTTCTCCTTACTGTGTATGATCAGGATATTGCTAGCTTTATGGGACCTTCTGATCCAAAGTTCAATAAGGTATTAATCGAAAGAGAAGGGACCAAAGGATGATTCAATTAGGAAATGCCCTTTCATAGGTATAATACATAGCCAAATATTTGCATTTTTCGACATGATTGACGCAAAATTTTTGTGAAAAAAAAGTCGTTATTTAGAAAAAGTATCCCAATATCTAGACTATACATAGACTATACTTTTCTGATTCAAATAGTTTTTGATTCTCGTCATTATCTTTTTTCGCTCAGGAGAAAACAGCAAAATGCCAGGCGTCAAAAATGCTTCCAGATTCGGGCGGACATAGAATGCTATGTCCGCCCGAATCTTATCGAATCGAATTTTATTTCCATTTTTTGGTAAATCGTATATGTTCCGGAAAAATCAACCGTTATGATAATTTCTCCTAATGATATGAATCAAAACATGAAATGTCGAGAAGATATGTTGCTTGAAAATGTTAAAATAAAAATCTAATATGAATTTCGTATTCTAATAACGCAAAAAACAAACACGGCTTACCAAAATTAACGATTTTGAACGTACCCATCAATTATTGAATCCTCATACTGAACCTCAATCTGACCATTCTCGTCTATGAAATGCCTGACAATCTGCTCATGACTTTCTTTGGAAAATAGGCTATCTACAGCTGGTTCGACTTCCACAGTTTCTTCTTGAATACCTTGATATTCGTCGAAATCACTATTACTATATTCAGGTTCCTGAAAGAAAAGTCTTAATGTTGAATGAGTAATTTCCAATTGCCCTCTTGAATATACAGGTAGTATGGATAAAACAAAAATATTATAATGTGCAAACCATTGTTTTTTAAATTTTTGAATACCGTGTATTTTAAAAACTACACGGCTGTGCACCTATGCTCATTAGAACTTTTTGTTTCAGAATCATCCGAGGATTATCACCTTGAGTATCAAAAAACAACATATAGCAGATACATTTCTGACAAAATAATTAGAGAAAAAGATTAATCAAACTGGTGCTACAACATAAACTTTGATCTCTAGGGCGGTTTCAGAGAAATGTATACAGTGTCTTTCAAAAGCCCCGGAACGGTCTCGACAAATGTAAACGTGGCAACATTGCCGATATTACCATCGGATCAGGCGTGTCCTTAAACCACCAAGTACTTATTTTTACTTTTTTTTCGAGCCGTTTGTGAAATACGAGACCGTTCCGGGACTTTTGAAGGACACTGTAGATATTGTTCAAGTGAACAGCGTGTTTCCCAAACATTGGTAAAAATTTACGGGGTGATTCATGAGGTATTTTCAAGAAACAAAGTTTCTTAAACATTTGTCGAAAAATATTCCCTAAGAGAGCTAACGCCCTTTTAAATATGGCACCCTGAAGACAGTTTTTCCTCAATATTCTGGGGCTTACCATACTGGAGGGCTTAAGGGTAGAAAAAATCCCATTTTTTTATGGTACCTGTTTTCACATTCACATCAAGGTTTTTCATTTAGAAACGTACTTCTAGTTCATATCGATAGAGCGTTTTTTTACATCGATGCATCGGCACCCTAAAGACAAGTCTTTCTCAATATTTTCGAAACAGCTCACATTCAAATATTGAATTTTGGTACTTTCATAAACAAATCTCAAAATGTTTGTCATTGACTTATCGTGCTGAAGGGGTTAGGGGTAAAAAAATCCTCATTTTTGGTGTTGATTCATTTTTGATTTTTTTTTTTAATCATTCAAAACCATGATTCTGAAATGAAAATGTCAAAGACAAATCACCATAAAAAATGAGGTTGTTTTTAGTAAGATACGCCACTGGCAACATTTTTAAAATTTTGAGTTTGTGCAGGTACCAAATTTCAATATTTGAATGTGAGCGGTTTCGAAAATATTGAGAAAGACTTGTCTTCAGGGAGCCGATGCATCGATGTAAAAAAATGCGATTTTATCGAAAACTACTGGCCCTATCGATATGATCTAGGAGTACGTTTTTTATAAAAAAAAAATTTGGTGTATCATTTTCTAAAATAAGAATGTAAAAAAAGGTAACATAAAAAAAATGGGAAGGTTTTTACTTTCAACACCCCCCGTATGATACGCCCCTGATCAAAATTCTGGAATTTTGAGCTCAAATCCTGATTCAGTATTGAAATTTTATGCGATGTTTTATATTTCATAATTTTTGTATGAACGATTCCTGAAATATTGAGGAAAAACCGTCCTCATGAAAACATGAAAACACCTCGGGAATCACCCCTTGAATGTTTTACCAATGTTTTGAAACACCCCTTATTTTAAATCATAATTAATTTTAAGTACGCTATTAAAGCCGGCCAAAGACTTCGTTTTTTTTGCAGTTTTAACCCGTCCGTCGGGTAAAACGGTCGGTGTGTCCTTATTAAATATCTGGCGCTGTCTGATTTTAACCGTCCGCACGGGTAAAACTGTCAAAAAAGAACGAAGTCTGTGGTCGGCTTAAGACTCTTACCTCGTGTAAGCTTGATAGATTTTGATTTCGAATTGACCGGTTTAGAATATCCATATCTAGTTGACTTTCCAGATACTCTTCTTTAACCGTGGATTCGTCATGTCGTTCGGAAGTTAACGATCTATCTAAAGTTTCTACAATAAAAAAGAAAACTAACAGATCACATTTGACAATACAATATGGAGTAATTCAACATGGGACATTGCAAATTTATTTGAGTTCAACTTTTTCAGGGCCATGCACAAAGTGAAGATTATTTTTCGATTCCTCTAACCCGGCTGATAAAAATAAAGCTTTTCAAGAAAAATGTGAACGCTTGACTGCTTCAAAGATAAGAGCACTCACCAGTCTTAATACATAATTTGTCTAATTGTTCCTCAAAACGAGTATCTCCTGGATCGATGCAATGCTGCAACATTTCTGGGTCATCATTATTGCTGTCATGAGTTTCATCTGATTGCGGCATTAGATCATCTGAACCTGAGAAAGAAAAGTTTATTTTATAGGCCAGTCAATACGTCGTGAAAATATCCTCCAATTTGCGGTACCATGCACAAATTGAGTTTGATACAAAATCTGAAAAGGTTTCATAAAAGAGGCTTGAATTCAAAATTGCACCACTTTGCGATGTTATTATACAGGGTGTTTCAAAAAGAATGGGCTATACGGTAACAGCAGATCCCTCACACAAAAATATTGCGATCGACCCGAACTTGCCTATTCCGAAAGTTGATATTAACAGAGATACAAGGTGTCAAAGTTGAATTTTAATTTTTGATTTATTTGAATAACTTTTGAAATAATCAAGTTTTTTTGATGACATTTGGTACATGGGGGTTGCTTGACATGCAAAATTCATATCTGGCCTTGGTATGGCTCTTACATGTAGGGGGCACCACTTACACATCTTTCCACTCATTCAAATATTCATAACTTTTTTGTACGCACTCGAAGGTTTTTTTCAAATTTAAAAATCGATTTCTCAGTAATTTTTACGTAAAAAAGGTAAACCATGCAGAAGTGTATAGGAGTAGCCTTTTTCAAGATATTTGAACTTGAAGTAATCCATGCAATGTGGTTTTAAATGGAAAATTTTGAAAATAAACATAGGGGGCATCGAAAACGGCGTTGTCACGATAATGTTAACAAGTGTCTCGATCGAGGTCTCGATGTTCAATGTGTCTTATGGAAAAAAAAATCTAAAAAAGAAATAAAAATATTAAAAAATAGTATATTATTCAACGAGCGGAAAATGGTGGATATTACTCACGAGGATGAAGTTTGCGCTACGAGCCGTAGGCGAGTAAGCGTAATCATCTGAATGAGTAATATCCATTTCCCGCGAGTAGAATACTATACTTTTTCTATGATTATTCAATAATTGAAGCGGACTTTGAAATATTCAATTTCATTTGAACAGGCCTTTTTGAGAACTAGTTTACTTAAAGTGAGGCTAGGTTGTTAACAAAGTGTGACAATGACTATAAAACAAGCACATATCACTCTTTTTTACGTAGAAATGACGGAGAACAATTTTTCAATTTAAAAAAAAATGTTCGAGTGCCTACAAAAAAGCTATGACTATTGAATGAGTGGAAAGAGGTGTAAGTGGCGCCTCCTATATGTAAGAGCCATACCAAGGCCAGATATGAATTTTGCATGTGAATGCATGGGGGTTGTCCATGTACCAAATTTCATCAAAATAACTTAATTATTTCAAAAGTTATTTGAAAAAATCAAAAATTAAAATTCAACTTTGGCACCCTGTATCTATCTTAATGTCAACTTTCGGAATAGGCAACTTCGGGTCGATCGCAATATTTTTGTATGAGGAATCTGCTGTTACCGTATGGCCCATTGAGTTTTCTAAGGCTTTAGAGAAGGAAACCTTCAAAAATAATGGCACCATCATCCAATTTTGGACGTATGTCTTGAGAAATTCACTGTATTGCTATCCTTGTCGAGTTATATCTATCTGCGTCGCCGAAAACTGACCTGCTTTGGACGCGGTTGCCGATTTGGGCAAATCTTCATCAATGAAAATTCCTCTGTGTACGAAATTGATTGATAAGACATGATACAATGAAAATTAAGGAGGATTGAGTATTGTTCATTTTTCAAGAAGGTGCATCAAGGTTCACTATTCTAGATTATCGCATAATCAGACACATTTACAACCATGATTTCGTGTGAATCAAGTCAATGTTGAAAATCGGTGATAGTGTCTAATGATGATATTATTTCATATCATAAATAATGTGAAACATTTTTGTGCTACTCAAAGCTTAATTACTAACATTCATTAAATAATGATTTTTTGTGCATTGGATACAGGCGATACATAGTAAATATTAGTCCTAGTACACGGCAACGCTGCCTTTAAACAGCTGGTTTCGATTTTGAAGGTAGTGCGGTGATGCCATGGGGTTTCAACTTGAAAACTTCTACTTTCGTGCTTGTGAAGTGTTGTATTGTGACTTTATTTGTGAAAAATGGTAAGATTGTGCTTGCTGTGTCAAAAACTGGACCATTCGGATCCAGAAATCACCATTCACAGGTAAATGTCAAATTTGCATTGAGCATTGACTGGAGAGGGATCCAGTGGTGTAGAGTGTAGGCATCATCATATTTCATTCATGAAAATGAGGATTTTTCAATCTTCAGGAAGTTTAAATGTTTGTTTTTATTCGTGAATAGGTAACAACGAAAAAATGAAACTGATTTGGAAAAAAAGCCTGAATGGTAGTGTTTTATGCAATAGGAACCGATTGTTCTCAAATAAGAAAGGATATTCATATTACTTGAATACCTATTCCATTATTTCCTCGATTATTTCATACACAGTCAAGATGAATTATTTATTGGATACTTCCTCAACTGTCTTATTTTCGTTTTTTTTATTACAATAAGGTTGAAGTCTTCAGTAAGAATGCTTACTTTTACCATTATTATTATTATAATCACTTTTTAGAGCTCTTAAAACCTCGCGTTTATCTCGAAATTAACTTTTTGACATATCGCCCTCTTTGCCTGTACCTTTCAATTGGAATTAAAAATTTTGACGACGCCCAGTCTTTCTTCCTGTTAAAGCGAAATATAGTTTTTCCAACAATTTGCTCGAAACCAATCAATAGACTTTTATGAAGGGACATTTTTGTCAGAAACGTCAAATAAAAAAGATAAAGGGGGTCTAAATTAATATATAAAAAAACCTTGTACAGGGCACAGCTAAATGGACCCCGCAATTCACTTTTTAATTTGACGTTTGGAAAAAAGTTTTAAATTAAAGTTCAATGGTTGAAAATAGATATTTACCCTGTTCCCAAGGCTTCCGAATAAACCTTTACATTTTAAAACGTGCCAGAAAAAATGGCAATTTTATTTTTAAGGTAGGTATAGGATATATAAAAAATGTTTTATTTTCTGGAGAATGCGAAAAGTGAATAAAAACTGCAAATATTGGTACTTGCAAATTGAAGCAGGGTACCTACGCATTATGTATTGTTTATTTGCCCATACTTCTTTGAATGTATATCTAGACATAAATGTTTTTGGGCCAAATTTATGTCTAGACATTAATTTAAAGAAGAATAGACCAATAAACAATATTGCTTACCTGCTTCAATTTGCAGGTATACCAATATTTGCGGTCTTTGTTTAGTATGACTCCTGCACCATATTTCTTTGAATTTATCTTCACTCACTTTCCAGCACTGATAATCATTTTGGTATAGTTAAAAATAGTTTTTCGGCCATTTATTTATAATACTTTTCGCCTGTACATATACTTATGTATTAGAAACAAGAAAAGTAAAACGTTGCTGTTTCCTATTTTTTTATATTTTTTTCTTGTTATCCAATTTTAGATTTCCAAAAAATGAAGAGCTGCGAAATATTTGGTGTTCTTTGGTGAGGATTGACGAGGACCGACTTCGAATCAAACCTCCCTTTTTGTGTTCGGCCCATTTTAACCCACAAGACTATTTACGTGACATTGATGGAATCAAATATTTAAAACCGGGAAGCTTGCCAATCATGACTCACCGGCAGACCATACAGTTTCCCGTCTCCAAAAACAAAAATCATATGGCAAATTGAATAAAATGGCCTAAGAGATATGTAAGAAAGGCGAAATATATTTTTTATTTTGGTTGTCATTTTATTCGGAACCATAATTCATTATTGTCGGAAGAACAGCAGGAGATTTAATTTTTAATGTTATGAAAATTTCAATTTTTATTGATTCAGAAAGTCAAAAATGTGGTATACTGTCATATAACAATAACGACATAGGTACCTACCCAAATTAATATTCATTTATATTTCTCATACAAAACGGTTGAAACTCGAAATGTGCCGCTACCACCTTCAAAGTTAGCCAAATTATGTATTCTTTTAATCCAATTTCACAGTCTCTGATGATGCAAAGTCTCATTTAGCGGACTTGTAAAGTAAATTTTTATTACAGTCTCTGTTGATGTGAAGTGTCATTTACCGTACTAGTTTTGTGTCCGGTAAATAATACTTTACAGCACAGGATGAAATAAAACATGTTTTCTTCAACAAATACATAAACAAATATTACGCTGCTGAAGGATTTTTTTTTTGCATTTACAGTGAAACTTCCATGGGTCGGAGGTCGATATCTCGAAGTTTCGATGCGTCGAACTGATAGTTCTTCAAGTAGGTATGGAAGATACATGTATTTTCTACTCGTTTAGTCGAAGTTTCGATAACTCGAATTTATTTTTGGACAAATGCCGCTTCGAGTATACCAGGAAAAGCACGGATTCACTGTACTATTTGCAAAAAAACCATGGCACAATGGCGCAATTTTGAATTTAAACTTCTTTCATGGACCATTTCCAGATTTTATACAAAACTCAATTTGTGCATGGTACTGCAAACTCAAACTACCTTTCGATTGACCTATCATCAATGTGATCAAGTGTAGAGAATAAAAGATCCTTTTTCACTTCAAAAAGTTTAATGATAGATCCGACGCGTTTCGACCTTCTCGGTCATAATCAATCTAATGTTGATGGATTTTTTCATAAGAACTCATGTGTTAGAGAGAGACAAAAAATACATTTTTGATAGGATTAAAAACAACCACCTCTTTTTTAATTAGTGCGATACCTTGTTGGTTTAGGAACATAAGAGGCTCTTAAAATCCGTAATAAAAAATCCAGGACCGTATTTAAAAAAACAAAGTTGATGATGGCTGCTCATAGACGAAACGTCGGTTCTTCAATTTAATAACGCTATCTTGTAAAGGGCAAAAAGTGGCAATGAAGAAGTTCCATTCATTTCAAAATATCTCTTCAAATGTGGTCAGAAAAAAATGAAAACAATTTTGAAAAATTTCGGTTTTTTTCGAATAATTTCGGATATGGTCGGAATTTCTTGACTTTCAAAACGGCATTTTGTTAAGCATCAAAATACGCAACTTTGCCTCCATTTAACCGACCTTGTACCTATCTCTCACGGTTTTCAAGATCCCCATGATAGACATCCTTATCTTGGACACACTGTATATCTCAAAACAGAGTAGAATAAATGAGTTCGACTGAATAACAAAAAAGTTCATAAATAACATGTACTTTAGCATGCGCGTAATTTCAAAGTCCCTGCAATCGACTAATATTTTCGATGCGTCGCGACGCTTTACTCTTGGTAGGCGTCGAATTTTTTTAACTGTGAAAAATAACTACTCGACCCCATACATTGACTACTTTTTACAGAAATCAAATATTCCTATTCGTTTCCGAGATATTGACGTGCGAAGTTTCAAGTGAAAAACCCTGTATATTCTTACCCAATATTTGAAAGTCATCAGCAAAACCATTCTTCAAAATACCCGAAAATAAACTAAATAAACAAAAAAGAAAAAGCAAACAACACCAAATACCAGAAAAAGGGGTGTGGCCTAACTTCTACCCGTGACGTCATCATATTTGCGATTGAGTTTACCAGTCGATTCTACTATGCCTACGACCTTGTAAACCGCTTTACATCATTTCAGTCGATTGACACAATTAGCAATGACGGCAGGGAACAGATCAGATAAGCGTTAATTGTTCAAGTTTGTTTTGTTTTGTTGTTTGGTATGAGTTTGAATAAATAAAAGCTTTCCATCCAAGATTCAAGCCGAAACGGTCTTTTTTCCGTTTGTTGATTGTGTGTATGCCCTGAATGTAGACGTGTGAATTTTCGGGGTTTACAGTTGGAGAATGGAACCAGGCTTTCAACAGATCAATAGGGAAAAAATGTCAATTTGTCTAAAATTGACTCATTAATGTTGATTAAGTTCATTGGACAACTTTGTTGGTGTCGAAACAGGAGGAATTAGAATTGAAAAGTAAGGGATAATATACGTATTATTAGATTTAACGGCATCCAATAACTGAACAACTGGTAGAACATGAAAAGAATAGATACCATTGGACTATTTGGTACTCTTTTGACTTCACGTCCATGTGTTTGTCTCCAGTCCGTACCTAAAACCAGCATGGGTTCTCTCGAGTAGTTAAGCTCTATAAATATGATTAACAAGGGAAACCGACTTGAAGGATAAAGTGAAGAAATATTCCACTTCTACTGTGACGTCACGAGTATCACGACTTAATGTTTTCCTCATCTCCAAGAACTGTAAAAAATTTCCATTGTTTGATTCAAACCACTATAAAAAGTGCCCTTTTGATCACTGTAATAATACATCTCAAATGAGGAACTTGGAGCCGTATTCCGAATCAATCATTCAATTAAATGAGAATGTCAAAATATTCAATCTTACCTTTCTCATAGAACTGCTTGATGCCTATTTCCGGCCTGATAATCTCTCGATTATCGATACCAAATTGACTAGGATCAATTGCTGGTGGCACCAAAAAAAATTCATCTGATTGTTGTGCAGACGCCAAGTCCTCAAGATCTTCTGAGGGTTCATTTTGATTGTTATCGAGATTATTACTTTCCAACGATTCAGTATTTTCAAGTAGCACAACCGTTTCGGGAATTGGTACAAGCTGACCATCTGGGCCCGTTCTGTAAAGTCAGTCATCTCAACAACATGCTTTAGTTACATTATACAGTGCGGCTCAAAAAGTCCCCTCTTCTAACTTCTGAACCATTTGATATATGCATTTTTCGACATAGTAGTGACAGCTGAAAATGTCAAAATGACAGCTGAGCGTCAATTTGAATGAAAAAATCAAATGAAAAGGGGGGTCGAGTGATACTTTATTTTGAAGGCCCTTTGATTCTGACTACAACTGCCGAGTTTCAAGCATCTGCTATTATTCCCGTTGAAATGACATCGTGTAATTTTTTTATTCTTCATTTTTGTCACTTTATCAATCCTACAATACCCGCGAGAGTTGTCTTCTTCAGACTAAAGGGAATATGATGAGGTACAGATCAGAAAATCTTTCAAAATGATCCCATTTTTTTTTGTGAAATTTATCCTCGTTGAAAAGATTGAGTAATAGCTCATTTTGAAGATCTTCTGTACCTCATCATATACTCTTGATTTGGAGAAGTCAACTGTTGCGGGTAAGTATTGATTAATTAACTAAAATGAAAAAACAATACATGATGCAGAGGCTTTAAACTCGGCAGTTGTAATCAGGGTCAAAGGGCCTTCAAACTAGAGTATCAGTTGTCCGCCCTTTACAATTGATTTTTTCATTCAAAATGGCGCCCAGCTGTCATTTTGACATATTCATCTATCACTACTATGTCAAAAAATGCAGAACGTCTACGCATGTGTGTCCAAATTTCGTTGCATATATGAAAAGGTTGAAAAGTTAGAAGGGGAAGGGACCTTTTTGAGCCGCACTATACTTTATGAAGAGATGCTCTTGTATCTTTCTTGAACTCAATAACTAGTTTTTCACGACAGGAGATGTTTCTCTTGAGTTTTTTTATTCGTAATAATAAGTAGTATTGTTGATGATTATTTCAAGATATTTTTATGAGATACCGCTATTTGAAAACTGAGAAACTATCATCACAGATTTACACTGACCTTAACTTGAACTGATATTTTTGAATGTTTCCATCTTCATCCTGTGCCAGCTGGATACCATAAAGATCGTCAGAGTCGTCATCCATAGTGAAAATAATAAGCTCCGCAGCATCGTCTTCAGAATTATTTGGCTCTTCAATTGTATCTTTCTTGAATGAAGTTTGTAAGGCTGAAGCCTCCTCATTTTCTGTTTAAAGAAAATGTCAATTCATATCAATGCAAAATAGTGCAAGATTGTTTCTTTAAGTGGTTTTAATACGGTGTTCACTACTAATATTGAAATATTAGGGACTTATTTTTACTTTATTTGCTATTTTATCGATTTAAATATTGTTTTTAGTGCAGAATGTTTGTTTGGCATTAAAAACTGAAATCACTGAATGAATATGCTTTCAGAGTGAGTTTTTGTATGGTCATATTATCACAACTATGTCGCGTTAGTTCACTTTTCTCAAGAGTTCAGGAAATGATTGTTTTCTTCACTAGTTTTTGTGACTGTTACATGGATTCACTTAATTCATCACAAATGTTTTCTCAGTGTAAGATTCTGCGACAGTTTTCTCCGTTGTCGCTCGTTAAACTTATGGTTTCATTTTAAATGTTTTTTTTTGTGATATTGCTGAGTTTTCTACAACAAACAAGGTTTAACCAATGTCTTCACCAGTTCTATTATAATCCAAATATCTCCTGAGAAGTTTTTGACCATCTCAGGAGAGTGGTACATTATACATCTGCTTCTACCCTATGCAGTTATTTTGGAGATTTTTGTTTTTTTTTGCGATGTATTACAAATTTCCTTGTCTGATATGTATCAATTTTTAAGTTCATTTGAACATCAGTTGTGAAGACGACATAGTTAAAAAAAAAAACATTTAAATATTTCTCCATAATCTGACTTCTAGAACTAGTGAAATCCAAAACAAAAACAATTAATCTTACCAACAGTCAAATTCAAATCTTCCAATGTGATGTCATCAGTATCAGTACTATTCAAGATGGAAAGGTACTGAGTGGTATCACTGGCAGTGACATACCCTTCACTGATTGTTGATTCGTCTACTACTGTATTGTTCGCATCAAAATAATTCAAGGATGACTGGTCATGGACTTGCTCGTCCCAAATGAGAACACCATCTTCAGCGATGATTGCTTCTTCTGCTGATGTCTGCAGTATGTATTGATTTGACATTATCTAGAATAGAGAAACAATAGGAATATCAAAAAATCTTCACATAGTGAATTTCATTTTCTCCTTACACACAGATGCGCATTGAAGTAGTATGATAGGCATTCACAACACATAAATCTAGTCAATAATGCCTGGTTTACATTCAATTTCATTTCGAAGAGGAACTGTCAAATTTCCGCTTGGCATACTGGAATCATATGTTACCATCCACATTGAATTTGGCGTAAGCGTGACTTTTAACACAAATTCAATGTAGATGTTAGCATATGATTCCCGTTTGTCAAGCGGAAGTTTGACAGTTCCACTTCGAAGTGAAATTCAATGTGAACCGTACGTAATACAGTTTGTTTGTTATCCTCCACTAGTGCACACGAATTTACACTTTTCTTCACTGCGGCGTTAATTACGGGGTTAGTGCATATCAGTGTAGCTTGCACATTACTGCACTAGTTACACCAGGTCAAGAGGAAGTCTCACAAGTGTAGTGTAGTGTAAAATACGTTGGGGAGCCTATTTCATATACTTATTATTTACGTATATGGCCTATTTCGTGTATTTTGTGAACAAGGTTTCTCTTAACCTAACCTCAAATAAAGATAAAGGAAATTTTGGAGTGAAAAATCCGTGTGGATCTGATCAAATAAAATACTCCAGGGTTGTAAAGGGTGTCTATTCAAGAATGGCAAGGTGCCAGATCTCAGAAACTAAGCATCCCAGAGACTTGCGGAAAAAAAATCACTGGGTAAGATGGATTAGAGAAAATGCTAGAAATATATCAGAGGTTCCCAAGATGGCTATGTTCGTCTTCCGCATATTATATTGAATAAAATCGTCTCTTCTGATCAGAATCATTTCCCAAAATTGTGGAAGAGGAGAACCTCCTCTTCAAAATGAGACCAAGATCGCGTCAATCGGTTGAGTTGTATAAAAGTTATGAGCATTCTTACGTTGTAAGGTTTGACAGCTGATACCTGTCTTATTTGACATGCTATAAAAAAAAAATCAAAAAAACAAATTTGAAGGAAATTTCTCGAGGAATCCATAGCGGTACTCATTTAAATTTGTTTCTATTCAGGAATCACGAAAAAACAGCAATTTTTTGTTTTCATTAGTGACTATATACGGTCTGTTTATGGCGTCCCTGCGGTAACGTCATACTTTTCCGTCTCTCTCTTATACATTCAAAAAAAATCACGTACGTCTGGACGAGGGTCTTTCGGATCCGAATCAATTTGACAAATATCACATGTGGAGCGATCAATCTACGACATACTGCCAAACGTCAAATACTGTGACGTGACCGCAGGAAAGCCATGAACAGACTGTACAAGACAGTGACGACAATAGAGCTCATGTTAGCTGCAACATCGCGGCTGTACCCAAAATTATGGATATTTCCGGTCCCGGTGGCTCAGTGGTTTGATGTTCACTTAGCGTGCAGAAGGTCCTGGGTTCAAATCCCAACTCGGGCATGTTACTTTCTATAAAGTTACTGTACTTTTTTTACTTTTCACTTTTTTTTTATTGTAAGGCATTGAAATCGATTTTTTGATCGAGTTATAAAATCTAATTCAAAAACACTCACAAATCACGAACGACGCACACATGACAAATGTAAACAATGAATGCTAACTGCAACATGGCGGATCCGTCGCTAGCCAATACGTAATAAGACCTCCATAGTCGTCACTGCCTTGTATATAGTCACTGTAGTTTTGATAGCACCGTTACGCTATCTTGTGGCTATCTTGGGAACTTCTGTTATAGTTCCAGCTTTTTCTCTATTCCATATTACCCAGTAGTTTTTTTCCGCAAGTCTCTGAGATGCCTAGTTTCTGAGATCTGTCACCTCGCCATTCTTAAATAGACACCCCGTACATATTCGCCTAATTTTCGTATACGGAAACTTTCTTATACAGTTTCGCTTCTTGCGGTGAGTATTTAATATTATTTCAGTTAAGCTGTCTTCAGAACTTGAACATAAAGAAGTTTCATCCGCGTCTAAAATTTCCATCAATGTTATCCCCGATACTTTACTTTTCGAATCAAAATCCATCGGAGTTGATGAAATGTTTGTCTGTTTTTTAGGAATTTCAGCTTAGAATATCACTGCACTAAAATGTAGTAAAGCGTTTGGTGAATCTCCTTTACACTGGTAGCCATAAAGTGGGATTTATGAATGCGCCTGTATACATTTATATCATACTGTCATTGCTGTCTGCCGTTGGCGCACCGCTAGAGATCGTTCATCTCCATCTTTTGCCGTCCGCCGTTCGTAGCTGAAGCCATAGGAAAAAAGCTCTGAGGAGCCACATAGCGTGATTCATTTAGACGATTGTTGGTCGTGTTATAACGCGACTGTTAGCAGTATTGTAACGCGACTGTTAGTCGTGTTGCAACGCAACTGTTGGTCGTGTTGTATCACGACTGTCAGTCGTGTTGTAAGGCGACTGTTAGTCGTGTTGGAACGCGACCTTGAACGCGACTGTTAGTCGTGTTGCAACGCAACTGTTTGGTCGTGTTGTAACGCGACTGTTAGACGTGTTGCAACTTGCAACGCAACTGTTAGTCGTGTTGTTCGAAGAATCCAAGAATTGAATACTATACTGGGTGTTGAGTATTTGAATTGAGAAAGTTGGTACCAGATACTGCTAGACACCCTGTATAAAATGTTTTTGCTGGAAAAAACGTACAACCAAAAATATCAATCGACGTGTCTTTTTGAAAACGTTCCTATTGATTATAGCGAGGGGCCAACCACCTCTGGCATTCGGTGTACAAAATCACGGCATTACCAGCATTATATGAGCATTATTAGCATTAAGTGGCAATATTGGCATTAATTAGCATTATTGATCGCATTATTGGGATTAATCGGCATTACCTGACATTTTTTGGCATTAATGGCCAATAATTGGCATTATCAGCATTATTTGGCTGTTAAAAGGTTCAAATACATTGGGCGATTTCACTCGCTAGTCGCTGCGAATTTATTAACCGCGACGAAAACTAGGACGAAACTCGCTCAGTGTTTCTTTTTTATTGATGGATTGTTGTCATAATATTTAGTTCTTGAACGGGGGTCTAATTGGTTGAGTGGAGGAATGGCCAAGAGGCTAAACTTCGCCAGTTGGCCCTTTCTTTCTTTTTCTTCGTGTGCATGCACGGTGATTATATATAATATATTGTATATTTGCTTTGTATGTATGCGGAATTAATGAATAAAGACGTTATTTATTTATTTATTTATTTAATAACAAACTCGCTACTTGACTTCAAACCTGAGAAAGAGGTTCAAACTCGCTCGGTAGCGGGCGATGCAAAACGTCGGCGACTAGCGAGTTAAGTCGCTCAATGTCGTTTACTGACTGCCAAGAAACAAGAAATAAGAAATACCTACTGAATATTTGAA
This sequence comes from Orchestes rusci, assembly GCA_958502075.1. Lineage (NCBI taxonomy): Eukaryota > Metazoa > Arthropoda > Insecta > Coleoptera > Curculionidae > Orchestes > Orchestes rusci. The sequence continues at coordinate 19,685,356 of OY293305.1, read as the reverse complement.
ATTTAAATATGCGCCAGTATGCGCTACGCTGGAATAAGATTTATTTTAAGGGTCTTTTTCACTTGAAAATTTTCGATGTTGTGTGTGGTATCCAAGTTTTCTGAGGATACTTCAGCGTATCAAAAGCCGCTCAAATTCTTGCATTTAATTTCACTTTTCTCTTCAGATACGAACGGAGAGTTCATAAGAAATCATTAAAACCCCAATTAAAACTTTTCAATTTGACGTTTGGGAAAAAATTGTTCGAAATCAAAATTTCGGTAATGGTTCAAAACTCGAAATAAATTATCTAAAAAAAATGTTTTCACAAATTATGTACCTACATTCCGTGTTTCAGAACGTGGTCCTAATTTCTTATTTTAAATTACAAGTATATTTTTTGTATTACATTTTAGTCAAGATTTTAGCAGTCTCTTGAAGATTCTCAACACTTTTTATACAGACCGTGTGACCAACTTAAGTTAACAAATGGAAATCTTTTTCATTATCGATATTACCGAAAAAATATTCTTCATAAAAAGTTTTGCTTTAAAAAAAAACATGATTCATCCAGAAATTAAGTAATTTGTATACACGATTTTAGAGAAAAAATTTATTCCTTATAAAAAGTTTTGCTTGCAAAGAAAACCTGATTAATCCAGAGAAATTATGTTTTTTTGTTACCTATGGAGAAAGTAAAATGTATTTTGAATGTTGAAAAAAAAAGTGAAATTTTAACATGAAATTTCGTATATCATTTGAGTATGTGATTCTAAACAACTTCTCTTCACATAAAATGTTCCTTGAAAATTGGAATTATACAGGGTGTCTCTAAAAGGTCTGTACAAAATCCTACCACATGTTGCTGAGGTCAAAATGAGCCGATTTAACGCAACTCACCTCAGACCGAAATGTCACCATTTCCGAGATACGGGGTGATAAAGTTTAAAATTAACAATTTTATTTTGTCATTATTTTTGACACTTTTTCACATATTGCTTTGAAAATTGGCATACGGGGGTTTTGTGGTATGAGAAATTCGATTATGGAGTCCGTTTTACTGTGGCCGCTAGAGGGCGCCCTACACTTTACATTTTGTGGTTTAAAATGTCCATAACTATTTTCTCAGTTATTTTTTTCAATCTTTTATTGGATAAAAAGATTCTCCAGACGATTTCAAGTAAATAAGGTACTCTTGTCAAAGTTCGCTCAAGTTAGCCGTTTTCGAGATATTGATATATATTATATATATATTATATTATATACAGGGTGTCCCAGCAAGGGTGGCCACCGGCCATATCTCGGAAACTACTGGACCTAAAAGTTCAGGAAAAAAAAATTATCACTAAAGTGGCCACGAGAAAATGCTGGGAAATATTAATAACTTCGAAATTTTGTGTGTTTTGTGTTTTTCATTTTACCGCAAAAATTTAAATGGTATGGTATGATTCTGATAATAATAACTAGTCCAAATTATGTAAAATTTAATGTTTTAAGGTTTTTGAGGGTTTTTTTTTTTTTTTTTCTTTTTTTTAGGTTTTTTCTTGTAAATTTAATCTTCATTTCGATTCTGTTATCAGAATTATACCGTACCATTTAAATTTTTGCCGTGAAACGAAAATAACAGTTTTTAATTCAAATTACGCCTCCTAGCAACTTTTCTGGAGACAATCACGCATCACTGGATACGATATACGAAAGTACTCACATTTATCTTCCAAACAAGCCTATACGCAACAAAATCGGGCAAGTCGTTTATAAGTTACAGCCACTTGAACAATTACACTTTCACTACCTTCCCCTACTCACACGAAGATGGGTACGCCAATGAGCCCTGTACCAAAAAGACGTGAAATTGTCTAGGTTTTCTAACCATGTTGATAAAGATATACCTCAATCTGAGAATTTCCGGAGAAATTTCGAATTTTAATATTTAAGCTTTGATTGCGCCCCCTAGCGGAAAAATTTCGAAGTTATAAATATTTCCCAGCATTTTCTCGTGGCCACTTTAGTGATAATTTTTTTTTCCTGAACTTTTAGGTCCAGTAGTTTCTGAGATATGGCCGGTGGCCACCCTTGCTGGGACACACAGATTCGAGTGCATGCATGGGGATCTCAGTTATTATAAGAGATACAGGGTCGGTTAAATGATTGCAAAGTTGTGCATTTTTATGCTCAACAAAATGCCGTTTTGAAGTTTGGAAAATTCCGACTACTTCCGAAGATATTCGAAAAAAAACAAAATTTCGCAAAAACGTCATTTTTATTTCCTGAGTTTATTTGTGAAGATATTGTAAAATGAATTACACTTTCTCATTGCCACTTTTTCTCCTCTACAAGATGGCGGTATCAATTTGAAAATCTGACGTTTCGTCTTTGAGCGGCCATCATCAAGTTCATTTTTTTAAATACGGACCCGGATTTTTTATTTTATTTTTAATTATCTTTTGACGTCCTTGATGTATTGAGGTATCGCAACCGTCGAAGAAAATACTCATTTAAAAAATAATACCAGAGAAAATAAGTTAGGCAACCCTTTTCTTCTTAACTTATAGTTTGGTTCATAAATCCATCTTTATTCGACACGTTATTCTTATGAGAAAACCTGCACAACTAAACAAGCCTAATTGACCGAACCAAAATCGGATGTTAATCCAATAACGATACATTTAATGAAATTAAATTAAATCCACAAATGACATGGAAAATTAAAAAAATCATATGAAAACTGAATACATTTTTGCAAGTGTTCGAAAATATTGTCATTTCATCAAAATATTGAAAATAACAATAATAGGTGAAAAATATAATTGAAAATATTGACGTTGCCAAGGCAACCCATTGCTCTACACCCTCATCTTATTACCTCAATGCCTCAAGGACGTCAAAGGATGACTAAAGATAAAATAAAAAATCCAGGTCCGTATTTAAAAAAATGAACTTGATGATGGCCGCTCGAAGACGAAAGGTCAGATTTTTAATTTGATACCGCCATCTTGTAGAGGAGAAAAAGTGGCAATGAGAAAGTGTAATTCATTTTACAATATCTTCTCAAATAAACTCAGGAAATAATAATAACGTTTTTGCGAAATTTCGGTTTTTTTCCGAATGTCTTCGGAAGTAGTCGGAATTTTTCAAATTTCAAAACAGCATTTTGTTGAGCATAAAAATGCGCAACTTTGCAATCATTTAAACGACCCTGTATCTCTTATAATAACTGAGATCCCCATGCATGCACTCGAATCTGTGGCACCCTGCATATATAGATATTCCAGCCGGTTGATAGGTATTGTTGGTGCCACAAAGAGACGAAAACTATCATCATAATAATATAAGTAATTAAGATGTAATCATAAAATTCATAAACAAATAAACATAACCCAACTTTGAATGTCAAGCGAGATTCGAAAAAGCGACAATTTTTTACGCTGAGCAAAACACGCAGCCGCTGACGTGACACTTTACAACAGCATTTCGTTCAGGTTGGCTTCTTATCAAGCTGCTGGAACCGCCTGAATGTCTCCTTTGTTACTTCGACGATCACCATGGATGCCATGTCATCCAATCTGACCAATCAGAGATTGCGATAATGAAGCCTTCTCTCTCCCTCATTAGATACACGCATAATGCTATCTTTTTTACGGACAAACATACCTTCCCTTTTAAAAATGTATAGATAGATAGAAGATAACTCGAGAGATAACTTTGTGAAACTTTATAACAGAGTATACCATATTTATTTATACAACTTCTTGGGACACTGTACCTCGAGCTGTACCTATATCAAGTTAAGGCGCTGAGTTAAATCACTTCTCCCGGGTCAACTGTAATCAATAAATAGGTAATGTCGTGTCAAATGATTTTTTTTTCATTTTGTTTCTGATAATTTTTCACAAGGTTTTTCTGATGTCTTACTGGTTATTTTGCTATTCGGGCAAAGAAAATACAACCTTGAATCGAAGAAATCAAAAACCATAAAAATCGGTCCTGCGGTTCTTGAGTTATGAAAGGTGTAACAGATACGACTCTGTTTTATACAGTATGTCCGGCGATGGGGTTTCCGAGAGTACAAATGGACCAACATTCAGAAAAAAGTATATAATTATGGTCCAGAAAGACCGAATTTCTGGTACGTCGCAGAGAAAATAACCATTGGATGTGTTGGGTACTGTTTCTCTCTTGGAGTGATGATTTGAAATAAATAAATGTGTAGGTATTCCTCGGTGTATCCCAGGGTGTATTCCTTGCTTTATTGAGAACATTTGTAAACTATTATATATACCTATATTAATTTTATATTTCTGTTTTATTTTGCCGAAAACTTTTGAATATGGATACCTTGATGGGTACTAAACTTTTGAAAACTCTTTAAAGGAAAAAAAGTTGTTTAACTCCAGGTTTTACTTTTTGCAGACCCTGTTAAAAATTTCAATCTTTTTTCATCAAAAATCTAATTTTTCAAGAAAACAAAAATGTTCATGAAGAATCCCCGGACATACTGTATATTGAGATAAGACGTTATGAAATTTACCATAGTAGAAGAAAATAAAGGTTAGGTATTTGATAAATTGGAGTCAAATGCCAATATTCAAAAAATGTGTTCGAGACAATAATAATAATTATTAGATGTGTTTTCTGATGAATAAGGAGTGATACGAGTCACATTACAAAAGGTAGAAGAGAAAATAAATGTACTTTCATTAAAAAAAAGACATGAAAGACATGACAGAATTAGAATCATTTTATAAAACGTATAAATACCAGAGACAATATAAAAAAATACTAACCTCTAAGTTAAAAATAAATACTTGGCCACATTAATCCCTCAGCTCATAACTGAAAGTTTATAAGTAGGTAGATAGCAAATCGAGTCCAATTCAACGAAGAAAAAATTATGAAACACATTATCTCGTACTATAATAGAAGTTCTCATATGAACGGTCAGGAAATACACCAGTAAGAACTACATCATTCAATCACTTATTGTTTGATTCACAACAGAAGTTCTATGTACCTTCACGTATTTAAAAATAGAAGTTGAATTTTATTTTAATCAAGCAATAATACACTACTAACCATTAACGCATTAACATTAACCAAAAACTGACAAATAATAATTCGGTTTTGGTACAGTCTCTAGCAAAAGTTACTTTTTGTCTTGAGACATTTTTCATTGGCCGATATGCGAACAAATGGGCAGTGGGTGTGTTCTCTTGGATTTCCCCTTAAAAAGATGGCTAGACAGGTGGACGAACGAGTATCCTGAATCTTGGAGGCTACAAGCGATCTGGACCCGTATTCTTGAATAACCGGGAAGAGATCTTTTGCGGAAAGTGGGAATGATTCACCATAACACGGCGAATGTCATAGTCTTGAAAGTTTCACGAGTGGTTTGGAGGTTCCCGGGAAGTTCAAGAAGGGCAAATGAGCTCCCACTAGTTTCCAACCTCACAATCTGATTATTCAATCTTGTTGAAGACGATTTTGTGTGCTATTTATATAATGGACCAAATTATGTCATCATTCAAGAAGATGTAGAACTGTAGAAGACTGCAGAGTGGATGGAAATAAAAAAAAATGTTTCGACTCAAATAAATCCTTTCACCCTCTCTGAAGTTTCTAACTATAAATTTGTTAGACTTTTTCGTGTCAGCAAAAGTCTATGGGAGAAAATAGTCCCCAACTGAACCAACACGAGCGTCGGTCTTAACGCAATATAAGTACCAAGGTACATTGTTTTGTTTGTTTGACTACCCGTGTAATATCACAAAAATAAATAATATCATAAGTACAATGTGTTTTTTGTCTGAAATTTCAATATTTCCATATGGAAATTAGTTTTAAGTTTTAGAATAATCAATTACAAAAGGTTTCTTTACTTTTTCTACATTTTATGGGAAATTTTGAAGACAAAAACAGTTCTCTCTATACATTTGCTTTTAAAACGAATCAATTTAGCTGCGCGGAGAGTTTGTTATTTGAAAAATTATCAGAAAACAACGGGATTTGGAGCGATTAGCGGTTCCTAAGTTTCTTAATCGAAAAAGGTTAGTTTTGTACTTTTTGTATAGGGTCCATAGCATCTGTCCCGACCGTCTATTTGTACGAACGTACATTTGTCCGACACATTTATAGTTTTGTTGCCAAATTGTGCATTCAGTTTGTCTAAGGAATCTTGAGACAGGAGCATGAACAGGAACCTTCTTTATCGACCACAGGCATGTGCCATCACTGTTGCCAAGTGTTCGCACTTTTCTAGAAAATTACCATTTTATTATAAAATGGTATTACACTTCAAATCACAACGTATTATTAAATTATAGGTATTTCATTTCAACATTTGGATTACGTTGGGTAGGTAATAAATTATACTTATTTGATATTCATAGTATTTGTGGAAGAAAAAGAAGTGTGCTTTTGTCACTGATTACTGTTGGACTATTTTGTATTAGGTTTCGTATGGGCCTATTTTTCGGAATGAATGTGTTATTTATCTATAGGATAAGGTATTAGCAGAGTAGGTACAACAAGTTAGTTTTGGTATTGGTGCTTTAATAAAAAAACCGATGAGAAGAAAATTCAAGAATCTTTTAAGCATAAATTAATTATTGAAATAAAATACCTATATAGGTATATGATATAATTGATATTTTTGCATCTTGTTACAAAATATTGCAATTTCAAGTTTATATGAGATCAATACGTCTATATCGACATAATTTAGGTATCTACACCTTCTTTTTGTTTCTGTTTGAGATAATTGGAATTGGTAGGGGTATTCATTATATTTTGACCCCACCCCTACTGCTCTTATTATGAGTGATAGAAAGAAACTTTGAATAGAAAAGTTTTAGGTTTTTTCACGTAGTATCTTTCGGTGAAAGCAGAAATAAAAAATCAACTTCACAACATTGAACAAATTAACTGAGTCTTATTTTTTTAAGTGGAATACTCTATATATTTTTGACAAGAATGATAGATCTTTTTTTTCTGATTCCAAATTTATGATAAATTTTGGTATTTGGTTCAGCAGTTTCTGCGCTATTCGATTTCAAAGTCACATAAAATTACATCACGTTGATCTGAATTCTAACGTATCTTAGTAACCCAGATCAAGGTTCTGTATATAATTTCTATGAGACTTTGAACTTGAATAGCGCAAAAGTCTCTGAATCAAATACCAACATATTATATTATACAGGGTTATTCACGTTATTCGACACGAAACATTATGGCTGAAGTATCTGATTTTGAATTTTTTTTTTCTGGATGGATAGGGACCCTTCAAGGCTACATTTTAAAAATATTTTCACGTTATACAGGGTGTCCCCAAATTCAAAACGCATCAAAATTGTATTTTTTTAAATGGAACCCCCTATTTTAATTGACATTTCAATTCTTTCCTCAATTTGGAACAAAAATTGTTATACACCTAATATTCCTAAATTCAACCGTTATAGAGATATCGCGTCTTAAAAATGGCATTTTTGCACCTTTAACATGCTATAAAACTCAAACTATTCAAGTTAGAGAAAAATGGTTTGCACTTTCCTATCTTAACTTTTCAAGAGCTATTCTGTCATTTGAATAGAAGGTACTGTCAACTGTCAACTTTTTTTGACACATTTTGACATTTTTTCGCAAGAATGAATTTAATCTTCTTGGATAGCATGCATGTTTGTAAAATTATGTTTTGTTGTGATTTCTTAGTTTTTATATTTTTTTTTGTAAATAAAGTTTTGTTCCGGAAAGTCAACGATAATACTGAAAGGGGTGATGGACCAACTCATAATAAGCTTCCAGAAAAACATAATATGACCTCAGTAAAAAAAATATGGTTTTCGAGATATTTCCACTTGAAGTTCAAAATATTCAAGAAATCTTATTTTACAGAGAAATAATAATTTCTGAACCATATAGAGTTTTTACTAAGGTCATATTATGTTTCTCTGGATGCTTATATGAGTTGGTCCATCACCCCTTTCCGGACAGTTCGGACACCCTCGTATACTTGAGTAGATAAACTTGTTTTTTATTATGTACACTTTTATATCTGTTTCCCCTTCGTAGAAAAATGCTAATAAAGAAATATTTATTTATTATTTAATATAATGTTCTAATTGGAAAAATCCAATCGCGGCGATAAGGCCACCGTGGCTTGCGGCCTCCAAAATTTTCTACAAATTAGGTACAATTTGTGCACTCCAAAATTTACATATCATGTCAACATGCATATCGGCTTACCCTAATGCCGAATAACGAACAGTGGAGGAAATTCCAAACTTTTTCCTTGCATGAACTGGAGAGTGGAGGAATGGAATTGTTTTATTGTGGTTATAATATAGACCAGATTCATTATTAAGTTGCATCGGAAAGTTATTGTATGAAAAACTGATCCTCGCCAGATTTAAAATAGAAGTTGGAAAGCTTGAACTCACCACACACCAATTCGAGTTTGCTGAAAAACTGAGTAACTACCTACTGGACCTCCTGGCACAGCTTCTGGTAGCCGAAATACTTGAAGACGTAACGCACGGATTACAAATTAATTAAACAATCATCAGAACTTTATGTAAGAAACAATGAATAAACTTGATTTAAAACACATATAATTGAAGTCCATAAGTTACAAAGGGTCTAAGTGCCAAAAAACGAATTCCTAGGAAATTGATACAAACTGATATGCGTTTCATAAAAAAAGAATAATTGACTATATTGGCAACGAAATAATTTATTTTTCCATTCTTGACACGAAGACCTTTCAATACAGTATCGGGGTCCACACGTATAGGCCCGTTTTATGCTATAAAATAAAAATCGTTGAAAATGGCACTTTGTAACCTATATGGTCTTCAATTTACAAAAAAAATATCAGATCAATCGAATCATTTTATAATAAGACTATATATATTATGAAATGATCGAATCTAACTGACTCAAACCAATTCGTCAACCCATTGGGTTTTTGTGGGTCTTATCATAAATCCAGAGGTAAACAGTATCACTAGTTCATAGATCAATTTTATTTAAAGTTCTGCAACTTCTGTTTTTAAAAACATATTTTCTTTAAAAGTACATCGATGTTAAAATCGAACAAAGGATCTAGATTATGATGATTACTCTGCTACTATGTGCTGTGGCTATTTATATGGTTACATAATAATATGCTGCATCAGCTAAATACAATACGATAGCTATTTGTTAGGGAAAATTACAATATAATTGATCCATCATGGCGCAAAAACAAATTCAACACAAAGATTGGAACCGAATTGTCCCAAACAATTCAACAAAGAGCGTTCCCCAAGTGTCGTCACTTATATTATTTTTGTCCCCCTACCAGAGACAACCCCCTACTATATAAATTGTATGGATCCGATACTACCACACAGCTTATTTTTCTGTGCCCACACTACCAACCCCCAACCCCCTTAATACATGATACTATAACAGTTTGTTGTAGTATCATGGCTACCAACTTCAAAAATATCAATGTATGCCGTCGACATCCTCCTTTATTTCACGAGAAAAAACCCAATTACAGCTCGACACCGTTTATATGCTGACATACTATCTAACTATTATGACAAACAATGGAAAATTACGATAAACCCAGCAAAAACACAGGCAATATAATTATTATCAAACGTAAAAGATCCAACACAATACCCACAATAACAATTATTAATAATCAAGAAATTAATTGGAAAATCGAAGCTTTTCATTTTATAAATAAAAACATTTGTTTTGAAAAATATCATATAGGTAATTAACTAGATAATACCTAGTCAGTATAAATCAAATCAAATTGTGGCGGCGGCCTTCCATATTTCATTCTTCGTCGCGACAAAGAATAACTTTGGTCCCGTATCTCGTCCAAAATCAGAAAAACCCATTTGAAAAATCCAATGCACGACTTGGCAACCTAACTTCGTGATGTAACTCCGTCAGACACGTGCTTGCAATCGCCGCGGCGGGATAATAGAAATAATGCGAACAACCGGCAACATCTGTCGGACAAACGTACGGTCGCACAAATAGATGGTCGGACAAATGAAGGGTTCCCTTGTCTAAAAAGTGTTTGGGTATATAGAAAATACACGGCAACACTGCCTACATTTCAAAAATACATTTTTGTTCCCGGGAGTAAAAAGTTCGCTTTTACTCCCGGCTCCCGGGAACATTTCCGGGAGTGCTCCCTTCACAGACATTCAAGAATTTGTCTCCTAGTAATATCGTCCCCTATTATAAGGCAGAGTATCTCAAGCACCATAGAGTCATTTTTTCAGGGAGGAATAAAAACTGAATAGTATGTCCCCAGATGACAAGATTTTGGTGGTTTGTATTTTGTATTATCTATTTATATGTTGACATGCTAGACTTTACTGTCAAATGGAAATTAGAATAAATTCCACATTTCCCCATAAAGTGGCGCTTAAGATATTAAATTTCTTCGATGTGTCAAGTGTTGCTTACGATAGTTTTATTTGGAGTTTACGACAACTTGTCACATCACAGGCATGGCGGTTCGGTTATGATATATTCGACTTGGTGGTTGAGTTACTTCCTATCAAAACAGCGGTGTTTACGCCAGTCAACCTTCAAAATAATAAAGTATACGATATTCTGTGAAAATTACGGTGCTTACGATATCATATAGGACGGTTACGATATTTTTAACAAAGAGTGGTGATCACGATTTTCATTGTTTCTACCGGTATTATAGCGGAAGGACTAATTTTGTCGTCTACGAAATTTTGGCAGGCTGTCCGCGGTGCCGGGCGGATATCGTATTTGTCATCATAACCCATTTTTACAAAAAATGGCGCTTACGATACTTTGCTTTGTGGGTGACGATATTCAGGATGAGTCACAAATAAAATAATCATGATAATGATGATTTCGAGTTTTTGTCTGTGGATTCAAAACGTTGCAATGGATTTCAATATTTTTTTCGGGGATCTGTTTCTTTTCAAGCAAGAAAGCGTTATGAAATCAATAATTAATTTTCCAATTCTTCGAACGATTGAATAAATGTGAATTTTCCGTACATTGCTTAAATTTTCATTTTTTTTTTATCAAAAAAACTCATCGTAGAAGATGAGGAAAGAGAAGTCTAGTAACCTAACTTCAAAAAATGGTTTATTTTACTTCATGGAAACCCAGTGGCATACCATTTTTCTTGAAATAAAAATTATAGCCGCTCTGCACTGAGTACCTAAATTTCGCCTTTTTATTTTCGGAACTCAAATGAATTGCTCTGAAAGATGCAATTGATTGTAACACTGTATTTTCTAACAAGACGTTTGAAGATACATGTTCCTATCACAAAAAGTATTAATTTATTCTACTATAACTACTCTATTTACCATGAAAAATAACGCACCTATCTCAGACTCACACTATATAGTCACACTGTAGATATATGATGTGACGTTTATCATGATAAAAGAGTTTGCTTTCGTAAAATCGTTATACACAGCACGGTCCTGAGGTACTTTCGCACAACAAAACACCTAACAGAAAGCCGCTACGCCGCCGTTGCGAAGCAGTGAAACATAACGGCGTTTCACCCGTTGTCGATTTTATGTTATGAATAGAGGAAAAAGAAATACTTTGACTCTAATTTTATCATCTCAGTTGTTTATGAAGTATGGATGTATTTATAAAAAATTGGGGAAATATAATTGTAGTGTTCGTAACGGCTTGCTGTCCGGTGTTTTGTATGCTGTATGCTAATAGGTAATTTTCTAAGTTTTGCATGATTAAAATATCGCAATTTTAAATCAAGAGTATTCGAAATTAGAAATAACTAGCGAATCCTTGTACACCGTTTTTATTCAAGATAAATAAGAAGTCACCACCTAGTTATTCCAACTTGCAGTTTGACATGATCATGATTTATTTAACCAGCATCAACGATACGTGGATGATCTGGATTTATATTTACAAACATATTTACAAACAAAACTACTGAAGAGATAATCGTAAAAGGTTGCTATTATTCCAACAAATTTCACAAATCGTTCAGGTAAAGTGCTCAGAAGGGTTGCACATGAAGGCAAATGAATAAAAATAATTTTCCAAAAAAAAAACGATTTCTAATACAATGTTGAAGTCCGATTGCTAGGTAAAGTACGAATTCTTGTCATCATTTTCATGAACACTATCCCAGAGACCAGCGTTGCGTTAACTGACACTAGCTACCCATAGACCAGCATGAATGTCAGGAGTGAACACCGGTCTGTGAAGGGTTTTAAACATTTCATCAGCCTTTTAACAAAAAAAAGTGTTCTGACATCTTTTCTTTCGACCTTGCATCTCATATTTTGCTGTAGAATTCGACATTCCCACAGGAAAGAACGTGTATGGGTGGACAGTCTTATTGTGGCTTGAACATTCATCATGATTGACTTGAACAAGCCAATGGTAATTGATGGAACTATTTGCACAAATTGCATAAGCGTATTACAGCTTTAAGTATCCATGACTTGGGGCCAACATTTCTATGACACTTTGAGCTTGAGGTAGGTACCCTTGAACGTTGAGGTGGACCTTGAAATTGTCTGCCAATCAGTCTCAGTTGCACCACTCCTTTCACTTAACTAACGATCTTATAATATATGAGTGTGGAAATTGAAATATGGTACTCACGGCACGGCAGACTTTAGAAATTCTTCTCAACGTTAAGGGCACCTTAGCTATTCTGTAATAATAAGGGCCGATATATTTCAATGTCCATTTAAGATTAAGGTACACTTGAAGGTTAGTTTGGACCTTGATTTATTTTGCCGTAAGTACCGTGTTTCAATTGCGACACTCATATTAGATCCTTCGCCAAATGAAAGGAATGGCGCAATTGAAATTGGTACAGCACTTTCGAACTTCCGATTCAAAATCCACATCAACTGTAAATACCTATACCAGCGACTAGGTGGCTGAGTGGTTTAAGGCGCCATTCGACAAAAGTCACCAGAGAGGTACTACGCGATGATCGGGTCCAAATCTCGAGGTGAGCAGGAACTATTTCTGTTCGACATTTAGTGGTACTCTCATTGGCTAACGTTACTGAGTAGACTGCAGTGTTATTAATTACTGACAAGTGACAAGTTTAAATAATTAGCCTAAATTAATTGGTCCTGCTAATTCAAATATATAACTAGGTGACAGATGATGTTCTCCATCATCAACTTAGTTAGAACTACAGTGATTCTGAGGTTGGCGAAAAGGGTCATTAGGCCTACACGCCGGGCAGTGGTTTGCCTCCACTCATACCAATACCAATACCAAAAATTTCTAGATATACCTTCGCTAAAATTTCACTTATTGAAATATCAGGACTCAAAGTGATTGAAATATAGATAAACAAACAGTCTTATGGCCAATTGCACCAACCTATTTTAAGGATACTTAACGCTAAGGGACCCTTAACTTGACAATTTCGCATGCAAAACTGTCAAGTTAAGGGTTCCTTAACGTTAAGTATCCTCAAAATTGGTTGGTGCAATCGGCCATTAATATAGTGGGTCTCAATATAGCATTAAAGGGTTGTTTTTACTTCCCCTGGCCAATTTCTGACTGCATCCCCACTATATTTAGACTGGTTGTTCTTAGCTAGTCAGTCAAGACTACCCGTCCACTCTGAAATATAGATATATATCCTTTATTTTTATCCCTTGAGCTCGTTTGTCTGAACACGCGATACATCTGTCAATGAGGAAGATTGCGAAGACTAACCTCTTTCCACTTGACCACGAGGGAAACACAAAAGAGAAAAGTCACCCAGAACCATACGAATCACAAATTTTTTCCAGATCAAACTCAAATTTTGATATAATAATGATAATAACGATAATAACTTTGTAAAATCTTTCAGGACGAAACTATAGAGAGTATAATAATATGAAACTCCACGACATGTAAGACTCCATGCATTATTTTTGCCATTAGTCCAAAATAGATTGTTTGGAGCTATGACCTCTGTGCTTGGAGCTGCACTGCAGAAAACAATAATAACTATTTCTATAGGCTGTTTTAACACCAATTTGAAAATCTCCACTTTTTTAGATTTCTAATGAATAGCTTGAGTGACCATCCATAATTGATGACTTGAAGTAGATGAAGTGCCAAAAAATCGTTTTCTCCATTCTATACTTGTGAAAGGTTCTAGACTGGACGTAAATATTGTATGTTGTAGGTCTGATGATGCAATAGTATGTGGCGAAACATGTAACCTTTCATCCGTAAAATATATTTGTTTGAGGCCTGAAGACGTAGATCGTTGCTTTTCTCCGAATGGATTGAAGATTTAGAATATTACTTTTTTGATATCTGATGCAAGATCAAAGTTTAATACTTATCATTATTCTAATTTTAGACGGTTTCTGCATTTTTAAACGGTATTGTAATTGCGGTATAATCGATGATATTACTGACCAAATAACAATGGGTATCATCGTATCACCCGGAATTATCTATACAGTGTGTACAGAGTACAGAGAGAAACTGTGTAGATTCGTTATCAAAAAAGAAAAAGATTTTTCCTCAACGGAATTTTTCCGCGGTCTTTCGTTTTCGATCTACAGGGTAACTTATAACTTTGTCACTAGTTATTTTTTTAATCGATTTTTTAGTAGAATAATACTAACTTGTGAGTAACTAGTAACTAGTTTAAGTACCAAATCTAGCTGGTAAAAACCTTCTAAGTGGTTTAGAAGCACGATCTAGAAGTAATCAAAGAAAATTATTTTTTTTTTGAAATCTTTGACATCCTGTATATTGAAAACGAGAACCCGCGGAAAATTTTTGTCAAGAAAAATTCTTTTTCTTTTTGATAACAAATCTACTTCACGTTGTAACACTTACTCTGTTACACGCTGTCTCTAAGATCTGTAGATGATATTGGTTTTTGAAAACTGGCGTGATTATAAAAAATCTTCAAGTAGGTGGTTCAGAAAAATAATGACCTCAAACCTATATACTAACATTTTAGAGATGCGATCATTTTTATGGGATGTTTGTTCCATTAGCAAATTCAGATTAGCCTTTAGCTAAGTGCAATTGTGTGGATTTGGCCTTAGACTGAATGGGCGGAGCTTATGGATCATGAATTTGACGTAAGTAAAGTGACAAGTGGTGCAACAACCTGGCACGATCTTAGGTTAGGTTATTTTTGGGAGTATAAAAACTGCAATGGATGAAGATAAAAATACAAACATTGATAGTGCATTTGATATAGATCCAGATTATGAACGTACAAATAAGGCAATCCGGGATGCAAAGACACATGAAGCCGATGGTATGGATAGTTTGACTATGTTTGCGAATTTTCAAGGGAGGGGGCGGTAGTGTCTTTAAAAAATAGAAAAAAGTATGCTGTTTGCTGTTTGAATTTGAAAAAAAAGCTGTTGTCAGCTCTGCATCAGCATACATTTCAATTCTATCTATACTCTTTGACAAAATTAAAATGATTTTACTACTGAGAGAAAGATTGTTTGTTTTGGATACAAATTGTTTTCAATATTATTTGTTTGTGTTGAGTGTAAAATGTAAACAAAACAAACCATTTTTGTTTATGGCATCACAACATTTCTTTTGAATTCTTTGAAAGCTTGAGATGATAATGGGGGCTATGATTGAAGGTTGACGTTAACTCAACGTATATTTTAAGATTGTTTACTAATGCAAATGTTCCATTTGATAACAGCGTTTAGTTCTCTGACAGCGTTACCATGGTGATATGGACATGTTAAGATAACCTAAACGTTCAATCATAGGACCCAACGTTAAGTTAACGTAAACGTTCAATCATAGCACCCGATGGGTCCTATGATTCAACGTTTACGTTAACTTTACGTATCTGTTAAGATTGTTAACTAATGCAAATGTTCCATTTGATAACAGCGTTACCATGGTGATACGTATAAACTGACACCCCCCCTAACTTTTTTATTTTTTATCTTACAGCAAAGTAAAAAATACTGACTTCAAGAGCAAATTTTTTGCAGTTTAAACATCACTTCTTATTTTCTGTAACTGCAAAGCTATACGGGGGAGCGACAAAAAGATATTTTTTTTAATGGAAAGCCCCAATTATTTCTATCCAGAATGAAAGATCTCACATTTCTGATTTCATAAATACCATATTTGTTGACATTTCGTTCAGCCGTTTTCGAAATATTTAGATTCGAATTTCCACCAAATAGGCCGTTAAGTTTTATTTTGTTAATTTTGTTTCGATGCCACAATAATCACTCTATGGCAACTAACGACTTTTTGAAAAGTTCGCCATGGTTATCATAGAAGCTAATCAAAAAATATGATTTCTTCCAGAATCTTAATGAAACAAAAGCTGAATTATAATAAAAATTACAAAAGAACAGAAACTAGAGAACAATAACAAAACAAAAAACTAATCAGAGTGAATATTTTCCCCATATTGCCTAATTCACTCTAATACACTGATTTCCAAAATGTTCCACTGCGTTTTCGATTTTCTGCCACAGAGAACTCCATTTCGAGTAATAAGTAACAAATGAGCAAATCACTATTAGGTATTTGAGTGAAGATGATCACTAGAAAAATTGTTTTCATTTTAATCCATGGCCAACTTTTCGAAAAGTCGTTAGTTGCCATAGAGCGATTATTGTAGCAGCAAAACAAAATTAACAACATAGAACCTAACGGCCTATTTGGTAGAAATTCGGAACTGAATATCTCGAAAACGGCTGAACAAAATGTCAACAAATATGGTATTTTTGAAATCAGAAAAGTAAGATCTTTCATTCTGGAAAGAGATAATTGGGCTCTCCATTAGAGAAAAAAAACTTTTTGTCGCTCCCCCGTATAGCTTTGCAGTTACAGAAAATAAGAAATGATATTTAAACATTTGCTGTACGATAAAAAATTAAAAAATTAGGGGGGTTGTCAGTTTATACTGTGTCACCCGGTATTTATTGAAAATGTTATTACCTATTATAAGTTATAAGCAGGATTCTCACTGTAATACTTTATCGTGTACAAAATAGGGCTCCATACCTCTTTATCTATCGATTATCAATTTACAAAAATATTCGTGTGAAATGATAACTCCTCGAATAACTAATAATAATAATAAATAATAATAACGTATTTTATTTGACTTCACTTACTTTTCTGAACATCTATTTCTTCTGTTGAGTCAGTATTGACTGGGAGTCAAACCATCTACGATATCAGGGATAACTTGTCACAATAATCATTGATTAACAGAAGTGAATATCGTTAATCATACGTTATAATAGGTACAGGGTGTTCCCGTATATTTTTGCACCCCACCAAGAGAGTTTATTTGAAAAAATATTGAAATAAAGTTAATACAAAACTTTCATGGTTTTTCATGAATTTTTAGAATCTGTAGGCAAAAATGTCAAAAAAAGTGAGTAAATGTCAATTATTGACAGGTTGATGTTTTTTTCAAATGGAACACCCTGAATTATTATAAATTTTTGTAGACCTTCTTTTTCAATTTTTGTTCCATTTAAAAAAATCATCAACCTGTCATATTTGACATTACTTTTTTTGACATTTTTGCCTACAGATTCTAAAAGTTTATGAAAAACCATGAAAGTTTTGTATTTACCTTATTTGAATATCTTTTCAAATAAACTTTCTAGGTGGGTGGTGCAAAAATATACGGAAACACCCTGTACCTAATTAAGATAATTATAGGCTTCTTTCTTCCCAGTCCTGCATCTTCCTATTATTATACTTACCAACCAATGAAACAAAATTGAAAATCAATCGCGAACAAAAAAATAAAAGTGATTTTTATTTAATCAGATGGATCATGACTCTACTTTTCTCTAGAACTACATGTCTATTTTATATAGGGTGTCGGAACCTCGATTTTTGTTTTGAGGGGGAAATATTTTGCTCCTCGAAATTCCCATAAACAGAACAACAAAATAAATGTATATGGTAATGCGGACACCTTCCAGGTAGGCACCATAATAATATCCGTACCTCAGAGCTAAAGTGTGTTTAGTCCAAAACACACATTTTACAGGAAAGCGGAAATAAAATTAAAAATACAGTTTTTTCATCCTTTCCGCAAACAAATTGAACATTATCTCTTCATAATTGGGAGTATGAATAATATTGATAGGCTTGACATGTTACTATGAAAATTTTTGGAAAACAAGTTTTTTTAGAAATAACTGGACTTAACACATTTTTGTCCCGAAAAAAATGAATATTTCTGAGGAAATAATATCCCCTTTATGCTAACTATCCTATCCTTAAAAAGGATGTGTATTACACTTTTTGCAATAATTTGACTTGAACAAATATCAAAAACATCATTCAGCTAGTTGAGTAAAGTCACCCTTAGGAGTTATCTGTAACTGATTGCCTGATTGCATATGCTCCAAAGACTTAGTACCAAAATATCTAGAAAACGGCTTACTTTAGAAGATTTTAACAGGAGTACATTTTCCGTTAAAAAACACCTTGAAATTCATTTACTTAACAAAAAGAGTAGAAAACTATACTGAGAAAAAAGTTAAGGCCATTTTGAACCATCAGAAGTGCAGTATGAACGGCCACAATGTAAGGTGTCGATATTCAGCATCCGAATAATCTCTCGGCCAGCCATTTTCAAAGTGATAAGAAAACGTTTAAAAATGTTCTTAGATTTTGAAAGATTCGATTTTTATTTTTTAACTTTACCACCCCTGTATCTAGGAAACGGATCAATTTCGAATCGATGCTTTCAATAAGCTCATTTTGACCTCAGGAACATGTGGTAAGGTTTTTTAAAGACCTTTTTTGGACACCCTGTGTCATGGATATTCATAACGAATGTAAAATTTGTGAAACTGCTGGAAATGTGATTCTTCCCAATGATCTAATAACTAGTTCTTCCAATTGATGCCAAAATAAATGCACGACTATCTTGTATGTTCATCATTATTCGTTGTCTAACCGTTTCAGTAAACGGTAGAAAAAATTGGAAACTACATATTTCTTCCTTAATGTAAAAGCATCTGGAGTCATGTGAAATTGATGTGTACAAAATTTCCACGGATAAGGTTCAAAAGAGCACAAATGGATACAAAAATTCATTTTTCGGGAAAAATTATAGACGTATAATAATATACGTCTATGGGAAAATAGCTATTTACCTAACAAGTGCGGAAAATTAGTTTTTCCACACGAGTCTGCCGTTCACCGACCGACGCGTAGCGGAGTTCGGTGAAGCAGCCGAGGGCGGAAAAACATTTTCCGCAAGTGTTAGGTACAATAGTTTTTCTACAGACGTGCGGAAATAAGGATATAATTCGTAATCTAAAAGTTTCTAATGCAACTAATGACAAATAAATAATAATGAATGTCGAAATGTGTAACTAAGCGACCATAGTTAACTGGAAACCTGGTTGCTGTTTGCTTATGATATTGTTAATTTTGACATATCCGTGCGGAAAAAAATTTCCGCACGGAAATGTCGTGCGGAAAAATTTTTCCGCACTGGTGCAGGAAATCTGATTTTCCACACGGATATACGGCTGTAGGAAAAACTCATTCTGGATAAAAAAAATTGTTTGTAAAAAAACTACGATTCACGAAGAGAGAACTTTGATTTCTTCATACAATTTTCGCAAAAACTTCAAAAACCTGATTTCGTTTTAAATTTTTAAGCAAAATGAGAAAATTTCAATTCAATTGGTTTTTGGACATCATTAGAGGTTGAAATACATACAGTGTGGCAAATGGATCTGTGACAGTGGGGCATCGGTTAGGGTAACAAAATAGTATGAAAACATGGCTGGTTTAATTCATGAAGAACCCAGTGGCGTGGTGTGTTGATGTTCAAGTATATTTTTGTCCAAATAATAATGAGGGAGAAATTTTGTTGATTTTTCATTGTCACAATATTTGCAAAAAAATGTTTTTTGGTGACTTAATTTACCTCATCACAAACCCTATAGTCACCAGGAAAATACTCCAAAATATAATACCTATAAACGTTCGCTATCACTTCTCTAGCTTAGCTATGCAGTGTTTTTCCGTGAGTATATTTGTTCAGTATTTCAAACAAATAATAACAGCGATAACAATAATCAACAACAACAACGACATCAAGAATATCAACAACAATAAGTAGGTCAAAATAATGTCAATAATCAACAACAACAATAACTTTTTCGCAACTAACCTTAAAGCTCAGATTTCGCAGATAAAAGCACCGCCACTGAATGTCTCAATGCTATTGTGCCGGTTTGTTATGATGCGCTGAAAATAGTCACGTTACTTACTATGGCCAATTGCGAGTCCGTTTCATTCATCAAAAAAGTGTGAACACATTTGACAACCAATAAGACTTCTTCAAGATACGCCTATCGACTATTTTCGAATCGTGTTGCCGCTTCTCCGATGCCGATTATAATATTTGGAAAAAATTCTACTCATTCTAAGATTAGGTCTCGAAAAAACTAGTTAATGATTGAAATCGATTTTAAATGAGCTTTGTTTCACGAAGCAACAGGTTATGCATTCTGGTCGTTAAATATGGCAATATCGATCTTTTTTATACGAATTATTTCCGTCGTTACAGATCCGTTTGCCACACTGTGCAGCATTAATGACTTTATCTTTAATAAAGGGGTATCAAGAAGCTCTAAAGAATTATTTTTGTGTTATCGAAAATATTTATTTTGAAAAAAAAAGATTTCGTGTTTTCCCAAGCATTGCCGTCGAATACCGATCTTTCGTTTTCTTGAATGGAACTCAAATCGTTTTAAGATCATTTTGAATTTTTTTTGTCAGTCCAGGCGAGGTGCATATTGCGCAGAGAGCAGGCAGCTGGGCAATACAAGGCTGCGAGAAGAATTTACTGGCAGAGTAGACCACAGTTTTGTGTGACAGATGTATCAAGAGTTTGATATTGTGCGTTCTTCTACGGAGTGGGTGGTAAACAATACCTTGTATGTCAAAAAAAACTTGGCTTTTTCCAATTGAAGATATGGGTATTAATTCCATACAAAATTTTCTTTCGATTGACATTACATTGTCCTCTAAGTATATAAAATTATTATTCAATGTTTCATGTTACATATTATTTATGTTTTTTTCAATAAAGTAATTTCAAAATGTAAATATTTAACTTGAAATTTATCAGTTTGATCCCCAATTCAAAGAAATTTTTATCTAGAATTAATATCTGAGACAGAAAAACAGGCATTCCATTTAAAAAAACACGTATTTCCAAAATTTCATTGTTTTACCTCTTATATTACTTGAGTACAAAGCGTCAAAGTATCCTCCTCAACTGTCAATTCTTTTTTTAAAATGCAAATGTGTACCTCTAAAACCGTCAAAGATGACCATGGATATTGTCGTAAACTAATCTTAATATTCTTAATCTTACGCTTACGTTGGTTTTATGAAATCAACAATTAAGTGCAAATAATGTTCTAATCAAGACATTTGGAACAATTTCCATAGTATTATCGCAGCTGTAGAGTCTATGTTTGGGTCTATTTATTGAGTTACTCAAACCATAAACCAATAATCCTTTAACATCGTTGTATTGTTGTTTCTCGAGGCCAATACATAAACTCGTATCTGCCCATTAAAACGTCACAAAGACTTTTGTGTCTATAAAGACTACGCTTTGTCAGTATTCTTGTAAAATTTCATTTAAAGCTAAAGTGACTCTAGTATTTCTATGTTTCTTATACAGTTTGTCTCACTAAGTTTGAACCATATGGAAAACTTTTTTATTATTAATCTTAGAAGAAAAAGTTATTCTTCATTCAAAGTTCTGCATGTTCCAAAATCTAAAATACAATCATCAGATATAAACTTATTTAATCGTATACGAGGTTTATCATAAGATATGAATTTCGCCCAGAAGTAAAGTATCTTTATTTTTGACATTATCGAAAATTGTTATTAAAAAAGTTTATCAGAACTAAAAACCATGTCTAAATATGGCATTGCATTCATTTATTTTAAAAAGATTGTTTGTATGCATTTTCTTATTGGCAATACCAAATGCATTATAATATGCATTCATTATCTATGTACGTGTTTGAATCGCTAAATTTTCAGCCCACATCGAGAAACGAAAAGTTAATGCGTTTTTAATAAGCACAAGAGCCAAATCTCCATTCATAATTTAAAATGAAGAAACATTGGTGATCATTGTAAAATGGTGTAATTGCATATTTAAACTTGGTTTTTAGTTCTTATCAACTTTTTTAATAACAATTTTCGATATTGTCAAAAATAAAGGTACTTTACTCTCGTGCGAAATTCATATTTTTTGACAAACCTCGTATACGACATGGGGACATGCAGAACTTTTTATGAAAAATAACTTTTCCCCTTAAATTAATAATAAAGTTTTCCATATGTCTCCAAGTTAGTGAGACACACTGTATAATCACTTTTTTGAACGCTAAACAATTTTTTAATGAAGATTTCTTAATTTCACAAATTGTTGATCTTGCTTCAGAAAAATGTGTATGCAGCATAGCATTTCGTTTTCCTTCGAAGTGATAGTCTTCCAAATAATGGTGAAATGTTGATTATTTGGGACTTCGATTTGGATTTTCTATCCTTCGGCATTCTTTCAGCCCTTCAGTGCGGTTTTTTTCTTGTTTTTTTCTTGTACATGAACAATTAATAACTTATGAACGTCTGATTTGTAACACATTGTATACCCTTTATTATATCGATCTTTTTATCATTATCTTCATACACTTCAAACATGAAATAATATTTTTGATTACAGATAGCAAATCAAAAGAAGATAAACTCAGGTCCATAATACAAGAGGAATTTGACAAAGAACTACTAGTTAGACAAAAACAAATTGAAGAAATAGAAGAAAAGATATTCAAGGCGCAAAAATTATTACATCTAGTTAGATATGCTATCATTTCATCCTATTATAATAAAAAATCTCTGGAAAGTGAAATAGAAAATCCAATAAATCCCAATGATCCTAGTAATATATTATTAGGGCAAAATAGAATTCACCCCGCAATCAAAAAGTTATTGGGAAATAATGCCACCAATTATAAATTTCTTGGTGCCAGGTCTAAAAGAAAGGCTGGAAATGAGACAAAAACAGAATCAAACAGTGATAATGCAAATGCTGTTGAAGCGAAGAGAATAAGATTAGAACCAAATTTCACAATTTCAAATTTGCCCAGCACCTCTTCTTGTCATAATACATCAAAAGCTGATAATGAATTCACTTCCGATGAAATCGTCACTAAGAGAAATAAAGTACAACACAGAATAGTCATAGGAAATATTTCTTATTACAAAAAATCTTTGGAACAGAATAATTTGACGCATAAATGGATGGTATTTGTTAAAATATTCAAAGGAGTGACAGATGATGTTGAGGTGACAAATTCGATGATAAGCAAAGTTGTATTCCAGTTGCATTCATCGTATAGGCCTCATGATTTTGTGGATGTTTGGTGAGTATATTTTTGTAGACCTAGATTTTTTCAATAAAAAAATGTTTTCACGTTCTACGAATCGTAAACTTTCAACAATCTTCAAAAAAAAATATTTATATATCGTAGGTTGTTCAAGAAACCCGGTATTAAGACAATATTTTTAGAACAGCCGGGTGTCAGCTTCTATGAAAAAGTATTGAATTTCACAGGAAATACCCAATATATCTACAGTTTTCTGGTAGGTTTAGATGATTCTACCTCGGATTCTACATTATTTTGCTGGTTGATTTCCTATACCTACAGAGGGACCCATTTAGATTGGAAACACCTCTTTAAAAATCTAGGTTATAAACCGATGTCAACCATTTTCTTTTTTGAAATGTTGAGTTATGGAAGGTCTACTCTACACTCTACAGGACAAATTTCAAAAAATGTATTTCAATTTTCAAGGCATATTTCAAAACTTTTTCGTGATAAAAAATGGCGAATTTCTATTAGCGATTTTTTATTAAATAAATCACTACGCCACTGGATTCAGAGTGCCTTCAAATGGCTATGACCAAAATTTCATAAGAATATATTTATTAATAACAAAGCTAAGACTACTTGAAATCCATAAATTCTCTAAACCAACAGCTAACGGTCACAAAAGAATTCCTTGCATCAATAGTTTCCATGGAGATTTGATTTGTTTAATATTGTTTGCCTTGAAATATCGTCAAATATTTTCTCGAGGTGCATTCAAATACAAACTGGCATTTCGTGAACTGGCATTGAGTTTATTTTTGAAATAATCTGATATAGCTGGATTATTCATGTGTCTTCTTTGCACAGGATGTTTCAAAATGATTTTTGATACTGCACCAGTTTCACAAAAAGGTTTTTTTATTTCATTCACCATACCAGAGCTAATGTTAGTTCGATCTGCATGTCTTTCATCAAATACATACTCGTTAAAACGCTCAAGATTTTTTTTTTTACAGATGTTATTCTTAGACCAAGCAAAAACTTTTATCAGGAATAACTTTTGGTCGTATATTTAAATGTTTAGTCCATTTGCCCCTTTTAATTCCTATCCGGGGACATACTGTAGATATACTGAGCATGGCGTGACGTCATAGTGCAGCACATTTCAATGCCTTTTATATCCGACAACTTTCGACTAACAAGAAAAAGCAAAAATACGTGTCTCCTTATTTCCCATGGACTTTTGAACCCAGCAATTAAAAACTAATGAATATCGGATAAGAACACATTTTTTTACATTGTTTTCGTGTGTATACAGTGCGGCTCTAAAAGGTCTCCCCCCTTTTTTTTTTAAATGTGTGCACCAAAAATTTTGAAACTTGGCATACTTTAATTGCTGTCGAAATACTACTTTTTGATGTTACTGACGTACTTTTAGTATTCAAAATGGCGGCTGGGTTCCATTTTGAAGCATTTTTTTAAATGGACTTCAATTTTTATTGTAAAAAATGTTGAAAATGTCCTCCGTTGACCCCCAAACAATGAAATAATCTATCTGAGAACTCCTGACGGACTTTTTCGAAAGTATCGACATCGTATAACAAACAAAAAAGCTATCAAGAGTCAAATCGTACTATTAGTGTCAAAAGTCTCTAACTTACACGCATTTTCTATGTTAGTGACTTAAGGCACTAATAGGACGAATTTACGTTCTAACTTCATTTGGCCCACAGTGTAATTCTAACCAGTACGGTACAATACCATACTGGTTGAAATTATTATACAGTGCGGCTCTACAAGGTGTGTGCACCAAACATTTTGAAACTTGGCATACTTTAATTGCTGTCGAAATACTACTTTTTTATGTTACTGACGTACTTTTAGTATTCAAGATGGCGGCTGGGCGCCATTTTGAAACATTTTTTTAAATTGAAAGGGGGGTCGTGTGACACATCATTCGAAAGGTCCTATCGAGTAGATTATTGTGTGAAAATTTCATAGGATTAAACGCATCCGTGCGGATATGACAGACTGTCAAACTAACAAGATAAAGAAATTCGTGAAATAAGAAAGCATACTTCAATTTTTATTGTAAAAAATGTTGAAAATCTCCTCCATTGCCCCTCAAACAATGAAATAATCTGTCTGAGAACTCCTGACGGTCTTTTTCGAAAGTATCGACATTAATATTTTGACAAAAAGCAGTAATTCTTTGCTGTAAATCTAAAAGAGTCTGGCTGTGTTGCATATACTTTCTGTTTTAAATATCCCCATAACAAAAGTCCAATGGTGTTAAATCGGGCGACCTGGCAGGCCATTCGGTAGGACCCCGACGACCAATCCAACGATTGGGGTTAGTTATGTTCAAATACTGCCTTACATTTCTGCTGATATGAGGAGGCGCACCATCCTGTTGAAAAATTGGTGCCATGCCAAATTCTTTGGGATTATTTTGACGGATTTGTACAATCAAAGGCTCTATTGTAGTTTCTAACAAGTTCAAATACAGGCCCCCTGTCAAATTTTCATGAATGAAAACAGGACCAACAATATGGTTCCCCAATATGCCAGCCCATACGTTAACCTTTTCGGGATATTGCGTGTGGGTTTCCCTAAAAACATGCGGATTTACGTCACTCCAATAACGAACATGTTGCCTGTGTACACGGCCATTTAAAAAGAAAGTTCACTCGTCACTAAAACCAATATTTTGAACGTATCTCGGTTCTCGGCCTATTCTATCGGTCATAATTTCGCAAAATTCCACACGTCTGTCAGGATCATCTTCAGTCAACTGGTGCACAATTTGAAATTTACAAGGATAAAATTTCTGATTTTTCAGCAATCGTTTTACAGAAGCTGACGAAGTATCACAGATGTCTGCAACCTGAGAAGTCGACTGTTCAGGATTTACCAACATCTCACCAATGATTGCAATTTGTTTATCTTCCGAAATAGATGGTCGCCCTTGATTCTTCAAGCTCTGAACTCTACCAGTCTTGATAAATTTCCGCACTAATTCGCGAAGATATTTCCTGCATATCGGACGGTCCGGAAAGCGCTCATTGAAAATTCTTTCCGTCTCATGGAAATTACGATCTCCGCCATAAATAAAAATTGCTTCAATTTTTTCTGTCACTTTTCAGTGTACTTTCTTTTTGCCGTGTACACAGGCAAAATGTTCGTTATTGGAGTGACGTAAATCCGCATGTTTTTAGGGAAACCCACATGCAATATCCCGAAAAGGTTAACGTATGGGCTGGCATATTGGGAAACCATATTGTTAGTCCTGTTTTCATTCATGAAAATTTGACAGGGGACCTGAATTTGAAGTTGTTAGAAACTACAATAGATCCTTTGATTGGACAAATCCGTCAGAATAATCCCAACGAATTTGGCATGGCACCAATTTTTCAACAGGATGGTGCGCCTCCGCTTTTCAGCAGAAATGTAAGGCAGTATTTGGACATAACTAACCCCAATCGTTGGATTGGTCGTCGGGGTCCTACCGAATGGCCTGCTAGGTCGCCCGATTTAACACCATGGGACTTTTTTTTATGGGGATATTTAATACAGAAAGTATATGCAACACAGCCAGACTCTTTTAGGTTTACAGCAAAGAATACTGCTTTTTGTCAAAATATTAATGTCGATACTTTCGAAAAAGACCGTCAGGAGTTCTCAGACAGATTATTTCATTGTTTGAGGGTCAACGGAGGACATTTTCATCATTTTTTACAATACAAATTGAAGTATGCTTTCTTTGTTCTTATTTCACGAATTTCATTATCTTGTTAGTTTGACAGTCTGTCATATCCGCACGGATGCGATTAATCCTATGAAATTTTCACACAATAATCTACTCGATAAGACCTTTCGAATGATGTGTCACACGACCCCCCTTTCCATTTAAAAAAATGTTTCAAAATACTAAAAGTACGTCAGTAACATCAAAAAGTAGTTTCGACAGCAATTAAAGTATGCCAAGTTTTTAAATTTTTGGTGCACACATTAAAAAAAAAGGGGGGGGACCTTTTAGAGCCGCACTATAATAATTTCAACCAGTATGGTATTGTACCGTACTGGTTAGAATTACACTGTGGGCCAAATGAAGTTAGAACGTAAATTCGTCCTATTAGTGCCTTAAGTCACTAACTACATAGAAAATGCGTGTAAGTTAGAGACTTTTGACACTAATAGGACGATTTGACTCTTGATAGCTTTTTTGTTTGTTTATGAAATCAGATGATTTTTGGTTATGATATTATTTAATATGCTCTGAATGTTACCCTAAAATTGAGCTTCCGAATTTTAGCCAGGACCGGACTTACGAAGTTTTTATGAAACTGATGCATTTAAGCTCGTTGCAAAAATCAACTGCGCTACTAGCGGACCAACCGATATATTTTTCAAGAAGGGCATTTGTGGGAGAAGATATCCTGATAATATAAATACTTTAGAACCACAACCTAAGAAACGATGATTTTTATGTATGATGGTGCTTGTCGGCATTAAAACCATTTCACTTCACTTTGATCAAGGTTTCATGAAATTATGTAGTAACGTTGTTTGTTCGTTGAAGATTTGTCGAATTTTTGATATTTTAGAATTTTTTAAACGAAAAAATAAATGAATTAATTTTTTTCTCGTTGAATGAACTTAGTTTGATTTACTCGAAAATTTAAAGGGGCACGACATTTTCGTGCACCCATATTCTTTTCAATTGATCCTATAATCGAGATTGTATCTTACAAAGATAGAACTATGTCTATTTATTTGAAATCAAACAGGCAAACTCTAAAATCTCAAAAATTTTGAAAACTTCACACAAACAATCCACGTTGCTATGGAATTATGGAATTTCAAGAAACTTTGATCAAAATGAAGTGAAATAGTTTTAATGCCGACAAGCAACATCATACAGAAAAAAAAATCGTTTAACAGGTTATTTTTCCAAAATATTGATATTTTCAGGATACCTTTTTTTTATTTAAAAGAAATAATAACTACAATGTAATACACATAACAATATAAATATCTAGCTATGTAATATATCACTAAAATTAGGATCACATCATAAATTTGATTAATTTTAGGACATTTCACCCCAATCAGCAGGCTGGTATCGGGGCACATTTTTTTTTTTAACAAAAATTAACATTTTATCACAATTATTTCAGTAGGTTCACAGTATAATCAGTATAAATAATCTTTGGTTCTTAGGTACTGTATCAAACATTTCAAAAAAGTAGTACACACTGGGATATTCTTAATATTCTTTGGTATAGAGTTATATAATTCAGTTCATTGGTTAATTGTACTTAATAAAACCTTATTCGTTCTTATCTTAGAATAAATGGTTTATTGTCCACGTCTATATACAAGTTTTATCATGTGACCTCTTCCACTCTCCCAAAAGTTAATTGGCTTTGGCTCAAGTGTTAATTTTTTAGATATTAACCCTTTTATGCTCTTGATGATGGTCTCTCAGTTATAGACCGAAACGCGTCAGCAATAAATAAATCATTTGTGAAGTTGGACGTTTATCAAACCTACCCGTCTTAATATAATGGAACTTCACCCTTGAAAGGAACTCGATAAATTAGAAGTTTAATGGAGTAGATTTTGGAATTTGAGTAGATTTTTTGAAAAACTCTATTTCGCATATACAGGATGCCTCAGAAAGTCTGGGCGTGGTCCAACTTTCTTATTTCAAATGAGAACCCTACTTTTTTATTCGATTTTTATATTCTCTTAACAATTCTAAATAATTTCTATGTAGCATACCCTATACTTAAAATTGACGTATAAAAAGATATTGACCTTCGAATGTTGCCTTTTTACAGAATTTTTGTATAGAAATTGGATATAAAAAAAGCATACAAACATATAAAAACAATCT